>CM062805.1:842545975-843158475 GCA_031772625.1 Pinus tabuliformis
GGTAGGATAAGATGTCTCTCCACTGTAGACCTATTGTGTCTACTTATTATTTGGGTTCATATTGGGTTGAGCAGGATGAGCGATTTGTGGTTAAGGTGGAGGTGGGGGTAGTAAAGCAGGAGGTTGGTTGAGTTGAGGCCTCCACCCTTGTAATGTGTTGTTACATTGAGGAGGTTGGGGGGAATATGATTGAAATGTTTGATTGACAACTTGAGGAGGATATTGAGGAGCATAAGGCTAAGAAGGAGGTGTGGACCCTAATGGATGAGTGGAAGAGTACTAGGGTTGCAAGGATGCATTTTGGTTGGGATGGTAATAAGAGTAAGATGTACCTTGTATGCCCTGATGGTATGGTCAAGGTCCTTGAGGCCTCCTTTGATTTATAAACTAGAGTTTCTTAGCCCCAACTTTTGTCCCTTGGTATACAACTTTTAAACCAGGCAAAGAAGGACATTTATCTGTGGCACGGTTTTCTTCATAGACTGAGAAGACCTCTATGACATTTAATGGGCATTCATTTTGGGGTGCCTTATAGTGTATTTAGGGAAAAAAATAGTTAGGGCTCTCTCTGCTTCCTCCTGTTTCCTCTTGATCTACATGGTATCCATTTGCAAAGAAAAGGTATGCAACATTTCACTTTTAAATTCCTATAACATGTTCCCAATCTCATTCTTGATGGATGTTGTGGAACGAGAGGAACTCATCAAGACTTGACTAGCCCTACCCTTCTTTCTTATATCCCTAGAGTGATTTTTGAACACTGTTTTGATGTCATCATAGGATAACTGATAGATATCTTCCCCAAATAGTAGGTTTAGGGTTTCCAGCATGTCCTCCTTGATCCCTCGGAGAAGAACTAGCTTGAGTGATTCAGGATCAAGGGTGCATCTGTCCCTCCCATAATTGAGTTAAAATCTCGCCTCATAGTCCTCTAGGGATTCATCAGGTCCAAGAGTCATTCTAAAGATTTATTCCTTAGTTTCTGTGTACCTACAATAGTCCTTGTACTGGTTATTAAAGGCTTGTTCCATTTGAGCCCAGGTAGTGATGTTATCCTTAGGAAAACCCATAAACTAGTGCAAGGTTGCATCCTTATGGGTGGATGGGAATAACTTCAACATCTAGTCATCAAAGGCATAGTCATAGGTCCTACAGATAAAAAAAAATCAAATATAAATGTATTAGGATCCTTAGAGATTAAGCCATGGAAGTGTGGAAGGGAATTAGGGCTAATATTCTTCATTATAGCCTCTCCAGTAGTCTCTCTGATAGGCAAAACCTCATTGTTTCCATTTTCAGCCATGGTTTGGGTAGGTGAAGTGGGTTCTTCTTCTTCCCCAATAGGTTCTTCAAAGATCTCAGGTTTCTCGCCTAGAGAGGCTTCTAACTCCCCTATAGTAAGAGAGGGAAGCTGACAGACATCAAAGAAGAGGGAAGGTTAACTACTTGAGGGTGTGGGGGTGTTTGTTAATAATTTTTCTTAAGTATCTCTATTCCTACAAGGCATGAAAGAAAATTTTATCTTTTTATTTTATGTTTCTTTTTCAAAATTATATGCAAAACATAAAACAATGCTTAAGAAGAAATAACATCTACCTAGACACCTCCCCGACAACGACACCAAAAATTGGTGAGCCCTGGGATTGTACCAAGAGTGCTGCAACTCCCAAGGGATCCTCAACTATATTTATCAACTCAAGGTTCGAACAAACTTCGGGTTGACAATGTTATATGCACAGTGGATGAGATTCTACTCATGCCACCCTCAACTAGGACATTTTATCAATATTTCTCCAAGACCATTCCTCCTACTGAATTAGAATAAAAACTAGCTAATGAAGGTGCAATTTAGAAGCTACCTCTAATTATAAAATGGAAAATTAGTTTTAACTTCAACTTATAAATGCTATTGAATCAATTCATGAAAAGATAAGTGTTACACTACTTGCAGAAAGGGAACTACATTATCTTGCAATCAACCATCTAGATACCAAATGTACTTGAAGACAAGAAGCTAACCTACCAAATAAAAACTCAAGATTCTATGTATCATCTAACTAAATCACATTTGCATATAAACCAATGTTATATTTTTGCCAAATCGGTGATAAGGAATCTAACACTATTATATTTTGTAGTGAAGGAAAAAGAGGGTTTGGAGTGGCCTAGGATCTTCCCTTGATCATGGAGACTGGGATTCAACCAACTTCTAAGCTAAGTCCAAATTGTAGAAAATGTCAAAACTGGTGAGGAAACAAGATGCTATAAGTGGCTACAGGAGGCTACTACAGGTGCCCTGTATTGCTATAGGAAGGTTGTCGATAATGTTTAGGACGTGGAAATGATGGGTTGAATGGATATAAAGGTGGATGGAGGTTGAGGTAAATGGATGAAGGGTGGACATAGCCCCTAGGAAAGCTTAGAGCCTTTTGAAGGCCTGTTGTACACTAGGATAGATGCTCACGATGGTCTAGGAAAATGAACTCAAGAGTAGAATTTTGAGGACAGAATTTGGGATTCATAAAGGAGGGTGAGTAAGTCCAAGATGGAGGTGGTGAATGTGCCCTTGATTTTAGGTCCATACAACCCTAAAATTATCACATAAATATACCTTTTATCATTGAGAAAATGAAACAACTAGTAGTGGAAAATATGAGTTGAAGTTCAATGCCATCTAATCTATGCCAGAAACTATGATCTAGTTAATAAATCAACACTTAAGCTACAGTAAGAATATGCAAAACAAGATGGATAGCATAAATATTCTTAAAAGAAATCATAAAAATAGTATTTTTGGGTTGTGATTTTATATTCTTTTATTCATTCTCCGATAGGAGAGATGAGGTAGAGGTTGCAATCATAGGATTTTGATGGCTTTTTTTCTAATGGAATGCAATAAAATAATAAGTGTTCTAAACAAAAAGGAGATACAAATACACAAGAGGGGCCTAAGACACTAGGGTTGGGCCCAAACCCAAGATCCTCAGCCCTCTAGAACTAACTCAATGATGAACCAATAAGAAACTTCTCACTATCATTGCATCAATGTCTAATACATCATATAATAGTAAAAGATAATAGTGCCAAATACTTGAGCTCAATATCTACCTAGATGAAAACAAAACTTGAATCCTAATGAGATCTTTTACATGCTTATTTATATAAGAGGGTAGCTACTATCAACTCCCTAGAAAATAGGAATGTTTGTCTCCCATAAATCGAGATAGGTGGATCTTGATCTTCATTAAATGCACTTGCTTGGCTGCCAATGATCGCGTCTTGCTTGGCTACCAATGAACTTAAGCGGATGATAGAGGGTGTGGTGATCTTGGGTTGATTGAAGGAGTTTAGGAGGTGGAGAAACTCCTAGAATATCTTCTTGTTGTCTACTCTGAGCCGCTACATGTAAATTATTTAAAAAATGCTCCATTTCTTGCAATTAAACCATATTAGGCCACATGACATAAAAAAACATATTTTACTCCTCTCACTGAGCATAATATAACAAAAATTCTAAATAAATGTGAGAAAGAGATAGTTCTAAAGTTGGAGGATGGCATTATGACCCTTATAATGTACCTATTGATGAGCCTCATCAACATGGTTAGCTCATAATTTATTTTTCAAAGCATTGTTCCAGCTCCTTTGTTCAAAGAAAATGGTTTTCTTTATTATGCGAATAATATTTTTGTTTGTTGATTCAGCTAAACCATTTCACTTTTGGTAATAGTTAGATGCACGATTTAATACAATACCATTTTCTAATGAAAAATTATAAAGTTTCAGGGAATAAAAATGAGCTGCATTATCAAAGATAAGAGACGTTGGAATGTGAAACCTGGTTATAATGTTCTTCTTGATGAAGTGGATGACTTCATGGCCTTTAACTTGTCTTAAAGGAACTTCTTTTTCCCACCTAGAAAATTATTTTTTCATTGTTAAAATGTATCGGCGTTGCTTTGACAAATGTGGAAATATTTCTCTAATGACATCTAGTCCCCACTGTTGGAATGGTTCCTCAACTACTACAAGTAAGAGTGGGACGATTGATTTCTGATATCGACTGGTGCATCTCTAACAAGATGGGCACTTGTGAGCATAAGCATGAGAATACTTGAATAAGGTGGGCCAATGATAAACAACCCTCATTAATTTATGCATAGTTGTATCACTCTTATAGTGGCCTATTTCCGGTCCGTCGTGGATATCGTTTACTACCCTCTCCATGTCTTGAGGCTCAAGGCATCTTATCAAGACACCATTATGGTTATTTATAAAAATAAATCTATGAACAAGTTGGTATGATAGAGATTTAAGATGGATTTCCCTCTTTTTTTGTTCGCTAAATGCGTGGGAAAGGTGTCATCCTCTAAGGACTTTTGTATGTCTGAATACCATGGCACTATTGAGCTTGTATGGGGAACTTTTTCAACATTTTACATCTCTATTTCCTTCTCCCAACTTGAAAGATCTTGCTCAAGAGCATCTCTTTCCTCAGCTGTGAGTTGAAAACTTCCATGACCCTTAATAGTATGAAGTGGTATAAACTCTAGATCATATTCTTGTAAACAGGTCATCTAATTTTCCCTCTTATCACCCAACGCTTGTTGCACAAAGAGTGTTTTGAACATTGTATGAAGCACAAATATAGTCATGTGAGATTTAAGGAGATAGAATAAGGTTGTTTATCGATGAAAAGATAATTCATCTTTGACCCCTATAAGCCAGCACTCATAAACAAAATAGGTATTTCATTTCCTTTAATATCGTTTTGCGTCAGTTGGATGTTATAGATGAATCTTAGGAAAAATTATAAACCAGGAAATATATTCCATAATTAGGACTAAACAATGCAGGCGCATCAGAAATTTCTTGTTTATTTGAGCAAAACCATCTTTCTCTTTTTGGTCCCATTTATAACTTGCATCTTTCTTATTTATCTCATGTAATGGTTTAACTATCTGAGCATAATTAGAGATGAATTTGCGTAGGAAATTAAAATTCCCTAAGAAAGAATGCATAGCCTTGTTATTTATTTAGAATAGGATCTCAATTATAGCTTTGACCACTTCAGGGTCGAATTTGATTCCACTCTTTTCAATGATGTGTCCTAAGAGATTGCCTTCTAACACACCAATGATGCTTTTCTTGGGATTGAGAAAAATCCCATATTTGCGACACCACTCAAATATTTGTTTCAGATGATGTACATGTTCTAATATTCTCTTAGAAAACACAGTAACGTCATCCAAGTAAACTACTACACTTTTTCCTTAAAGCAATGGGAACCGATGTCCATCGCTCTTTGAAATGTAGCACTAACATTGATAAGCCCAAATGGCATACACTTAAAGGTGAATGTTCCCAACTTGGTCCTAAAGGTGGTTTTATGATGATATGGTTCTACCAATAGAACTTGATTATAGCCAGAAAACCATTTAGCAATGGTAACATATCAGACCTAGATACTCTTTGGAGGATATGTTCCATGGATGGCACTAGGTAATAATTTTTATCTAATGCCTAGTTAAGATTGAGAAAGTTGACACATAACCTTATATCACCGGAATTCTTTCTGATTGGGAACAAATTCAAAACCCAGGTAGAATGTCTAACCTTGAAAATAATTTGAGCATCCAACAACTTTCTCAACTCCTTTTGAATCAGGGGTTCCAGTGTTGGATGAACATTTCCTTATCTTATCCTAAAAATGTTTCACCCATTCTTTAACGGTAATGACATGTTGAATGATACAAATATTGTATGTATTCAAATTGTCGTAGGTCCATGCAAACACATATCAGTACTATTTGAAAAAGCGAATGGAGGCTTGACATTCTTGTGGAGAAAAACATGTACCAAAATTTACATATTTCCGATCTTCTTTATTTCCCAAGTTGACATGTCCAGATGAAAACTTCAAGCTTTGAGTCTTAGTATTAATTTTTCCTCTGAATCGGTTTGATTGGTCATATAATTTTTCTAAGGAAACTACACCTTTACACATAGTGTTTCCTTTCATTGCATTAGATGCCTCTTGCAAATCCTTGTCGTGCTCAGCCTCTTCAATGGTAGCATATCTGTTGGTCATCATTGAAAACATGAAAATTAGTGATGTTATCTGACACATATGGTTTATATATAATCTCTATTATTTTATTTTTCTCAAAGGCAACATTCTAGTAGCTACATTAGCTAATGTATATGCTACAACAATCTAAGTTTATGAACATAAATAATATTAAAAATTTTAAAATAATTAATCATTTGTCATACCTCCTATTGGTAGTTTTTAAGATTTGGTGAAACATAGTGGATAGTATCTCGTACTTGTTGACTAACCACTTATGAGTCACCAATTACCTTGAGAAACTCTACCTTCAAGTCGATGGATTTCTTTAACCCAAGCATGAGTGCTTCATATCCAATAGTATTATTTTTACACTCAAACTCCAAACGACATGATAGGTTGTACTTCTTATTACATGGGTCTACGAATATGCAAGTAGCTCCAAAGCCATCCTACATTTAAGAACCATCAAAGTAAAAGGTCCACATATTATTAGCTACTAAATTAGTTCCTATACTACTATTACTATTATGTACATCTATATTACAAGATTTATTAGCACTAATTGGAGTACAAGGAAGGACCTCCAACTGTGTATCTGATGGGATGGGTGATGGTTATGCTTGATAACATCCATGATTAGTCTCGAAGAAATAATTTGCAAAGATAATATATACAAAGGAAACATGCTCATTATGACCCTCAAGTGGTGTCACAATATATTTCATGGAGGGCTCACTTTCCACTCGAATCTAGTTGTTTTTTCCCTTATATGGAAGCCATAAGTGTGACCAATCTATAGTAAACTACCCTTGTAATTTACTAGTCTGAACACGAATCAGGAGTATGTGATAAGCTTTAGGAATGTCCATAATGACAATGTTTATACATTGGTGTATTTGGTGATCAGATTAAAAATGGATAATAACATTTGTGAGTTCACCAATAGTTTGGACAATGGATCTATCCAGCTAGATGATTTGTGCACTAGTTTTATCCCATCTAGCATTAATTTTATTAGCAACAGATAATGGCATTACATTCACAAATGCATCCAAATCAACCAAACAATTATGGAAATTATAATTAAAATTTTGAATGTTAGCAGATATGGGGGGCTGAGATTATTAGCATCTAAAGTTACAACGTTAACTACAGATTCGAGAGTTACAAAAGACTTACCGAACATCATTTGAGAAGTAGAAGATTTGTTACCTTATGAAGGTTGTGAGAAGGCTTAGACAAGCAGTTCACGCTAGCTTGCTATATTTGCGAGATCAAAGATAGAAATGTTGGCACGAGGTCTCTACAAATCTTCGACAATGTTATAATCAATAGTTTCATTTTTAGCAAGTAGCGCTGAAGCGTCTAGAGGTGTGGCATGGCTTGAAACATCTAGAGTGATGGACTTATTTTTACTACTAGTGTAAGTACTCAACATTAGTTCCAGACTTATTTTGTGTATTTTGAGTAGGGTTTGTTGGTGGTGAGAGTGTTCTTAATAATTTCATCTTTAACTATTGTCTCATATGTAACACCTCCTCCCACATATACCCAATTTCACAAGTTTGTGAGGGTAAACATGAGATGAGATTTATTATGTGAGACTTGATTTCCAAGACACACTCATGGAAAATGGGGTCCACATGTCCAGAACTGACTACAAGCACCCAGTGACTCATGATCACATTGTTATCGTCCTAACTTGACCCAACACTATTTCTTTTGAGTTTCATCTCCTTAAATTTAACAAAACTTTCTATTTTTGGTAGTTTTCTTGGGTTCTAAAATTCTGAGGCTGTTGTGAGGGCCTAAATGACATTTTCAAGGAAAAAAGAGAGACCAGAAAAGTGTGAGACCAGTTTGTTACTCTATTTTCAGCCTCCTCATAGAAATCTTCGAAACAAGGTATTATGATAGTCAAATACATAGCGTATGCCAAAGTTATGACCCTGGGAAGTTGGAGGTCTAAATTCCTCATTTATAAAAACACTTTTTGTACATAATACTTGTAGGTTATAAATACATATATGTTCATTAATTTAATAAGCTCACCAGAGAATCATAATTGACATAATGACAAAGATAAACATTCAATCGCAACTCAGAACTTGACCTATACTAATAAGAACATACAGGGCATTTCCTCAAACACATGGCATAAATGTAAGTTATAGTTCATGAATGCATATCTGATCATAAAAGTATGAGGTTCATCTGAGAATCACTAAAAAGGCCCTATTCCATCTGTACATTGCTGTAAAAACACTTATTACTTCGATACATTCATCAACCAATCAATAGCTAAATCATTTATGATAGGAGCCATAAATAAAATACATCATGTAACCATTAAATAACCAACATAGGAACCATGGAAACTCAACCATAATATCTCCAACATAATCGCTATGAATATTCATGAATCACAATAGAAGAATAACGCTTATTAATATATGAAAATACCAACCAATTTAGGGACTTCCACGTACCACCCGACCATAGATTGAGCTTAACCAAATATATCTTTCAACCAATCACCCCTGCGCCATATTTAAAGCATGAATGTGGGATCTCATGGAATAAACCAAACAAAACCAAACTAGGGCTTCTAGATTCCAAACCACCTCAACCTTCAACAAATGATTCCACCTCATGGTTAGAAATCAATAACGCCAACCAAATCAGTATCTACCCAAGTTGTCTAGGGCTCTAGGAGCTAGTATCTCAACCCATATCCTTCCAGGGCTACAGATCATTTGTCCAACTCAGCTCCAAGGACTAGTAACTCAACTCACCAAGGGCTCCACAGTGTTTATCTAAACCTACTCTCTAAGACTAGTAACTCAACCCAAGTTATTCTAGGGCTTCTAGAGCATTTATTCCAACCCACATCCATAAGGAATTATGAGCACCAACCAGGAAAAAATCAAATGAGAAAAGCCACCACACCATGTCTATCCAGAAAATGTCAAGGCAAGGCTAAAACGAAATGACAACACATATCCAAATAATCACTTGCATACACCATGCATCCATAAATCAACAAGGAAAACACACATGCAACATGTTACCTACAAAGCAATCCAGCGGTAGCGTCTGATCCAACTGTTCCCTTGTGATCTTTTGGTTTCCTTTGCCTTCTTCTCCAAATCCAAGTGAATACTAGAGTCCTCCAAGCATGCTCCAAGAATTCTCTAAGTTTTCAAGAGTATGAGAGAGTGAGAGAATATAAGAGAGCTCCAAGCTAAAATTGACAAAATGTTGTGAAATAATCCTTAGAAGCCTTTTTATCATTGAGGCCTCTATTTTCTTCATTTTTCCTTAATTTTTCTTCAATTTCCCTCTCATGAAAATTTGTGACCTATCATCTCCATTTTCTCCTATTTTTCATTATTTTCATAAATAAAATTCCAATTAATTCCTCTTTGCATTTACCAATTTACATATCCATTTATTAATCACCAGTGATCCCCATCACTATGTTTTTGCCCAACATTCAGCTTGGAATACGTGTCACATGAACTTGGTCTTATTTATTTATTTACATAAGAAATCAACCAAGGGATGTTACAAACCCCTCCCCATTAGGGGACCACTATCCTCAGTGTTCAATTACACTTATAACTAGAAAACCATTGAAAACAACAAATACTACCCACGTATCTTTATAACATAGCTCGATGGAGCATTTACAATGAAAAACAACTGCAAACCATGACCATTATGAAAAACATGAAAACCATACTTCTTATTGGAGCTTTATAATATCTTATTGCAGAATTTACAACAACATCCATATACATATAACAAAAACTAATTTTCTTGAAAAAATAAATAATGAAGGATATAAAGGCCACATCTGATCAACCATCTCCCATGTAGTTGAATCAAGCACAAACTGCTTCCGCTACACTTTAACCTGCTCAATTGCTGAATTCTAGAGCATCAGCTATTTCCACTACAACATTGTGGTTTTGGCTAGAATTCTCCCTCTAGTTCCACCTGTAATAAAAACCATTCAATCACATGATCAACATCCTGGACATACTTCTTAAGCAATGAAACATGAAAAACATTATGGAATTTCATTGTCAAGGGTAGTGCAAGTTAGTAGGCCATTGGTCCAATCCTCTCAAGGATATCAAAAGGCACGCAATACCAAGGTGACAAGTTGGAACATGACCCAATCCTCAAGGATCTCTTCTTGGGCTTGATGCACAATTAAACATGTTACCCAACGTGAAACTCATTAAATTCCCTATGTTGATCCAGATAACTCTTTTTCCTATCATGTGATGCCTTTAGATTCCTCTTGATAACCTACATTTCATGTTCCATCTCTGCTAAGATATCTTGTCCAATCAATAGCTTGTTCACTAGATCACTCCAACTGATAGGAGTATTACAACTCCTCCCATAAAGTGCCTCAAAAAAACTCATCTTCAAGAACTCCTAATACCGATTATTATAGGAAAACTCAATGAGTGGTAGATACTCTTCCCACTTCCCTTTCTGATGCATAACGTACATCCTCAACATGTCCTCAAGAATCATGTTAACCCTCTCTATTTTTCCATCTGTCTGAGAATGATAAGTTGTACTGAAGAAACTTTATCCCCAAACCTGCAAACACCTCCTTCCAAAACGTAGAAGTGAACTTGGAATCCTTGTCTGACACAATATTCTTAGGAACACCATGCAACCTCACTATCTCTCTTATGAAAATCCAAGTTATGTCACGAGATGAGTTAGTATACTTAACCGCAATGAAATGAGCTACCTTACTTAACCTGTCAACCACAACCATGATGGAATCATGTTGTCTTGAAGTCCTCGACAAACCTGTAATGAAGTCCATGGATATGACCTCCAATTTCCACTCTAGAATTAGAATTGATTGTAATAAACGACCTGGATGGTTACACTCTACCTTTACCTGCTAACAGACCAAAAATTTCATAACAAAATCAACCACCTTTTTGTTCAAGTTCTGTCAATGATAGAAATTCTTAACTGTTGCTAGAGTCTTCTGATATCCCGGGTGACCTAAATATGGGTTAACTTGAAACTCCCTCAAGATAATCTTCTTGACATCACTGTCATCTAGTACATAAATATTGTTCTTGAATCAGACCAAGCCATCTACCATGAGATGATACTTAACAACCCTATTACCTTCACCCTCTTGTTGTAGTTTGTGCCTCAATTGTTGATAGTTGTCATCAAGTTGCCTTGCTTACAAGATCTGCTCCTGCAAGTCTATTCCATAAGGACTTACTACTACAATATGATTCACCTACACTCTTCTACTAAGAGCATCTACAACCCTGTTCTCTTTTCCCTTAATGTACCTGATCTCGAAGTCAAGCTCACTAATCGTGGCCAACCACCTAGCTTGCTTGACATTCATATTAGGCTTGTCAAATAAGTATCTCAATCCACTATGATCACTCATCAAGATGAAACTGTTTTGAAGAATATAGTGTTTGGCCTTGCATGTTGGTATATGGTTATCTTGTTGTAGGTGGCATGGTTTTGTTAGGTTATGACAATGGTTTTCAGCCTTACCTTGTATTTTTCTAGATAGGCATGGCGTGATGGGATTGTTTTCTTGGTTTTGAGCTTTGGAATTTTCATATGGTTTAAGAATCTGGGGTAGAGGTGGTCTCAGGAAAAATCCCAAAGGCCTAAGAATCCCTTGACCAATTTTAGCAGGATACCCAGTAAAGCCTGAGGGTGGTCTCTCGGTTTATGGCCTAGTGATCTGGTCTAGATTACGGAAAATCCTGAGAGACTGGTGTCTTGATTTAGGTGCTAGTGATCCAATGTGGATTGTGGTAAGGCCTGAGAAATAGGGAGATGGAAACTTCTTCAAGGATAGTGGTGGAGTCTAGAGGCATTCCAAGATTGGTTTGGTTTTTTCATCTCGGTGTCAATTTGGTGAGATCATGGTTTGATGGGGGTGGGGGTGATTTAACCTTTGGATTCCCTTGGTTGTTTTTGGATTGGTTTATCCATAAGATCCCACATTCATGCTTGGAATATGGCATGGGGGTGACTGGCTAAAATAAATATTTGGTTCAGCCATGTCTACGGTTGAGTGGTGCATGGAAGTGTTGAACATGGTCGGCTCTTACCTATGTTTAATAAAAGCTAAGTTCACTTAATTTTGTGCTTGTTATTATGTGTCCTTAATGGTTGTCATCTCATTGTTATTTACATGGTTTAATGTTGGTTATAATCATGGTTATTTCATGTATTTACTTGTAACTGAAAGGATAATGGATGAAAGACCTAATTAATGCAAAATCAGTTAAGGGAAGAGGGTGGTGATCCTTCATGTCAATTCTAACATGAGTTATCAGTCATTTATGTTGTCTTGTATTCATTATAACACACTCCTCCCACAACTACCCAAGTAACCGACCAATCGGCATAAACATGTGATGAGAAGTTACTATGATATGATTCGACCTCCTAAGTCACATTAAGGAATTGGAACTGACAGAAACACACCATACAGACCTTCCACATCAACAACAAGACTCCCAGGAACCATCCCAGCCTCTCACGTAACCATCCCCTAGGTCCCACTAAGTTTTTAGACTAATTAACCCTTGTACTCTCCCATGATATGGGCACGCCAGTGTCCATAGGGCTCTGGATGCTCCCACGGAATGGCATGCCATCATACAGGGACTATTTTACTCAGTCTTCTGCCTGCGTCCCCAAGATTTGGGCCACGTTTTAGGCCCAGAGCCCAGGTCACTACATAGAATTGAATGACACCTTCATAACATAAATATAACAAGGGAATGATGATACAAATGAAAATACTTGAACAAGCCCTTCACTGGACCCCTAGTAGCCATGACAGGGATTTGGTCAAAAATATCACAAATATGTAACCTACAGGTGTAAACAATAGATCTAAGCATAGGGCATCACACTTATCTAAGGATTGCTATGAGTCATTGTTTCCTTATCACTTTAGTTTCATTATAATCTATTAGGGAATAGATACATTGTTCATTCATTTACAAGTAAAAACATGATTAGAGCCATACATAGCCACTATCATAATACATGTTCATAACCGGTATAATAACAATAGAAATACCAAGGATACATCAATCATAGAATCCACATATAAACCAGTATAATACTCATGAAATAAAAAGGATAGATAACCTCATATTAATGATGCAAAATCCAACCCGATATGTGACTACCACGTTCCACCTAGCCATAGACATGGATGAGCCAAATATCTCTTTAGCTAGTCACCCTCATTCCATACTCCAAGCATAAATGTGGGATCTCATAAAACACATCAATCAAAACCATCCAGGGCTTCCAGAGGCCAAACCACATCAACCCATCAAATAGTGATTCCACCTCATGGTCGAACATCACAAAACCATCATAGATTCATCTTGAACCAATCCTTCTAGGGCTCTAGAGCGTTTTTCCAACCCATATTCCAGGACTACTAACTCAACCCACTGCTGTTGTCAGGATCTAGAGTATTTGTCCAACCAAGGCTCTGGGACTAGTAACTCAACCCACATCTTTTCCAGGCTTCCAGAGCTTTTTTCCAACAAGGGCTTCCAGGACTAGTAACTCAACCCCCCAAGGGTTTCCAGAGTGTTTGTCCAACCAAGGCTTCTAGGACTAGTAACTCAACCCAAGCTATTACAGGGCATCCAAAGCATTTTTCCAACCAAGGCTGTAGGACTAATAACTCAACCCAAACCATAAAAGTTCTTCCAGATCGTTTTTCCAACCAAGGCTCTAGGAACTAATAACTAAACCCAAGCTAAAGGAAACATGAGAACCAACTAGAAAAACAAAGAAATAAACCCACAACACCATGGCTATCCAGGAAATAGCAAGGCTAGGCAAATCCTCTGTCAATCTAGGCAATCCTCCATTCCAGTGACATATCATGACCAGTAAACCACATGTAATTCTTGCATGCTAAAACTAGTGAAGAAAATATGCATGCAACTCGGTACCTACAAGCAAAACCCATTGTAGCTACTAATCCCAATGTTTTCTTATGCTTTCCTGCTCTTCCCTCACCTTCTTGCTCCAAAAATCCAAGTATGCCACACTCCTCCTAGAGTTCTCCAACAAAACTCTAAGTGTCTAAGAGTATGAGAGAAAGAGAGAGGGAATAGAAGAGAGCTCCACCGAAAACCTGTCAAAATATTACACTGACCAAGCTTTTCCACTGATCCTCAGAAGCCCTTTTATCAATAAGGCCTCTTTTTTCTTCAATTTCCATTATTTTCCTTAAAATTTCTCCTCACATGCAACCTGTGACCTTTCGCTTTCCTTTTATCCTAATTTCCATTATTTTCATAAATAAAATTCCAATAAATGCCTCATTCCTTTCCAACACCTTTTCCATTTCCTTTGCCAATTTCCTTAGCCATAATAACCAAAATAAACACCCACTAGGATGTTTATTCCCAACATTCATCTTGGAATTCGTGTCCCATGACTGTGGTATTATATTTTTTTACATGTATTTTTAACTAGGGTTGTTACAGAACCCTCCCCCTTAGGGGAACATCATCCTCGGTGTTCAATGACACCTATAACCAAAAAGACTGCTGAAAAAAAAATCATATTGCCCATGGATCTTTATAACATAGCTCGTTGTAGTAATTACAATGATCACTTCGAAAGCATGACAATCATACCATTTACTGGAGCTTTATAACACAACTCATTACGATATTTACAATAACACCCACATATACACACATACACATTTGCTTCACCCAGAAAATAATCATGCTATATATGGAGCTTTATAAATCTAGCTCAATACAACATTTACAATAATAAACACATATACACGTATGCACATTTTCTCAACCAACAAATAAAAGGATACGATGCCTGCATCCGCAACAAGGGAATCCAGAGGCTCACACCTCCACCCTCAAAGCTATAGTAGGATTCACCTCTTTCCCAGGAAGTCCAAAATCCACTGCAAGGTCAAATCTACATCCAATGTCCAACGCTAGAATCTTGTGCCACTTTTCCTCTCAGTGAATTTTTACCAACTCATTTTTCTAGGGCACACTCCCAATGTGCATTTTATTCCATCTAACAATAGCATTCCCTTCTCTACTACACAGCCCCTTGGGCAATTCATTCACCCCCTTTCGTCCAGTTGAACACCTTCCAAGTTCTGCTGCCGCCCCCATCCCAAACAGTCCATCCCTTGGCAAGGCGTCCTCACAATGGAAGATGAAAAAATCAAGGCATATCCTTACCTCAAAACCATCATAACAGTATAACATGCTCCTGGAAATCAATGGACACAATTGGGTACCAATGTCCCACAATGGCCCTGCTACTGAATGCTTTACTAGCATACTATTGCATGTTCCAATTCCTTTCACTACTACTGCTAATTATTGTAGTAAGTTTCAACCACCCAACTTAGCATTTCATGATTTCCTATACCAAGAAAATAATTTCCATTAGATTCAAAATAAATTGAAATAACTTCAAAAATACCTCATTGGTGGCCCGTAAACAAGGTACACTTGCAATTTTGTTTGCTTCCTATCACAACAAGTCCAACTAGCATCTTTGACCAAATCATCATGTATAAACATATCACACCAGGTTAGGTCAAAACACAACCATCATAGATCAAAATCATAAATCACATCCAACCATCATAAACTAGAATCATAGATCACATGTAATCATCATAGACCAGAATCATAAATCACATGCATAATAAAATTGAATGGCATACTGATACTTATCCTTCAATCAATCCCTTTCTTCTACCTTTGTCTTTAACACACTCCGGATTGGTTTCCACACCCAAAAAACACCCAGTGCCTTCTCCTCAACCAGGCACTGACCATAGGCCTATTAGCCTCATTTTCTGTAACCAATTCCCTCTCTCGCAACACTATAGTGTTGGTCATGCGGGCACACAACATTTCCTCAGCTGCAGACATGCCTACTGTGAGGCTGGTTAATAAAGTACCAGACTAAGGAGTGCGCACCTGCAACTCCTATATCTGTGCCCGGAGGGCTCCCAATACCACCTAATTTTCCTTTGTAAATTGTTGGAGGGCCTCCATGGTGACATCGCGCACCATCTCCCCTATATCATGTAGATCTCCCTCAGTGAGGGTGACCGGGTCGAAAGAAGTCTTGGAGGCTTTTGAATTCTTCGCTACCCCACCTTCTCTCTTGGGCACTACCACTTCAGTTGTGTGGGGGTTGTCTATGCGTCTGTGCCACCTTCCTCTGTTTCTAGCTCCTGTTAAGGCGAGGGTGACCTCTGGCCCTCGCTCCTTCTTTGTTGCATGTTGTTGTTTTGTTGTTGGCTTCGTAGTGTCCCACGCCTCGTGTGCCTTTGCCGTTGTTGCTTCATTCCTTCTCTTTTCTGCCAACTACGCCATCCGCAGTTTTGCCTCCTCCTTTTTCCTTTATGTAACGTACTTCTTTGATTCCACCGCAAAGCTTTCTGGAGCACACCACTCCAGCTGCCATGACTCAAGCATGGTGAATATCAAATCATCCGTGGCTAGGTAGGGAGCTCGTTCTATTTCTTCATGGGATCCTTGCACGCTCGGATATATACGTGATAGAATTTCGCCTTGAACTCCACGAAGCTCTGCAGACTATTGTAGATAGTGGGCGATAACTGCGACTTGTGGTTAATCACCATTTTTATGTTCATCTCCATGAACACCCAGAATAATTTTTGTCTCTGATCATCTATGTGTCTTTAGTTTCCCACAACAAAGCGTACTTTGCTACCTCTGAAAGATCCTTTGCAATCATGGGGAACTAGCTATCCTTAGGCAATTCCCAAGCCACCAACACTATCGATAGCAAAATCCATGCATAATGGAAAGTCTTCCCCTGTTCCTATGCCTCACAACAATTTTCCAGGAATTCCTTGCATAAGTACTCTGACCAGTTAAACTGGACCCCCTCTGCGCACTGTGCAACAAGTGCTACCACCGGCATGGGAACCTCATCCACGTGGCACTTCCGCATAACCTTGCCAGCCAACATCTGGGTCACAACTGTGACTGCATTATTGTTGATACTAGAGATCACATACCCTCTCTTCTTCTCTAACTTGAATTTTTTCTTCACGGCCTCTGCGATGGCCAAATCATTGCTCTTACCCTTCGAAATATCTATTGGGTCCTCCCCCTTGCAAGGGTGTCGGGTAATTCTATGGGTTAGGTGGTCTGTGATGGCGATGGGCTCCTCCAGCCATAAATACCCATCCTGCACCAGGAAGAGTAGCTACCTGATGACAAAGATAGTTATTAGGGCATGATGGTAATGCAGCACCTAGAGCAAGTTTAACAACCCTACTTTCTCTACTACTTACAACCACTTGTTCGGCTCCAACTCTATGACTCTCACCACTGTATTTTTCTTCAGTCGCATTAGCTGCGCAGTTTACAAGTGTGGGAATTTCTCGTGGTCTGCGAGATCCCAATTTCAAACTTTAGAGACGACACCTATCCTAAGTGCACTCCTCCAAAAATGATATCATCGGGGAGCAACGAAATTTGTAGAGAGATTTTTCTTTCATCTAGGTCCTTGGGAACCCTTACTTTCCCTTTCCGCGGAGGAACATACACGGTCAACCTAGTCAGAGGGTTTGCACCGTGGGTTTCTTCCTCCATTTCTTTGTCCTCCTTCTCTTCCACTAGGATTTCCTCAAGGTCTTCCTCCTCCTCGTCGACTTCCAAATTAATCGCCTTCCCCTTTTCATCCATGGTCAATTTAGTTCTCAACGGGTTTCTAGGGGACACGCGCACCGGGACCATAGGCTGCTTGTCTTTCTTGGGCCTCGGTGTGCACAGTGATTTAGGGATTTCTACAACTATCTCGGTGCTTTTTGGGGCGCCTCCTATCATCATGGCCTGTGCGACCTCTTCATCGGTCATCTCTCTGATATCCATGCCTTCCTCAGATGCTACCATATTTCTGTTCCACAAATCTCTCAACTGCTGAGGTGGGGGCTCAAACAATGCCTTCGACTACAACAGTTCAACCAGGCCTGGGTTCAGAAATCATTAGGTGCACGAAAAGTTAATTCTCAAATGGCCAAGAGTTTTTTGTTGGGCACCCCTTTGTAATTTATAACGCCTCTTGAATTCGAATTCAACCATTCCCCCAAAATCCGGTCAATTAGTGCTCCCTTGGTGGCATATTTTGCCAAATCTGGCCCATAAAGTTTGCATTAAATGCCTGTTGCCCGCTCCATTTGGTATCAAACAAAGCATCACATCGTGAATAGTGACTATAATGGTCACTTCCCAGCTGACCCATGTGGCAACACATCTACCCTTGCATTGTCGCGGATCCTGTGACACTTCGCTCTTGTGCGCAGTCCTAACATCTCGCAGCTTCTAGGAATAGTAGTTTATAGTCCTGCGCCTCCTTTCAACTACCTGGAGTGCTAAGATTGTGCTTCCCGCAGCTATTCAGGTGGTTTAACCACCTGCATATGGCTTCAATCGACTATCGTTTGCTTTTCATAGAAGGAGTTCACCATTTAACTTCACCAACTACACTGCGCCACCATCTCTGATTTCCTTAATAACATATAGTCCCATCTCATGCAACAAACTCAGAAACTCTCGACAGTGGTCCCCAACTCTGTCAATGTACTTGGGCTCATTCGGATTTATTACTTCAGTTTTTCTATCAAGAAATTCCTTCTTTATTCCTTCCTCAAGCTTCTTGACTTCGCTTTCGCCATGGCACTTTTCTCCCTCAACCAAACTCTTTCATTAATGAGTTCTTGGAGTCTAAGATCACCCAGCTGGATCCCTTCATCAGGTCCCAATCATTCTTCTTTGAGATTTTCCAGCTATGCAATCCCTTCTTCTAAGGCTCTGTGTTGGCTTGTTGGGGCCTGACCCAAGTTCGGAGGTGATTTAGCCAAAAAAATCTCGGTACTACTGGCCCTTTCGGCAACAGCCCGCAGAGTGTGAACTGAGGTCTCACCCAAAGTAGTATGGGAGGGTGCTAGAACTAGGTTTCCACACCTTGGAGATGTCTGATGGTTTCAAGTGGTCCACGGTTCGACCCAGCGCGCACGTCGCTACGCACACTTATCCGTACCTCGCAACTTGTGATGTTGTCTTCGCGCAGCCCTACTCGGGGGCAGAATAGTGTTATTATCCAAATCCTTATTAGTAACCCGATATTAGTTGATTAACTTAGCTTATTTGTATGATTTTAGTTATACTTAACAATATTCACCATTCATACAAATGCGCGTAGTGAATAAACAGTATAATTGCAAATGATATCAACCATGTAATAACACAAGAACAAATACACGGAATTCAGATAAAAATTATCTTTATTATTCTTCCTCCTTGGTTACAAACTCGATTCCACCTTGTGCACTCAGCTATAGGGGTCCGTTCACTCAGCTGTGGACTCTACTAGGCATCTATGCACTTAGCTGCAGAGCCTCTTCCTACTACTACGAACCAAGATACACTTAGAAACTTTCTCTGTACTTCTATCTCATTCTATCCATTCTATTCTATCATGATCTAATTTTCCTTACAACTTAGAGCCTCACACTTATTTATACAATCCCATGGTCTGCGAACCATGGGTAGGGCGACATTACATTCAAACTTAGGGCGAACAGCCCTATGACTCTAACATACATTCCACGCCCGCAATTCGTGGGGCTGTACAATAATATTACTCAAAACTTGGGCTTTGAGCCCCAAACATGTTGTGCGGGGATTCCAAGTGTAATAGGTCCCCAACACAAACATTGTGACTCACCCTCGAGTCATTCCGTCAGTGAGGTGATCTTAGCGTAGAGTCCCTCCAAATGTTCTTGTATGGTACTGATATCGACAACGCACTGAGTTGCTTCTTGCTGAGCCTGCTACATCTGCTCTTCTGAGACCTCCGTGTCTGAATTGTGTTCTTACATCTGTATCGGCATCAGTTGTGTATGTTTATAGTCTCGCGCCCTTGTTTGGCTCCTCGGGTTGCGAAGACTATGCTTTGACCGATTAGTCAGATATCTATCCCACCCATGTAGGGCTTCAAGCGGCTGTTGTTTACTTTTCCTGGGAAGGGTTATCCATTTAGTTTGACTAGCTGGACTACGCCTCCGTCTGTGACCTCCTTAACCATGTATGGTCCTAGCTAGTACATTCTGAATTTTCCCCAAAAAAATTCAAACTTACTGTCATACAGTAGAACTAAGTTGTTTACCTTGAAGGTTCACAACTTGATATGGTGGTTGTGCTAGGATTTTTCATGCTACTTTTGTACCTATTGATAAAACCTAGCCAAAAATTGTTCTTCCTTAAGTTCTTCCAATTTTGCGAGCCTTTCCTCCAGAGCTTCGCAGTCCGTCATCCCTGTGAACGATGTTAAGCCCAGACTAGGTATGATATATTCCATTGGCATGACATATTCCACACCATAAACTAATCGGAAAGGTGTTTATCCCATTAGTTTCTTGCACGTTGTCCTGTAAGCCCATAGCATGGTAGGTATGCGCAAGTCCCAATCATTTCACTGCGCGTTGCACACTTTGGTCAGTGCAGTCTCCAGTATTTTGTTGAATACCTCTACTGTCCCATTAGCTTGTGGGTGGTACGATGTACTTTTCTGATGATACACCTGGAACTCTTCTGTGAGCACGTTGATGGTTTCGTTCAGGAAATGTGTTCCGTGATCACTCATTAAGATTTTCGGATAGCCAAAGCGGGTCAACACATTTTCGAAAAAAAACTTTGCAGCCATAGTGGCCATGCAGTCTTTGACCGACTACGCTTCCACCCATCATGTCACGTACTCTGTCGTAGTGATGATGTAGCGTGCACCCGTCTTTCCTTGAGGTTTGATCAGTCCCACAAAGTCGATTGCCCATTTTTCAAACGGCTGCAGTTTCATTTGTGGATTTAACGACATCTTGTCACTCGACAATGGTTTTCCAATCCTTTGACATATATCGCAGGCCTTATAGTGCACTTTTGAATATTGGTGTAGGGTTGGCCACCATAACCCTGCACGAGAATCTTCTACGCAGTCATGCGTCTTGCATAGTTTCCTCCTGCAGTGCCCCCATGTGCTTCCGCAAGGATCTATCTTCATTCAAATTTAGGTACGTATCTTCACAATAGCTCATCATTTCCCATTTTGTATAGGTGCCCCGCGATGATAGAAAAATCTGTCACGCGCACCACCAATTCCTTTTTTTGTTGGATGGAGTATTCCTTCAACACAGTCCCTATTGTTAGAAAATGGATTATATCTTTGAAGTTCCCATTCGCAACGCACACTGCAAAGAGTTGTGCATCAGGTGCTCCCTCCTCCAAATTAGTGGGTTCCTCACCCATCTCAATTTGCGACAAGTGATTCGGTCCTGCTTTTAGGCGTCCCGGCTATACTACGACCTCAAATTCATATTCCTAGAACAATAAGAGCCACTTGCATATGTGCCCCCCCAACACAGGCTTATTGACTAGGTATTTCAATGCGGTATGGTCGGTATACATCTTGAAATGCCCTCTGAGTAAGTAGTGTTGGTCCTTTTGGAGCGCATACACCATCGCTAACCCCTCGTGCTTGGTGGTGGAATAGTTCTTCTCTGCTTTGGAAAACCTTCGACTTGCAAATGTGATAGGGTGATCCAAGCCTTCCCTGCCCTCCTATGTGACCACTACTCCCAGTGCAATACATGATGCACCAACATGGACATGAAACTCCACATCCCATTTTGGGAAGACCAGGATTGGGGCGGAGGCCAATTTCCCCTTCAAGACGTCCAAGATTTTCATACAATCATTATTCCAGCAAAATGTAACATCCTTTTTCAATAAATTTTCCATCGGTGCGATGATTTGGGCATAGCTTTTGATAAAATTTCTATAGTATCCGGTGTGTCCCAAGGTAGCACACAACTGTTTAACACTTTGCGGTGCTTCCAAATTTAGAATAAAGACAATCTTCACAGGTTCTACCATCAATCCTTGTTTGCAGACTACATGTCCCAGTTGGTTTCCAAAGGGAATGAGGAATGTGCACTTCTTAAGGTTCAACGCAATCTTGTGTCATCGGCAAGTATCCAGCATCAAGTGTAAGCTTGTGACATGGTGCTTAACTAATTCGAAGACGGTCCAATGATCCAAATAGACCTCCAAGAATTTGTGGATCTATTCTTTGAACACAGGAACAATGATGTGTAAAAAGATGGTTGGCATGTTCTTCTATCCAAACGACATAACAATGTATTGAAAGCAGCCCCATTCCGTTGCAAAGGTCGTTTTTCTCCTGTCTTCTGGTATGATCTTGATCTGATGGTACCCTAAGAACCCATCCGTGAATGAGTATGATTCTTGGCCACCAAAATTTTCCAGTACTTCATCTATTAACGTTGTTGGCAATGGATCGTGTACACAGGTGTCATTTAGTTTCCTAAGGTCCACACATATTCTTATTTTTCCCTTCTGCTTTTTCTCCTACACTACCATAGGACTCACCCAGTTGGATTCTTCCACTAGCTCAATAATTCCAATTGAGAGCATTTTGTCTAATTCTTCATAGAACTTTTCCTTATATTTTGGATTCAGAGCAGTAAGGTCTCTCCTTAACTGGCTTCTCATTGGGTTTCAAGGTGATCTTTACCATTCCTAAGTCACCAACGATCCCTTTTAAATCCGTAATTTTGGTTGGGAACAAGTCTTGGTATTCGTGGAGTAACTCAGTGACCTTATCCACTATGGCATCATCCCAATAGTCTCCAAGCATGGCATACTTTAGTTCCGCCTATGTTCCAATGTTTCCCTGCTTCGTTTTTAGTGGCACGTTGATGCCGTGATCCTTAATCAATGGTCTTTGAACCTCGTGACAGCCTTCCATTTCTAGAATGTTAATATTTCGTGGGTCCTCATCATCCTCCTCAAAATTTACATTGTAACACTCCAGCGTGCAGCCCAGCTAGGTCACCCATTCTGGCTGAAGCACCTCCATTGGCTCCTTGGGTATTTTGAAGATAGTTGATTTTACTGCATGTAGTGCATCATCAACATTATCCCACCAACAATATTCAATCTTGAAAGTTAACAGAAATCCCTTGCGTAATATATCCCATTCGCTCATACCATGACGGAGCTCTATCCCAGTATACCAATTCATGGGTATGACATCCAGGGTATGATAGAAAAATGCACCCGGTCAGGCTGTGGCTCTTCCTCGTAGACCTTGGTCCATTTCGTGAGGTGTGTACATGGATCATCCCATCCATCATACTTGTCTGCTAGCCGCATTTGCGGTTTCCCAAATTGTAGGTGCATCATCCTTCTACATCCACGCCAGTCCTCAAAGCTTCTCTGATGCATACGCCACCACCTTGCGGGCATAGTGTGCAATGCCCATTTCTGAGCATCGAACCTTTGTTGTTCTAGCACTGCGCTTTCAAATTTGTTCAGGAATTCATCAACTGTTGTCAACCCATCATACATAGGCAAATCCCTTACCTCCATTGTCACGCAGCATAGTGATCTTACCATCATGTTGCAATTGAGCATGGTTACCTCGTGTAGCCGGTTATGCCATCGTTCTATTTCCTCATCCGAATATATTGTTCAGGAGCTTTCGTGCACCCACGAAATCTGACCATCCGTTGTAGGATTCACGCAATCCTGTTCCCGAGTGGTTATCTTGTAGATACAGTCTAGCTCATCGTCACTCTCATCGTCAAGCACTGGCTCTGTGTAGCACACTCCTTCCGTAGGGTCTAAAGGCACCACTACGAGTAGACACTTTTTCTCAAAAATCATTTTGCGCTTCTTTAGATTTATTACTCGGTTCATATCAGTGGCCCAATCTATTCGTAGTAGCACGGGATATGGATTTTTTTCATAGACAATCTCTATCAATTCAAAATCTTCCAGTGCACTCACACTTTTGATGTCTATTGTTATCCCCTGCAACCTTTCCATCAGTAGGATCTTCTGCTAGTTCTCCATTTGTAATTGAGTAGGGGACCATTGTAACGTGGGCCTGCCCATGCGTTCCCATGTTTTCTTTGGCAGAAGATTCGCGTCTGATCCTAGATCCAGAATTACTTGATCCATTTCATACTCCCTGATTTCCTTAGTCAATCGCATTTCCCTTTGTGTTCACAATGTATGTTTCTCAAGCTTTCGGACTACGCGAGGTTCTCCTAACCCAACGCATCTAGTGATAAGTTCCTGTAGTCCTTTTACAACCTTGTTGTCGCACAACAGTTTCATACATGTCTCTAGAAAGGTAGTGATCATTGAAGGATCCATCTCCAACTCTAGTTGATCCTTACTACTTGAAGTGGAGGCCTCCATGAAGCTCTTCTTAGCTTCCATGAATGCCTCCTTCACGTGCTCCAAATCAAATTCACGTTCCTTTGTAGAAGCCTTGCAAACCCGTGCACTTTCTTCAGGTTGCTTACCTTTGTCATCTCTTGTCATGATACCACTTTGGAGCACTATGTTTACATTCGGGTCCTCTTCACGCAGCTCCAACCTCATCATTTGCAGATTCTGAGTCGGAGGAGGTTGGAGTATCCCTTTATCGCGTGGCCTCGCTATCAGTGTAGGTTAGTCCTCTGTCTCATGATCAAACTGAGTACAATATAAACATGATGCTGTCATCGGATTTGTACAATCACAGGCATAATTCCCTAGCCCTCTGTAATTGTAACAAATCAGCTGTCCACAGCCCCTTCCTGGTCGCATTCCACCTCAACCTTGTCCGCACCACTGAAATCCAGCGCGCGCCATTCTCACATTTGAGTCGAGGGTTCGCATTTCAGTACATACTCTATAGGCAGGAGTCTGATCCATCATTAGTTCATAACTTTTGTAGGTGCACTCATCATGGCCTACCAACCTACAAAAATTACAAAACAATTGTTGGGACGTCTGTGTATACTTCTACAATAGATTACAATTATCTGTAGCATGTTTTCCTCCTATCTGACAAATCGAACACCATAACGCAAGCAATGCGCTCAATCCTACTTGTGCCTATGGTCTTAATGACATTGGTCCCCCCCCCAACTAAGTAGTTCACGAAGACTGGAGCATGGTCCTTGTTATGCCTCTGGCCTTTGCATTTTATGCACCATACCTCCTCGCGCGCCTCTGGCCGAGTTATCCGGTCTTGTTTGAAACTCTTCATTTCCAGACACAAATTTTGCAGTTGGCATAGATTTATTGGACTCCCAGGCTAGGATCTTGTATTGGGGTCTCGTGTAGTCTCATTTCAATCTCCAAAGCTTCGGCCTGGGTGGATAACTTCTACTGTGATAGCACCATCCTTAGATGCGGTGTTAGTGATGCTACAAACCATGTCCGGTGATGCCCATCTGTTAAGGTCATGTTGGCTTCACGAATCATACACTTCAATCTCTGATCTAGATCCCATGAGGTTCCTCCTGGAAGCATCATGATTTCCTTAAACCCGATAATCGATTGTCTCTGATTTTGGCCTGCTAAATTCCTTGTTCAACGCGACCGGATATCTGCGATCCCTACATTTGGATGGTCATTAGAATGCTTAATGTACCATGTTAGTGAACAATCCTGAAACACACTTACCAATGTTGCATTCTTTATATTATCATCCACAACTGCTTGTGCTTCCCATATGGCCCTTACCACGAACAAAAATTGGTCTGGATCTTCATCCCCTACTCCTCTGAATACCAGCAATTTTATCGTGCTTGCCATATTGAACTGTGGTGGTGGCAGAGGTGGTGTGGGTGGAAATGGAGGTGAAGATGGTGAGACTAGTGGTGGTGTAGGTGGAGGTGGTAGGCACGGAATTTGCTGCCTTATCAAGCTAATTAAGCTCCTCATAAAAACTTTTTGTGAGCTCTTCCTCACTTTCTCGCCGAGGTGAAATCAAGGGGCTATTTTCTATCTCTACAATACCTTCATTTCTATAGATCCTCCCACTTCGCCTAGCCCCAAACATCAATTTATTCGCATAACCCACTTTTCACACAATAGCATCTTAATTGAAGTGTTCAAAGATTTAATGTACTTACCTTGTGGTCCTGTTATCACAAAATCATGTACTAAGGGCTGCTACCTAGCAAGATTTCATGAAACTATTTCAAACCAGGCTTTAGACTAAGGCTTAGCCTCCTTAGTCAGAGAGGGCTCTCTCACAAATGTTTCTTCTTGATATAAATTAAGGGCAAGAAAAGATGGCTAACTCTTAAAACAGTATGTTGAAAATAAGCTGGTTGGAACAACAAAATAACATCTCTTCCATTGGGCTCATGGAGTCAAACACTTCTGCAGTAAATAATCAATTACTCATTCATGGAAGCCAAGGCATACTATGTCTAAATCCTCAGAACATTTCTCAAGAAGAACTCAACTCATAAACATACACAGGAAGTCTGAGCACTAGGTGAATTCAAAGTGATTGCATATTTAGTGAGCTGTAAAACAAGAAGAATAAAGACCAAACTACATATACTCTGAGCATTTTAACACATGATGAATCTTGGGAAGAAAAAGTACTGCTTGTATTACTGTCAAAGTCCTTTTTTACAAAAGCCAATATGAAAACTCTGTTTTTTTATAAATCTCCCAACCTTTTTTACATCAGAGTTTTTCCTATATATAGGAAAACAAAACTACTACTACTTGAGACTCCTCCTCCAGCATGAGGGGAGCTCGAAATCCTATCATTAATTGCCTTATCTATATCTAAACAAACTTATTAAATACAAAGGTATTGCGCTGTGAATACATAGAGTCCCATTCCTATTGAAACTCTAATTCTATCTCCTCGTGTGCATTGATGCTTTATTGAACTTTGACACCTGTACCATTTCTGTAGTGGCCAAGACATGCTGGAGAAACATTCACTGAACGAACAGCTTCGGATACTTGCTGTGTGGATGACTCATTAGTTGATGAGGATATGTGCCCTGTTTTCACGGTTCCTGCCTTCCATTAGTCTTCATGTACTAAAAGACTATGCTCCAAGCCATTTAATACCTTTAATAACCACGCATAATCCAATATGCCTCATGATCTGGACGCTTTGTGAACTGAACAGGTGTACCACCCAAAATTTCGGTAACCCTACCAGAACCCTAACAATTCGGTCATAAAGTAACTTTAGGAAGACTTTTAGCAAAAAACAAAAAGTTTCACCTTTTTCTTCAACACTCACACCTGTCACCCTTTGAATACCTGGATAGCTTTATATAGTCTCCTTACTAGCCTCGAGTCATCCTTTTCAAGATTTGCTGACCTCAGCATCAATTTCATTTTTTCTCATAAAACAGTCATCTACAGCAGTTTCGTAGCGCGCTACGAAACTGCTGTAGATAATCAAAACAGAACATATGAATCTTAAAGCACTGTTGACTTAACTTCATGATTTATTCAGCTACTTTGTACAGGTGTTAGGGATCCAAAAAGGTTACAAAATGATGGAAATCAAAATTTACCAAAACTTGAAAAGCAACTTTCTCCTTGGATCAATGAGCTAGTTTACCTAGCTTCTTCTTCAAACTGCTAACCTCTTTCTTCAAAGCCTTGTTTTCTGCTCTTAGGCTTGTGTTCAGCTTTTTCATGATCTTTGCTTGCTTAAGGGCTGGTACTGTCCACAAATATGCATCAGACACTGAATCTTTTGTTTTCAATTCTAGTTTGAGATTGAATTATTTAGCTCCAGCTGCTACGAAACTGTTGTTCTGCCTGAAAAATGGGTCTTGGGACAGAGCTCATATATTCTCACAGAAAACGTATTTGTCAAAACTAAAGGAGGTTTCTGTAAACCAATCCGTTTTTAACAAAAACATCTTTTGGTTTTTTAAAACACTTCTCCAGCTGCCCAGAATCTGTCTTTGAAAAAGAGGTGTAACACAGGAAATTAAAAAACTGCACCTACAGCAGTTTCGTAGCGCAACTTTAGTGACTCGATTCTCCCAGCTCATAATCAATCTGAAGAAAATGAAAGAGGTTTTTCTATTTCAATATGTTAGGAATAAAAACCTCTTTTCTTTTTCGAAAATATTCTTTTAGCCGCGCTAAATACCTCCTGGAAGCTAACTGCTTAAAACAGAGAAGTATGCCTGTAACAAACATCACCTACAGCAGTTGTAGCCAGTGTACCAGTATGGAGATCTCTCATTTTGAACCACACCACCTGAAGGTGGTCCTGTAATCAATGGATGTTGGAAATAATACTGAGAGGGGGGGTGAATCAGTATTATCTAGCAATTTACCAAATCTTCCTTATTTGATCTTTTGAATTATTCTTGCATATCAGTACCATAAAACAATGAGCATGAATAAAGAAAATAGACAGTCACACCAAAGAACACAAGATGTAAGGTGGAAACCCAATGCGGGAGAAAACCACCTGCTGCAATATGTCTCTATCTTCTTTCAAGAAATTCTTTTTACAATGATTTTGTGCTGGTGCAGTCCTTTACCAGCACGCAGGCTGCAACCTGCAGAGAGCTACAACTCTCTCTCGTTTTCCAGTCTCTCCTGGAAGGGAGCTACAACCCCCTACTTCTTTTCATGAAGAATCAAATGATCAACAAGTATACAACAGATACAGTCCACTACAGATATCAGATCAGTAATTGCAGAAATAACCCAGAACACCTTACGAATAGAAATATACAGTCAACAGATCATCTCAAGACAGGGACGCATATTTTATTTCTGTGGCCTGCGACTGGACGCAGTCTACCTTCCGTTGCTCTGCGTGCAGACGCACTGTTCCTCTATGCTTAGCTGCGACCGGCGCACCCAAAGACACTGTTGCGCCGCGTCGTTTTCTTCAGAGACGCACCCAATAACACAGTCGCGCCGCGTCTTTTGCTTCAGAGACGCACCCAATAACACCGTCGCGCCGCGTCCTTTGCCTCAGAGACGCACCTGAGCCTTTACTGTACTGCGTCCCGGCGCACTTTCCCTTCACTGAATCTGCATCCCTTCAGATATAGAAGATAAGAGGACTTCAGAACCAACCCAAACACTCAGATCCACAGATCTGATCATGCGCCATAGAGATCACAGTCCATTAGAAGATTCGCCTTCATAGATCTAGACTAGATCTCACCAAAAGATATTCAACCAAGATGATTCATCATCCAAATGAACTCCTTTGCTTTATATAGGCAAGCTTCTCCCCAAAACATGGAACAAAACCACGAGCCAACACCATAGAAACACAAAACCGTCGGCTAGATACCACACAAGAAACCCCCACGTGCTTTTCTCTGCCTTGAAATGTGTGCACTGGGCGGACGCACCTCCTGAACGGCTGGCCTGCGTCCCTGGACGCGGGTTCTGTATGGTATACCTGCGGGGACGCACTTGCTGAACATATTTCCTGCGTCCTTCTTGATTTATCTCCTGAATGGGTTTGCCATCAAGGACAACACCTGAATCATAATGCCAACAATCTCCCCCTTTGGACTTGATGGCAACCACATAATCTTCAGCTTCATTCTCCCCCTTTGACATCAAGGGCAAAGGGTATGCTCCCCCTATGCTCATGCATCTCCAGATCTGTAACCAGAAATCCATCATGAAGGAGATAGAGACATATTGCAGCTATTTCCAAGATCTCCTTTTCCATAATGCCAACAATGCATTATGTGCTCCCCCTGAGCCTATACCACCAATAGGAAGATGATCAACAGTAAGATGATGCATCAACAACCCCCAGCTTTTGCCTGAGGTATTCAAAAGTGTCCCTGGGCAACGGTTTGGTGAAAATATCAGCAACTTGTTCCTTAGAAGGAACATACTCCAACTTGACCTTCTGTTCAAGTACTTGTTCCCGGAGAAAATGGTACTTGATTGGTATGTGCTTGGTTTTTGAATGCATAACCGGATTCTTTGAGATGCTGATTGCACTTGTGTTGTCACATAAGATAGGGATTGGAGGAGTACAAGTGATTTGATAATCCTGCAAATTCTGCTGCATCATCCAAAGGAGTTGGGTGCAACAAGATGCAGCAGCAACATATTCTGCTTCAGCTGTAGACAAGGCAATTGAACTTTGTTTCTTGCTGAACCAAGAGACCAGTCTGGGACCCATAAAGAATGCACCACCACTTGTGCTTTTCCTGTCATCCACGCTTCCGGCCCAATCTGCATCTGTATAGGCATGAAGAGTAAGATCTGTATCTCTAGGATACCATAAGCCATAATTTTGAGTCCCTTGAAGATATTTGAAAATTCTCTTCACTGCTTGAAGATGAGTCTCCTTCGGATTTGCCTGAAATCTTCCAACTATTCCAACTGCATGCATGATGTCTGGTCGGGTACCTGTCAAATATAGTAAACTTCCAATCATAGATCTGTAGGTTGGTTGATGTACTGCTGCAGAATCATCATTTGCACTGAGACTACATCCTGTGACCATGGGTGTACATACTGGTTTTGCATCTTCCATGCCATATTTCTTCAAAATCTGCTTGAGATACTTGGTTTGAGATAAAAGGATTCCTCCTTTCTTTTGTTGGATTTGCAAACCAAGGAAGTATGTCAGTTCTCCTAGCAATGACATTTCAAATTCTTTCTGCATGACTGAGGCAAAGCTTTGGCTCATAGCTTCTTCATTGCTGCCAAAAATAATGTCATCTACATACACAACAAGTATTAGCAATTTGTTATTTTCAATTTTTATATATAGATTGCTATCTGCTGAACCTTTTGAAAAACCTTGTTGATGAAGATATTTGTCCAACCGGTAGTACCAAGCCCTTGGGGCTTGTTTGAGACCATAGAGAGCCTTTTTCAATCGGCATACAAGATTTGGATCATTTCCAAGAATGAACCCATCTGGCTGTTCAATGTACACTTCTTCTCCAAGTCTCCATTCAGAAAGGCTGATTTTACGTCCATTTGAAATACTTTGAAGTTCTGAGAACTTGAGAGAGCAAGGAACATTCGGATGGCCTCAAGTCTTGCAACAGGAGCAAAAGTTTCTTCAAAGTCTATTCCTTCTTGCTGTGCATACCCTTTACAAACAAGTCTGGCTTTGTTTCTAATTACTTCTCCATTTTCATTCAATTTATTTTTGAAGACCCATTTTGTTCCGATAACATTCTTATCCTTTGGTCTAGGAACCAGCTCCCAAGTGTTGTTCTTTTCGATTTGCTCGAGTTCTTCATCCATTGCTTTCACCCAACATTCATCTTTGCATGCCTCTTTCACATTTTGTGGTTCAGTAGAGGAGAGTAATGCCAAATAACTTGAAGCTTCTGCAACTGTTCTTCTAGTTTGTATACCTGCTTCTTTTTGTCCCATGATCTGAGATTCTGGATGGTTCTTTTGAACATATCTGGATGGAGTCTTTTCTTCTATTCTTGTTCGTTCTTCTGCTTCTTCGTGAGGTTCTTCTTGAGATTCTTCTTGCGGTTCTTCTTCTTCATCATTCTGTCTTTGAGGGTAGCTTTCATCTTCTTCGATGTCTTCACGATGTATTTGCCTAGGAATATATCTCTTTTCATCAACCACTACATCAATGCTGTCAACAATTCTGCCAAGTCTTTTATTGTAGCATTTGTATGCTTTGCTATGTGGAGAATAGCCAAGAAGAATACCTTCATCTGCTCTAGGATCAAGTTTGCCAAGCTGCTCCTCAGTATTCTTGATATAGCATTTGCTCCCAAAGATTTTGAAGTGCTTTACCGAAGGAGTTTTACCACTCCAGAGCTCATGAGGGGTTTGAGTGCTGTTCACCCGGACATTTGTCTTGTTGAGAATAATAACCGCAGTATGTGCAGCCTCACCCCAGAAGGTTGCGGGGGTTCCTGATTCATCAAGCATAGCACGAGCCATTTGTTGGATTGTTCTGTTCATTCTTTCAACAACTCCATTTTGCTGAGGCGTTCTAGCTGTAGAGAATTCTCTCCTTATCCCATGTTCATCACAGAAATCGAAAAATTCATTTGAAGTAAATTCCCCACCTCTGTCAGATCTGAGGCACTTAATTTTGTGACCTGATTCATTTTCAGCCAAGGCTTTGAAGGTTTTGAATTTTTCGAATGCTTCATCTTTGTGCTTCATAAGTCCTAACCAAACAAACCTGGAGAAATCGTCAATAAATAATATCAAGTATTCCTCTCCTCTAGGTGTTCTTTTTCTGAATGGTCCACATACATCTGTATGTACTAGCTCAAGAGGCATGCTAGCTGATCCTTCTTTCTCTGGAAAGTTAGTCCTGGTTTGTTTTCCAAACTGACATGATCTGCATATGGTGTTGTCAGGAATTTTGATATCTGGAAGATCGCGAACTGCCTGATATTTACATGCTTTCCTTATTTGTGAGAAGCTTAGATGTCCCAACCTTCGATGCCATAACCAGTGCTCTTCATCCTTGCTTAGATAGCATTGTTGTTGTCCTTCTTCAAATATGTACAGATTATTTGGAGTTCTTTTCCCTTTGAGAACTGTTTTCCCTGTATCAAGATCACGAACAAGACATCCATTTGATCTGAATATAACCTCGGTTTTTTGATCACACATTTGGCTGACACTTAGTAGATTATGCTTCAATCCATCAACAAATAAAACATTTCCAGCCTTAACATCTTCTTTTAAAGGAGCAATACCTTTTCCTTTTATAGTTGCAGGAGTATCATTTCCAAAAGAGACTTTCTTTCCCTTTTCTAAATTAGAATAAGACTCAAGTTTTTCTTTATCACCTGTCATATGCTTCGAACATCCACTGTCAATGTACCATAGATTTTCTTGTCCTTCTGCATAAAATGCTATCCCACATCTTTCTGTTTGAGGTTCCTTTATTCTCCATGTTTTGGCGCCTGAGGCTTGTTCCTTTTTCTGCTCTTGTACCTTTCTTTCCGGAAACCTGCTTCTGCATTCAAAGTCTTTATGTCCAAAATTATTGCAAATAGAACATTCAACTTCATTTTCAAGAGCTGAAAAGTTGTTATAGGTCCTTTTTGTAATCCCTGTCATACTTCTTTGTTTTTGAGCTTCCCTAGTCATGATTGTTTTATACGCAACACATTGAGCTGCTTTGTGACCAAAGTTATGGCAAGAAAAGCATTGTCCATTGAAGAAGCTTCTGCGATTATTGGATCTACCATCCAACTGATTGTAATTTCTATTTTCATCTATTCTTGAACCAAATTGAGAAGATTTTACCTGTGGCTGGTTGTGGCTTTTGTTCACCCTTGAGCTAGATTGCCCTTGATAGTTTCTGTTTGACATTTGTCCCTGCTTTACCTGATGTTCTTCCTTGTGCTCTTGCTCATTTCTTCTTGCTGCATCAAGATAACTTTTTGAAGTGGATGCTTGAGAAGTTTCTCCATTATAGCCCAAACCTTTCTTATTTAGTGGAGACCGCTGCACACTGATAATCTCATCCAAAGTTTCAGATCCTTTGACAAACTTGAGATTAATAGTTTTTGTTTTCTCAATTTCTTTTCTAAGACCAACAATTTCACCTTCTAATTTTTCAAGATGTTTTTCTTTTTCATCAATTTGGAATTGTAGAGTATCAATAATCATGTTCTTTTCTTCTATGCATCTCTTGAGTCTAGTAATTTCATCATAAAGGTTATCCACATCTACAGCATCCTCATAATCATCATCTTCAAATGCCATTAACAACCTATATTTATTACCTTGTTCATCTTCATCACTGTTTGATAAGCCATCACTATCTTCATGGGTGTAGTAGCTTTTCTTATTTGCACTCTGTTTCTTGTTCCATCTAACTGGTTCCTTTCCTTTATCCTTATAAGAGCATTTTGCAGCATAATGACCTACTCTTCCACAAGCAAAGCATTTGAAAGGTAGCTTACCTCTGAACCTTCCAGAACCCCTTTGAAGATTTCTGACAAAATTTGATTCTTCTTCCTCTTCTTCTGGAACATGACTTGCTTCATAGTGATCTTCTTTGCCTGATGCTTTAAAAGCAGCTTCCCTTCTGTCTGATGGACCTCCCTTTCTCATTTCATAAGCAGTTAGAATTCCATGCAGCTGAGACATAGTGAGAACACGGAGATTTTCCTTTTCTTCTACTGCAGATACTTTAGATTCAAACTTGGGGATAATGATCTTAGAATCTTTTGAACTACTATAGTCTCTTTTATTTCTTCACCCAAATTTTTCATACAATTAACAATCTCATCTACCCGAAGAAAATAATTAGCCACACTTTCATCATTGTACATCTTGAGAGTCTCATATTGAATCCTAAGAGTTTGAAGTTTAGCTTCTTTTACCTGTTCATCTCCTTCATAGCTAGTGATCATTTTGTCCCATATCTCTTTTGCTGATTTGAAGTGCATGACCTTCATGAACTCTGTTTGGGATATACTTCCTAATAGAGTACTGACTGCTTTTGCATTTGTTTCATACTGCTTTTTCTCAGCTGGATCTGTAGGAGTAACTGAAGGAAAGGCATAGCCTGTTTCTACAATGTTCCAAACTTCTGTACCAAGAGATTGAAGATATGCAGTAATTCTTACCTTCCAATAATTGAAGTTTGTCCCATCGAAGACGGGTGGCCTGATTGATGCTTCTCTCTCGTAGTTGCTCATGATGAACGATCTACCTTCAAGCGATCAAGCTTTTCTGAAGGACCTGCTCTGATACCAATTGTTGAAATAATACTGAGAGGGGGGGTGAATCAGTATTATCTAGCAATTTACCAAATCTTCCTTATTTGATCTTTTGAATTATTCTTGCATATCAGTACCATAAAACAATGAGCATGAATAAAGAAAATAGACAGTCACACCAAAGAACACAAGATGTAAGGTGGAAACCCAATGCGGGAGAAAACCACCTGCTGCAATATGTCTCTATCTTCTTTCAAGAAATTCTTTTTACAATGATTTTGTGCTGGTGCAGTCCTTTACCAGCACGCAGGCTGCAACCTGCAGAGAGCTACAACTCTCTCTCGTTTTCCAGTCTCTCCTGGAAGGGAGCTACAACCCCCTACTTCTTTTCATGAAGAATCAAATGATCAACAAGTATACAACAGATACAGTCCACTACAGATATCAGATCAGTAATTGCAGAAATAACCCAGAACACCTTACGAATAGAAATATACAGTCAACAGATCATCTCAAGACAGGGACGCATATTTTATTTCTGTGGCCTGCGACTGGACGCAGTCTACCTTCCGTTGTCTCTGCGTGCAGACGCACTGTTCCTCATGCTTAGCTGCGACCGGCGCACCAAAGACACTGTTGCGCCGCGTCGTTTTCTTCAGAGACGCACCCAATAACACAGTCGCGCCGCGTCTTTTGCTTCAAGACGCACCCAATAACACCGTCGCGCCGCGTCCTTTGCCTCAGAGACGCACCTGAGCCTTTACTGTACTGCGTCCCGCGCACTTTCCCTTCACTGAATCTGCGTCCCTTCAGATATAGAAGATAAGAGGACTTCAGAACCAACCCAAACACTCAGATCCACAGATCTGATCATGCGCCATAGAGATCACAGTCCATTAGAAGATTCGCCTTCATAGATCTAGACTAGATCTCACCAAAAGATATTCAACCAAGATGATTCATCATCCAAATGAACTCCTTTGCTTTATATAGGCAAGCTTCTCCCCAAAACATGGAACAAAACCACGAGCCAACACCATAGAAACACAAAACCGTCGGCTAGATACCACACAAGAAACCCCCACGTGCTTTTCTCTGCCTTGAAATGTTGCACTGGGCGGACGCACCTCCTGAACGGCTGGCCTGCGTCCCTGGACGCGGGTTCTGTATGGTATACCTGCGGGGACGCACTTGCTGAACATATTTCCTGCGTCCTTCTTGATTTATCTCCTGAATGGGTTTGCCATCAAGGACAACACCTGAATCATAATGCCAACAATGGATTACCATCCCCATCACCATTGCTCCTTCTATGCCAGGTTCATGCAATTCAACACAATTCCACAAGCCTGGGCTTTACTCTGGGCTAAATCATCAAGGCTTCCCGTCTCTAGAAATAAACCCAAGTGTGTTGCCCGCAAAAACCATTTTCTTTGACTGGAATCAATAGGCTGGCCCTTCCATGAAGAAAAGCAAGCTGGATCATTTTCAAGATTGAGAAGTTCAAATGACAAATATGATGACTCTATAAAAATCAATCTTTCAACATGAAGTCTTGCTCTTGTGAAGCAGTTATCAACAATTTTGCAAATGTCTTAATCTAGCTTTGCTACATCTACCGGAATTGCATCAAAAGCAACTAGCACTTCAACATCTCCTGCTCTAAATGCATCCAACGCTTTACTTTGTGAATATTGATGTTGTAGGCTTGAATACTCAATCATCCTTAAGACCGGCCCTTCGAAACAGTTCAATAAAGTACATAACCTCTGGGTAGAAACAACAGAAGATGTGAAAACAATGGTCTGTTCCCCTTGCACTTGCAACAGTGCCAAAATAAATGATGTGATATCCACAGTCTGATCCCTTGTTTATCCACTGATTACCACAGAAGGCTTCTTCCAAGGAAAGAGTGCTCCAGATAAACCCAATGAAACACCATCTGCTGGGGTACTAAAAAACCTTACAAACTGACAACTGTTGATGCAAACCCAATGGATTTTGATAAACATGACAGCTGGGAAAGAATAACTATAGATGCGAACAAATCCCCAATTTCGTAGCGCAGCCAGTGCAAAATATGAATTATGCGCTACGAAATCACCTAGAACATGCTGCGTTGTGAAACTGCCAAAAGGATTTATGTGCTACAAAACACTTTGTCCTCAAGCTAGTGTGAGCTATTTTGGCAATCAAATTTTCAGTGATAACAGTGGCTCCACTTGGGATAGTGTGCCCTTGTGGTACACTAAGAACATGCAGCTCCAGTGCCTTATCCATTTGTGACAAACAGAAATTTGCTTGACAAGCATAACTGTAGGAGAAAGAAAGCTACATCTACTGAAAAAAAAAAATGCTCAGTTAACCTTGAGCTTATTTGCATTTACCTCTACCTACCTACCCTATCAGCTGCAAGCTCCACTTGTAGCTCAAGCAACATGATATTTCCAATGTAGCCAATCATTTATCTTATCTGACATTTGATTTCTTTGGCTGTGCTTGAAACAAAAATAAATCAGATACTGAAGTAACCGAGGCAGCATGAGGTGTAACTGTTCTTCAACATGAAAATATAACTGGAAGTCGCCTGAACAGTTAATCTTTTCCATGTATTCAGCTATAGGGTCAAAAAACACATGGTTAGTTTGTTGATTCTCAAAACTTTCTGTATCTTTAGACAACTTATCTTCAGCCACACCAAATTTATTTGATTTGCTATCCAACTGCCTATCCAAATGATGCTCACAAACAATGTAATTTTCCTCACTACTATGATCATTATTTGAAGTACGCTGCTGCAAGGAATTACAAAATTGAGCAAGCTTTTCCTCTGCCTGTGGGTCATAGAAAATTTCCTCCAATATTTCTTCTTGCTGTGTGCAATCGATTTCATAATCATGATGATCTGAAGCCGGACCAATCTGCTGCATCTTTACATCAATATCGAAGGATGAAACATGATTTTCACAAGTAAACTCCTGCTGCTCTTCATGCTGCGTTTCCTGAGATGATATACTTTCTCCTTGGTGCTGAAATGCATTGTTATGGAGAGCCTCTAAAATTTCTTCATCCATAAATTCATCATCACCATAACAATCCTCCAAGTACTGAATAAGATTTAAAGAATGCCTACAACAATCTTTGAGCAGCAACAAAGAAGGATAACATTCTTTATACATTTCACAGAACACATCATGAAAATCAGCAAGAGAAGATAATGAACCATTTTCCAAACTTTTATACCAAGACCATGCTTTTCCTTCTAAAGTGGCCATAAACATCCTCATGAGACAATCCTCAGGAAAGTGAACCTTAAGACTGCGTACATGCATATGGAATTTAACCAAATGGAGAGCAGCATTATCCTTCTTTTCATCTTTGAATATTGGAAGATCATCTAACCAATCAACCTCTGGCATAGGATTTGGAAAACCAGGGATATGAGACCGATCCATAGGAGCATACCTGGCATTCTTTCTTGCAGTAGAATCCATCTTGAAACTTCATCAAGCTACTGATCTTCTAGCAGTGGAGTCACCTTCTAATTTGTTATTTGATGTGTGGAGTCGCCAAGGTAGTTTTGCAGCCTCAAAAACCACTTTGAACTCCTGCTACCTTCAGAAATTCAATCTTAAAACTTCGGGAATGAGTAATCATCAGGCTCCCGGCAGACGCACCAAAATGTTATCACAAAATCATGTACTAAGGGCTGCTACCTAGCAAGATTTCATGAAACTATTTCAAACCAGGCTTTAGACTAAGGCTTAGCCTCCTTAGTCAGAGAGGGCTCTCTCACAAATGTTTCTTCTTGATATAAATTAAGGGCAAGAAAAGATGGCTAACTCCTAAAACAGTATGTTGAAAATAAGCTGGTTGGAACAACAAAATAACATCTCTTCCATTGGGCTCATGGAGTCAAACACTTCTGCAGTAAATAATCAATTACTCATTCATGGAAGCCAAGGCATACTATGTCTAAATCCTCAGAACATTTCTCAAGAAGAACTCAACTCATAAACATACACAGGAAGTCTGAGCACTAGGTGAATTCAGAGTGATTTCATATTTAGTGAGCTGTAAAACAAGAAGAATAAAGACCAAACTACATATACTCTGAGCATTTTAACACATGATGAATCTTGGGAAGAAAAAGTACTGCTTGTATTACTATCAAAGTCCTTTTTTACAAAAGCCAATATGAAAACTCTGTTTTTTTATAAATCTCCCAACATTTTTTACATCAGAGTTTTTCCTATATATAGGAAAACAAAACTACTACTACTTGAGACTCCTCCTCCAGCATGAGGGGAGCTCGAAATCCTATCATTAATTGCCTTATCTATATCTAAACAAACTTATTAAATACAAAGGTATTGCGCTGTGAATACATAGAGTCCCATTCCTATTGAAACTCTAATTCTATCTCCTCGTGTGCATTGATGCTTTCTTGAACTTTGACACCTGTACCATTTCTGTAGTGGCCAAGACATGCTGGAGAAACATTCACTGAACGAGCAGCTTCGGATACTTGCTGTGTGGATGACTCATTAGTTGATGAGGATATGTGCCCTGTTTTCACGGTTCCTGCCTTCCATTAGTCTTCATGTACTAAAAGACTATGCTCCAAGCCATTTAATACCTTTAATAACCACGCATAATCCAATATGCCTCATGATCTGGATGCTTTGTGAACTAAACAGGTGTACCACCCAAAATTTCGGTAACCCTACCAGAACCCTAACAATTCGGTCATAAAGTAACTTTAGGAAGACTTTTAGCAAAAAACAAAAAGTTTCACCTTTTTCTTCAACACTCACACCTGTCACCCTTTGAATACCTGGATAGCTTTATATAGTCTCCTTACTGGCCTCGAGTCATCCTTTTCAAGATTTGCTGACCTCAGCATCAATTTCATTTTTTCTCATAAAACAGTCATCTACAGCAGTTTCGTAGCGCGCTACGAAACTGCTGTAGATAATCAAAACAGAACATATGAATCTTAAAGCACTGTTGACTTAACTTCATGATTTCTTCAGCTACTTTGTACAGGTGTTAGGGATCCAAAAAGGTTACAAAATGATGGAAATCAAAATTTACCAAAACTTGAAAAGCAACTTTCTCCTTGGATCAATGAGCTAGTTTACCTAGCTTCTTCTTCAAACTGCTAACCTCTTTCTTCAAAGCCTTGTTTTCTGCTCTTAGGTTTGTGTTCATCTTTTTCATGATCTTTGCTTGCTTAAGGGCTGGTACTGTCCACAAATATGCATCAGACACTGAATCTTTTGTTTTCAATTCTAGTTTGAGATTGAATTATTTAGCTCCAGCTACTACGAAACTGTTGTTCTGCCTGAAAAATGGGTCTCGGGACAGAGCGCATATCTTCTCACAGAAAACGTATTTGGCAAAACTAAAGGAGGTTTCTGTAAACCAATCCGTGTTTAACAAAAAATTCTTTTGGTTTTTTAAAACACTTCTCCAGCTGCACAGAATCTATCTTTGAAAAAGAGGTGTAACACAGGAAATTAAAAAACTGCACCTACAGCAGTTTCGTAGCGCAACTTTAGTCACTCGATTCTCCCAGCTCATAATCAATCTGAAGAAAATGAAAGAGGTTTCTCTAGTTCAGTATGTTAGGAATAAAAACCTCTTTCCTTCTTCGAAAATATTCTTTTAGCCGCGCTAAATACCTCCTGGAAGCTAACTGCTTAAAACAGAGAAGTATGCCCGTAACAAACATCACCTACAGCAGTTGTAGCCAGTGTACCAGTATGGAGATCTCTCATTTTGAACCACACCACCTGAAGGTGGTCCTGTAATCAATGGATTACCATCCCCATCACCATTGCTCCTTCTATGCCAGGTTCATGCAATTCAACACAATTCCACAAGCCTGGGCTTTACTCTGGGCTAAATCATCAAGGCTTCCCGTCTCTAGAAATAAACCCAAGTGTGTTGCCCGCAAAAACCATTTTCTTTGACTGGAATCAATAGGCTGGCCCTTCCATGAAGAAAAGCAAGCTGGATCGTTTTCAAGATTGAGAAGTTCAAATGAAAAATATGATGACTCTATGAAAATCAATCTTTCAACATGAAGTCTTGCTCTTGTGAAGCAGTTATCAACAATTTTGCAAATGTCTTAATCTAGCTTTGCTACATCTACTGGAATTGCATCAGAAGCAACTAGCACTTCAACATCTCCTGCTCTAAATGCATCCAACGCTTTACTTCGTGAATATTGATGTTGTAGGCTTGAATACTCAATCATCCTTAAGACCGGCCCTTCGAAACAGTTCAATAAAGTACATAACCTCTGGGTAGAAACAACAGAAGATGTGAAAACAATGGTCTGTTCCCCTTGCACTTGCAACAGTGCCAAAATAAATGATGTGATATCCACAGTCTGATCCCTTGTTTATCCACTGATTACCACAGAAGGCTTCTTCCAAGCAAAGAGTGCTCCAGATAAACCCAATGAAACACCATCTACTGGGGTACTAAAAAACCTTACAAACTGACAACTGTTGATGCAAACCCAATGGATTTTGATAAAGATGACAGCTGGGTAAGAATAACTATAGATCCGAACAAATCCCCAATTTCGTAGCGCAGCCAGTGCAAAATATGAATTATGCGCTACGAAATCACCTAAAACATGCTGCGCTGTGAAACTGCCAAAAGGATTTATGTGCTACAAAACACTTTGTCCTCAAGCTAGTGTGAGCTATTTTGGCAATCAAATTTTCAGTGATAACAGTGGCTCCACTTGGGATAGTGTGCCCTTGTGGTACACTAAGAACATGCAGCTCCAGTGCCTTATCCATTTGTGACAAACAGAAATTTGCTTGACAAGCATAACTGTAGGAGAAAGAAAGCTACATCTACTGAAAAAAAAATGCTCAGTTAACCTTGAGCTTATTTGCATTTACCTCTACCTACCTACCCTATCAGTTGCAAGCTCCACTTGTAGCTCAAGCAACATGATATTTCCAATGTAGCCAATCATTTATCTTATCTGACATTTGATTTCTTTGGCTGTGCTTGAAACAAAAATAAATCAGATACTGAAGTAACCGAGGCAGCATGAGGTGTAACTGTTCTTCAACATGAAAATATAACTGGAAGTCGCCTGAACAGTTAATCTTTTCCATGTATTCAGCTATAGGGTCAAAAAACACATGGTTAGTTTGTTGATTCTCAAAACTTTCTGTATCTTTAGACAACTTATCTTCAGCCACACCAAATTTATTTGATTTGCTATCCAACTGCCTATCCAAATGATGCTCACAAACAATGTAATTTTCCTCACTACTATGATCATTATTTGAAGTACGTTGCTGCAAGGAATTACAAAATTGAGCAAGCTTTTCCTCTGCCTGTGGGTCATAGAAAATTTCCTCCAATATTTCTTCTTGCTGTGTGCAATCGATTTCATAATCATGATGATCTGAAGCCGGACCAATCTGCTGCATCTTTACATCAATATCGAAGGATGAAACATGATTTTCACAAGTAAACTCCTGCTGCTCTTCATGCTGCGTTTCCTGAGATGATATACTTTCTCCTTGGTGCTGAAATGCATTGTTATGGAGAGCCTCTAAAATTTCTTCATCCATAAATTCATCATCACCATAACAATCCTCCAAGTACTGAATAAGATTTAAAGAATGCCTACAACAATCTTTGATCAGCAACAAAGAAGGATAACATTCTTTATACATTTCACAGAACACATCATGAAAATCAGCAAGAGAAGATAATGAAGCATTTTCCAAACTTTTATACCAAGACCATGCTTTTCCTTCTAAAGTGGCCATAAACATCCTCATGAGACAATCCTCAGGAAAGTGAACCTTAAGACTGCGTACATGCATATGGAATTTAACCAAATGGAGAGCAGCATTATCCTTCTTTTCATCTTTGAATATTGGAAGATCATCTAACCAATCAACCTCTGGCATAGGATTTGGAAAACCAGGGATATGAGACCGATCCATAGAAGCATACCTGGCATTCTTTCTTGCAGTAGAATCCATCTTGAAACTTCATCAAGCTACTGATCTTCTAGCAGTGGAGTCACCTTCTAATTTGTTATTTGATGTGTGGAGTCGCCAAGGTAGTTTTGCAGCCTCAAAAACCACTTTGAACTCCTGCTACCTTCAGAAATTCAATCTTAAAACTTCGGGAATGAGTAATCATCAGGCTCCCGGCAGACGCACCAAAATGTTATCACAAAATCATGTACTAAGGGCTGCTACCTAGCAATATTTCATGAAACTATTTCAAACCAGGCTTTAGACTAAGGCTTAGCCTCCTTAGTCAGAGAGGGCTCTCTCACAAATGTTTCTTCTTGATATAAATTAAGGGCAAGAAAAGATGGCTAACTCTTAAAACAGTATGTTGAAAATAAGCTGGTTGGAACAACAAAATAACATCTCTTCCATTGGGCTCATGGAGTCAAACACTTCTGCAGTAAATAATCAATTACTCATTCATGGAAGCCAAGGCATACTATGTCTAAATCCTCAGAACATTTCTCAAGAAGAACTCAACTCATAAACATACACAGGAAGTCTGAGCACTAGGTGAATTCAGAGTGATTGCATATTTAGTGAGCTGTAAAACAAGAAGAATAAAGACCAAACTACATATACTCTGAGCATTTTAACACATGATGAATCTTGGGAAGAAAAAGTACTGCTTGTATTACTGTCAAAGTCCTTTTTTACAAAAGCCAATATGAAAACTCTGTTTTTTTATAAATCTCCCAACCTTTTTTACATCAGAGTTTTTCCTATATATAGGAAAACAAAACTACTACTACTTGAGACTCCTCCTCCAGCATGAGGGGAGCTCGAAATCCTATCATTAATTGCCTTATCTATATCTAAACAAACTTATTAAATACAAAGGTATTGCGCTGTGAATACATAGAGTCCCATTCCTATTGAAACTCTAATTCTATCTCCTCGTGTGCATTGATGCTTTCTTGAACTTTGACACCTGTACCATTTCTGTAGTGGCCAAGACATGCTGGAGAAACATTCACTGAACGAGCAGCTTCGGATACTTGCTGTGTGGATGACTCATTAGTTGATGAGGATATGTGCCCTGTTTTCACGGTTCCTGCCTTCCATTAGTCTTCATGTACTAAAAGACTATGCTCCAAGCCATTTAATACCTTTAATAACCACGCATAATCCAATATGCCTCATGATCTGGAAGCTTTGTGAACTGAACAGGTGTACCACCCAAAATTTCGGTAACCCTACCAGAACCCTAACAATTCGGTCATAAAGTAACTTTAGGAAGACTTTTAGCAAAAAACAAAAAGTTTCACCTTTTTCTTCAACACTCACACCTGTCACCCTTTGAATACCTGGATAGCTTTATATAGTCTCCTTACTGGCCTCGAGTCATCCTTTTCAAGATTTGCTGACCTCAGCATCAATTTCATTTTTTCTCATAAAACAGTCATCTACAGCAGTTTCGTAGCGCGCTACGAAACTGCTGTAGATAATCAAAACAGAACATATGAATCTTAAAGCACTGTTGACTTAACTTCATGATTTCTTCAGCTACTTTGTACAGGTGTTAGGGATCCAAAAAGGTTACAAAATGATGGAAATCAAAATTTACCAAAACTTGAAAAGCAACTTTCTCCTTGGATCAATGAGCTAGTTTACCTAGCTTCTTCTTAAAACTGCTAACCTCTTTCTTCAAAGCCTTGTTTTCTGCTCTTAGGCTTGTGTTCAGCTTTTTCATGATCTTTGCTTGCTTAATGGCTGGTACTGTCCACAAATATGCATCAGACACTGAATCTTTTGTTTGCAATTCTAGTTTGAGATTGAATTATTTAGCTCCAGCTGCTACGAAACTGTTGTTCTGCCTGAAAAATGGGTCTCGGGACAGAGCTCATATCTTCTCATAGAAAATGTATTTGGAAAACCTAAAGGAGGTTTCTGTAAACCAATCTGTGTTTAACAAAAACCTCTTTTTGTTTTTTAAAACACTTCTCCAGCTGCCCAGAATCTGTCTTTGAAAAAGAGGTGTAACACAGGAAATTAAAAAACTGCACCTACAGCAGTTTCGTAGCGCAACTTTAGTGACTCGATTCTCCCAGCTCATAATCAATCGGAAGAAAATGAAAGAGGTTTTTCTAGTTCAGTATGTTAGGAATAAAAACCTCTTTCCTTTTTCGAAAATATTCTTTTAGCCACGCTAAATACCTCCTGGAAGCTAACTGCTTAAAACAGAGAAGTATGCCTGTAACAAACATCACCTACAGCAGTTGTAGCCAGTGTACCAGTATGGAGATCTCTCATTTTGAACCACACCACCTGAAGGTGGTCCTGTAATCAATGGATTACCATCCCCATCACCATTTCTCCTTCTATGCCAGGTTCATGCAATTCAACACAATTCCACAAGCCTGGGCTTTACTCTGGGCTAAATCATCAAGGCTTCCCGTCTCTAGAAATAAACCCAAGTGTGTTGCCCGCAAAAACCATTTTCTTTGAATGGAATCAATAGGCTGGCCCTTCCATGAAGAAAATCAAGTTGGATCGTTTTCAAGATTGAGAAGTTCAAATGACAAATATGATGACTCTATAAAATTCAATCTTTCAACATGAAGTCTTGCTCTTGTGAAGCAGTTATCAACAATTTTGCAAATGTCTTAATCTAGCTTTGCTACATCTACCGGAATTGCATCAGAAGCAACTAGCACTTCAACATCTCCTGCTCTAAATGCATCCAACGCTTTACTTCGTGAATATTGATGTTGTAGGCTTGAATACTCAATCATCCTTAAGACCGGCCCTTCGAAACAGTTCAATAAAGTACATAACCTCTGGGTAGAAACAACAGAAGATGTGAAAACAATGGTCTGTTCCCCTTGCACTTGCAACAGTGCCAAAATAAATGATGTGATATCCACAGTCTGATCCCTTGTTTATCCACTGATTACCACAGAAGGCTTCTTCCAAGGAAAGAGTGCTCCAGATAAACCCAATGAAACACCATCTGCTGGGGTACTAAAAAACCTTACAAACTGACAACTGTTGATGCAAACCCAATGGATTTTGATAAACATGACAGCTGGGAAAGAATAACTATAGATCCGAACAAATCCCCAATTTCGTAGCGCAGCCAGTGCAAAATATGAATTATGCGCTACGAAATCACCTAAAACATGCTGCGTTGCGAAACTGCCAAAAGGATTTATGTGCTACAAAACACTTTGTCCTCAAGCTAGTGTGAGCTATTTTGGCAATCAAATTTTCAGTGAAAACAGGTCCTTTGAGGAAGCATCGTTCTGCCTCACTGTAGCTAACTATCATGTCTTCTGCAAACTCAATGATAAATCCTCCTATAATTCTATCGAGCCAATGGTCCACAGTGCGTGCGATCTTATCTTCCGGTGCTTCTAGTCTGCGCACTAATTCTAGAGTCCACACAATCGGTTTGTTGAGCCTACACATTCCCTGACCGTCTACCAGCTTCTTGATGCACTCATACAACTCAGAGGGGAAGGATGCAAAGAAAATTTCATGGATTTCCATAAATAAATAGCGCTCTAACCGTTATTCCTTTGATACTCATGGATTCCTATTTTCTTGCGCTGCAAACTCGTGAATCTTTCTGTCCAACCACCCTTAAATTTCTTTCTTTGTCAGATTCCAGTGACACGACATCAGACATCCCTTATACAGATCCTGATCCCAGCAACGGAACCATTTTTTGGCTTATTGGGGCCTGACCTAGGTTTAGAGGTGATTTAGCCAAACAAATCCCAGTACTACTGGCCCTTTCGGCAACAGTCTGCGGAGCGCGAACTGAGGTCTCACCCAAAGTAGTATGGGAGGGTGCTAGAACCAGGGTTCCGCACCCTGGAGATGTCTGATGGTTTCAAGTGGTCCGCGGTTCAACTCAGCGCGTATGTCGCTATGCGCACTTATCAGTACCTCACAGCCTTTGATGTTGTCTTCACGGAACCCTACTCGAGGGCCGAACAATTCTATTACCCAAATCCTTATTAGTAACCCTATATTAGTTGATTAAATTAGCTTATCTCTATGCTTTCAGTTATACTTAACAATATTCACCATTCATAAAAATGCATGCGATAAATAAACAATATAATTGCAAATTATATCAACCATGTAATAACACAAGAACAGATACATAGAATTCAGATAAAACTTCTCTTTAATATTCTTCCTCCTGAGTTACAGACACGTCTCTGCCTTGCGCACTCAGTTGCAGGGGTCCGCGCACTCAGCTGCGGACTCTACTAGGCCTCTGCGCACTCAGCTGCAAAGCCTATTCCTACTACTACAACCCAAGATACACTTAGACACTTGCTCTGTACTTCGATATCATTCTATCCATTCTATTCTATCATGATCTAATTTTCCTTACAACTTAGAGCCTCACTCTTATTTATACAATCCCATGGTTCGCGGACCATGGGTAGGCCAAAATTACATTCAAACTTAGGGCGGACAACCCTATGACTCTAACATACTTTCTGTGCCCGCAATTTGTGGGGCTTTACAATAATATCACTCAAAACTTGGGCTTTGAGCCCCAAAACATGCTATCGGGGGATTCCATTCCCAACACTCTGCGATTCGTCATATCCATGCGCGTTGTTATGCGCAGACTAGGCATGATATACTCCATTGGCATTACGGCATACACTCCATAGGCCAGCCTAGAAGGTGTTTATCCCGTCAATTTCTCGCACGTTGTCCTATAAGCCCATAAAACCGCTAGTACACGTAAGTCCCAATCACTTCATTGCACACTACATACCTTTTTTAGTGGTTCACACACCTGGTTAAATGGTTCTGCATGGATAACCTTCTACCTGATTCTTCTCTCCACACTCTGTCGTTCCAAATTGAGGAGACTTTTGCACATTCCCCCACCCCCCCAACACGTTCTTATTGACCGTATCTCCTAAAGTGAAGTTCATGTGCATCCGTGTAGGTTGTTTTCCATATGTAGGCATCCACCTGGCTAGAACTACGTGTGGATTATCTTGCCCATTACATTTATCTGTCAATCACACTCTAGGCTTCCCAACCATTTGCGCATCATTCTCTTGCATTCGCACCAGTCCTAAAAGCTCCCTTTGTGTGTACCCCACCACCTCACGGGTATAGTTCACAATACCCAAATCAAGGCCTGGAGACGTTGCTTTTCCGGCACCTCCCTTTCAAACTTATCTAGGAAAGTATCTACCTCACTTAACCCATCATAGGTAGGTAGATCCCTCACTTCCATCAATATGCAACGCAACAATCTTGTCATCATATTACAGTTTAGCGTGGTTACCTTGTGTAATCAGTTTTTCCATCACTCTATCTCCTCATCATAATCTGACGTACAGGAACTTTTGTGCTCCCATGAGATCCGTCCGTTCGCGGTGCGATTTACCCAATCTTGCTCTCGCATAGTTATTTTGTAGATGCAGTCCAAATCATCGTCAATTTCATAGTTGTGCACCAGCTCTGTATAGCACGATCCTTTAGTAGGGTCCAAAGGTATAACTACACGCATAGACTTCTTCTCAAAATTCATCTTGTGTTTCTTTAGATTAATCACCCCGTTCATGTTAGTGACCCAATCAATTCCTAAGAGCGTGGGGTAGGGATTGCTGTCATCAACAATCTCTATTACTTCAAAGTCTTCTAGCGTGCTCTCTCCCTCAATATCCACAGTGAGTCCCTGCAATCGCCCCATGGGTATTATCTTCTGCTGGTTCGCCATTCGCAGTTGAATAGGAGACCATTGTAGCATAGGCCTCCCCATGCGCTCCCATGTCCACTTCGGCAGAATGTTCACGTCCGATCCTAAATCCAGAATTACTTGGTCCATCTCATATTCTCCAATCTGCACAGTTAACCTTATTTCTCTTCCCGTCCTTGTCTTATGATTTCCAATCTTCCGGACTACGAGCGGTTCTCCTCGCACAGTCCCAGCGCATCTATTAATGAGTTCCTGCAATCCCTTTATAGCCTTACTATCACAAAGTAACTTCATGCATGTTTCCTAGGAACGTTGTGAGCATAGATGGGTCCATTTACGGCTTCAGTCTATCTTTGCTTCCTGAAGTGGAGGCATCAGCGAAGCTCTTCTTAGCTTCCATGAACGTTTCTTTAGCGCGCTCCAAATCAAACTCTGCTTCCTTCATCGGAGCCTTGCGAACCCAAGTACTATCTTTGGGTTGTTTATCTTTATCATCTCCCATCACGATTCCACTTTGGAGCACAATGTTCACATTTGGATCTTCCTCGTGTAGCTCATACCTCATCATCTGCAGGTTTTGAGTCAGGGGAGTTGGTAGCGCTCCCTTGTCGTGTATCCTAGCTATCAACGTAGGAAAATCTTCTGTCTCATAATCAAACAAGGTACAATACAAACATGATGGATGCGTTGGATTCATACAATCACGAGCATAATGTCTTGGCCCTCTGCAATTGTAGAATATTAGCTATCTGTGACCTCTTATAGGTCCTCCTCCACCTTGGCCTCGTCCGCATCCCTGGAAACCTATTCGCGTCACTCTTGGGTTCTGGTCTAGGGGTTTTGTTATGGCCAAAACCCTGTAGGTGGGAATTCTATCCATCATTAACTCATTGCTTCTACAAGTGCGCTCATCATGTCCCACTGACCTACAAAATTTACAGAACAATTGCTGCAAATTTTGAGTATACTTCTATAACAAATGGTAGTTGTCTGTAGTGTGTTTCCCTCCTATTTGACAAATCGTGCACCAAAACACAGGTGTCGCACTAGGTCCTTCTTGTGCCTCCAGTCTTAACAACATCGATCCTCCTCCCACGAGGTAATTTGCGAACACTGGCAATGGTTCTTATCATGACCATAACCCTTGCATTTACACACCACACTTCTTCGCGTACTTTCGGTCGAGATGTTCTGTCCCATTTCAGACTTTGCATCTCAAGGCATAATTTTTTCAACTGCACATGGATCTGTTGAACTCCTAAGTTAGGATCCTACATCAAGGTCTCATGCAGCCTCATCACGATATCTAAGGCCTCTTCTTGGGTTGTTAACTTCTACTGTGATAGTGCGCTCCTTAGATGTGGTGTTAGCGATGCTACAAACCATTCACGATGTTGTCCATCCGTCAAATTCATATTAGCTTCATGAATCATACACTTCAACCTCTGATCCAACTCCCAAGGATTTTTTCCTGGTAGCATCATGATTTCTTTGAACCCAATGATCGACTATGCTTTAGACTTCAGCTTGCTAAATTCTCTGTTTAGCATTGCTAGGATATATGTGATCCCCGCATTTGGATTATCACTGGGGTGCTTAATATACCAGGTTAGTGCGTGATCCTGTAGAGAATTGAACAACGTTGATTTCTTTATATTATCATCTATAACTCCCTACGTTTCCCACACGTCTCTTATCACGAACCAAAACTGGTCCGGATCTTCATTTCCTACTCCCTTGAACACAAGCAACTTTATTGTGCTTGCCATATTGACTCGCGGTGGTGGCAGAGGTGGTACGGGTGAAGATGGAGGTGAAGGTGGTGAAGCTGGTGGTGGTGTGGGTGGGGGTGGTATGCCTAGAATTCTTTGCCTTATCATATGGATCGCACTTCGTGGAGAGACCTTCGCAAGCTCTTCCTCGTCCCCTTGTGGAGGTGGAATCAAAGGCCTATTCTCTGGTACCTTACTTTCTTCATTTCTATAGGTTTTTCTGCTTCGTGTAGCTATGAACATCAAGGTAATTGCATAACCCTCTGTTTACACAATAGAATTTTAATCCAAGTATTCAGAGACTTTATGTACTTACCTCGCGGTCTCAAAAGGTCCTTTGAGAAAGTGTCGCTCTGCCTCACTATAGCTAACTAAAGTATCTACCGTAAACTCAATGATGAATCCTCCTATAATTCGATCAAGCAATTGATCAACAGCGCATGCGATATTATCCTCTGATGCTTCCAATATGCGCACCAACTCTAGGGTCCACACAATAGGATTGTCGAGTTTCCACCTTCCTTGGCTATCTTTTAGCTTCACGATCCACTTGTACAACTTAGTAGGGAAATATGCGAAGAATATTTCGTGGATCTTTGTATACAGGTAGTAGTCTAACCACTCTTCTTTTGTCATTCGTGGATTCCTGTTCTCTTGCACCGCGAACTCGTGAATTCTCCTGTCCAACCACCCTTCAATTTCCTTCTTAGTTGGATTCTAATGATACGACATCAGGCATCTCTATGTAGATTCCGGTCCTGGAAACAGAACCATTTGTTGGCTTGATGGGGCCTAACCTAGGTTCAAAGTTAATTAACCAAACAAATCCCTACACTACTATCCCTTTTAGCAACAGCCCGCAGAGCGTGGATAGAGGTCTCACCCAAAGCAGTATGGGGGGATTCTAGAACCAAGTTTCCACACCCTAGAGATGTCTAAGAGGTTGATTTAGTCCAACTGTGAATACCTTCGCGTAGGTCACATTGCACACTATCCTGACCTGCGAGACCTTCGCGATCTGTTATAATTTCCTTCGCGCAGCCCTCACCAAGGGCTGAGGTGCTTTTGCACTACTATGGCAACGATATGCACTATTTCCCCAAATTACACTATGGATCTTACTTATATTCTTACATATGTTAGTTAATTTCGCTTAAACAGATACTTTATTTCACATTTACTTAATCAACACAATCATATATGTTCGAGCATCATATAAACAATAGAAATGTAATTCATACCATATACATTCAATGTAGAAATAGTAAATGAATACACAGGAATGGTATCAAACTTCTTTTTATTAATGCTTTAATGATTACAGATTCAATCTACCCTATGCACTCAGCTGCAGGGGTCCATGCACTCAGTGGCAGACTACTAGGCCTCTGCACACTCAGTTGCAGAGCCTTCTCCTACTCTATGACCGAAGACTCAACTCTACATTTAGATAAGACTCAATTCTTCATCCTTCATTCATGACTTCCTTCTCTCTTATTCACAACTTAGAGCCTCACTCTATTTATACAATCCCATGGTCCGTGGACCATGAGTAGATCTTTAAAGCTGACATTACATTACAAATATGAGGGCGAACAACCCTATGAATCATTTACAAGCTCGTGTTCTGTGCCCACAAAATGCGGAGTATTTACATCGGATTTAGTCCAAATCTGGGCTTTAAGCCCAAAAACTTCCCTTGGGGAATCCCGTGCCCAAAAATGATCACCTAGCTAAATGGAATAAGGCTTATGTCATAGAGCCCCAGCCTGAATGGGTGCATCTATATTTTCATACCCTAGGTGTCATACCAATGAATTGGTACTTCAAATGGTTTGTAGATTTCTGTGGTGTGGTTTTTGAGAAACTGAACTTAGATATTCCACAGTGTTCATCTTTTATTAGTCGATGTTTCGAGTCTAGACCAAGACTCGTCATTAGGGCTGATTTATAGAGAAGTGAATTTTTTCTCTGTATTTTAACCCTTTTCTTTTCGAGATCATGGATCTCTTTCTAGATTTCCCCTCTGTAATGGGTTATGATAATGGTTATGATAATGATAATGGTACTTGGAAACCGAGCTCCGCAATGGCACAAAGGAGTGGGACATCCTGCTCCAGGGATTTTTAATGATGTTCAGCTTTGAGGATGGGTTTGACTATATTGATGCGGTGCTACAGGAGGTTAAAGCAGTGATCTTAAGGATACCACAAGATCCTTTGGACCTGATCCAACCTGATTGGACTACCCAGTTGAGTCATGCACTAGAATGCTATAACATGATTATTGAAGAAGAAGACGAGGATCCCCGAAAAGTTAATATTACGGAAACTAAAGGTCACCATGAGGTTGAAGGTTCGCAGATAGAGGATATTGACATAACTGTGTTGCTAAAAACTAGGTAGGTCTACATTGGCACAGAGGCAGAACCAAAATTTGTAAAAACTGGGTACTATTGGGATGATGCGACAGTAAACAAGGTCACTGAGCTCCTCCACGAATATCAGGATTTGTTCCCCACAAATTTCTTTGATATAAAATGGATAATAGGAGCCTTGGGTGTCACAAAGATCACCCTGAAATCGAACGTGAAGCCTGTAAAACAAAGACCTTACCACCTTAATCCTAAGTATAAGGAAAGGGTTCACGCTGAGGTGGATAAGATGCTCATGGCAGGAATGATTGAACCAGTAGAAGAATCTGATTGGGTAAGCCCGATAGTGGTTCAGGAAAAGAAACAGAAAGAATAAATAAGGATATGCATGGATCTCTAGAAGCTGAATGATGCTTGCATGCATGACCCCTTCCCGACACCATTCACTGATGAAGTCCTGGATAATGTAGGCAGCCAAGAATCATAATCTTTCATTGATGGGTTCTTTGGGTATCATCAGATCAAAATCGTGCCTAAAGATAGAAGCAATATTACCTTTGTGATCGAATGGGGGTGTTTTCAGTATACTATAATTCCTTTCGGGATGAATAATGCGCCAGCCATATTTTTGCACATAGTCATTGCGACATTCAAAGACTTCATTCATAAGTTACTATAAGTGTACTTTGACTACTAGACAGTGTTTGGATTGGTAAAGCGTCATGTGGCAAGTCTGCGCTTAATGTTAGATACGTGTCGAAGGTATTAGATCGTGCTCAATCTAAAGAAATGTATGTTTTATATCCCCTTTGGGATCCTACTAGGGCATGTGGTGTGCAGACAGGGATTGATGGTAGACTTCACGAAGATCACAGTGATAATCAACTTGGAGGCACCAAGGAATGTGAAACAGATGCGCGTGACCCTAGGGCATACTAGATACTATAGGAAGTTCATCAAAATAGCTATGCCCAGATCACTGCGCCCATGGAGAGGTTGTTGAAAAAGGATGATACGTTCTGTTGGAGTGATGAATGCCAAAAGAGCTTGGATGTGCTGAAAGAGAAAATGGTCACTGCGCTGATCCTAGTCTTTCTAGACTAGAAGAATGAATTTCATGTGCACGTGGATGCCTCATGTATCACATTGGGGGCCGTGATGACACAGGAAGGCGAGGGGGAATTGGACCATCCTATAGAATTCGTGAGCATTAAGTTGTCCATGATTGAGAATAACTATTCCACAATAGAGCGCAAAGGATTAGCCATGGTATATGCGCTCAAAAATTTGAAGCACTATTTGCTGGGTAGACATTTCAAGATGTATATGGATGATTCTGCGTTAAAATACCTAGTTAATAAGCCTTTGTTGGGGGGGAATATCTGCAGGTGGTTGTTATTATTTCAGGAGTAAGATTTTGAAGTTATTGTGAAGCTTGGATGATTGAACGCAGGACCAAATCATCTGTCATGCATCGAAATAGGAGAGCAGCCCACTAATTTGGAGGAAGGAATGCCTAATGTGCATCTCTTTGCAGTGCGCATTGTTGACAGTCACTTTGAGGATATCATACAATTCCTGACAACCGGGACTGCTCCAGAAGGGTATAAAAGCCAGCAGAAGGAGGAGTTAGTAGTGTGCGCAGTATAATTTTCTGTCATTGCAGGACATCTGTACAAAATGGGGTTTGATGAAATATTGCAATGTTATGCACCTAACTTTGAGTAAAGCAGCATCCTCACGGAGGCTCATGGAGGTACTATAAGAGGACATTATGCAGGAAAAGTGACAGCACAGAAGGTTCTGCATGCTAGATTATGCTAGCCAACTCTGCATAACGACACGAAAGCATATTGTAGGGCTTGTGACACATGTTAGAGGACTGGCATGCCATCACGAAGGGATGAACTGTCATTGACACTACAGGTGACATTACAACCATTCGAGAAATGGGCGATTGATTTTGTGGGACCAATTCAGTCTCCGAGGAAGAAAATAGGTGCGCGGTACATCATGACCTCGATAGAGTACTTAACCAGATGGGCATAAGTGCAGCCTGTGAAGGACCGTGCTAGCATGATAGCAACAAAGTTTCTTTTTGAATACGTATTGATGAGATTTGGCTGTCCAAAGATATTGATGGGCGATCGTTGTACGCGCTTCCTTAATGAAACAATCAATGCGTTGATGGAAGAATTTTAGGTGTATCATCAGAAGAGCACGCCTTATCACCCGAAGGCTAATGGGATGGTGGAAGCATTCAATAAAATACTAGAGAACACACTAACAAAGGTCTGAAATTCTCAGAGAAGTGACTGGGATATGCACGTACCAGCGGTGATATGGGCCTACAAAATGACTTGAAAGAAGTTGACTGGGAAAACACCTTTCAGACTTGTGTATGGCGTAGAAGTTGTGATGCCAATGGAATACATTGTACCTAGTCTACGCATAGTGGCACTCACAGGAATTGCAAACCGCAGAGCATTGGAAGAGAGGCTCGCACAGCTAGTAGAGCTTGAAGAGGACTGATTTCTAGCTGGATTTCATCAACAAGTTCAAAAGGAGCGTGAAAAGGCATGGCATGATCGACACATTAAAATATGCACCTTCCAGGTAAATGATTTGGTTTTGCTATATGACAACAAGTTTGATAAATTTCCAGGAAAATTTAAGATGCACTGGTTGCGGCCCTATGTCATCAAAGAGATTACCAATGGTGGAGCAGTTTAGTTGGTTAAGTTAAATGGGGAGCCCTTCCTAGGAAAATTGAATGGTAGCTGATTGAAGCCATAACTTGGTGATCCATCTAGGTGACTATATGAAGGAAGCACAACCTTAGCACTCCAGGCAGCTAAAAGGAGGTGCGGGACAATAAACTACACTACCCGGATCAAGGAACTGCACGACGAAGGAACTGCGCAGAATGAGGAGATGTCACTGAGATCACATGAGTGCATAGAAGGTTGCACTACCAGGGATAAAATTGCGTTGGTCTACCGGAAAGTGACTGTTAACATCACTTTTCATGATTTGAAGAAGGAAAAATGACCAAATGGAGTATGGGGCGACATTTAAGACAAAATCTATGGGCAAGATCCTTGAAAATATGCCGCCAATCTAGCTTTTGTGAACTGATTTTGGGGGGAATGGTCCAATTTGAATTCAAAATGGTCTATAAATTACATGTGGCTGCCCAACGAAGAACACTTGGAATTTTGAGCATTGAGTTGTTGAGCTCTCAGATGTGTATGAACCGAGAATTCTTTGAAGCTCTGATAGTGAGTTTGGCATTTGAACAATTACCAAAGGAGACCCAAGAACTGTTGGATAGCATCATGTCGACACCAACAGAAGCCGTAGATACTGGGGAAGCCGTGACAGTTGAATGGTATGTGCCAAAGGCTGCTATGGAAGTAGAAGGAACTGCTCTGGAGGTTGCAGAGATACCCAAGTCACCACGGTCACCTAGACCAAGGCCTACCTAGACCCAGGAAGGTTTGAAAGGAAAGAAAGGAAACTAGGCTGTGACACCACCGGTGCGTGCATCACCTAGGAGAAACCTGCCAAAGGACAAGCCCACTACTCAGGAAAAGGGAAAAACCATTAACATGATCCAGAGGAGGAAGAAATCGGGGATATCCCAATGGACGATGAGGATCTTGGGATCGACACGGAGGACGTTGAAGTTGAGGGGTCTAACCCCATTACTAAATTTCCTGAATACATCCCTCCACATAGAGGCAAGGCCAAGGTGCCTAAGGACATTGACGAGAGCAAGGTCACCTTGTACACAACTCTGCTGCCAGACAAGATTGTTTTTGAAGGATCGCGCTTGGCATGGATTGCAATGTTGAAATTGGAGGACTGGGACCTAGCTGGTACCGAGTGATTCCATCACTTGGCGATAGACTAGTTGATGCACCATGTCCTCCATAACACCACTGGGGTGACCATGTTGGAACCATGGAAGTGGCTCAAAGGAGTGGATAAGGTAGGACTACTCAACCTCCTATGGGTGTCACTCTATAATCGCACACCCATTACCTTGCTGGTCATCAAGAAGCTATTGTGCTTGGTACATGATGGGTGTCTATGGCTGGAGGAGCCAATACCCATCACTAATAGACTAATCCACAAAATCATAAGGCTGCCATATTCAGGGGAGAATCCGGCTATGATGTTTGGTGGAAAGGCAGGCGAACTGGCCCTCACAAAGGCCACGAAGAAGAAGTTTGGACTAGTAAAGAAGCCACATGGCTATTTGATTAAAAGTATTTCTAACCTTGCGGTCAAAGTGGGCACACAAATATTGGTAGGAAAGGTCATGTGGATGTGTCGCTCCGATGAAGTACCAGTGCCTGTCGTAGTTCTAGTGGCCTAATGTGCGGAGGGGGTTTAGTTTAATTGGGCGCACTACGTCTGCGGTGAGTTCCTCGCAAACTACCGCGAGGCATAGGATCTCAGCAAGACCTTCCACTATGCGTGGCTCTTGCTGCCCATCGTGCCGGTAGCCTGGGAGCTACCCGAAAACATCCAATTTCCTTCCATTGTGCCAAACCTACCTCAGGACGCAAAGTACACTTTGCTATGGGCGACTAAGGATCCTCAGAGGATCATGGATAGTAAGACCTTTTGGATTTTGATGGAGATGAACGTTCACATGGCCATCAACCACAAGCCATGGTTGTTGCCTACTGTCTTTGATAAATTGCAGCCGTACACAGAGTTTAAGGCCGATTTTGACCATGTATCCATAAGGGTTTGAAAGGACCCCAAGGAGAAGTGGCATGACTTGCCCTACTTAGCGACAGGTGATTTGATTCAAGCAATTATTAACAACTGGCCATAACAATGGCACACTACCTCAGATTTAACAGCAGGATCCAGCAAGACATCCGCACAGTGGAAGAAGGATGAAGCTAAGCTCAAGATGGAGCAACTGGCTGAGAAAAGTAGGAAGGAGGTTGAGGATAAGGCTAGGGAAAACCGCGCTGACACACAGGAGACAGGTGGACAGATAGGAGGAGAGGAGCGCGACTCCGATAAAGAGAAGTTTTCCTCCCCATAAGAAGAGGAAGAAGAGGATGATACGAAAAAATAGGGAGGAGTGGACCTGCAGACACCTCCATTCCTTATCAAGCGTCCGAGGGGACAAGAAGAAGTAGGGCCGAGAAAAAATTCCAAGGCCAGAAAGACGTCCATGGACCCAATCACCCTAACAGAGGGGGATCTGAATGACAATGGGGATACAATGCAAGATGCCACCACAGAACTACTGCAACAATTTGAGTAGCAGCAGTAGCCGACGTTGGGGGCCATTCAGGCGAATTTGTGAGAGTTGCAGATTTGGGCAACACAAACTGGCGCAGCACCCACAAATTTCACCATTGGTACTTCAGAAGCTGCCAGGATGCTGCATGCGAAGGAATCCTGAGCCATAGTGCTACCAGATGGAGCACTGATGATAGAGAGAGAGTAGGGATAAACTTGGTAGCGCTTCATAGCGAGGCACTCCACCTACTACAGGATGGGGTGATCACGGAGCTGAGGGCCTACAAGCAACACACTTTGCAAGTGATCAGCAAGCAGATCATTAACAATGCTTAGATGGTCGTACAACGAGATTCTTCCATTGCCACTACAAACAATGTGACCAATAAGAACAAGCGCATAGTCCAGGTTGTGGAGGAAGCATGTCGAATGGTCCCAGAGTTGGCCATTCCTACAGATGAGCCGGTAGATGTGCATGTTCGCAAACTTGCTACGGGGGTGCGTGATGCCCACACAAAATTAGAAAAGGTTCAGTTGGAGCTAAACCTCCAAATTGTAGAATTGTAGTGGAGGGCTCAACCTTCGAATCCATCGAATTCAAGAAGAAGCACGTGACTTCTATAAATAGAGGCAATAATAGCAGTAGAAATTGCAATGGCGGACTCCACAATGCTTTTGAATAGTCGTTCGAATTATTAACGAGCCTACAAGAAGACCCTACTGTACAGAGGCTGGAAACAAAGGTGTGAGAGATGCAGTAGTGCTACGATGAGGTAAAAGGGACAATGCATACTGTAACCCTCACACAGAGACTCACGGAATTGTAGGAGGCCAAGGCATTGAAGGATCAGGTAGATGCAGCTCAACACAAAGAGGCAGTGCTGAAGGTGCACTTGAAGCCTTGGTTGGACGAGGCCTACTTGATCATCACCTCCATTGAAGGCAAGCTAGGTATTATGTAGGAGACTCAACAGAAGCTTTAGGCTGATAGTACAAGGCCAACAACAGATTAGTTGGTCGAAGAAATAAAGCAGACGGTTGCGTAGTGCATCGCCAAGGTAGCAGTCATAAAGGTTGAGTTGGGGGGTCTTCGTGCCAAGATCTCCACACCCGTAGAGTGACTCGAGGGAAAGTCACAATGTTTTTGTTGGGGGACTATTGGGAACAGGATCCCCTAAGAGTCGATTTTGGGGCTAAAAGCCCATGTTTTGGCGCATAAGGCCCAAAATTTGTAATAAAGATGTAAAGTCTCTAAATTTTGTGGTAGTGGAGTATGAAGAGGTCACAGGGTTGTTCGCCCTTGTTTTGTGAAGTATCATGTCGGCTATAAAGATCTACCCATGGTCCGCGGACCATCGGATTGTATAAAAAGGGAGTCTTAGAAGAGTCTAAGAGGGTAGGAGAATGAAAATAAGGATTTTGGGTAAGAAGTTCTAAGGGGTCTCAAGTCTTAGTGTAGGTAGAGGCTCTGCAGCTGAGTGCGTGGACCCCTACAGCTGTGTGTGTAGGGCGGATGGAGTTTGTAATGAACTTGAGATATCAATAAAGAGAATTATTCAGTAATCACTATGTATTTTGTCTCTATTTAAGGCATTTGATTATAGTATGTTACGATCTGGGTTTATATTATAATGCGTATTTGATGCACGAATGTATTTGATTATATGTGTTCATTGAATGCAATCAAGAGTAAAGGATTACGCGAAGGTAACTGTAAATGCAGGGTAGATTAGGTAACACTTAAGATAACTTGGCAACTTATACAGTAACTTAATCACAAAGCCGTGTAAGTGCCTGGACCTCGGGTTATGGATGTGCAAATATCAGTCAAGTACCTTCGTGGAGGTGTTGAAGGATGAAATGGAAGGAACATCGATAAGCCCTAAAGGCTTATCGATCTACACAAAGGCAGGATCAGGAAGTATAGATTAACACCACGACCATCTCGAGGTGCAGAAACTTGGTCCCTGTTGTTATCACTCCAACATTTCTAGGGATTGTTCAATGTGTTAAAAGGGAATATCAGAGGTAACTACAAACCCACTTTGGAGCTTAGGATCTAGCCTTCCTAAACTCAGAGAGGGCTCTCTCCATATGATTTAACTTTTTTTATTTTATGGATTTTAGGCTAGGTATGTATGTTTAATTGGACTGGTCTTGGTTGGTTGGTGGAATTAATGATTTAGATGAATAGTTCTTTTCCATTTCCATTGGGCTATGGAGTCAATATGTTTTGAAAATAGAACTACAACAAACTATAAAGAGAGTGTTACAGGGCAAGATAGGTGAGAATATTAGATCTCAATGCTTAATGGTGAAATGATTTTTAATCGGGATCAAGGAGAAATTAAGAATTTCTTAAACCAGATACTGAATAAGGATGAAGAAAATCAATCAAGATCAGAGGGAAATTAAGAATTCTCTAAACTATATATCAGAAGAAAACATAGAAATGTATAATAGTTAAAAGAAGAGTGTAATGTTTAAGAAAATTCCATAGTAAAACTCCTATTATAACATTCAAATTTAAGACACATGAAAGTTTATGGAATACTTAGAAAGAAAACATGAACAATTGAAATGTATACTTCACTGAGATAGCTCAACACAAGAATACTGTAAAGAAGTCTCTTTATAGCTTGTTCTGTCTATCAACTGGAAGTTGGTACAATAACCCTCAGGTAATAGATCAATTAGGTACAAAAATATTCAGAAATCCACACCTGATACTTCAAATGATGAAGTATTTATACAAAAATATCTTATCAACTGACTAGGATTTATTTAAGGAAAATAAATATCTTTATGCAAAAAGATAGTGACACATGTTTAACTAACTGAGATCTCTCCCTTTTTATTTGATTGTTGTTATATTGACTGCTTCTTTCATCTTCTTTTCTTTCACGCTATCTTCTCCTTTCACCCTTCTAGTAAATCACGCCATTTTCCCCATGTTTCTTCATCTGGAAGTTTGATTTTCATCATCCTCCTGTAAATCTCATATTCTTTTGTATATTTGGTGAATGTAGGCTTATTCACAAAAAGGTGGTTTACCTCATGCTGGAGGTAAAAGAAGTTTTCTAAAGTCTGGAGGAGCACATTGCCTGTGGGTACACCTTTCATGGATGAACTGTTGGAAGTCTCTTTGGCTACTTCCCTTGTCTTTTTATCATAGTATTCATGCCTCATTAGTTTATCATTGATTACTAAAGGATTGGGTAGACCCTTTTGTCTCAATACATCTAACTTGTCAAAAAACCTGTTTACTACGAGTTTCATGTTTTAACATTTCTCCTTAAGTGGTATCATTAGATTTCTTTTGGAAATCACTTTCTTCACTTCTAGTATAGTCTATGTTCTGTCAATTATCCTAATATATTATAACTGATACTTGTTTTTAGAATTTAGGAATTTGATTATTTGGGAGGCTTCCACTAGTTTCTTTCCAAGATCTGCTTTTACCCTTTTAATTTCCTCACTGGCTTCCTTCACCAAATCATTTTGCTCAAATATTACTTGTATAGAAGGCCAAATATCATTAACTGAGTTAATGATATTGGCCCACAAATGTTTCTTTGCTGAGGCTAAAGACTCTTTCAGTGACAACTCTTTTCCTAACTAGTGGATTCTATCACTCAGTCTATTGGCTTTCTACTTTTCACCTTGATGCATTACTTCAGCTAATTTCTTTTCCTCTTCTAAGCTCTTTACTTGTTCCTTGAGCTTATTAATTTATGTTGTTTGAATAGGCAAATTGTTGGGCATGGGATCTACCGTAGCAGGTTTTGGGGCTTAAAGCCCAAGTTTTGGTCAAAGATGGTGTGTAACTCCGCGAAGTACGGGCGTGGATTATGAATTTTATAATCGAATCATAGGGTTGTCTGGCCTAAGAATTGTAATTTAATGTAAAGATGTGTCAGCCTACCCATGGTCCGCGAACCATGAGATTGTATAAATAGAGCGAGGCTCTAAGTGAAAGGATAGTTTTTAAGCTAAGCTTGGTAGAAGAATAAATATAATAATGAAGGCATGGTAAGAACATAGAGTGAAAGTTGAAGTGTATTGGGTCATAGCAGTAGGAAGAGGCTTTACAGCTGAGTGCGCAGAGGCCTAGTAGAGTCTGCAGGTGAGTGCGCAGACCCCTGAAACTGAGTGCACAGGGTGGAGTCGGGTCTGTACTTGGAATTGAAAGATAATAAAGAGAAGTTTACTCTGTGCATCTGTTCTTGAATCTGTCTTTTGATGTTATGCATTACTTTTACTCTATTTATTTACTGCATGCACTTGATTAATACTCGTATGAATGCTTATATGTGAATTTAATCTAAGTAATCAGCTAACCGAGACTAAATAAGGAAGTCTTGGGTAAATAACATGGGTCGCACTGTGGCTAGACCTGCACAAAGACAGTATCACAGGGCACGAGGTGCCTGTAGGTGCGTGTAGCACAGTAAGTGCGAGGGTTGGACCGCGTACCAATCACCTCATATCAGACATCCCCAGGTGTGGAAACTTGGTTCTAGCACCCTCCCATACTACTTCATGTGAGACCTCAGTCCACGCTCCATGGACTGTTGCTGAAAGGGCCAGTAGTACCGGGATTTGCTTAGCTAAATCACTTCCGAACATAGGTCAGGCCCCACTAAGCCAACAAGTGGTTCTGTTGCAGGGACCAGGATCTACATAAGGGATGTCTGATGTCATGCCACTGGAACCCCACAAAGAAGGAAATTGAAGAGTGGTTGGACAAGAAGATTAACGAGTTCACGGCGTTGGAAAATAGAAATCCGTGGGTATCTAAGGAACAGTGGTTGGATCGCTATTTGTACACTGAAATCCATGAGATTTTCTTTGCATCCTTTCTGTCGAAGCTGTATGAGTGGGTCAAAAAGTTAGCAGACAGGTAAGGAAGGTGTAGGATTGACAAACCACTAGTGTGGACTCTGGAATTAGTGTGTAGATTAGAAGCATCAGAAGATAAGATTGCGCGGGATGTGTACCATTGGCTCGACTGGATAATAGGGGGATTTATCACTGAGTTTGCGGTAGACACGGCCGTGAGCTACAATGAAGCGTAATGACACTTTCTTAAAGGACCGTGAGGTAAGTATATTAAGTCTTTGAATACTTGGATTAAGATGCTATTGTGTGATAAAAGGGTCATGCGAATAAATTAATGTTTGGGACTACGCAGAGCAGAAAGATCTATAAAAGTAGCAAAGAATTAGAAAACAGTCCCTTAATTTCACCCTCATGAGAGAGAAAGGAAGAACTCATAGAGGTCTCTCTCAGAAGTGCGGTCAGTTTGATAAGGCAGCGCATTCCATGGTTACCACTTCCACCCACACCTCCACCCACTTCACTCCCTTCACCTCCATTACCACCCACTCCACCTCCACCACCTCCACATTTAAGTATGGCGAGCACAATCAAACTACTAGTATTCATAGGGGTAGGGAATGAAGATCTGAACCAATTCAGGTTCATGGTAAGAGCAGTATGGGAAGCCCAAGGTGTTATGGACGACAATATTAAGAAGGCTACATTGGTGAGCACACTGCAGGATCGCACATTAACATGGCATATCAAGCATTCTAACGACCACCCAAACGTAGGGATAATAGAGATCCAGAATGCATTGAATATGGAATTTAGCAGAGCAAAGTTAGAAACACAATCAATCATCGGGTTTAAAGAGATCGTGATGCTCCCGGGCAAGACTGCCTGGGATCTAGATCAACAGCTAAAGAGTATGATCTGCGAAGCCAATATGACATTGACAGATGGAAAACTTTGCGCATGGTTTGTAGCATCCCTGGCACTGCACTTGAGGATGACGATGTCCTAGCAGAAACTTTCCACCTAGGCTGAAGCATTGGAAATGGAAATGAGATTGCATGTGACCCCAATACAAGACCCTAGGTTGGGAGCTCAAGAAATCCACGCGCAACTACAAAATTTGTGTTTGGAAATGCAAAGCTTGAAACAGGATAGGTCACCACGGCCAAAGGTGCGCGAGGAAGTATGGTGCATAAATTGCAAAGGCCAAGGCCATGACAAGAATCACTGTCCAGTGTTCGTGAACTACTTGGCAGGAGGAGGGCCAATCCCATTGAGATCGGAGGCAGAAGCAGGACAAAGTGCGACACCCACTTTATGGTTCGCGATTTGTTAGATAGGAGGGAAACACATGACGGACAATTGTCATTTGCTGTAGAAATATACACAGACACCCCAATAATTGTTTTGTAATTTCTACAGGTCGGTAGGCCACGATGAGTGCACTTGCCACAGTTACAAGCTAATGATTGATCGGACCCCAGCCTATAGGATGCAGACCGAAACGCGAGCCCATGACCTAGATGCAGGAATGGAACATGCTAGATTTCAGGGGCAAGGTCGAGGATGAGGTGGAATGAGACCAACAAGGGGCTGCAGACAATTAATTTGTTACAATTACGGAGGACCAGGGCACTATGCCCGCAATTGTACCAACCTAACGAGGATATCCTATAGGTATTGTGCTCAGTTTCATAATGAAACAATAGACTGACCTATGTTGATCACAAAGATCCGTGAAAAAGGGGTATTCCAACATCCCCCAACTCAGAATATACAAATGATAAGGTTTGAGCTGTGCGAAGAGGACCTGAATGTAAACATGATGCTTAGAAGCGGTACAACCACGGGAGAAGATACAGGGAAACAGCTAGAGGAAAGTACATGGGTTCACAAGGCTCCTGTAAAGGAACCTAAGTTTGACTTAGAACATGCAAAGGAGACATTCATGGAAGCTAAGAAGAGCTTTGCAGAGGCCTCCACTTCAGGTAGTAAGGATCAACCAGAGCCAGGAATGAATCCTTCAATGCTCACTACCTTTCTGGAGACATGCATGAAACTGCTGCATGACAACAAGGTGGTTAAAGGACCACAGGAACTAATCACCAGGTGCGCGAGCTTAGGAGAACCGTACGTAGTCAGGAAATTGGGAAAGCATGCATTACACATTGGAAGGGAAATGATGTTGACTGCACAAATTGGTGGGTATGAAATGGATCAGGTAATACTAGATCTGGGTTTGGACGTGAATGTATTACCAAAGCAAACATGGGAACGCATGGGTAGGCCCACGCTACAATGGTCCCCTATTCAATTACGAATGGAAAACCAACAAAATATTTTTCCCATGGGAATGTTGCAAGGGGTAACAATTGATATTGAAGGCACGAGCGCATAAGCGAATTTTGAAGTAATAGAGATTGTCGATGACAACAATCCCTATCCGGCATTGTTAGGAATAGACTAGGCCACTGACATGAACAGAGTCATCAATCTGAAGAAGCTCAAAATGATCTTCAAGAAGAAGTCACTACACGTAGTAGTCCTATTGGACCCAGTTGAAGGAGCGCGCTATAATGAACCAGTCCGTGACGATGAGCTTGATTGTATTTATAGGATAACTGTGAGAGACTAGGATTGGGTGACTCTGACTTCAGATGGGAGAATCTCATGGGAGTGTGAAAGCTCCTGCACTTCGGACCCAGACGAAGAAGTGGAGCGATGGCAGAATCGATTGCACGAAGTGACAATTCTAAACTGCAACATGATGGTTAGATCACTACGTTATGTGACTATAGAGGCAAGAGATCTACCAACATATAATGGATTGATAGTGGTGGACGAATTCCTGAGAAAATTCGAAAGCACGGTACCCGAACAGCAGTGGTTCGATGCATTGAAGTGGGAACTGTGTGCAACACCCGCACAATGGTGGGGTATACATCAAGGAAAATTTGAGGACTGGCGCGGATGTAGAAGGATGGTGTGCCTATGGTTTGGAATCCCCTAGCTTCGAACAAGAGTCGGTCAGCAAGGATGGAGCAACATGCGCACCCACTTGTCTCGATGGGTACAGACATGTGCTGGGTAGCGAGCACACTAGAACAGGACACATCAGTAGGAAAGGTGATGTGCACCACAAACGTTCCACGTGGAAGCATTCAATAAGGTATGCGGAATCCTGAACAGGGCTCACCAGGTGAAAAGAACTAATTGGGACCTGCGCATGCCAACGATTCAATGGGCTTATAGGGCCATGTGTAAAAACTTTAGTGTGGAGATGATTCCAAAGTTGAAGAGCAGAGTCGAGACCATAATTTTGGAGGATAGGAATCCTCACGCAATAGCTCCCATAGTTGGGATAGTACGCAAGGACCAGGACAAAAGATTTATGCGGCTCCGTGAGGTGAACATATGCAGATTCAGGAATCCATTCGGCGAGGGAACCTTAAGCTTCACAAACTCCAAAAGGATTGGGTATTGCCAAGGAATAAGAGCATGTTAATTGATGTAGAGATCATAAAACTGGAAAACGAAATAAGCATGTCGCGTTGATAAACTAAGAATGATAGGACAAAATATGGGCAGCCATACTATTGCATTAGAATATTGTCACCGAGAACTTGTGAATCTGCTACTATTCTCACAAAACCTACTCCTGATAGGTTTCTAACTAGGAAGACCTTGTGTATCTCTTTCAAACCAACTTTCAGTTGAGGCTTAGCCTCCTCAACCTGAGAGGGCTCGCTCACTAGGTTAAAGATTTTGGTAAAAGATTAGATGGCTAACTCTATGAAAAAAGTGAAGAAATATGAATGGTTGATCACAATGAGTAAACATCCATTGGGCCTATGGAGTCAAAAAATGCTTCAGTATGACAACAATATTAGCTTTACATGGAATTCAAGGCATCCAGAATTCAACATATCAGTAACACATCAGAAACATGTAGGAAAACATAGTCTACAAATACATGAAGGAAGTTAGAGCATTGCCAATGAGTTCTAAGTAATCATGCATTCATACTACTACAAATAAGGAAATGAGGACATAAGACAATCAAACATTAAACTCTTTCTGAATCCTAAGTAGCAAAGCCAAATCATTGTATTAAATAAAAACACAGTCTTACACAATAACACAGTATGATTGTTCTTTGACAAATTTCCAACCCTTGGTGCATTACATCTCTTGAAATATATAGAGTTTCATTACAAGCTTGGATTCCTTCCTCCAGCATGAGGGGAATTCAAATTTTATTTGACCTGACACCTATTGATCCTTAAACAAACTATTAATTACAACTAGCTATTAACTAGCAGTCCTAGAGACCTAATACAACTAGGAGTGTCACTCCTTATTATGTTGGAAACAAACTTAACTATGAATTAAATTTTATATTTGACAGCTGCTCCTCCTTAAATTCAACCTTGGTGATGTCCATAACCCTCCTGATGGCCTTCAATAGCTTCTCCTTCATCTGCCTTGAAAACTAGGATATTGTCCCCTGCTCTGTTCTGGCTGAAAAATAGGTGTTGGGACAGAGATTTTATCTCCTCGTAAGAAATTTATTTTTCAACACTGAAGGAGGCTTTTGTATACCCCTCAGTCCTTAAAAAAAAACTCTCTTGGTTTTTTGCAATACCTTTCCTACTACCCAGAAAATGTCTTTGAATATCAGGTGTAAACTGAGAAATTCTGATTTGTGAAAAACTGCTCCTACAACAGTTTCATAGCGCAAGTTGAGTCATCAAATTCTCCCAGCTCATAATGAATTTGAAGAAACTGAAAGAGGTTTTTGTATTTCAGTATGTTAGGAAAAATAAACACTTTAATTTTTCCAAAATATTCTTTCAATTGCTCAAAAAACCTCCTGGAAGTTGACTACTTAAAATAGTTTTTTCTGCTGAAAAAGACTGCTTCAGTGATTTCGTAGAGCACACGGTGTATTTTGTGAGTTTTGCGCTACAAAAACTCCTAGGTGATTTCATAGCTCATGTCAATTTTGAAAAATCCTTGACACGTGACACCTTTGAATCAATGTGGGATTAATGATAGGTAAAATAGGATTGTTGACCTTATTTGCTAATGGGAAAAGACTCCACTCTATGTTCTAGACTCCTTAAACAAAACAATAAAAATGACTTTGACCAGGACTAATCATAAAACTTTGGAACCAAACCAGTTGTCCAAAAATTTTTGAACTTTTTCAGTGACAACAGTGGCTCCACTTGGGATTGTGTGCCCTTGTGGTACACTAAGAAATTGCAGTTCCGGTGCTGCTATCCATCTTTTAGAATGGAATTTTGAAATGCTGCCCAATCTGCTTTCCAAGATTTAATGATTTCTGCAAGAGGGACTCAACCTGCACCTACTAAAATAATTTCTTAGTCAACCTACCCTAAGCTTATTTTTACATTCCTACCTGCCCTATTGGCTACAATTTCCACTTTAGGTCAAGCAACATGACATTTCCAATAAAGCCAATCAGTTGTCTTTTCTGATATTTGAGGCTCTTGACTACATTCGACCTCAAAATAACCATGATAGTGAGATGACCAAATCAACTTATAATGTACCTGATCTTCATAATGAAAATGAAAATCAAATACTGGTGTGCAAAGATTTGCCATGTATTCATTTATACGGTCAAAGAGGGCATGGTTATTTTGATGATCATCATAACATTCTACATCTTTAGACAGCTGATTCTCAACCACACACGATTCCTCTGATATGCTATCCAACTGCTTTTCTGAATGATTCCCTCAAACAATGTAATTTTCCTCATTATTAAGATCATTCATTGATGTAAGCTGCTGCAAAGTATGACATAAAAAATAAACCTTTTCCTCTGCCTGAGGGTTATAAAAGCTATCTTCCAGTACTTCTTCTTGGTGTTTGCAATTATTTTCATCTTCATTATGATTCGAAGACTGACAAGTCTGCTGCATCTCTACATCAATCTCAGAGGATGTAATATGATTTTCATAGGTATACTCTTGCTGATTTCTATGTTGCATGTCATGGGATGTTATCCTTTCTTCTATTTGTTGAAATGTATTGTTATGAAGAGCCTCTAAAATTTCTTCATCCATAAATTCATCATCATCATAACAATCCTCCAAATACTGAATAAGACTCAAAGAATGTTTATAGCAATCTTTTACCAACAATAAGGAAGGATGACATTCTGTTATAGCTCCAAATCTCACTCTTATGGTTTGTGATGTTGCACCCATGGCCTAGGGCAACCCCTCCTTCCAGACCTGGTCCAAAATCTAAAAAACTGTGTTTTATTCCCTATACGCGACATTGCCCTGAGCTAAACATGTGTGTACGCAGGTCTGTGTATACCCAACCCACGTATATGTCTTAAAACACTTAAAAAAAAATTAAATCTCCTTAATTTCGGGTGGAGATCGCGGGTTTTACCTGCTGATCACCTGTTAGTGCCTGTGGCCCAACTGTTCCCAACGAATTCCCAACTAAAAAACTACTTTGGGAGAAGTATAAAAAGGCTTCAATGGGAAGGCCTAAGGGAGGAGAGAAGAGAGAGAAAGGTTATTATGCTGAGATTTCCTTGACCAGGTCTGAAGATCCTTGTGCCTCCTGCACTTCCCCCATTTTTACAGGAAACCCTTGTTTCCTTGTGTGATGATGTCCATTTACTACTTGTGATATCATGGAGTAAGTCATGGAAGGAATTTGTTAAAGGCTTGAGACTGGACGAATCTGGAGGACTATTCCGCTTGGAGCCTGCAAAAGGACGTCTCAGGTGAAATTATTCCTTTCTGTACTTTATTTGTCTATAATAAAAGAAACACATGTCTTTGTTGCTGATATAAATCTTCTTCATGTTTATGATATTCATGTTAGAATTCATATGTGAATGGTTGTTTAATTGCATAACTAACTACCTTTCTTTATAATATGAAGATGGTTTCTTTATAATGTTTAGTCCATATACTGTTGTAGTTTCTTGAATTGGTTGTTTCGCAGGTCAAAGGAGCAAAAGGAACTTCAAGAAGGGTTTGGACACTGGAAGGACCTTCTCAAACGTAGGACCTTAGGTACACCCCTTATTGTAGAGTTTTCTTATATTAGCATTATGGTTGTATGGAATGTGTGTTTCTCTGCATAGACAACTTTCAGTCTGCTAGGGTATCAGCCCAAGACCCTAGGGGAACTTTTCCCTTAACAGAATTGGTGACTCCACTGGGGAAAACGTCATTGTTGTTCCTAGTTTAGGTGTGTTCAAGCCAATCAGGGCTCAGCTGTCTGTTTGCTTACGGTTGCTGTGTAGTCTATTCCTGTAGGAACTTGAATTGTAAGTTTGGTCAGTTTCTTCAGACTGTTTTTTATTTTTTCTTGAAATCTTTTATATACGTTGTTTTTATTATTTACAAAAGCATATATACACATGTTTCCTTAAGTTAACCCGTGTATACGTAGGTTTCCTTAGGCGCAGTCGCATATACATGCAATCTGTTCATAAGTACAGTCGCGTATATATTGAAATTTTCAAAAAAAAATTAAATATTTTGTTTCTGAAGGTCTGTCTGCTGGTTTGATTCAGTCCTAAACAGTTACTTTCCAGTGTCAGTTGTTAGTTTTATAGCCACTATCTGATTTCAAATTCTCTCTGATTGTGAGAAGTGTTGGTCTTGTTTTTGTTTTTCCAAGCATCATTGTTTTTTGCTTAAGCACGCAAGGTTTCTTGCTAGGAATCTTGGCTCCTCTGATTCATCGGGATAGGAAGATTGATCTCAATCTTTGTGTTAAATCTTGATTTTTGTGACTTTTTGTTTGCTTGACAAAACTACTTTTTGTGACCATCCACTTTTTTTTGTTTCATGAAAGTTGTTGATTGACACTTTCTTGAAATTTGTCTTCTTGATCTTTTGGTCTTTGTTGCCAAAACTTTCATTGCTTCTTTTGATTGTTAAGAGCATCTTTAAACACATTTCTTTTTGTTGAGTTTTCATCCATTGTGTGTTGTCAACTTGCAAAAGTGTTTTTTGCCTATTATTCAATCATAAAGTTTCAGTCTTGTTGAGAGCATTTTTGAAAAGACATTTTTTTTTTTTCTTTTGAAGAAAACTTTTTGAAAAACTTGGTTTTGCTTTCTTGAACTTTGTTTTGATTTGGTTTCCTTTTAGTGAATGAAAGTCCATTCTTGTTTGTCTTGAAACTTGTTTTTGGTGATTAGACGAAATGAATGGTAGCATCTCATATTCCATCTAAACATTTTAAGTGGCAAAATAAATATTGATAAACAAGTAACTTTCATTTCTTGATTTAGAGTAGTCTTAAGTCTTGCATCAGCATGTACTTATTGCATTAGGATAGATTTTCACATATTTTTAGGCATCTATAGATTTGTTAACTTTTGTGAGTGTGAAGTGTGAGTAAAAGAAAAGAAAAGAAAACGTGTTGTTTTCTTGAAGTTCCTCTGAACCCTGTAGAAATGCTCCAGATCTGGGAGTTAAGCACAAGGGTTTTTGAAGACAGGGAAGAGAGATACCCCCTATCTTACTTGTCTGATCTTACCTCATGACTGTTCCACCTGGCTTCTGCAACGAGTTGGTATCCATAGTTGCTACTCCTAGGGATCTACACAGGTGGTTGTGGAGGGGAATCACGTGGCACCTGAGGTCAACGTTGCATCACTCTCAATGGTACTACTGGAGGGTACCCTTGCGAAGCTTGGGGGCTTGCACCGACGTAGGCTGTTGTTAGGAGGTCAGCGCAATTTCCTCTGTTACCTTTGATGATAGGACTGGGCCATCATTATCCCAGACTATCTTCGGAAGGCCCCTTAATTCACTTTCTTGTATTTTGGTGTCCGGTCCTAATCACCTGGAGTGGAAATACTTGGAAGTTGTTTGACTGGCTGATATCTTTTAGGGACTTTATAGTGTGTGCTCTATGCTCTTAGTTGGCCTAGATTTCAATTTTTTGAGTCTTCAGTTAGATCTTAATAAAAAATTCAAAGTGGTTGACCGATCACCTAGGCGGTCTCGAAGACTTCGTGGTCTTTCACCACCAAGTTTAGAGCCTTCTCCTAGAAGGCGCAGAGGTAATACTACTAGTGGGTTTCGTTCCACGGCAACTGACACATCGGGGATTAATCCTCCTCTCGGGGGAATTAGTGTTCAAGTAAGGCCTGGAACTTTCGCAGAACAAGAGAGGAACACTCCAGTTCTTTCTCGAGTTCTCTTTCAAATAGAGAATAACATAGAGGTAGAAGAACTCTCAGAGTCGTTAGCGGCTCCTAATTCTCCCCTACCATCTAGCCATCTGGAAGTATTACAATATGTTGGCACTCTGATGCATAGACTATCAAGTCTGGGTCACATTACGCACTTACCATCGATGACCACTACTGGAAGCATGGATTCTACTACAAGTGCTACAACCATGCAAACTCCAACATCAATACAAGAGGGAGTAACGATTTCCATCTCCTCTGCTTCTTTGTTTGGGCCTTTTTCTAGCACATCTTTAGTTGGGTCTACCTCCATTCTGTCCACGAGTGGAAATTCCCAAACCAATGCTTTTAGTTCTAGATTCTTCCCATTTGGCATCCATTCACAGGGTATTCCATCAGTTCCGTTTAGTGCCTCCACGTCCATGATGGGTGGATCAGCTTCATTCCAAGGTTTTCCTTTCGGAAGTGGTCATATACCAAATTCCAACCCGACAGTAGGATCTATGCCTTTTTCTTCTATAGGACAAAGCAGCAATCCTTTCCAAGGTTGGACTAACCCTGCGGTTAGTGGCATTGGAACTGGGAATCCATTTTTTGACCAACAAGGGAATAGGCCGTACTCCACAGTTAGTTTGTTTCAAAGTATTCCTCCCTTAGCTTTTGCTTGGAATCTATATCAGGGGTTATCAACTTTTTATAATCCTTTAGGAGGAAGCTTTGTTGGTTATGGAGGCTTTGCGGCCAGTGTTGGTCAAACTCGGAATTTTGTTGGATCACAAGGCTTGCCTTTTGGTTCAGCTGGTTCTGCTGGTTACTTCAGGCAGCCTGGTGCCTTCCAAAATCCAAGCCAATCTTTTCAGAACTTTGGGAGCTCCACCCAGTCTGGGTGGAATCCCCAAGGTCCTCCTAGGCTTCCGTTTTTGGCAACTTTGAACTTGCCAGATCTCACTAATTTAACAAACGATCCAATTAAATACAATCCAGCCTGGCCTCCGGTCCCAACCAAACTCCCTTCGGACATTCCAAAATTCGAAGGGAAGAGCGGTGAAGACCCAGGTGAACATGTAACCACATTCCATTTGTGGTGCTCATCGAACTCCCTTATTGATGACTCGATTAGGTTGAAACTTTTTCAATGCACCTTGACTGGTAATGCGGCCAAATGGTATATAGAGCTGCCAGGGTGCAGCTTTACATCTTTCGCTGACTTGGCTAACAGTTTCTTAAATCATTTCCAGTTTCCTATCCATTATGATGCTAGAACTAAACTTCTGGCCATTTTTCGTCAGGATAAGGCAACTCACATTTCTGACCATATTCAAGAATGGAGACGGAGAAAGAGGCTCATTAAAGCCGAAATCCCTCTGGAGTACCGTCTCGAATGGTTTTTGAAATCTTTACAACCTGAGATCTCTAAGGATGTCTCCATGTCCAGAGTCTATTCTGAGGAGCAAGCCATTTTTAGGGCCTAATAATTAGAATTGATCTACTCTCAGTCTAGGATCCTACAAAAATACTTGCCAGATGCTCTTGAGTCTAAGGTTGATATAGCCAAGTTGAAGCCAGGTCCCCATGCGGATGGTATCGTTGGGTCGGTAGACACAAATGCGGTGAACTTGTTGAGCCAATTGCAGCAGTTGTCTTTGCAAACTACTCCTAACAACCAAGTCACATCATCTAACCCTCCAGCTTCCCAACCCTCTTCGATTAATGCCCTCCAATCTGATAACCCTAAAGGAAATAAAAATTCCAACAGGAAAAGGAAAGGACGAGGTAATAAAAAGAACCAGGATGGGAAGGCTGACGCAAATAAATCCGGCAATAATGCTGGTGGTGGTAGAAATGAGTCTAGAAAGAAAGTCAAGTTTCCATGAAAGTTGTGTGTTGGAGACCATTTAACTCACCTCTGCCCCAAGATTGAAGACGCTCAACACTTGTTAAGGCAGCAATGGACTTCTAGTTCTTAGGCTGTGTTAACCAACCCTTTTCCCCAAGGGCAACAACTTCTTGCTGGCGCAAGTTCAAACCCTGGAACCTCCGCAGGGGCCAACCAGGAAGGGGACAAGTCATCAAATGTTTTCATTATGGGTTCTCACGCTAATGTGGCCACACGGTCACGCGATTATGGTGAAGGTGAAACTTCCAAGGGTAAGGCAATTCCTGAAACTAACAACCCACTTCATATTGAGCGACCCTCTGTTGAGACTATACCACGGGTACCGAAAGGTTTCGCTAAACACACAACTATCAACCCTACTATTAGGGTAGCCCAGAATTACTCCATTGTTGAGGATTTGTCTCAGAGTCCATGTGCTATGTCTGCTTTAGAGGTTCTACAATCATGTCTTGCTCAAAGAAGTGCCTTGCTGTCGGCAATGGGGGCATTGGATCCAAGTAATTCCTTAGCTCTCACTTTTGATATGAATAATGTCAAAAAGAGACTTCCTCATCACATGGATTTCCAGATAAAATCTACCTACCAGGAAACAAATATTTTTCGAACGGTTATAGATGAGGGAGCTTCCACATGTGTCATGTCCATGTCATGCTGGAAGGCCATTGGATCACCGTCGGTTGTTCCTTTACCTACCCTCTTGACAGCGTTTGATGGTCATTCTCATAGGCCATACGGAATTATCCTAGCCTTTCCTATATGTGTTGGAGGGAAGGTCGTTAATATTAAAGTAGAAGTCATTGATGCTAACCTATACTATAATCTCCTCTTAGGAAGGAACTGGGTATACGAAATGGAAGCCATTGTTTCGACTCTGCTTCATGTCATTTGCTTTCCTCATTAAGAGAAAATCATTAAGGTTGATCAATTGGATTATTCTCCAGTCGATCCTCTAGCAAATTCGGACTCTACTGTTCCCTTAGTGGATAACCCACATCCGCCTACTGAGAATCTAGGAGTCGGGATGTACTCTTCATTGATGTGTACATTTGATCTTCCCCCTCCTATGGCTAGAATAGATACAATTTCATCCTCCAGGGACCCTTTATGGAAAGAGTTTGTTCAAGCTCGTCATTTTTCAGATCTTGGAACCTTATCTTCATCTATGACCACATCAGATGACGGCAAGGTGGGTGGAATAGAATCTCTTATGTCTGCAGTAGAACCTAGATTTGAATCTATCGATAACTCTGTAGATAGCCATTCTACTCCTTCCTCTAGGAAAGAGATAGATGGTGATGTGGCTCATGCTCGAACCCTTGATTCCACTTCTACGTTGGATTACTCAGATATTTTTTTTCCATCTGATGAAGCAATATTCGAAGCAATGATGACTATAGATCGACCTCTGGAAGATTTGCATCATCGGTCATGTTTTCATTCCCCTTCGCATGGAGTTGAATCCAAGTCCTCCAGTCCGACTAGCGATGTTTGTACAGTTCCTTTGGCTCCAACATAGTTATACGCCGAAGGAAGTATATTGATTGGTTCGATAATTGTACCTATTAAACATCCCTAGGAGAAAATTGGCGGAGCCCCCTGACAGGCTCTACCTTAGGAAGTACTTTGCTTTGTTTTGGCCAAGCAATGGCTTCTTTGTACATTTTCTATACTTGTACATATCTCATTGAGAGTTTTTGATATCAACAATTTTTGGTCTACTGTGGCAGGTGTTGATGGATGACTTGGTTTATTTTGGGTTCGCCGATGCTGCAAGTCGGCACACTTGGAATCTCACTTCCGCAGCTTGGGTACTGTTGAAGCCCCGAAAATCGGGTCGACAACAAGGGGGATACCCACTCGATCTGGACCTTGGTTGGAAGCTCCTTATTCGTTTGGTATAGCGGGTCCGACTGGGGATAATGGGACCAGTTTCCCAATCTAAGGGTGTGTGTGTGTGTGTGCAGAGTTGGATGTTGCTGATCTAAGAATACTTAAAGCTAATCTAATTCAAACTTTTAAACTAACTCTATGCTATTGTAATCTAATGAAAAATAGCACATCTAATCTATGCTAACCCGGGGTGTATTTCTTCTATTATGCGATCTAAAGAGATTTCAAACAATAACTGGTAATAAAGATCATTCAGCTATCATAAGAAGGGAAATCAATTAAGATAAACAACTTTGCATAAAAATTTAGGCGAAACAGTTGTGAACAGCATATCGCATAATAAGTTATTCATATATCAAACATAAATAAATGACTCCACCGTACAAAAGTGCCAAATGGTAACTCAGACATTCATGCAAAAACATATGACCGACTAAAACTGTATATCACTTTAAGAATATAAGCAAAAATGGCCAAGAGATAAAAGTACCATTTATGACTGATCCTACTCATAAGCTTCAAGCAAAAATGATTTATCTCTACTTGTTCTAATATCTACTAAGAGTACAAAAGTGCAACATCAGTAGCAGACATCAAATGCAAACATTAATAAATCTCGATCCATCCATTCATCAAAACCTCCTCTGAGGGTGCAGAAGTGCATGTTCTGAGGACAAGTTTTTGACAAATTTCTGGACCTTTCTCCAAATGCAATGAGAAGGGTTAAAATACTACTTCCTAATTCTAATAATATTTTATTTACAAAATTTAGGATGTGGTTCTCAAATGACAGTCCTTTTTCTAATCTAATTTAAAAAAAAAAACAACATTATAAATAAGGCTACTTCTGAATCTGATCTTTAAAGCTGCAAGTGTTCATCATGGGCTTGAGGAGAGTCGACTGGCTGACTTCTTCTTTGAGCTGGGCTGCGAAAACGAAATCTATGAGAGCTGGCACTACTTTTTCGGCCGCGTTTATGATGCATTTCACAATCATCCATTGACTATGCGGCTTGACCAAGTATGCCCAGTAACACTCCCAATTTAACTTGTTTAATGCTTGGATCGCTTTTCCCTTTTTCCTGTGCCTTCTGCTTCCATTCTGCTTCTAGTCGTAGTTTATTTGCTAGATACCCCGGGGTCGTCTCTTCGATTAAATTTTCTCTGTGCAAATTCTCATTTACACAGTCGATAAGAATGCTTGCTTACGTGGCCGCTGTTTCCACTGCTTGTTTCGCCTCTTTGATCTGATCGTCCCACTTGTTGAAGAGCATGTAGGAATTTACAGGGTAAGTTCCTCAGAAAGAATACCAAAAGGACACCGCTCACAACCAGATCTCAAATCAATACACCAGTATTTTTGACGTGGTTAAAACCCTCAGAGTGCAAGGAGGGAAACATTCCACGGCCTGTCCCAACATGGGTACAGACAATTTATTAATCAAAGAATGAAAATTTACATAAGCTTCTCTCATGCACGGATTACCCGAACAATGACCCTCCATGCGCTTTAAATAGAACTCATGGACCAATCGGGTGTCAAGCCACGGATCAAGTGTCGGTAATACCGAGGTGAGAGTGAACCGTCGGATCACTACATATCGTGACCGTCGGATTGTAAGTTACAAAATGTACAACGGTAAAGAAACACACTTTACCTAACTCTAACCTAACTCTATGCTAGACCAAGTTGAACTTAACTATATCCTATGTGTCGGAATATCCTAACATCCCCCCTTAAGAACAACTTGGGATAGGATTGAAGGATTTACAAATATGACACAATAGGAGAAGGAAGGAGGCACTAGAGCCTATCCCCCCTTAGTGACAACTTCCTGAACTCCAAGCATATATCGAAGTTTAGTGAACTTCGCCTCTGTGAGAGCCTTTGTGAAGATGTCTGCAACCTGATCATCTGTTGGACAATATTGCACTTCAAGAACATGGTCATGAATGAGCTTTCTGATGAAGTGCATGTGTAGTTCAATGTGTTTGCTGCGCTGATGCTGGACTGGATCTTTGCATAGCTGAATGGCACTTTGATTATCACACCAAAGTGTGGTTGGATGCTGCTGCTCAAAGCCAAATTCGGATAGGATCTGACGAAGCCACAAGGCTTCCTTACTAGCTTCCACGGCACCACGATACTCAGCTTCTGCTGACGAAAGAGAAATGGCAGCCTGTTTCTTACAAGCCCATGTAATAGGTCCTGAACCAAGAGTGAAGACATAACCGGCAGTAGACTTCCGATCATCAAGGTCACCAGCCCAATCAGAATCAGTGAAACCAACTAACAGAGGAGCTGCTTTGGCACTGTAATGAATCCCAAACTGTACTGTACCTCGAACATAACGAAGTATTCTTTTAGCTGCTTTCCAATGACTTTCACGGGGGTTTTGCATAAAACGAGCAACAAGGCCAACATCAAAGGAAAGATCAGGACGAGTATGGGTTAAATACAAGAGTTTTCCGACAAGTTGACGGTATAAGGTAGCATCAACTTCAGGAGAAGTACAAGAGACTGAAAGTTTGACTCCAGACTGAAAGGGAGAAGGGGCTGGCTTACAGTCTTCCATGTGAAAATGACGAAGAATATCACAAGCATACTTGGACTGGGAAAGGAAAATACCTTCTTGGGATTGCAAGACTTGAAGACCGAGAAAATAGTGTAAGTGTCCTAAGTCTGTCATTTCAAATTTCTTTTTAAGGCTGGACTTCACATGGTTTATAAGGTTGGGATCACTACCAGTAAGAATAAGATCATCAACATAAAGAACAAGGATGATAAGAGAGTTGCCCACTTTCTTGGTGTAGACAGTATTGTCAGAATGACACCTAGAAAAGCCAGATTCTAAAAGAAAGCTATCCATTTTGGCATACCAAGCCCGAGGAGCTTGTTTGAGGCCATAAAGGGATTTCTTAAGTCGACAAACGAGGCTGGAGTCTGTTTGTATGAAGCCAATGGGTTGTTCCATATAGATTTCTTCCTGCAAGTCCCCATGCAAGAAGGCAGATTTAACATCCATTTGATGGACTTCCCATTTTAAAGAGGCAGCAAGGGAAAGAACAAGGCGGATAGAGTTCATTTTGGCAACTGGAGAGAAGGTTTCAGTGTAGTCAATGCCTTCAACCTGTGAAAAGCCCTTAGCAACTAGACAAGCCTTATGTTTATCAACTTTCCCATCTGGTCCATACTTGGTTCTGTAAACCCATTTGCATCTAACAAGTTTGCGTCCCTTTGGTAGAGGAACAAGATCCCATGTATCATTTGTCATCAATGAATGATATTCTTCATTCATAGCTGCTTCCCAATGTGGATGGCCTGAAGCTTCTGCAAAAGTGTCAGGATCATGATTTACTGGAGCTTGAGCCAGTAAAGAAGAGGCTCTTTCAAACTGAGAACGTGTACGTCGCTGATCTGTAGGATCACCGGCAAGATCACCTGCTGCATCTCGAGTAGCACGGACCCATCTTGGAAGTTGAGGATCCTGAGAAGGTGGGGGAGGATTATCATCCTCGCTTTCATCATCAGAAGAAGAAATGTTTTCAAAGATAGAAGAGATAGGAAGAGGTGGCACATCCGCCGGACTAGGCTCGCAGGCCGATTTATTTTCATCAAATTTTACATCTCTTCTAATGATAACATTTTTGGACTTAAATGGAATAAGTCTATAACCTTTTACATCTTCAGAATATCCAACAAAAGTACATTTCTCACTCTTAGGTTCTAAAGCTTTATGCTTTTCATCTGGAATATGGGCCCATGCTTCACTTCCAAACACACGAAAGTGACTTACATCTGGTTTAATGGAACTCCAAGCTTCTTCTGGAGTGATATTCTCTAGAACCTTAGTAGGAGTGCGATTGATTATATAATTTGCACAATTAATTGCTTCGGCCCAAAAACTAAGACTGAGTCCTTTAGATTGTAGCATACAATTAGCCATTTCCTTTAAGGTGCGATTTTTCCTTTCAGCTACACCATTTTGTTGTGGAGTGTATGGAACAGTATGTTGCATTTGAATTCCATTTTCGGTGCAAAAGTTGATGAATGCGTTTTTAACATATTCTCCACCATTATCAGTTCTTAGCTTAAGAATTTGATGTCCAGATTGTTTTTCAACAAATGCTTTGAAGGCCAAAAAAGTGCTAAATACTTCGCTCTTGAGTTTTAACAAGTATACCCAAGTGCGTCTAGAGAAATCATCAATGAAAGTTAAGAAGTACTTGCAGCCAGAGAATGAAGCAACAGGAAGAGGACCACATAAATCACTGTGCACAAGCTGTAAAGGGGCTGAGGCGTGCCAAGAGGCACGTTTGTCAAAACTGTCCCGATGATGTTTTCCGAGTACACATCCGAAACAAACACCATCTTTGCAAGATACCATAGGAAGACCTGTCACCATATTTTCTTTACATAGATGCTGAAGGGAGCGATAGTTTAAGTGACCAAACCGCTCATGCCAAAGTTTGCTCACTTCATCATTATGAGCAACAAACACTGAGGGAAGATGGGATGACCCAAAGTTGTGAAACTTATACAACCTTTTGGAATCATCAGCAAGACCAGTAGCTAGAATCTGTTTAGGATCTTTTAGATCCTTGATTACAACATCATGAGGTGAAAATTCAACAATTTTACCTTCACCTGAATGAGTTATCTGATAGACAGATAGAAGGTTGCAGGATAAGTTTGGAACACATAATACATCATTGAACTGACCATTGTCTAGATGAACAGTTCCAGTCCCTACAACATTAAGAGATCTATCATCACCAACATATATATTTTTGGTGTTACAATCATTTAAAGAAGAAAACATGGCTTGGTTTTTGGCCATGTGACAAGAGGCTCCAGAATCAATGAGCCACTCATGAGAATGAGAAGAAGAAGAAGATACATTTAATGCATAACTAGACTGAGATGATTGACGATGACATGCAGAAAGTGCCGTTCCGGAAGTTGAATTTGAAGTAGGCTCCAGATGGATGTTATGTTTCTTCATTGCGGCTTCCAAGGCTTCCATCTTCTTAAAGCATTTAGATTCTAAGTGGCCATCTCGATTACAAAAGTTACAATGTCTGTCAGTCCTCTTCCATTTGTTTTTATTGGTCTTGTCATTTTGCTGAAATGATCTTTCATCTTGAGGCTGAGTTGGTTTAGGACCATTCCTTTGAGGATAAGACTTCTTAGGATTCTTTGAATTTGGTTGCTGCTGGGCGGCTAACGCTTTCGAGGAAGAGTTTCCAAGATTAAGAAGACCAAGGTGTAAGAGTTTTTCTTGTTCTCTTATTAAGGAATCACAAAAGGAGTCAAAGGAAGGGGGTTTGTAGTCTTTGCCTTGACAAATGAAAGCTTCCCTTGTAGAATGGAAAGTGGAAACAAATACAGAGTAGGCTGGTCCCAACTTAGTAAGGATGGAATAAATAAGGTTACCATCTTCTTTCTTAACTTTAACACCTTCCAAGAGATATCTAAGGGTCTTGAATTTGGACAAGAAATCTTCAATGCAAGAAAAATTATTAGGATCCAAAGTAAGCAACTCATTCTCAAGTTGATGGGCTCTAATTTCATTTTTAATCCCAAAAACTTTAGCAAGTTTTTCTAATGCTTCATGAGGAGTTTCAATTTCTGCAATGTGGAATCTAAGATCAGGAGAAACAGACATTCCTATCAAACCACGTGCTTGATCTTGTCTATTTTCCCATTTTTCGGCCTTGTCTTCATCTTTGGGTTTCTTCTCTTGGTCTGTGGCTATTCTGAAGAGACCTTTACTTCTAAGTAAATCTCCCATGTAGGCTACCCATTGGAAGTAGTTAGTGCTGTCAAGAATGACTTGGCATGGACTTTCCATTTTTTGAAAAAAAACCTGAAGCTGAAGATGCTGAAAGTAAGTGGTCCAATGGATAGATCTCGAAAAAATAGGCGGTTTTAAAAAAAACGGCTCTGAAAAAGGCTTCCGGATGAAGAAGTTATGGCTTTTTGAAAAAAAATTGTTGACGTTGCCGGCAAAGTGCGCGAATGTGCGGGAATGAAAAAATCCGCCCCCACAAAATGGAGACTTGAACCCAAGACCTCTACTCTCTTAAAAAGTCTTTGAACCAATTGATCTATACAAAATATTTGAGAGAGAGAGAGAGAGAGAGAGAGAGAGAGAGAGAGAGAGAGGGGGGGGGGGGGCCTCGATTTGCGTGCTTGCCTTGGGAAGGCTCTTTTCCCCTACAAAACACAAAACACAAAACCAAACACGAATATGCAAAGAAAAACGAACCTTACGGCTCAAAGTTTGCTTTAGCCAAAAAACTAGAATTTAAAAAAAAATCTCAAAGTTAGCTTTTAACCGAAAAACTAAATATTTTTCTCAATGTTTCTGATTTTCCAAGATCACACTAAGGTGCAGGGAAAAGAGCATACGCATGAGAAAAATCCTTTCTTTCTGTTTCTGATTTGCCCAGATCGCACAGAGTCGCAGGGCAAAGAGCATACGCAGAAATGAAAGGTATAGATCCGGGAAAAAAAAGGCTAAATAAACCGAAACCGAAATAAGCAGAGAGAAAATGACAGTAAACTGCAAAAAAAAACACTGTATACCTCCCGATCTGAAAAATGACGCAGCTAGGGCTACCGGAAACCTTTTCGCGTGAAACGAAAGGGGTTCCTCACTGAAACAGATGCTCCGAACGCAACAGAGCAGTCCTCTCGGCCCGAAAGCAGTCGAAAACAGCAGATCTAGGAAACGACAGCCGCATGCAGTTCTACCGGCTTCAGATTTGGATCACCAACGGACGCGGCCCTCAAATAGCTCTGATACCATGTAGGAATTTACAGGGTAAGTTCCTCAGAAAGAATACCAAAAGGACACCGCTCACAACCAGATCTCAAATCAATACACCAGTATTTTTGACGTGGTTAAAACCCTCAGAGTGCAAGGAGGGAAACAGTCCACGGCCTGTCCCAACGTGGGTACAGACAATTTATTAATCAAAGAATGAAAATTTACATAAGCTTCTCTCATGCACTGATTACCCGAACAATGACCCTCCATGCGCTTTAAATAGAACTCATGGACCAATCGGGTGTCAAGCCACGGATCAAGTGTCGGTAATACCGAGGTGAGAGTGAACCGTCGGATCACTACATATCGTGACCGTCGGATTGTAAGTTACAAAATGTACAACGGTAAAGAAACACACTTTACCTAACTCTATGCTAGACCAAGTTGAACTTAACTATATCCTATGTGTCGGAATATCCTAACAGAGCAGCTCTTTATGATTCTCGTTTATTCTGGGTGCACTTGCTCTTTTTCCCTCGTCTTCATCCTGCCAAGCCAAGTACTCCGTCACTCGTTTGTCAATCTGATCATAGTCAGCTCGCAAGTCTACCATTTGATTGGTGATTTTATCACTCAGTTCGCAATAATGACTCCACTGTGATATCTTCCATCCCAACTCTTCCTGTTGCTGCAGCAGTTTTTCATTTAAGCCAATAGACTCTGAAATAAATTCTGCAAGCTTAGGCTCATCTTTATGTGTTTCTTGTAAAATTTGTAATTGTTTTCCTTTCTTTTCTAGACTTCTTTGATAGCCTATCTGCATCTGCTGAAAGTCTTCCTACAAGTTCTCGAGCTGTTTGTGAACTTCAATATTAGCATTGGCTTGTTGCAATTGTTGTTGTAGTAGCTATATTTGATCTTCTTGTTCTTTCAACATTTGTTGAACTTCCGATGCCTTGTCAATAGTTGCAGAAGCATATGCTCCTACGATCTGAGACAATTTAGTGAGATTTTCAGTTGGGTTATTGTTGGGGTCTTTCCATAATTCGTCCAATTGTTCAGCATCTTGTGACAGTGTATTTTCTAGTTTTATTTTCTTTCTCTGTCTTCTTACAACTGCTTTATGTTGGAGACTATAGAATACGTCCAGTGGGGGAATTTCTTCTACATTAAGTAGAAGCTCAGAAGGTGGAGCGATAGGAATGTGCTCCATTTCTGTGACACTGCTGACTATGGTTGAAACCACTTCTTGTGCTACCTGTGTATTGCTCAGAGGCGTTCTTGGGGCTTGCCCTTCAAGATTGATCAGCTCGTTGAAGGTTTCCCATTCTTTGTCTAATTCTGTCATGACGGGTGGTGCTTCAATGATGAGAGGGGGGACATCTCTTGGCAGGGAGGCGATAACCTGCTGTTGCGACATTGCACCTGACTGAGCCGTGTCCTTAGCTGTTTCTTCGTTCTTTCCTTGGTCGCTTCCAGACTCTTTACAATGTTCAGGTACTCCTTGCACAGTGTTAGATTTAGATCTGGAAGTGCTTGAGTTCCCACTGAGGCTAACGCTTGGAGTTGGTTCTCTGGCAAGCAGTCGCAGCTTTTCTAGAGGAACACTGGCTAGTCTTCTTTCCCTGTATAACATGAATCTTTGGAGGTCATTTGGAGACAATTTCGACTGAGCTTCCTGCAAAATTTCCTGGAGTGAGCTTTTACTTTGAAATAAATCATCAAATAAATCTTTCTTTCCAACGAATACTTTTATTTTGATGTTCGTTGTGAAATCTTGGGAAACTTCATTTGGGTCAAATGGCCTTGCTGGGAATTTAAATAATTGTAGACACGTCACATTCTCCACTTCGGTAAACACGTGACCTACATCGAACAATGAAAAGGCTCCACAAGCTACAAGAAACTGAGGCCATATGGCCTTCTTTTTGTCTTTTAGGTCTTTAGTTAGGTCGCCTTCTGAACATGTTTGATAAGCAATTTCTCGAGCCAGCAGTTTGTCAGGAATATACAAGGGTAGGACATGAGGAGGGACGGTGCTTCCAAATACTCTAATATAGGTGAACCATTCTTCCTCGAACCATCTTGCGATGGGGATGATATCTATCTGTGCCTCGGGTGAGCACCTCGGGGGGTCTTCATCATACATCATTCTATATAAGGGTAAGATAAGCCCGTGACAAATCTGGTAGAAATGTGGGATGAACTGAGAATCCCATAATATCTTATGATAAACATGGATAGGTAATGAGTCTTGGGTAGTCCATTTCCAACCCATAATGGGGAATTTAGACACATAAAAAATAGAATCCATAACATATGCGGATAGATAAAAAGGAGGATAGATCCTTTGAGACAAGGATCTTTTAGACCGGTAATTGATAATAGCCGTGTATAAATTATCAGAAAATATCTTGGCCCAATCCATAATATCGGCATTTGTGGCAGCATCTATTAATGGTAACCATTCAGACGAAAACTTATTGATATCTGGCATCCCAAATAATCTACAAAGCATGGCCACAGCAAAACAATACAGAGAGGTGAGGGAACCAGTGCTGTACATACTGTTTTTGTCTTTCTTGAGCGGTTCCTCTTTTCTGGACCAATCTTTGGTGGTCTCTGATAGGTCTGGGTTCTCCGCCACAAAATTCTTAATGAATTGTGCATTGTAAGTCGCCTGCGGTTCAGGAAGATGATACATAAGCTTTAAATCTTGTGCAGCGAATGATCCGATGAGCCCATGTCCTTGAATCTTGAATTGTATGTTGTTCATCTCTGCATTGTCAAGTATCCACTTGATCATATCCGTATATGGTAGAATTTTGGGCCTTGCTACTATCCGATGAAGAAATGAGCATGCTAGCTCTTCTAAGGATGCTTCGGAAGAGCGTTGTGAGCCCGCGACAGCATTAGCCTTCATTATTCTGGGATTCTCTTCTTCAAGCAGTCTGTACATGCTTTCCCACGTCGATATCCCTGCGTCTTTGTTACAGGCTGTGTCTGTATACAAAGGCGCCATTTCCTTCGTCTTTTCCTTCACCTCAGAGCCGTGAGATTTATTTTTCTTTCCCAATTCTTCCTGCGTATGGCTTTGTATCATCTTTCGCTCTCCGTTCCTGGAGCTCACAAGTGAAATTGAAATGAATGATCAATGAAAGGTGATGGGAGAGTTTTAAATGCAGCAGATATATCAAATATGCCACCTTACATGAAGTAATTCTTTACAAAAGCACGCATCTACATTTCATTTAATAGCTGACAACTAATTCCTTTACTATCATTAAAAGCGCATGATCTTGAGTCAGATTATGGTAAGTGGCTTTTCTCGACTAGCGTGCCCGAAGGATTCGCGATGGAATGATCTTGCGATTTGGTTCGCAATCGTCGTAGGTCGCGACATCGCATCCATCGCAGATCGCAATATCGCATCATCGCAGAAGTTTTACGCTTGCCAAATCTTGTCAGCTCATTTTCTGCGATATGCGATCTTGCGATCGGTGTTATCGCAGATCGGTAAATCTTGAAGTTTTTTCCTTATGAGTATTACTTTATTGCGATGCGATATATTGCTTAGCATGAGAATCTTGCACATATCGATATTATAGCGAAATGGAGGCACTTCCTATCTTTTTTGCAACGCGGATTTAAAGATTTTTCCCTTATCATAGACTTAGGTTTTAAAGTATTCAAAAGATCTTCCTAAGTTTACGATGGTAACCTTATTCTGAAGAAAAGGAAACTCTTGCTTTTCATGATTTTTAACTAAGGGTCCCATTCATTTAGTATTTTGGATAACACTTAAATGAAAATGGGGGGGGGTTGTTGCTAGCCACAACAATTGGCGATTCACTTGGGAGAACCAGTTATCTCTGCATTTTCTATTGAACGTTTCAAACTTCTGAAACAAAAAAATAAAAATAAAAATAAAATAAAAAATAAAAAAATCAGAAAATTAAACTTTATTATAAAAAGATAAAGCAATATTATACTCCAAACTGTCAACGATATTTTGTTTCAACTTCTTTCTATTTTAATTATTTGTTTCCTCAACTTGTTCTTGCATTTACATCAGCCATTACTTGGTCTTGTAAAGATAAAATAAAGTCTTCCCTGTGTAGCAGCTTTTTAAATATGCTCCTTTGTCGCAGGTAGAGCCTCTGCTGCTAGCAGGCGTCCATAGCCTCGACAGGGTTACCTATTACCCATTAATGATCCTTTATCCTGCTTAATGTGATCTACAACTTTCAAAGAAAAAAACCCAGATTGACACTTTTTCCTTTTTTATTCTTGAAGAACAATGTCTTGGTTTGGTAGCCAAATTATGACACAGTCATTCACTTGATTTACACTTTTGCTGAATAAGCTGGCTCGTGATGAGACCCCTTGTCTTGTGATTTCAATAATCTTAAGTCGTTGCCCTGTTTTGGTGGACAGTAATGGAAAAGTCAGCGAGTTATAATATCTGTGATCATGATAAGTCGGCTCGTGATGATACCTCTTATTCTTCAAGATATAGTGTATCCTTGGGTCATTTTTCTAAATGCTACGATTTTCTTTAGCAGGGAGGAAGTCATTTTTTCCTTAAGAAAGCTCTGGACGACAATAATAGAGTTTTTTGGAAATGGCTGTTTCTACAGGGAATCTTTATTTTGTTATTGATACCTTTCATTGTACTGATATAAAACAATTTCTTCACTAAGATTTTTTTCATCAAATTTATTGAAGTTGAAACTAGTATCATATCTGGTTTAAAGTTTTTTTTTTTTTTTTACTATATCTATTAACAATAAAGATCAAGTTTCCAAAGATTCGCCATTTATACAAGCAGAAGTTCAAATCTGTTAGAGAAATGGTGTCTTTAGTAAATGTCAAATGTTGTTAACCACAGCAAATTTTATTATGAAGAAAGATATTTAACGAAAAGAGAAGTAACTATACCCTTGGATTATGTACATGATAGGGATAATTTCTTCTCTTATTTTTCCTACCAATATTAAAAAACCAAATTATCCACCTAATAACCTAGTTAAATTACTCCTACTCCTATTCTAATTATACACAGAGAAAAATTGACTAGGTATAATGATATTTCCAGTGAAACCATCTTTTCATTTTTATTCCTACACGTATGTACCTTTTAAACATCAGTGTCAAGAATAAAACTTTTCTTGGATTGTGAACATTGGATGTAGAATTAGAAAGTGTAACTTCAGTTGAAATTCTGCCTGAAATTTCTTTCTTATGAAATCTTCTGTCCAATTGGATGCCTATTGGATCATAAAAATCGGGATGAATTTCTGTTATGGATTGGTGATTGTGTAATAGGAAAGATGACAAGCCAGGTTGTGAATATGATTTTTCAGTTTTAATGGCCTGTAATCCATTATGCGTTAAAGTCAAGATTTTAGCAATTTCTTGTAAAAGGAAAGTTTCCATATATAAATCACTAAATAAATCAATGAGGAATAGATAGAAATTTCTGACAAGAGATTTATCTATTAACGTGAATTGCCGGCAAGTTTCCAAAAATACTTTCTTTCGTCGATGATGTCTTGGAGGACATAGAAGTTTTTTAAGGAAGTCTGATATTGATTGCTCTTGGAATTTAAAAAGTTCTATATTTCCTTGACACAATCTAGTTTTCCAAAATGGTAGCATATCTTTCATATGTTATTTGATAAGGTGTTCAGTATACCATAGTAATATATCAAAAGTCTGAAAATTTAAAACACAATCCGATTTTGTACAAAATGAGTGCAAGTGAGAAAGAATGAAATGATTATTTGTACAAATAATGTTACAACACAACTGGGGTTAACTTGAAATATCTTCTTTTTCACAAGAACTGGCCAGAATTATGGGATCCGAGTGATTTCGAATCCCACCTTGTGAATCAGAAAACAAGTTACGATTGGGAACATGCATGGGGGTTTGCTCATGATATGAATCATAGATCAGAATATTGTCTTGGATAGTAAAATCATGTAAATGATCCGTCACTCTGGAATGAGGATTGACTGATATGATTCTTGAATTAGAACATCTCTCATTATCTGAGCTTTGTTGAGTTACTTGAGATAAATCAACAACATCATCGTCATCAAAGTAGCTATCATAAATGATTTTACAGGTTTCCCTAGATTTCTCTTTTTCGTTGAATATTTTCAGATAAGGAAGGTCAAGTGGTTCTTGTTTGAAAATGATCAAAGGATGTTCTATAGCTGTATTTTTATCTTGAAAACCTAATGATGACTCATTTGAATAATCCTCTGTACCTTTTGAGATATCTTTAATACTGAGAGGGGGAAAATTATCATCACTAAAAACATCAGGATAAAGAGAAAAATGTGATTCTGGAACAATGCATTTGAAAATATCATCGTGGAAAAATCTTTGTTCATCAGATTCATCATAGACATCGGGCTTTAGATCATACCTTTGTGTACTAATACTTTTCAAAAGAGAATTAGTTTGTTGTTCTAACCTTGGCATCTGTATTTGTTGACTTGCAACGATATTATCTGACCTTGTATCAAAGTCATCTCCTGGTTCCAAGGCAGGATTTCCTCCAACGTTCTCGCTTTTGTCTTCTTGCATTAGAGCATGCATGTCTCCTAGGCTTTGGGAACCTTCTTCATCATGGCTGATTTGTATATTCAAATTGGAATTCTCATTCATATTAGAAGAAAATGAGACAAAGCTTGGACTAATTTCTGCTGGATCAAACACAGGAGGCAGGGAATGTTCAGCATAATCTGAAGATTCTTCATCCATCAGTTCACTTTCAAGATCATACTTTAGACAATTAAGATGAAATCGCATATTAAAATCCCTAACAGATTCATCTTGTTTCCATAGATAATCAATTTCATCATATACCTGGTCATAGTCATAACAATCAAATTTACAAATGAAAGCCTTGACGAATTGGTCCCAGTTGTGAATTGAGGCAATTGGGAGGGTTCTACACCATTTTCTAGCTTCCGCCGTGAATGTAAGAGTAAAAATTCTGCATAAAACGCCTTCATCAATTCTTTGAACGTTCGAACTTGAAACTCTTTGAATAAATTGAAGAGCATGATTAAAAGCAGAAGAATTATTCTTACCATTGAATTTTACCTGAGACAAGAGTCTTACCACTTCAGGTGGAGTGTTGGAAGAGGCACGAACATGGATGCAACTCCAAATGGGAAGTTTGTGAGCAGCCATCCTAATTCAAATGTTATGATTTCAAATCATTCCAACAGACAATATGCTTCAGGCCCTCCTTCTAACGCCAAATATGTTGAAGCCCCGAAAATCGGGTCGACAACAAGGGGGATACCCACCCAGTCCGGACCTTGGTTGGCAGCTCCTTATCCGTTTGGTAAAGCGGGTCCGACTGGGGATAATGGGACTAGTTTCCCAATCTAAGGGTGTGTGTATGTGTGTTCAGAGTTGGATGTTGCTGATCTAAGAATACTTAAAGCTAATCTAATTCAAACTTTTAAACTAACTCTATGCTATTGTAATCTAATGGAAAACAACACATCTAATCTATGCTAACCCGGGGTGTATTTCTTCTATTATGCGATCTAAAGAGATTTCAAACAATAACTGGTAATAAAGATCATTCAGCTATCATAAGAAGGGAAATCAATTAAGATAAACCACTTTGCATAAAAAGTTAGGAAAAACAGTTGTGAACAGCATATCGCATAATAATTTATTCATATATCAAACATAAATAAATGACTCCACCGTGCAAAAGTGCCAAATGGTAACTCAGACATTCATGCAACAACATATGAACAACTAAAACTATATATCACTTTAAGAATATAAGCAGAAATGGCCAAGAGATAAAAATACCATTTATGACTGATCCTACTCATAAGCTTCAAGCAAAAATGATTTATCTCTACTTGTTCTAACATCTACTAAGAGTACAAAAGTGTAACATCAATAGTAGACATCAAATGCAAACATTAATAAATCTCGATCCATCCATTCATCAAAACCTCCTCTGAGGGTGCAGAAGTGCATGTTCTGAGGACAAGTTTTTGACAAATTTCTGGACCTTTCTCCAAATGCAATGAGAAGGGTTAAAATACTACTTCCTAATTCTAATAATAGTTTATTTACAAAATTTAGGATGCGGTTTTCAAATGACCATCCTTTTTCTAATCTAATTTAAAAAAAAAAAACAACATTCTAAATAAGGCTACTTCTGAATCTGATCTTTAAAGCTGCAAGTGTTCATCATGGGCTTGAGGAGAGTCGGCTGGCTGACTTCTGCTTTGAGCTGGGCTGCGAAAACGGAATCTATGAGAGCTGGCACTACTTTTTTGGTCGCGTTTATGATGCATTTCACAGTCATCCATTGACTATGCGGCTTGACCAAGTATGCCCAGTAACACTCCCAATTTAACTTGTTTAATGCTTGGATCGCTTTTCCCTTTTCCTGCGCCTTCTGCTTCCATTCTACTTCCAGTCGTAGTTTATTTGCTAGATACCCCGGGGTGGTCTCTTCGATTAAATTTTCTCTGTGCAAATTCTCATTTACACAGTCGATAAGAATGCTTGCTTGCGTGGCCGCTGTTTCCGCTGCTTGTTCCGCCTTTCTGATCTGATCGTCCCACTTGTTGGGGAGCAGCTCTTTATGAGTCTCATTTATTCTGGGTGCACTTGCTCTTTTTCCCTCGTCTTCATCCTGCCAAGCCAAGTACTCTGTCACTCGTTTGTCAATCTGATCATAGTCAGCTCGCAAGTCTACCATTTGATTGGTGATTTTATCACTCAATTCGCAATAATGACTCCACTGTGATATCTTCCGTCCCAACTCTTCCTGTTGCTGCAGAAGTTGTTCATTTAAGCCAATAGACTCTGAAATAAATTCTGCAAGCTTAGGCTCATCTTTATGCGTTTCTTGTAAAATTTGTAATTGTTTTCCTTTCTTGTCTAGACTTCTTTGATAGCCTATCTGCATCTGCTGAAAGTCTTCCTGCAACTTCTCGAGCTATTTGTGAACTTCAATATTAGCATTGGCTTGTTGCAATTGTTGTTGTAGTAGCTGTATTTGATCTTCTTGTTCTTTTAACAATTTCTAAACTTCTGATGCCTTGTCAATAGTTGCAGAAGCATATGCTCCTGCGATGTGAGACAATTTAGTGAGATTTTCAGTTGGGTTATTGCTGGGGTCTTTCCATAAGACGTCCAATTGTTCAGCATCTTGTGACAGTGTATTTTCTAGTTTTCTTTTCTTTCTCTATCTTCTTACAACTACTTTATGTTGGGGACTATAGAATACATCCAGTGGGGGAATTTCTTCTACATTAAGTAGAAGCTCAGAAGGTGGAGCGATAGGAATGTGCTCCGTTTCTGTGACATTGCTGACTATGTTCGAAACCACTTCTTGTGCTACCTGTGTATTGCTCACAGGTGTTCTTGGGGCTTGCCCTTCAAGATTGATCAGCTCGTTGAAGGTTTCCCATTCTTTGTCTAATTATGTCGTGACGGGTGGTGCTTCAATGATGAAATGGGGGACATCTCTTGGCGGGGATGCGATAACCTGTTGTTGCGACATTGCACTTGACTGAGCCATGTCCTTAGCTGTTTCTTCGTTCTTTCCTTGGTCGCTTCCAGACTCTTTAGAATGTTCAGGTACTCCTTTCGTAGTGTTAGATTTAGATCTAGAAGTGCTTGAGTTCCCACTGAGGCTAACGCTTGGCGTTGGTTCTTTGGCAAGCAGTCGCAGCTTTTCTAGAGGAACACTGGCTAGTCTTCTTTCCCTGTATAACATGAATCTTTGGAGGTCATCTGGAGACAATTTCGACTGAGCTTCCCACAAAATTTCCTGGAGTGAGATTTTACTCTGAAATAAATCATCAAATAAATCTTTCTTTCCAACAAATACTTTTATTTTGACGTTCGTTGTGAAATCTTGGGCAACTTCATTTGGGTCAAATGGCCTTGCTGGGAATTTAAATAATTGTAGACACGTCACATTCTCCACTTCGGTAAACGCGCGACCTACATCAAAAAATGAAAAGGATCCACAAGCTACAGGAAACTGAGGCCATATGCCCTTCTTTTTGTCTTTTAGGTCTTTAGTTAGGCCGCCTTCTGAACAGGTTTGATAAGCAATTTCTCGAGCCAGCAGTTTGTCGGGAATATACAAGGGTAGGACATGAGGAGGGAAGGTGCTTCCGAATACTCTAATATAGGTGAACCATTCTTCTCCGAACCATCTTGCGATGGGGATGATATCTATCTGTGCCTCGGTTGAGCACCTCGGGGGGTCTTCATCATACATCATTCTATACAAGGGTAAGATAAGCCCGTGACAAATCTGGTAGAAATGTGGGATGAACTGAGAATCACATAATATCTTATGATAAACATGGATAGGTAATGGGTCCTGCGTAGTCCATTTCCAACCCATAATGGGAAATTTAGACACATAACAAATAGAATCCATAACATATGCGGATAGATAAAAAGGAGGATAGATCCTTTGAGACAAGGATCTTTTAGACCGGTAATTGATAATAGCCGTGTATAGATTATCAGAAAAGATCTTGGCCCAATCCATAATATCGACATTTGGGGTAGCATCTATTGATGGTAACCATTCAGACGAAAACTTATTGATATCTAGCATCCCAAATAATCTACAAAGCATGGCCGCAGCAAAACAATACGGAGAGGTGAGGGAACCAGTGCTGTACATACCGTTTTTGTCTTTCTTGAGTGGTTCCTCTTTTCTGGACCAATCTTTGGTGGTCTCTGATAGGTCTGGGTTCTCCGCCACAAATTTCTTAATGAATTGTGCATTGTAAGTTGCCTGCGGTTAAGGAAGATGATACATAAGCTTTAAATCTTGTGCAGCGAATGATCCGATGAGCCCATGTCCTTGAATCTTGAATTGTCTGTTGTTCATCTCTGCATTGTCAAGTATCCACTTGATCATATCCGTATATGGTAGAATTTTGGGCCTTACTGCCATCCGATGAAGAAATGAGCATGCTAGCTCTTCTAAGGACGCGTCGGAAGAGCGTTGTGAGCCCGCGACAGCATTAACCTTCATTGTTCAAGGATTCTCTTCTTCAAGCAGTCTGTACATGCTTTCCCACGTCGATATCCCTGTGTCTTTGTTACAGGCTGTGTCTGTATACAAAGGCGCCATTTCCTTCGTCTTTTCCTTCGCCTCAGAGCCCTGAGCTTTATTTTTCTTTCCCATTTCTTCCTGCGTATGGCTTTGTATCATCTTTCGCTCTCCGTTCCTGCAGCTCACAAGTGAAATGGAAATGACTGATCAATGAAAGGTGATGGGAGAGTTTTAAATGCAACAGATATATCAAATATTCCACCTTACGTGAAGTAATTCTTTACAAAAGCACGTGTCTACATTTCATTTAATAGCTGACAACTAATTCCTTTACTATCATTAAAAGCGCATGATCTTGAGTCAGATTATGGTAAGTGGATTTTCTCGACTAGTGTGCCCGAAGGATTCACGATGGAATGATCTTGCGATTTGGTTCGCAATCGTCGCAGATTGCGAGATCGCATCCATCACAGATCACGATATCGCATCATCGCAGATCGCAGAAGTTTTACGCTTGCCAAATCTTGTCAGCTCATTTTCTATGATATGCGATCTTGCGATCGCTATTATCGCAGATCGATAAATCTTGAAGTTTTTTCCTTATGTGTATTACTTTATTGCGATGCGGTATATTTCTTAGCACGAGAATCTTGCGCATACCGATATTATAGCGAAATGGAGGCACTTCCTATCTTTTTTGCAACGCGGCTTTAAAGATTTTTCCCTTATCATAGACTTAGGTTTTAAAGTATTCAAAAGATCTTCCTAAGTTTACGATGGTAACCTTATTCTAAAGAAAAGGAAACTCTTGCTTTTCCTGATTTTTAACTAAGGGTCCCCATTCATTTAGTATTTTGGATAACACTTAAATGAAAAAGGGGGGGGTTGTTGCTGGCCACAACAGGTACTCTACTATCCGACTGGTCAATTGATGGTATCAAGGGGTGTATGCATTGGTCCTACTTCAAATAATATGGCTGAGTATACTGCCGTCATTAATTTACTATCCGAGCCAATTTCTTATGGAATCCACTCGTTGGTAGTTTATCTTGATTCATAATTGATAGTGTCACAATTGAACAACATTTATTGGGTAAGGGATCCATGTTTATATCGCCAGTATTTAAGGGTGAGGTTGTTGCAAAGATCATTTACTTATATTAATTATTTGCACATTCCAAGATCTCATAACTGGCTAGCAGATTCTATCGCTAATCAAGCATTAGACTGGCACATCAATCATTCATCACAATAAAATCAAGCATCAAAAATTCGAACTGTATATATATATCTATCTATATATATATATATATATATATATATATATATATATATATATATATATATATATATATATATATATATATATATATATATATATATATATATATATATACATATATATATATATATATATATATATATATATATATATATATATATATATATATATATATATATATATATATATATATATATATATATATATATATCATAAAGAATCTCGAGTGTACATAAGTCTGTCCAAAAACATACAAAATTGGGACTCAAATGCCCATAATCATGTCCGATATATCTAATGCCCTGGCTCAAGATGAGCAGCTAAGTAGGCAACTACTTCATTGGCCACACACCGAAAAGTGTGAACCCAGTCATGTGGCATGCCAACCACATGACGCTGCATATCCTCAGGAAGGTCCTCTACAGCAGCCATCAGTACTCAGTGAGTTAGTCTCACCAACTGTTATTGAACAGTATGTAGAAGTCGTTTTGTATCAGCAGCCGCCTCTTCGGCTCCTCGACCGCAGGAACCCATCTGGTCGTACCAGCCCAATATCTGGAACATGATCATCATATTAGTCATTTGAATCCCATCAAAAACATTTTTCAAAATTCATTATTATATTTGAAAAATCCAAAAAAAATCATAAAATCAAAAAATACTTACCAATGTCACCCCATGCTGCAGTCGGTGGTAATGCTAGATCGGGATCTCCTCGGAAATCTAACCCAGCATAAGGGTAGTCATCTATGGCGATGATCTATTGGTCCCACCAGATAAAGAAGTCATCTTCAAATGTAGTTCGTGGGATGTCCCCACCCCCTAGACGTTTCATCAGGTCGGTCCACCTGCACATGCGTGAATCTCGTGGGGTGCTGATGGAAACTGCTACCCTAGGGCAGAGTGTTGGGACCCTCTCAAAAAAGAAAGAACACAGAATAGTCCCATATCCAAAGTTTTTGGTCTTCCCCCTCTTGATAGAAGTGAGCTGGCTCTTCATGCTAGCCAGAAGAGGAGTACACCAGTCAAATATAGTGGTGAGACAGTCAACTACTACGCTCATGATTAGCCGTGATGCCTGGTGTAGAGAAGCTGATCTATTCACTCGAGCTATGGTGAACAGGATTATCCTTAGTGGTAAACTCGCCACATGTGTGATGGAAATTTGACTTCCAACCTTTTTTGGATGTCTCGGTCAATATATCTGTATGTAGTCCTCAATTGAGAGACTGCTCTGTACTACCTCTCCCCTTCGGGAAAGGATCGTGATGAAATAGATATCTTCCACTTCTATCCTGAGTGGCATCTGGTCAATCATAAAGGCATCCTCCTCAATATTCCAGTAATCAATGAGCATCTCAAGAAGACGTGTGTTTGCTTTCATATTCAGCAATTTGAAGAATTTAAGAAAACCACATCCCCGTAGGGCATCCAAAGCATCAGGATCATTCATGACCTCATCATCCACTGCGGTATGCTCTCTTTCTCACCAAGTGACCGGCATCCTGAAGAAAAAATGAGTTTCAACCATTAGTTTTTTTGTTTAAAATGTTCGCGGTGTATACGTGGGTCGCTTTGCACACAGTCGCGTATAGGGCCCACGTGTACGCGGGTTTCATATTACCAACCTGCGTATACGCCACGGTGAAATTTTTGGCAAAAAATTCAATGGTAAAACATTAATTAAAAATCCTAAAACTAGTCACAATGGATTGCAAGACAAGTATAAGAGTTACCTGGAGGTTTTTGAAGAATCTGAATGGTTGAATTTGGCGTATGGAAATCTTGCTTCTTTTTCTCCACTTCTTTGCTCTCAAACTCAAATGGTGAAAATGGTGAGTCCAAAAGCTCTTTTATAGGTTTTGAAAATGCAAAATTTTTCAAAATTTTATTTTGTTTGGCCTCATGTGACTTTTAACTTGGGAGCTTGGAATGTCAAGAATGGTTTGATTTTCAGGACATTTTGGACGTTTTTCGACAGTTTCGAGACGGTTCCATGACTGCTAACCCATCATGGTAGGTATTGTTTTCTCACTGGCATATAGGTTAGGGAAGCCATTTTTCCATTGCATTGTGCATACTAGCCTCCATTAGCCAATACATCTACCATAGGGTCGACCCCATCGTGTTATGGTTCGTAAGCCATCTTCACTCGCCGATTTTTTAAATCATGACACGATGGTAGAGCCATCCTTTACATGGGCATCGTAGTTAGCACCTCACTGACATTTGTTGCCCATGCTGCTCCGATTTGAGTAGGCTCAGGAGTCCTCTGTAGTCCCGCCATGACTTATGCGATGAAGACTCATTCCTCTTTGCTTCTTCGCTTCGTTATGGCCTTATACCCTATAGGCTCCTTTGTGTTGAGTTGTACTACTGCATTGCACGTTGACTACTTGCACCTTTTGGCCTAGAGCCGGCTTCACTTGGACTTGTGTTTAAGACAACTTTTGACCATGATGATTGCAAAATCAACCTCGCATATCTTTGACCTCTGCAACTTGACACACCTTGACCCGTGGAAGGAACACAACTTTGAGTGTCATTGACCAGTTTTCACGTCCCTGCATTGAGCATAGGAATGTTCCATTCCCAGGAACTAGATCATCTGTTTCACCGACACTCATTCTTTCCACTGTACCATAGAATTCTTTTATTCTTTTTCCAACTTAACAAAAAAAGAGAAAAAAATTATATATTCCGAAAAAGAGTGGGAATGGGACAGTATTTCCATTTATTGTTGGCAACTAGAGTTAGTCGTGTCACCCTTGAAAAAAGCACTGAAAACAAAGTCTCCTTTGTTTGGCGGGATTTAGTTTGACTTAGGTATGCCTTAACCTTGTTATTGAGTCAGTTCTCCCCAGATTGGTTATCTCTTCCAATAATATGGAGGTTTCGTTCGTGCCTCCTGCATGACGAACTTATACAGAGTCATCATATGCTGCCACATAGTCACATTGAGTCATGCTTTCGTTCAAGGGAAGTTAGCCTGAGTCGGCCTCTCTGTGGTGTCTCTTGACTCATTTTTCATTCGGCCATCCCTGGTTGTCAGTATCATGTCTATCATCACATCAGTTATATTAGTCCTTTACTCGTGCCAGTTTGAGAAGGTCTCCATTGACTTCTTACTGGCAGGTCTTGTCCTTATCGATGACGACATCTTGCTCTGAGGATAGGCCTAGAGCTGCACCCTGGCCCTATTTTCATTATTGATAAGTCACCTTGTGCTCAGCATCGATTAGTATCATGGGTCTTTGACTGAGTGGTTTCCCTTGTGTTCGACATCAACTTACATTATCACACATTGGGATTCGTGCAGTACCTTGGTTTCCATTTGACCCTATTGGTGGATACCTTGCCTCTGTGTCAGCTTCCATTATTGGTTGGTTCAGAGGGTTTCTATCGTGCGCTAGCCACATCTTGTGTACACTGGAAACGTACTTCGGTTGGGTTACTACATCTCTTTCATCCGATTCCTTCCACATTATTGGCCTACGGGTTACACTCGCGCTAGATTGATGAAGGATGCCTTGATGCCTTCCTTCTAGCAGATCTTTCCCTATCGACTTCGACTCATTGCTCTGGGGCAAAGATCTAGAGTCCATTTGGTAGTACCTTGGGGTTTGCAGTCATTAGTGGCGGATCCTTCACTATCGATAGTGGGAAACCATCATTTTCTCCTGATCGATAGATTCTTACAGGTGTTCGACTCCAGCTCATCTATTCACACTTGTTAGATTGTATTAGGTACCTTGACGCTCATTATCATTATTGGTGAGTAGTCTCGCGTTTGTTAATGGTATACATCAATGAATGATAATCAAATTATTTCTCACATGGTCGACTTTAGATCATTTATTCCCATGGTGTAGAAATGTACCACAGCGATCGGTGAAGACCTCAGGTTGTGTCAGTATTCATTGGTTCACTTGACAGTTGCTCCTGTTGCTGCTAGCTGATGCCATCCCACCTTATATGTTGCAGTCAATCATGGCGACATTCTATATGCTAGCCCCTAAGTTTGCAGTGTAGTACTACCCTATTCCATGATGTTCAGTTGGTACCTTTTGTGATCAGTTTTTTGATATCAGTGATCTGGTTCATCCTTTAGCATCATTGACGTTCTTATATGTGATATTCAGACATGTACTTGTTCGATCATGATCAGATGATCCATTATGTTTTTCCAGTTCTTTATACTTGTATAATTAGTGGATCCACTTGTACTTGATAAGCAGACATGCTTTACTTTCTCTGAGCATGGGTATGCCCACCTCAAACAGTGCTTCTTTCTGATCTCCTTTTTTGGCTTGGCAGGCTGAACTCTAGTGAAGTCCTTCTCGGTTTTTGACAGATTTCCTTTCCATGTACTTGCTTAATACATTTCGGCCATCATGTACCCCTTCTGACCTCATATATTAGGCGGCATCTGTTATAGCTCCAAATCTCACTCTTATGGTTTGTGATGTTGTACCCATGGCCTAGGGCAACCCGTCCTCTTAGACCTGGTCCAAAATCTAAAAAACAATGTTTTATTCCCTATACGCAACATTGGCCTGAGCTAAATGCGTGTGTACGTGGGTCTGTGTATACCCAACTGGCATATATGTCTTAAAACACTTGAAAAAAATTAAATCTCCTTAATTTCGGGCGGAGATCGTGGGTTTTACCTACTGATCACCTGTTAGTGCTCATGGCGCAACTGTTCCCAATGAATTCCCAACTAAAAAATGACTTTGGGAGAAGTATAAAAAGGCTTCAATGGGAAGGCCTAAGGGAGGAGAGAAGAGAGAGAAAGGTTATTATGCTGAGATTTCCCTGACTAGGTCTGAAGATCCTTGTGCCTCCTGTACTTCCCCCATTTTTACAGGAATCCATTGTTTCCTTGTGTGATGATGTCCATTTACTACTTGTGATATCATGGAGTAAGTCATGGAAGGAATTTGTTAAAGGCTTGAGACTAGACGAATCTGGAGGACGGTTCCGCTTGGAGCCTGCGAAAGGATGACTCAGGTGAAATTATTCCTTTTTGTACTTTATTTGTCTATAATAAAAGAAACACGTGTCTTTGTTCCTGATATAAATCTTCTTCATGTTTATGATATTCATGTTAGAATTCATATGTGAATGGTTGTTTAATTGCATAACTAACTACCTTTCTTTATAATATGAAGATGTTTTCTTTATAATGTTTAGTCCATATACTGTTGTACTTTCTTGAATTGGTTGTTTTGCAGGTTAAAAGAGCAAAAGGAACTCCAAGAAGGGTTTGGACCCTGGAAGGACCTTCTCAAACGTAGGACCTCAGGTACGCCCCTTATTGTAGAGTTTGCTTATATTAGCATTATGGCTGTATGGAATGTGTGTTTCTCTGTATAGAAAACTTTCAGTCTGTTAGGGTATCAGCCCAAGACCCTAGGGGAAATTTTCCCTTAGCACATTCTTTATACATCTCATAAAATTCATCATGAAAATTAGCAAGCGAATATATTGAACCATTTTCCAAACTTTTATACCAAGACCATGCTTTTCCTTCTAAAGTGGTCATAAACATCTTCATGAGACAATCTTCAGGGAACTAAACCTTAAGACTACGTACATGCATATGGAACCTAATCAAATGAAGAGCAAAATTGTCTTTCTTTTCATCTTTGAATATTGGAAGATCATCTAACCAATCAACCTTTGGCATAGGATTTGGAAAACTAGGGATATCAGACCGATTCATAGGGGCATACCTGGCATTCATTCTTGCAATGGAACTCATCTTGAAACTTCATCAAGCTACTGATCTTCTAGTAGTGGAGTCACCTTCCAATTTTTTATTCGATGTGTGGAGTCACCAAGGCAGATGCATCCTCGAAAACTTTCTGAGCTCCTGCTACCTTCAGAATTTCAGCTTCTTGATTTCGGGAATGAATAATCCTTAGGCTCTCGTCAGACGCACCAAAATGTTATCACAAAACCTACTCCTGATAGGCTGTTGACCAAGAAGACCTTGTGTAACTCTTTCAAACCAACTTTTCGCTGAGGCTTAGCCTCCTCAACCTGAGAGGGCTCTCTCACTAGGTTAAAAATTTTGGTAAAAGATTAGATGGCTAACTCTATGAAACAAGTGAAGAAATATGAATGGTTGAACACAATTAGTAAACATCCATTGGGCTTATGGAATCAGAAAATGCTTCAGTATGACAATAATATTAGCTTTACATGGAAGTTAAGGCATCCAAAATTCAACATATCAATAACACATCAGAAACATGTAAGAAAACACAGTCTACAAATACATGAAGGAAGTTAGAGCATTTCCAATGAGTTCTAAGTACTCATGCATTCATACTACTAAAAATAATGAAATGACGACCTAAGACAATCAAACGTTGAACTCTTTCTGATTCCTAAGTAGCAAAGCTAAATCATTGTATTACATAAAAACACAGTCTTACACAATAACATAGTATGAGTGTTCTTTGACAAATTTCCAACCCTTGGTACATTACATCTCTTGACATATATAGAGTTTCATTACAAGTTTGGATTCCTTCCTCCAGCATGAGGGGAATTCAAATTTCATTTTCCCTGACACCTATTGATCCTTAAACAAACTATTACTTACAACTAGCTGTTAACTAGCAGTCCTAGAGACCTAATACAACTAGGAGTGTAACTCCTTATTATGTTGGCAACAACCTTAACTATGAATTAAATTTGATATTTGATAGCTACTCCTCCTTAAATTCGACCTTAGTGATCTCCATAACCCTCCTGCTGGCCTTCAATAGCTTCTCCTTCATCTGCCCTGAAAACTAGGAGATTGTCCACTGCTCTATTCTGGCTGAAAAATAGGTGTTGGGACAGAGCTTTTATCTCCTCATAAAAAATGTATTTTTCAAAACTGAAGGAGGCTTTTGTAGAAAACTCAGTGTTGAACAAAAAACTCTCTTTTTTTTTGCAATACCTTTCCTACTACCCATAACTATCTTTGAATATCAGGTGTAAACTGGAAAATTCTGATTTGTGAAAAACTGCTCCTAAAACAGTTTTGTAGCGCAAGTTGAGTCATCAACTTCTCCCAATTCATAATGAATTTGAAGAAACTGAAAGAGGTTTTGGTAGTTCAATATTTTCGGAAAAATAACCTCTTTCATGTTTCCAAAATATGCTTTCAGTTGCTCAAAAGTTCTCCTGAAAGTTGACTACTTAAAATAATTTTTTCTGCTGAAAAACGCTGCTTCAGTGATTTCGTAGCGCACACAGTGTATTTTCTGAGTTTTGTGCTATGAAAACTCCTAGGTGATTTTGTAGCGCATGGAAATTTTGAAATAGCCTTGACACATGACACCTTTGAATCAATGTGGGATTAATGATAGGTAAAACAAGATTGTTGACCTTATTTTCTAATGGGAACAAGACTCCACTCTATGTTCTAGACTCCTTAAACAAAACAAAAATAATGACTTTGACCAGGACTAATCATAAAACATTGGAACCAAACCAATTTTCCAAAATTTTTTGAAAATTTTTCAGTGATAATAGCTACCATGGCTATGATCGCACCTTACCAGACAAAGTAACCAGGGGAACGCACCACATAAGGAAGAACGCATGGCGCTGATTGTCGCAAAGGTAATTGAGGAGTGCCCACAAAATAGGCTGGAAGGTGAATCGAAGCCTTGCACAGGTGGTGCAACCACCTGAGTAGCTGATGGAAGCACAGTCTCAACACTCCAAGTAGTTGAAAGAGAGCATGGGACTAAAAAAGAGTCTATGTGGGAGGTGCATGATTAGGAGAGTGCGCGGAGGATCAGTATGTCACATGGGTTGCGCCTACGCATAGGGCGTTGCGCTTCCACGTGAGTAGGCTGGGAGGTGACTATTGGTGTCACTGTTCATGACAAGATGTCCAATTTAAGGCAATGAGGAGCAGATGACTAGCAATTAAGACATGAATTAAGAGCTAGATTTGGGATTATCTGCCACCAAGAAGGCATTAATGACTCAGAAGTGGGGGGAATGGTCGAATTCAGACTCAAAAGATGCTATAAAATCCCCAGGGCTATCCATGAGGCAACACTTGGTTGTTTGAGAACTAAGTAATTACAGAGCAGTAAGTGCTACGTACTCTTATCACGTTTGACTGTAGACACGATGACTGCTACCAGAACAAGAGTGCAATTTGTTGAAGATACCGCGGAGCCCCATATGGCCCATGAGGAGCCCAGAGAGGTGGCAGTTGCACCAGAAGTTCCAAAATCACCACGAATGTTGTAGCCAGAGAAAGATAAGCAACCTATGGGCCCAGTCCGTGTATCCCCAAGAAACCCATGGTTCAGAAAATTGTCAATGGAAGAAAAAGGAAAAGCCATCACCATTGAATCAGACGAAGAGGAGGAAGACTTGCAAGCTCTAATCGCTCAAATTGAGCCGCAAGATGATGTGGAGGAGTATGTCCCACCAATGCTTTACGCAACAAAGTTACCCATGTACATCCCCCCATGGAAAGGGAAAGCCAAGATATCGAAAAGACCTGAAGGCCACGAAGAGTGCGCTCTAAACTCCATTCCTCCCTGACAGTATAAGGTTTGAAGATCTGCCTTTGGGACGAGTTCCTACCATGAATTTCAAGGATTGGGACCTCGTGGACAACAAGAAGTTCTCACACCTGGCCATGGAGAGTTTAATGAAACATAATTCAGAGGGGCCCGCTACAGTTTTGGAGCCGCGAAAATGGTTGCGCGGTGTGGAAACGGCTGGGTTACTCCATCTACGATGGATACCCCACTACCACCATGCGCCCATCACCATTTTCGTCATCAGGCAGTTGTTGTGCCTGGTGCATGATGGGTATCTCGGGCTGGAGGAGCCTATTCCGACCACGACTTACCTAATTCATAGAATTTCCTGACTGCCCTTCAAGGGACATGACCCCGCAGCCATAGTAGGAAAATGTAGCAACTTGGCCCTCGCAAAAGCTATGAAGGCCAAGTATAAGCTAGAGAAGAAAAAGTGGGGGTACACAATCCCAAGCATTAAGGAAAAAGGGGTGTGTGTAGCCACCCAACTGCTTGCCAGCAAGCTGATGAGGAAATGTCGCGCCGACAAAGCACCAGTGTGTGTGATTGTGTTGGCGGAGCAGTGTGCGGAGGGGGTACAGTTAAACTGGGCACAGTTCCTTTGCGAGGAGTTTTTGATGAACTGCAAGGAGGCCCAAGAGTAGGGTAAGACCTTCCACTATGTGTGGTTGCTTTTATCCATCTTTTTGGTTGCAGGGGAACTACCGAATGATAGCCAGTTTCCCAGTATTGACCATGATCTACCCGAAGCCGCAAGGTACACCTCGATCTGGGCTACAAAAGACACGAAGAGGATTCGCAAGAAAAAGGTGTTCTAGGTGTTCATGGAGGTGAGCATCCGAATGTGAATCAACTGAAGGTTGTGCTTGTCTCCAACGGTTTATAACAGCTTGCAAAGCTCGGCAGAGTTCAAGGCAGATATGCATAACCTGTATATCCGGGCGCACAACGATCCAGTGTAGAAATGGGTGAAGCTTCCATTCATCACAAAGGATGATGCGATCTTCGCAGTGATGGATTCATGGCCTCTGAAGTGGCGCACCCTGGACTTGGCAAGAATGGAGAAGGTCGTAGCCCAGCAAAGGAAGCATGACACCAAGCTGCACATCGCGCAGCTAGCTTAAAAGAGGCGGTAGGAACAAGAAGCAGCCACACAACAGAAGATGGTCGATGTAGCAATATCGGTGCAGATGGCAGAAACCACAACAGTGCCAATAGAAGAGCCCGAGGAGGGCCAGGAGATGTCCGCGGGGTAGAAAACCTGGGAAGTGGACAAGACAAAAGAGCGCATGAACCCCGGTTCAGCATCAACCCAACTCAAGCAACCACGGGTCCCTGAGAAAACAGATCCCAAGAAGAAGGTGAAGGTGACAAAGATGTCTGTTGACCTGACCATGCTCACAAAAGGTGATCTATTTGACATCGGTGAAACGCTTCATGAGGTCACAAAGGACGTGCTCCAGGAAATGAGGATGGAGCAGAACACTGTGTTGGGGGTGCTTAGTGTGCAGCTAGAAGGATTACAGGTACAGCCCCCCAAACCAAGTACAATGGCTCTGTACATCACAGTAGGAACCGCATAGGCTGAATAGACACTGCGCACTCGTAGGGACCACCCTTTTGTGTTGCCTGAAGGTGCCCTAACAGCAGTAAGCGAGGTTGACCGGGCTGCAATGAGCAGCATGAAAGGCGTCGGCTTAAAATTGGCTGATCCAGGTGGATATTGGTGGCCACCTACCAAGTCCACATGGACCCCCACCATTGTTTCTTACTTTTTAGTTTCCTTAATTGTAGCACAGTTTACTATTTTTAGCAGTTTTTTGGGTCCTAAACTTCGGAAGCCGTTTTGAGGCCCTAAACGACAATTTTTGGGAAAATTGGGAGAAACATGGGCCCTTGGACCAATGTTTCTCTTCCCAAAGTTGTAGTTCTCGGATAGATCTTTCTAGCGAGATACTGTGCGCATCAATCGAAGATCATCTGCCAAAGTTACGACCCCCGGAATTTGATGTACCAATTTACCCAAATGGGGCCCATAGTTTGGCATTTCATCTTCTAGGGTTAGGTTTTTGGATGTTTAGGGTTTTCCATTGTTTCTCAAAAATAAATAGGCCTTTGAGCCTCATTGTAACACAGTTCAGAGGCATGTAACTGCCACATCTCTTTTCTGATATAAGCTACCATTGCCCTAGCTGGTTTATTTCCATTGTTGTTTGTAAGCATATTTCAGTATTTTACATTAACGAAATGAAGTATTATTTCCACTACATCTCTGTGTTTATGGTTATCTCTATAATTTGTTACATTCCTATTTAAATCTAGATTAGTGGTATCAGAGCGGCCTACTTTTTCTTTGTTTGTTTCTTCGCATGTCCCCAACGAGGTTGGGATATAAGGAGTTAGGGCTTGAGTTGGTTGAAGCTTTGCAAGACCGGCCTCTTAAATCCCAACGACCTCCCATGGCGGATGAAAAGAAAGATGAGGGGGTAGGAGATCCTATCAAAATATTGCTCGAAGAAGCCCTCGAGTGACAAAGTAATGCGATGATGGACAACTTTACCTAGATCCTTAAGCGGCTACCCAAGGGCGATGCATTGGCTTCCAACAGCTACTCTGGAAATGCCACACCGTTTAAGGTACAAGTTAATTTTGAAATGCCCATATTCGAGGGTCAGATAGATGAATATGTCATCGATAAATGGTTAAATTTGTTAGAGGGTTATTTTTCTGTTCATGAAATTTCCAGTCCGGAAAATATTATTTTCGCTCTTCTCAAAACAGCTCCCCATGTCAAGGACTGGTGGGAAACCTACTGCTATCATAAGGATGAAATTACAAGCTCACTATTTTCGGCCGCACCCACTTGGGATTCATTCCGGGATCCCATCAAGGAGCAATACTACCCTATCGGAAGCCATGAGGATCAGTACATAAAGTGGACCATGCTGCGGCAGGGAAGGGACCAAGATGTGCTAGAGTTTACCAATATCTTCCATACCCTTCGCACAAAGTTGGGTATCAAGGATATGGAGTAGCATTTGGTACTTAAATACCGTGGCTGCTTGCATAAGTACATCGAGGAAGAAATAGAATTCTTGAACATCCCCTCACTCAGCACGGAATACCGATATGCCATCAAGGTCGAGCAAAAGTTTAAACAGAAGAAGCGAGACTTTGGATCTGCAAATTCGAAGCAAGGGAAAGGTGCCCCCAAACCGCAGAACAAAGGACAAAGCCAAGGTGGGGAGGCCCAAGATAAAATGCCAAGTAAGCAAAGAACAACACCGTGAAGCTGAAAAAGGACACAGGAAAGTGGTGTGAGTTCCATAAGAGCTCCACTCACAACACAAGTGAGTGTCAGGCCAAGCAGTCACTGGTGGCCGAGCTAAAGATTTAAGAATCAGATGCATGTTCCAACTCTGAGTCAGAACCTAACAAGGGGAATGACAAAGGGAAGCATATTATTGATGCAGATCCCAACGCCACTATTTCCACCATGAAGATCCAAAAATAGGAACCCGAAGATCCATAGGAGGAGGAGCATCTCTTCCACTCCCAGTTATGGGTAAAGGGCTCCCCGCTATAGTTTATTGTCAACAGCGGGAGCCAAAAGAACCTCATTTTGACAAAGGTCGTGAAGTGGCTGGGCTTACCGACCATAGCACATCCACAACCGTACACCATCGGGTGGCTTCACCAAGGACGAGATCTTCGCGTGAGGCAATAGTGTCGCCTTCCATATAACATCAAGCCCTTCACAGATGAGGTATTGTGTGACATTGCTCCCCTTGAAGTTTGTGATGTATTATTAGGGAAACCATACTTGTGGAAGTGACATGCTATGTATGAGTCAAGGCCCCGTGCTGTTATTGTTACTTTGGGAAATAAGTTGTACAAGATACCAGAGGTAGCACCGCCTACCACTATCTCTTTGATTACTGCAAAACAATGCAGTAAGCTTGTTTCCAAAACCGGGAAACTTGTTTTCCTGATGATAAACCCTCAAGGAAAGAATAAGATGGTGGCCACGACACCTAGACAGGGCCCCTCTGCACAACAACTACATATGGAAAAGGTTGTGGAGGAGTACAAGGACATCTTCACCTCCCCGTAGGGGTTCCTCTGCATTGTCAGGTCATGCACTCCATCGATCTAACCCCAATTGCGCCGCTGCCCAATGGACCAATCTATCGGTGCTCTGTTCTGGAGAATGATGAAATCAAGAAGCAAATTCAGGAGCTACTGTAGAAGGGTCACATTTTTCCAAGTTCATCGCCCTGTGGGAGCCCGATCGTGTTGGTACAGAAGAAGGATGGGACTTGGAGACTCTGTATTGACTATCGGGTGCTGAACAAGATCATTGTCCTTAATAGGTACCTGATCCCATGGATTGATGACCTCTTGGACCAACTGAAGGGGGAAAAATATTTCAACAAGATCGATTTGAAGCCAGGATATCACCAGGTACCAATCCAACCCTCCGATGTGTGGAAGATTGCCTTCAAAGCCAAGGAGGGCCTTTTTAAATGGTTGGTTATGCCCTTTGGATTGACAAATGCTCCTACAACCTTCATGAGGCTAATGGATGACATCTTGCATCCATTCACCAACTCATTTGTAGTGGTATACTTTGGATGACATCCTAATTTTCAGCCAGAGTTGGGAAGAGCACCTCCACCGCATCCGACAGGTTCTCCAAACACTACGACAACACAAGTTATGTGCCAATTTGGAGATATGCACTTTTGGGATGACCCAGGTTCAATATCTGGGATACATTATTAATGAACAGGGGACGAATGTGGATCCAGCCAAGATCCAAGTCATTCAAGATTGGCCATCTTCAACCACTCTGACAGAGCTCTGCAGCTTTCTAGGTCTTGCCAACTTCTACCGCAGGTTCGTGTTGGGATTTTCTCATATCACTTGGCCCTTGAGTCAAGTCACCAAGGGAGGAGTGAAGGAAAAAATCTTTTGGTCTGAATCTCAACAGAAGGCATTCACAGAGTTGAAAGATCGCCTCTGCAAGGCACTAGTGCTCACATTACCAAACTTGCAACAACCATTTGAGGTTGAGACAGATGCCTTTGACTATGCTATTTGGGTAGTCCTTACTCAACACGGGCATCCAATGGCATATCACAGTGAGACATTTTCATACACAGTCTGGAAGTATCCCACTTATGACAAAGAGATGTACTCCATTGTGTAGGCCTGCTGATAATGGAAGCATTACATTTTGGGGAAGGAAACAGTCACCACACAAACCACTGACCCCTGCAGTTCATATAGACCCAAGGGAAATTGCAGAATGATCGCCATCAAAAGTGGTCCACATACCTGCAACAGTTCCATTTGAATATCAAGTATAAGAAGGGTAGCACCAATAATGTTGCAGATTGCCTCAGTCGACCACCGATCATGGCGTTAACCACTGTGCTCAACTCTTATGGGCACGAGACTTCTGATTGGCCACTTCTCTACAAAAGTGACCCATAATTCAGCCACACATACGAGACACTCTTGGAGGGTCAGCATGTTCCAGATTTTCACCTCTAGGATGCCCTGTTATGCCACCTGGGTCACCTTTTTGTTCATTCAAGAAAGCGTGCCAAGATGATTTGGGAAGCACACTATAGTTAGGCTATTGGACATTTCAGGGTTGAGAAAATGGCGACAGTACTGCAGAAGTATTTCTATTGGCTGAATCTTCGACATGATGTTGGGAAGTACATTAGATCATGCATTGCCTATGCCATTGCCAAACCGACCATCAATAAGCAAGTCCTCTATAGCCCACTGCCTACCCCTAGTCAACCTTGGGAATCCATCTCCATGGACTACATGTCAGGCCTTCCTTCCACTAAGCATGGAAATGATTGTGTTTTTGTGGTTGTCGACAGGTTCTCGAAGATGGCCATTATGGTTGCCTGCAAGAAGAATATCAAAGCAGAGGCCACTGCTAAATTATTCTTTGAACGAGTGTGGGTACACTTTGGGATCCCATAGTCTATCATCTCAGATTGAGACAACAGTTCCCTCAGCACGTTTTGGTCCAGTCTATGGTCGATGCTTGACACCAAACTCACTAAGTCCACCGCCTTCCATCCTCAAACTGATGGCTAGACAGAGGTTGTCAATAGGATGATTGTGCACATTCTGCGCATGTACAACTCAAAGCATCCATGCACATGGGACGAGAGCCTCCCCTATGTTCAGCACAACTACAACTGGGCTCTCCACAACTCAACTGACCAAAGTCCTTTTCAAGTGGGCTTGGGATTCCAGCCACTATGTCCCATTGATGTGGCCATGCCATTTGCAGCTACTCATGCAAATTTGGATCATGTCTAGTCCAAAATAGGTAAGGAAAATAGCTTCATTGAGCACATCCAACATATTCGCCAGTAGGTCCATGACATTCAGGAGAAATCCAATGCCAAGTACAACTAGCGACATGATCAACATTCAGTGCCACACAAGTTTCAGGTGGGCAACAAAGTCTGGTTGCATTTGTAAAAGGAACACCTTACCGGAGCCTATCAGAAACTTATACCACTCTGATATGGTCCTTACACCATTGTCAAGGCTATGGGAGACAATCTAGTTGAGCTCAGCATTCCCCCATTCCTTGACCTGCACCCAGTGTTCAATGTGGACTACCTTCTGCCATACTTTCCACCATTACTAGACACATTTGACATTGTAGAACAACTCACACCCACAGAGTTAAATCCAGATCGCATGTAACAAGCTGCAACTGATCGGATCATGGGCACACAGACCAAGCACACTCGCCAGTATAATATCCAATTGTATCGAGTTGTCAAAGCAGGCCAACTCCTTCACCAAGGCAAGTGGCTCACTAGGGACCAAGTTCAGCAGATGTTTCCTCATCTCATGGAAGAACTCAATGCAATGGGGACCATTGCTTCCTAAGGGGGGAGGAATGATCCAGGTGGATATTGGTGGCCACCTGCCAAGTCCACTTGGACCCCCACCATTGTTTCTTTCAGCTTTTCAGTTTCCTTAATTGTAGCACAGTTTACTATTTTTAGCAGTTTTTCAGGTCCTAAACTTATTGATCTATTTTGAGGCCCTAAATGATGTTTTTTTGTGAAAACTAGAAGCATTTCTCTTCCCAATTTTTTATTTCTCGAATAGATCTTTCTAACGAGATACTGTGTGCATCAAATAGAGATTTTATGCCAAACTTATGACCCCGGGAAGTTGATGTGCCAATTTACCAAAATGGGGCCCACAGTTTGGCGTTTCATCTTCTAGGGTTAGGTTTTTGGATGTTTAGGGTTTTCCATTGTTTCTCAACAATAAATAGGCCTTCGAGCCTCATTGTAACACAATTCAAAGGCATGTATCTGCCACATCTGTTCACAGAGATAAGCTACCATCACCCTAGCTAGTTTATTTCTATTATTGTTTGTAAGCATATTTCAGTATTTTACATTAATGAAATGAATTATTATTTCCGCCTCATCTCTGTTTTTATGGTTATCTATGTAATTTGTTGCGTTCCTGTTTAAATCTGGATCATTGGCAGTCCTGCCATGTGAAACCCTGTACCAGTTACAGGATGGGGTCATCGTGGAGCTCCGTGCTAGGGAAGGCCACGCAATCCAGGTCTTGAACAAGTAGAAAACCAACATGGATCAGCTTAGCCTCTACCGTGATGAGTTGGTTGTGCAGGCTCATGGACTAGAGCAAGCGGTAGAGGATGCATGTAGGAGCATCCCAGAGTTGGTCGTGCTGGTAGAGCTACCAACAATAGAGCGAGTCCACCGATTGGTGACCAGAGTCCGCGAGGCCAGGGAGGAAACGACGAAGGTTCAATTGGAGCTGAACCTCCAGATCATCGAGCTACGGTTGAAGGCACAACCTTCCACACCCCCAGAGATTAGAGAGCAATGTGCCCGCGCTATCCAAATGGGGTTGGAACAAACTGGCCAAGCAGTACAGGACTACACTGGGATGTTGGATCAAGCACTAACCATGCTGACATACCTGCAAGAAGATCCAAACCTACAATGCCTAGAGACAGAGTCACGCAAGTTGCAGCAGGAGTATGATAGTGTCCGAGGGACCGTGTAGACGGTCGCCCTTACTCAACGACTCGCCAAACTATAGTAGCCAAGGGCACTAAAGGACCAGTTAGATGCCGTGTGACAAAAAGAAGCCTTGCTTAAAGCGCGCATCCAGCCATGGATCGATGAAGCTTTCAAAATTACAACTACCATCGAAGAAAAGTTGGCATAAATGCAAGCACTTTATGTGGTTAGACAAGGAGGTGACCTTGCTCATGAAAGTTCAGCGATATGCGTGCAACGAGTACAACATATAGTGGAATAGTGCGCTACGGACCTTGAAGTAGCACAAGCACAGTTGGAGGGGCTCCGGGCCAAGATCATCGCACCAGCAGAGTGACTTAGCATGAGTCACGATGATTGTGTTGGGGGCTTGTTGGGCATGGGATCCCTCGCAGCAGGTTTTGGGGCTTAAAGCCCAATTTTTGGTCAAAGATGGTGTAAAACTCTGCAAAGTACGGGCACGGAGCACGAATTGTATAATCGAGTCATAGGGTTGTCTGCCCTAAGAATTGTAATTTAATGTAATGATGTGTCGGCCTACCCATGGTCCGCGGACCATGGGATTGTATAAATAGAGCAAGGCTCTAAGTGAAAAGATAGTTTTTTAGCTAAGCATGGTAGAAGAATAGATAGAACAACGAAGGCATGGTAAGAGCATAGAGTGAAAGTTAAAGTGTATTGGGTCGTAGTAGTAGGAAGATGCTCTGCAGCTGAGTGTGCAGAGGCCTAGTAAAGCCCACAACTGAGTGCACGGACCCCTGTAACTGAGTGCACAGGGCAGAGTCGGGTCTGTACTTGTAATTGAAAGATAATAAAGAGAATTTTACTCCGTGCATCTGTTCTTGAATCTGTCTTTTGATTTTATGCATTACTTTTACTCTGTTTATTTACTGCACGCACTTTATGAATACTCATATGAATGATTATATGTGAATTTAATCTAAGTAATCAGCTAACCGAGACTAAATAAGGAAGACTTGGGTAAATAACACGGGCCACACTGTGGCTAGACCTGTACGAAGGCAGTATCATAGGGTGCATGGTGCCCGTAGGTGCGCGTAGCACAGTAAGCTCTAGGGTTGGACCGTGTACCAATCACCTTGTATCAAACATCCCCAGGCTACAGAAACCTAGTTCTAGCACCCTCCCATACTACTTCGGGTGAGACCTCAGTCTGCGCTCCACGGAATATTGCCGAAAGGGCTAGTAATATTGGGATTTGCTTGGCTAAATCACTTCCAAACCTAGGTCAGGCCCCACTAAGCCAACACAAATCTTCCATTGCTTTAATCAATTTGATGTCATCATCAATGGGGTGGGATGTTGGTCTTGTTGATGTTGTTGTTGTTGTAGCTGTTGGAACTGATGTTGATGCAGGTGATGATGTAGATACAGGTGTTGATGTAGATCCTATGGGAATAACAGTAATGGTAACTGCTCGTCTAGCTTATTTTTCCTGTACAAGTGTATCCATTTCTGTTTCCATTTCCTTTAGTTGAGTTGTGAACTGGATGATTAAATTCATCATCTCATCCTTTTGATTAATTGTTTCTAAAACCTCCTTGGTTTGTGGACGCTCAGTGGTTGGTAGCTTTAGTTGTTTCTTCAGTGCATCTATGTCTTCTTTTTTCTTTTTATAAGTTCTTCTTCTACCTTGATGTCAGTTATATTATAGCCAATTCAATTACCAAATCTTCCACTGACTTAATCTTGTTGTCTTTTACTTGTGATGAGGCCCTTTCTAGTTTTAACTGTGACTGTATATTTTCAAGAGAAATATTAGATTTGTGGACACTTAGAGCTTTATGTGTCATGGTTGAATATAACATCTTTCCTACATGTTTATGAAATTCAATTTGGTCGATTGGATTCACATCCTTCGTATGAATTTCAAAGGTTATTTTCTTATAATATTCTGAATTTCTTGGGGCCTTTAACTCTGGTTGTAGGAAGGTCCTCTGCATTTTCTTGGTTTTGAGGTAAAATGCTGAAAGCAACCTACTCTGATCACTAGTAGTTTGCTTCGAGTATTGTGTACATATAACAACCTTTAATGCTTCATTTCTAATTTTCATCTCTTTGTACTTCTCCATGATATCTTTCTCTTTCTCAACTAGTTTTCTAGATGATGAAACTTATGCATTGTTCTGATTTTGAATGATCTATGCGCTGGAAGATGATGGTAAAGGTGTTTCTTCTATATGTGTTGAGGGTGCATCACCCTTGATAATAATATCTTTTTCTGTTCCAATTGTCTTTTCCTACTCTATTACTAGATTTAGCTTGGTTTTCTTTCTGCTCAAAAGCTTGAATTTAGTATCAGAAGTAGCTTCAGCTGAGTAGGATCCTTATTCTCTAGCCCTTTTTGAATTTGCGTCCTATGGATCTGGAGTATGGAGGATGAAACTAGTATCAACCTGCTTATCCACCTCTTGTAGAGTGTTTTCCAACCACTCTGAATGGTTGGAATACTTTTCAATTTCTTGTTCTGACTCATGAATGAAAGGGGTCAATTTGAATTTGACTCTTAACTTACTTATGACACCCAAAGGGTCATAAGTCCATTTGAAACTGCTACTAAACTTGAGACCTTGTAAAAGTTTGTATTCTTCCTTCCCGGCATTTCTATTATTGCATATAAAAGGCCCTATTTGGTTTTTAATCTTGCATTGGGTCTTCTTTTTGTCTGAGACGAAATGGATCTCATCATAATTCAAGATTTGTCTAATGTATTCCAAATAAAATATCCTCATCAGGAGGTATTTCAGAAGCTTGTATGGAACTAGATGGCTTCCATACACTCTGATCTCTGTATGATTTTGGTATAAATACCAGTCTCCTGTTTTACTTTGATCTGATGATTGTAACACTTTATTTATCTCTCCAATGATTCTAGGCTGAATGTTACTGCTTAGCATATTAACAACTGGATAAACAAATGAATCAATGAAGTCTTTATAGTTGTATTGTATGGAATCCTTTCTGATCAAGTATGTCCAAAAGACAATAGATTGGGGATTACCCTTTGTGTCTAGTTTCTAGAGGCTAACTACAAACCTTTCTAATTGAAAATATAAAAACATATGGAACAAAACTAAGGAGTATTTGAACACTCCCTCTTCTAGCAACTTGAGTAGCTGATCATAGATTGCATCTGCTATGTATTAGGAAAAATTGAAGGTGGGAGCTGGAGGTTGACCTAGGAAGAATATGGATAGGAAACCAAGGATATATGCATCCACATATTCATCAGTGAAATACCCTAAAATACATGACAGCATGGTGACAATTTGTCTAGCTCTCTCTGAAAAAGTGTACGCTGAGTATGGAGGATTATCTTTTGGGGTTTCCACTGATGGTGGAAGGAAATTATGGAATATTTGGAACCTTTTGGGAAATTCCAGCTTCAAGTAGAGTTCAGTAAGGGTTTCAATGGATATTGGCACTTCATTAGGCTATGGTTGGATCTGTAGCATCTGATTTATGTATTGAACATTGATTTGGAAAAGGATATCTTGGTTTGGGGTAACTAAAACTCTTTCATTAGGAAAATAGTTAATCTGAAAGAGTCTAATAAGTTCAAGTAATTGAAAGGTCTATGGGAATATGTTTTTAGGTAAATTTGAATCCCATAGATGGATATCATCTGCCTAGTCAATGAATTTGTCATGGCTCCAGCAGTGGAGCTCCAAAAGGTTGGAATCTATTATAGTATCAATGATTTTAAAGTATTTATCGGCCAAGGGGATGTGTTTGACATCTGACACTAGAGGTTGAAGAGGGTTTACATTTAGAATGTTATGGGAAGCCATTAAATTTTATTATTTTATCAATTTGGTATTTAATTGATGGAGAAAATGACCGAGGATTACTTCGGTAGGGTTCAGGCGGCAGCAGGGGCTGAAATTCCAGTTTAGCAAGGTCTTTGGGTCTTTTCCGCAACTCAACAACAATAGTGAAATAATGAAACATTGGGGGTTTTTTGTATTTTCTTTGGGAATTGGCGATTTAATGCACATGGGTGGTTTATGATGTGGGTGGTTTATTACATGGGTGGTTTGGAAGAAGTTTGTTGGATTATCGCACCGCAAAAGGTGGTATGGACGTTTGGGACTGGGGGGATGCGATAAGTTGTAATGATGATGCATGGTAGGGGAAGGGGTGAGTGAAACCACCCATTTCACAACACCCCATAGTTTTAAATGTCAGACGTCAGGGGATGCAATAATGGGCATGGATAGTTAAATTTGATCAAGGATCAGAGGATGGATAGGGGTTGTTTTAAGATGTGGGGTTGGTGTTGTAGGGAAAAGTATCCGACTCGGATGACCCTATCCCACTCTAAGGGTGATAGTACCTCAGCAACAACTGTAAAGAAAACTACTTAAGGTTTACTTCTTTATGAAAGCAAAAGAGAGTGGATAAATGCACTAACCGTTGCCTTGCGCTTAATGTCGAATCCAAACTCTTCTCTATGGCCGCTTGCTCCCAGCTCTTTGCTCTTTTGCCGGCCCAGCTACAATGAGATCCTGTAAAATGGCAAAGAAGGAGACTACAAGAGGCATTGCAATCATAACTGATTCACGGATTAGCATAAACCAAATATACAATTATCACAAAACATCATTGGAACAAATGCATATAGAAGAACCTCAATAGCTTTTATTAATGAAGAAGTAAAGGTTCTGAGAGTGTTACAACCATTGAAGGTCCTAATCCAGCAACACCTCCCAGCAGAAAGAATTTCTCCTCTTCACCTCCCTCAAGCAATCACCCAATAGCTCTATAGTGAAACCAACAGCATAGCATTACTTTGCACAAAATTCCAGCCTCCTGAGCTCATAGGAGAGAGCTCAATATATAGATGAATTGAGAAAGGATGAGTCAGCTTGCAACTGATGTGTAGCTGCCTTGTGTCCTCTCTCTCTTCAGTTAATCTTTAGTTGATCTTCAGTTCTTGAGTCCACTTGGAGAACCTTGCTTCCACTTGGAGAAACAGAGCCTCTGACTCATCACAAGGTGAAATCCCTGATCCAAGTGTCATTTTTGGAGCAATGACTCAGTGTACCACTTGTCCCATCTCGCTCAGCGCAGGTGGCCTTTGTTCCACTTGCTTTGCAACGCAGGTACACCATGGAGGATCTGAGTTTCAGCGCAGAAGCCTAGTGGAGCACCTGCTTTGATTTCAGGATTGCTTGTTTTTGAGTGTTTTCAGGTGGAGAACTGATCTGAGAGCTGTTGGTTTGCTGACCTTGTTCCTCTAGCGGTAGGAACATCATGTTTAGGGAACTTTGGATCCCTTGGATTATTGATAATTCATGCCTGTTGCTGTAAGGCACAAAATTGTCTATAACAGATGCCCCCTAAAGTATGAGGTCGTTTATCGGGTGAAATGCTTTATTGAGAGGATCCGAAGTTCATTCAATCTGCTGAGAAGTGTCCTGTAATAAGATACAATACAATACATTATTTTTCATACATTTTCATGATCTAGCTGAGGCAGGCATTCCCATGCTCAGCTTTATAAATACATTTTCGTACATAGAACAGACGATCGTCTGATTGTAGACCGATAATTCTCTGCTGAAATTATCATCCTTTGAGAAGAATGATCATCTGCTGTAAGTATGTACATATCAAATGTCTTTATGTCCTGAATATATATCGCAGCCCGGATGGATGAAACTAGATCCGGGGTCTTCAATCTCTTCCGATCTTCACTCGACGTACAAGTCGATCCATGTGAGAATTTCTTGAAGTCGAACATGGAAAGACATCGCTTGATTACCGGTCAATGATGTGAACCGTTAACAAGCGCGAGAGGAATCACCGATAAGGATGATGACCCTCAAGGTACGGCAGTACAATTCACATGGTGGGAATAAAGGACTTGGCGTCGACCACCATGCAAAATCTTCTGGTCGAAGGTCATTGATGTATACCTGTCGCCGGAAGTGAGAAACTTGCCATTGAGGCATGCAAGCTTCAAAGTACTGAAGGGGGTGTTCCTAGATCAACTCCTTGGATAATGAGCTGATGTCGACAAGGAGCGATCCGTCAAAGGAGGGCCTTAATGAATCCCACATCAGTGACACGGAACGGAGCTAGTGATTGTGATGAGGTGAAAACAAACTGTGATGTATGATTCAGGGTGGTGGCCATGAAGTGGATGAAGGATAATGTATGGCAGTGGATGGGACACGGTTGACTCTTTGCAGAACCACATCTCTTGAACATATAACGACACTGATGTGATGGATTGGTAGCATTACCCCAATTGTGGATGGTGTGGCGAGGACCATGGTTATGAGACCGGTGAATGAAACAACCCAACCCGATGTGATACGGAGGACAAAGTGTCATGTTCAAGAGCGACTTGCTACCATTAATGCTGTGAGGTTCTCCCAATTTTTCCCCAGTCATTGCTGACCAGTACCTCTTTATTTTTGTCAAGCTTGAGGAGGATAACATATGCTTGTTCTATAACCTGCCCTTCGGGCAAGCCCATCGCTATGTTTTAACGAGCCTAGCGATAGGGAAACTCGTTCTCGTCTAAAGACAAGTTTGTCGCTATTTAATCATTTTAACGAGTCTAACGACAAGGAAAACTCGGTCCTTTTCATTTTTAGAGAGTCTGAAAAGGTACGGAAAGTTAACTCCAAAATTTCTTTTTCGTCATCTAATCCCTTAAGTCTGAAAAAGTATAAAACAATACAAAAGGGATGAATTTTCGATTTCTTTAACGAGCCGAACAAAACAAGCGCTCGATCTTTTTGTGCAATAATCCCTCAGGTCCAAAAAGATTAAAATCTAGAGGAGGGATAGCTCTTCCGGTCCTTTTAACGAGCTGGAAGGCCAAAACTCGGCAAACTTTTCATATTTTATGAGTCAGTGAAAAGAGCTCAAAGAAGACTCGTCTTTTGAGGAACGAGTGATAAACAGGGATAGCAGCAGATTCTAGGTACAGGTTGGAATTTTCCAATCACGGCAGTGTCACAAGGATGGCTAAGTGAAATCACTCTTCGCAGTTGTTCCTCAAAATGGGTAAACAAACATATGGAGATGAACGATTGGCCAAATGAACGGATGGAGGTGATGGCATATAAACACGACCAAGGGCTTTTAACATGGCTATCAAAGGTTACATTTCTCATGGTTATTTACCGGTTCATTTTTTCTGGATGAGCTTGAACTGTAGGGAAAGATTGCTCACAATTTATGTTTATTTTTTAACGAGCATGAACTCTGTACAAAAACTGCTCGAATTCTTGCGTTTATTTTTTAACGAGCATGAACATTGCTAAAACTGCTCGATTTACCAGTCTTAATACAAGGAATGCCTTAGGTGAGGTAATCTTATTTAAGGAGCGATACCTCACTAATTACTCCAATTTGGCAGGTTTTAACTTTTGCCCTTCATCCTTTCTTTATGCAAGCTGGAAACGGCTAATCCTACGAGTTTAATGGGTTAGACCTACAGGTTTAAAGGGAGGACCTAAAAATTTAAAAAATAAATAGTCGTCCCGTGCTTGCACTCCAAAAGGTTTGCATGCCCCCAGGTATAAAGTATAATTTCGAGATTCTGTCCTCTTACTTATTATCCGAAAAATGGTTTTTTTCGCTGTCGCAAACTAAACTCTCTTTTCGGCGATGTCTATCATTAGGTTGCTAAGGATGGTGACTACTTGTTTCAACAATTTCATCTCTTTCTTTGGAGACTGCCCCTACTTATCCTTCAAAACATATTGTTTTAATGGGTGAGGCTTGACATTCAAAGATGGTGGCTACTTTCTGCCACAAATGGATCTCCTCCTTAGGAGAGCCTACTTTTTTAGACAAAGGGAGACGATCTTTTCACTCACATAACTTTGACAAAAGAATTTTATCCTAGAACAACCCTCTCTTCCTTTTTCGGACGGGGTACGGACTAGTCCATTCTTCTGCGGAAATTAACTTTATACCCAAGGTTTTCTCTGCCCAAGGCAGGCCAGGGTGCATGCCCCCTGGGTCCCAGTTCTTTCTTTCCGAATTACTCGCATTCATCGGGAAGTAGAACCAGGGGTGGTGGCATTCCTTGAGTGAATAAACCATTAAGGGATGGTATTTGACTATTTGCGATGCGTGATCCTGGAAATGAAAGTTGGTCTACGAGCTTGACCATTCTTCCTTCGTGCGGAAAACACATGACTCTAAAGAGCGAGGACACTATTGCCTCCATGCAATATATATAGTCTCGTCCAAGGAGTAAGTTATAAACCAAGGGTCCCTGGACGACCATGATGTTCATATGAACTGTCTTCCCTTTCAATGTAATTGGAACATTGGGGAGAATCCATAACGGGTGACTGGTTCCTTTATCAAAACCTGATAGATTTCTTATCTCAGGTAAAAGCGCCGGGCAACCCAGTGCTTTCCAAGCAATAGAGGAAAGGATACTCACAGATGCCCCTTCATCAATGATAGTTCCAGCCATCACCATTCTGTAGATTTGGACTATGATTCTGAATCGGATACTGGCTGGTAACCGGGGTCTGCCTAGTTGATTCCAATCAAAGGATACAACTAGGTTGCTTGGTGGTGGGACCGAATACACGGCCGGATACGACCCTGACGATGTTCCTTCCTGCGATAAAGGAATGGGCACATTGCCCTGATGCTCATCAGAGTCTGTGTTGATGAAAAGAATATGGACGGTGTCATCCTTATCCTCTTCAGTGAGGGTGTCATTTGAAGATGGGTCTTCAATGACGGAGTCATTTGAGGATGAAACCTCTGAAGGAAGAACCGGGTCAACTGCCGTTTCGACCTTTAGACTTTCGTCTGGTCTGGATTCAGCAGGTTCATTCTCAATGACCGACACTTCAGCTGACCACTTGAGCGGGCCAGCTGGATTTTCAACTATCAAGGGATTAGGCACGAGTTTTTGGTATCCAGGAGGAAGTCGTAACGGTGATACTCGACGATCTTCCAAAACTCTCTTCGCCTCATCTAAGAATGGACATCGGTGGATGGCGTGATCGCCTTCACACAGCATACAAGGTGATCTTGGTTTCCCTCTTCGTCCTTCACTCTCGCTAGTTGACAGACTGCAATCAACATGACTACCAGAGGTTGATGCTACCGGATTGTGCAACCTTGGGGACCAGTCCCTTAGTATCCGGGGAATACAAGGACAATCACGATGGAAGTGGGTCCCTTTGCAAATGACACATGGCGATTTAGGCCCGGTTGGTGCAGTGTGTGGATTTTTGTCAGATGTCTTTTGCTTGCCCCCAGTCGCCTTCGCCATAGGCCCCTTCTGCTTCTTTTCTCTCTTCTTCTTTTCTTTCTTCTCCATGGGAGGCTGACTTTTGCCGGCTCTACCTTGCGAAGATGAAGGATCAGAGGAAGTATTGTAAGAAGTGGAAGGCTGGTGGGTAGTTCTAGACTGGTCTGACTGTTGATTCGACTGCTCAGGATTAGTGGCGATCTGCACTACATTAGTTGAAAAGAGCCATACGGGTAGGCCAATTGTCAATCCTGGAAGTGACAATGTGGCCATATGAGGCGCACCAACATCTCCCCAAGAGGAGAAGGGATTGGGACTTCTGCCAAGGTTACTTCCTTGGTTGGTGGGCTCCATACTTTTCAACTGAAAGATCAATGTGGGAATAACAGGTGATTATGTTCCGATTTAAAATAAATTTTATTAACGACGCTTTAGACACAACTTTGCTTTTTCATGTTTTAAGAGTCGAGAAAAAGCTAAAGATGACTCTAGTCTCCTTCGATGTTTTAACGAGCCCGAAGTGACAAATGCTCGGATGGACTTTTTCAGTTATAGAGTTTGAAAAAGGCCAAAAGAAACTTCTCTGGAGTTCTAGGCAGAGGGTGTGCCAAACTTTTCGCGAAACCACAGAATACGTTTTACGGTACGGGTGGTCGATCTTCGTGAATGATGTGTTCACTGCATCGCGATCAGTAGGGCGGCCGACACGGCTTCCTATGGATAAAGGATAATTTCCTATAGGGGTCTCCCAATATATACGCGACGGTACGTGGGAGCACAAGTCCGTATTAGTGCCACCGACTCTCAGGAGGAATCACCCACCTTCGTAGAGATCGACAGTCACTATGTTTAACGACGCCGGAACACGTCTCTACCTAGACCTCTATGTGTTTGTGTTATGTTTCAAAGCGTTGTTATGTAAATTGAATTTATTTTAATGTTGATCTTGCTTAGCAGTTTGCCTTTAAGGATCACCACAAGATGTATGTAACAAATTCCTGAATGCAGTCTAAGATGAGAAGCAAACTTTTCAATCTTTCAACTTTGAAAACCTTAACTACTGAGGGAAAAGAAAGGCAAATATTTTCACACAGATCATAGAGCACACACTAAATGCAAATTTTTCCTAAATCGTCAAGCAAACAGTCAAATGCAAAATGCACAATGCATGTATTTTCTTTTCCCTTTCTTAATGTAGATGGGTTACAAAAAGAAAGTTGTTATATAACTTTGATTTCGATTTAAAGTGAAAACAAACAAGCTTGTCCAAAATCAAAAGACACCTTAAGATTTACTTGCTTAATCACTGGAAATGCATGAAATCAAACCATAATGACGAAAGTAAAATGACTAATCAGCTATGGACAGCAAACAAGCTAACTCTTTAGACCAGCAAAATGCCTAACACAGGTTCAGATCTAAGAGGCCAAAAGCAAGACTAGTTTACTCTTCGTTATGGGAAATTGTAAATGAGTAAGAAATACAAAAGAACAAGTACAATTTCGTTATATAACAGAGGCAGAATGATGGCAAGTAATGTTGGTTTCAGAACAGGTGCAAGACTGGTAACTGGCAGCCAAAATCTATAGTGAAAACAGGCAAGAGAAAAGGAGGAAACCCCAACAGCACTAGGCAAAATTGGGCCAACGCAGGTGCTGCACAGCCAGTCTGGCTCTCAGCGCAGGTAGCCCCTTCGGGACCTGCGTTGCAAAGCAGGTAGCCTATGTACTACCTGCTTTGGAAAACGAAAGTTGCGTTTTCACAGTTTCCGGGTCACAATTTTCTCAAAAATGCACAGTTTTTGCTCAAATCAGAAGCAATCAGTCAAGCACACTCAAAGGGATGATTAGGAGGATGAAAAGCTATCACTAAGAGCTTACAAGGATCCTTGTAGATCAGCTCTTCAAATCATGAACATGCTCAGAAATGAGCTAGAGTAGCTGCCCTCTACTTCGCTTTTGATATAGTCAAAAGCTTTTCGATTTGGTACTCTTTCGTTCAGGAAATGAATAGCAAAATACTACAAACAATCAAACAGATACGATCCCCAGCGGAGTCGCCAGTTTGTTGTAGGGAAAAGTATCCGACTCGGATGACCCTATCCCACTCTAAGGGTGATAGTACCTCAGCAACAACTGTAAAGAAAACTACTTAAGGTTTACTTCTTTATGAAAGCAAAAGAGAGTGGATAAATGCACTAACCGTTGCCTTGCGCTTAATGTCGAATCCAAACTCTTCTCTATGGCCGCTTGCTCCCAGCTCTTTGCTCTTTTGCCGGCCCAGCTACAATGAGATCCTGCAAAATGACAAAGAAGGAGACTACAAGAGGCATTGCAATCATAACTGATTCACGGATTAGCATAAACCAAATATACAATTATCACAAAACATCATTGGAACAAATGCATATAGAAGAACCTCAATAGCTTTTATTAATGAAGAAGTAAAGGTTCTGAGAGTGTTACAACCATTGAAGGTCCTAATCCAGCAACACCTCCCAGCAGAAAGAATTTCTCCTCTTCACCTCCCTCAAGCAATCACCCAATAGCTCTATAGTGAAACCAACAGCATAGCATTACTTTGCACAAAATTCCAGCCTCCTGAGCTCATAGGAGAGAGCTCAATATATAGATGAATTGAGAAAGGATGAGTCAGCTTGCAACTGATGTGTAGCTGCCTTGTGTCCTCTCTCTCTTCAGTTAATCTTTAGTTGATCTTCAGTTCTTGAGTCCACTTGGAGAACCTTGCTTCCACTTGGAGAAACAAAGCCTCTGACTCATCACAAGGCGAAATCCCTGATCCAAGTGTCATTTTTGGAGCAATGACTCAATGTGCCACTTGTCCCATCTCGCTCAGCGCAGGTGGCCTTTGTTCCACTTGCTTTGCAACGCAGGTACACCATGGAGGATCTGAGTTTCAGCGCAGAAGCCTAGTGGAGCACCTGCTTTGATTTCAGGATTGCTTGTTTTTGAGTGTTTTCAGGTGGAGAACTGATCTGAGAGCTGTTGGTTTGCTGACCTTGTTCCTCTAGGGGTAGGAACATCATGTTTAGGGAACTTTGGATCCCTTGGATTATTGACAATTCATGCCTGTTGCTGTAAGGCACAAAATTGTCTATAACAGTTGGGTATTAAACTTAATTAAAAACTAGGTTTTTAATTGAATTTATTAAGCAGAGATTAATATGAAATGGGTCAGGGATTAATACAATGGGGGGTTAATACTATAAGGTGGGGAAATGTGTTAGGATAAGGGGAGAGGGGTTTTCTCAAAGGGAAATGGTTTCGAAGAGTGGAAATAGGGTTTTCGGGAAGGGAAAAAGGGATTTTAAATAAGGGAAGGGGATTTTCTAATGGGAAATGGTTAAAATGATATTTTTTGGTAAGCATAATGATGCTTATGATTTTTTTGGAAAATATTCTACCTACCCTTCAATTTATTCTAACATGTTTTCTTTCCTTTATTGGGTGCATTTGAGCTTGCTGACCCTTTTGTTTTCTTTTGATAAGAAAACTAACTTATTTCTAATCTTATGTCTTCCAATGGCTCAGATTAAACTTATGAGCTCATTTTTATTCTCTACCTAACTAATGAGCTACCAAAATTAAATTTTTTGGTCAAATCTTTATTCACTAACTATCACGTCATGAAATTTAAAAGCATGAATAATCAAGTTTAAACTATATGATCATCATGAATTGTGGAATTTTGGACAAGTTGCACACAATTTTATTTGCAAAGGAAAAGTAAACAAAGAGTAGTGGCATTTGAATGTGCAACACTTTCAAAAATTATTTTTGTTTCTTTTTTGTCGGGTACATATTTTATATATTTTTTATCTTTCTTTCTTTTGGTCCTTTGATTATTCTTTTAGGACGTACCCTCTTTTCATTTTTTAATATGGAAAAGGTTTGCAAAAAATGAAAGGTATGTACAATATTACAAGACTTAACATAGTCAATTCAAAATTATGATCCCTATTATTATAGGAACCTAACACCTGCATCCCCCCATACTACTTCAGGTGAGACTTCGATCTGCGCTACACAGGCTAATGTCAAAAGGGCCAGTAGTGTAGGGATTTGCTTGGCTGACTAACGTTGAACCTGGGTCAAGGCCCATCAAGCCAACAATACAACACAATACATATATGTACACATAATACAACACAAAGAATACACATGTCACAATACAACATACGTAGTACCGCATGTACACAACACAACATGTATGACATGCACATAATACCACATGTGCACCAATACCACATGTACAGCATGTACACAGTACCACCTATATAGAGCACCAACTGCACAATGCGTATTCAACATCACATGTACATGACACCACCTGCAATACGTGTACACAATGCCACATGTACACTACACCATCTGTACAACATGTACACAACACCATGGGCACAACATGTACAAGACACCACATGTACAGAGTGCCACATGCATGACATGTAAACAACATTACTTGCAGATAGCACCACATGTACACAACAATGCATATGAAACATGCGCACAACACCACATATCAATCATGTGCAAAGTAAAATATGTACACAACACTGCATATCCAACATGTACATAGAACCATATATACCCAACATTGCATATGCAATATTCACACAACACTATCTATACTACATTGTACATAACATTGCATAAATAACATGTACACACACTATATATACAGCACATCGCATGCACACAACATCACAGATATAACATGTACAACATATACAACATATGCACAACAGTAGTACCACACATCCAAAACCACATTGTCTCTACCAAGTAACCTTGCTTTCAATATCTCTCTGCAATCCATGCTTAACCCAACATCCTGCAGACCACACTACTTTCATTTTGTTGATGTATCCCTTGGTATAGCTTATCCATAACATAAACATAGGCATAATACAAGCATAAAATATCAATTCATATCCACATGATACTGACCTCATATATTTGTCATGACTACTCTTCCACTTGATTCCTCATAAACCAAAAAACTCTCCATGCCATTCACCAGCATAAGCAATCATTCCTCCACAAGAATGATCCCTGGTGACCCTATCAGATAAGGACATACATAAATACATGTATACGTATAAACATCAACATAAAAACAATCATGATCCCTGACAACCCTATCAGATAACAACATACATAGACACATATATGCATATAAATATTAGCATTAAACAATTTGTCAGACAATGCTATACATACATACATATATATACATATAAATATTATCTTTAATAATAATGATCCATGATGACCCTGCAGAAATGACATACATACATACATACATACATACATACATACATACATACATACATACATACATACATGTATACACATATAAACATCAACATAATCATGATCACAACATAATTACTAGATATCGTAAGGTTAAGGTTAAGAGATCTCCCTTTATGCATGCAACACATGCAACATCAAGAATGACAATTCCCAACAAAGCCAAGGAATATGTCGCCTCAAATCCATTCACCTTACCTTTCCTGTTTTCTTTTCTCATGATTGTCCTACCATCGTCCACTTACACCAATGGACCCAACTAGTCCAACTAGTTTTCATACTCTTGCCTTCAACTGCCCTTATACATGCACCAAGCATCATCTAGGTCAAGTCATTACCTGTTGGATTCGACACAGCTCTCCCAAAGTTCCATCAGCTTTCTCCTTTCCAAACCAACTCCCAAGTCTCTCAAAGCATCAAAGGAAAGAATAAGAAACAAACAAGAAGAAAATCATGAAAACCAATAACAATATGGTACCACAAACAAAGTGGCATGATCATGCACTAGACATAATAAAATCACAAATAAAGCGCAAGAAAATGACAAGCTACCAAAAGCAAAAGACTCTCAACAAACACCATGAATCAATCCCCATGGTTCCAAATGCTTCCAAGGGAAAGCTTAGCCCAATCCTTCTCCAAGATTCCATGGCAATTTCTTTGCCATGCAATTCTCTGTATCATACTGCCATAGCACATAATTGTTAGTGCATAAATAAATAGAACAATATACCAGTTAGCTTACCTTGTTATGCCAAGCATGTTTCCTCGTAGCTGAACACATTTGTGCCATGTTTCAAGGGACTCCAATTCCCTTCACAGATCTAGCTAAAACTAGACACCAGTTGTTATATCTTTCAAATACATGTCCATGAATATAGCACATATCCAAATAATTTCATAAATTTTAGGGTTAAGAAGACGTCATGTATGCAAAGCACTCATTTGTTTAGACTTGTGGTTTCCAAACATAGCCAAATGAATTCTTTCCCAATTCCTTTCTTTTACTTTTATCTTGTTGCAAATGAGTCTTACTATGTACTCTCACATCACCCAACTATTATTTATATAAACACATCAACTATTACCCTGTCATGCTAATACCAAGTGTGTTTCCTGCAATTGTTTACACAAGTCAACCACATGTTCCAAGTATCAAGACAATCATATCTATCAATTTAAAATCAACCTTTACCAAGACTAACAATCATGTCATAATCCATAGTCAACTCATAGTCATTAGACATAATGCTAAAACTATCACCTACTTTCACAAAAGTACATATCAACTACCTCAACACATATGTGTTAGTACAAACATCTTAAAACAAGATCATTTGAACACATACTTATATTATGCAATTCATCATACATTCAACCAACTTGCAAACATACCATGTTAAATAAATCAACAAGACAACATAATAGACACCAAACACTCAAACACAAAATAAACGACTCATACCTTGATGTATCTCAAGGGAGGCTATCTTATCTGCACAATCAATCCATATTAGCATGATATAACTTCACAACATATCAACTCAAACATAAATAATATCATGATATCCATAATAGTCACTAATTAACATGTTTACATCATAAACTCATAAACAATTATCATTCATACATAATAATCACATTTGCACAATTAATCTAGATTAGTATGACATAATATCACATCATGTTAAATCATACCTGAATGTTATAACCCTAACCATTTCCATATGCCAATCTAACTTAGTATGATACATATAACATCAAGATGTTAATTTAATAACCCTAATCATCAAGTTACTAGCATATAACAACAAGAAGTTAACCTATAACATACTCAACAACAACATATATCATATAAAATAATCATAACAAGTTGACCTATAACATACTCATCAACAACATATAACATAATCATCAATTTATATAACATAAAACAACAATAGAAATGCATACAACCACAGGTTACTATCATTCATGACTATCTGACACATGTGCATATGACTATACTAATCAACTAGAATATATCATGTATGTAACCATAACATCAATAGAATGAAATTTGCATATAACAACCCTTAACCTACATAACTGCATGCCCAACATACAAACTTATATGACAACATGCTCTTGCTTTGAGGTCCAATGTTGCAACCGCATTCCAATAGTCTACATCTCCTGCTCTATCTTAGCCAACCCTTTAGTGTCATAACATACCAATATATTCATGATGACCTAATGCATACAATGATCTTATGCACAATAACCTTCACCATGAAAATAAATGCATAACCACATATAGACACTACATGCAAAAAAAATTCATATACAACCATACACTCATTATGACACATTCCACAACAACACCATCAACCTTCACATGGTGACATCACTACAACCATGATAAACACCATGCAAATGCAATAAGAACATGGTCTACAAGCATAAGGAACACATATGAAACCGATATGAATGCATGAAAAACACATCACCCATCTAGTCTAAGGGGTGAACCATGCTCTGATACTACCCTGTAGCACTCTCCTCCCACATCTACCTAAGTAACCATCCAACCGGGGTAAACATGTGACGAGAAGCTACTATGATATGATTCGACCTCCTAAGTCACATTAAGGAAGTGGAATCGATGGAAACACACCATACAAACCTTCCACATCATCAACAGGACACTCAAGAGCCATCCCAACCTCTCAGGTAACTAGCCCGTAGGTTCCAATGAGTTTTTACACCAATTAACTCCCAAACTCTCCCATGATATGGCAATGCCAGTGTCGAGAGGGATCTGGACGCGCCCACAACATGGCATTCTAATGTCCAGGGACTATTTTTCTCAATGTTGTGCGAGCGTCCCTGGGATTTGAGCCACTTTTTCAGGCCGAGAGCCCAGGTCAATACCCAGAATTGAATCAAAACAGAAAGATAACAAGGGAATGATGATACAAATGAAAATACTTGAACAAGCCCTTAATTGGACCCCCACTAGGCATGATAAGAATTTCGTCAAACATATCACAAATATGTAATCTACAGGTGTAAACAACAGATCTAAGCATAGGGGTCTCATACTTATCTAAGAATCGCTATGAGGCATTGCTTCCTTATCAATTTAGTTGCACTATCATCTATTAGGTCATAGATACATTGTTCATTCATTTACAAGTAAAAACATGATGAGAGCCATACATAGCCACTATCATAACACATGTTCATAACCAACATAATATCAATAGAAATAACAAGGATACCTCAACCATAGAATCCACATATAAACCAATATAATACTAATGAAATAAAGATATATAACCTCATATTAATGATGCAAAATCCAACTCGGTATTGGACTACCACGTTCCACCCAATCATAGACATGGCTAAGCCAAATCTCTCTTCAACCAATCACCCCCATGCCATACTCCAAGCATGAATGTGGGATCTCATAAAACACATCAATCAAAACCATCTAGGGCTTCCAAAGGCCAAACCACCACAACCCATCAAACAATGATTCCACCCCATGGTCAGACATCACAAAACCATCATTAGATTGGTTTTAACCCAAGCCTTCTAGGGCTCCAAAGTGTTTGTCCCAATCTAGCATCGAGGACTAGTAACTCAACCCACAGTTGTTGCGAGTCTCCAAAATTTTTTCCAACCACGGCTCTAGGACTAGTAACTCAACCCACAACCTTTTTGGGCTTCTAGAGCATTTTTCCAACCAGGGTTTCCAGTACTAGTAACTCAACCCACCAAGGGCTTCTAGAGTGTTTGTCGAACCAAGAGTTCTAGGACTAGTAACTCAACCCAAGCTGTTACAGGGCATCTAGAGCGTTTGTCCAACCAAGGCTCCAGGAATAGTAACTCAACTCAAGTTGTTACAAGGCTTCCAGATCATTTTTCCAACCAAGGCTCTAGGACTAGTAACTCAACCCAAGTTGTTACAAGGATTCAAGAGCATTTGTCCAACCAAGGCTCCAGGACTAATAACTCAATCCAAGCCGTTACAGGGCTTCTAGAGCATTTTTCCAACCAAGGCTCCAATAAATAATAACTCAAACCAAGCTAAAGGAAACATGAGAGCCAACAAGAAAAACAAATAAATAAACCCACAACACAATGGTTATCCAAGAAATGGAAAGGTAATCCAAATTTATAGAGGAACGCAACTTATTATAGATATAACCATACACATAGAGATGCAGCGGAAATAAAACTTCATTTCATTAATATCAAAGAACTAAAATATTCTTACATACATAATAAAAATAGACTAGCTCAGGTGATGGTAGATTATCTCTGAGAATTGATGTGGTGGCTACACGCCTCTGAAATGTGTTACAATGAGGCTTGAAGTCCTATTTATTATTCAAAAACAACGGAAAACCCTAGACATCCAGAAACCTAACTAATCTGGATTTAAATAGGAATGCAACAGATTACAGACATAACCATAAATACAAAGATGCAGTATAAATAACACTTCGTTTCATTAATATCAAATACTAAAATATGCTTATAAACAAAATGGAAATAAGACTAGCTCGGGCGATGGTAGCTTATCTCTGAGGAGAGATGTGGCGGCTACATGCCTCCGAACTGTGTTACAATAAGGCTCAAAGGCCTATTTATTATTGAGAAACAATGGAAAACCCTAAACATCCAAAAACCTAACCCTAGGAGATGAAGCACCAAAATTGTGGGCCCCGTTTGGGTAAATTGGTACATCAACTTCCCGGGGTTGTAACTTTGGCATACAATCTCTGTTTGGCTATCATAATACCTCGTTTCGAAGATCTCGAAGAGAAGGATGAAAGCAAGTTGGTAATTGGATTTGGGACATTTCCAGTCTCTCCATTTTACCTAAAAACATCGTTTAGGGCTTCAAAATAGCTTTGAAAGTTCAGGACCCAAAAATCTACCAAAAATAGTAAACTGTGCTACAATTAAGGAAACCGAAAAATTGAAAGAGACAGTGTTGGGGGTCCAAGTGGAATAGGCAGGTGGCCACCAATATCCACCCCCTTAGGAAGAAATGGTCCCATTGCGTTGAGTTCCTCCATGAGATAAGGAAACTTCTACTGAACTTGGTCCATGGTGAGCCACTTTCCCCGTTGAAGGAGTTGGCCTACTTTGACAACTCGATATAGTTAGATCCTTTGCTGTCGGGTGTTCTTGATCTATTTGTCCATGATCCAATCAGTTGTGGCTTGTTCCATGCGATCTGGATTTAAATCTGTAGGTGTGCACTGTTCTGCAATGTCTGATGTGTCTAGCAATGGTGGGAAGTATGGTCGAAGGCGGTCCACATTGAACACAAGGTGTAGGCCAAGGAATGGGGGAATTCTAAGCTCAAATGCATTGTCTCCCACTACCTTGGTAATGGTGTAAGGACCATATCAGAGTGGTATGAGTTTCCGATAGGCCCCAGTAAGGCATTCCTTTTGCAAATGTAACCACACTTTGTCGCCGACCTAAAACTTGTGTGGCACTCGATGTTGATCATGTTTCTGCTTGTACTTGGCATTTGATTTCTCCAAAATGTTGCGGACCTGCTGGTAGATATGTTGGATGTGCTCAATGAAGCTATTTTCCTCATCAGTTTCGGACTGGACATGAGTTGAATCTGCATGAGTAGCTCCAAATGGCATGGCCACATCAATGGACATAGTGGCTGGAATCCCAAGTCCACCTGAAAATGGATTTGGCCCGTTGAGTTGTGGAGAGCCCGATTATATTTGTGCTAGACATAATGTAGGTTTTATCCCTGTACAAAAATACCTGCATACGAATTCTAAAACACAGAAAATAAACAATGCGAGATCATAACACATAAAACACGTATACACAGAGATTTTCCCCTAGATCCCAAAATCGGGACTACCAGCTTGATTTTTCATTATATTCCTTTCAATGTTACAATACATATTTATACATGCCGAAGTATCCAATACCATGGATCGAAAACCATTGCATCAAAAACCATGGACCGAAAACCATAGGTAGGTTTGCCGAACCTAATAGTCGTGGAAAGAATATAACACAACCCAACATTCTCCCACTTGTTGTTTTCTTTCCACAGGGGGCCACAGGAGAGCTTAGTCATTTTTCTAGCCCTGAAATGCCCATTGTTTCTCTACACCAGGAGAACTTCTCAGAGCTCACAAATTTTGTCAATGCATCTGTAGTACTCTTCAAAGTGTCCATCTTTACCAGCAACACCTTTTTGTCTTCTATCATATCCCTCACGAAGTGATACTGAACATCAATGTGCTTTCTCTTTAAATGATAAGCAGGGTTCTTTACCAAGAAAATTGTACTTTGGCTATCACAGTCTATCTTTATAGCTCCCTGTACTAACCCCATACTTGAACACAATCTCTACAATCAAATTGCTTCCTTGCTTGCATGAGTGGATGCCATGTATTCTGCCTCTGTAGTTTATAATGCCACTATAGATTGTTTCTTACTCATCCAACTAACTGCACCTCGAAATAGGTTAAACACATACCCACTTGTAGATCTTCTCTGATCCAAATCTCCAACCCAGTCTACATCGACAAAGCCATGGATATCCAAAACTCTGTCCAATCCTGGTCTTCCTTGGTAGCACAAACCATAAGTGCCATGCAAATACCTAAAAACCCACTTCACTGTTGTCCAATGCTTCTTCCCTGGTTTTGACATAAACTTGCTCAATACTCCCACTACATGTGCAATGTCTGGTTTAGTACAGACCATTGCATACATCAAGCTACCGACTGCACTTGCATATGGAACACGGGACATATCCTCTTCCTCTTCTTGTGTCTTGGGACAATGTTCAACAGATAACTTTACACCTACAAGAATAGGAACCTTCACCGGTTTACTATCTTGCATATTAAACCTTTTCAATATTGTATCGACATACTTCCTCTGGCTTAACTAGAACTTCCTCTTTTCCTGATCTCTTTTAATTTCCATGCCCAAAATATAGTTTGCAGCACCAATATCTTTCATGTCGAATTTGGAGGACAATTGGGTCATAAAATCCTGAATAATTTCTTTGTCATTTCCAACTAGCAACATATCATCCACATACAAGACCAGATAAATAACACGGTCAACAATTAATTTAAAATACACACAGTGATCTGCTTTGCTTCTAGTGAAGCCAAGTCCCCGCATAAATGTATCAAATTTCTGATACCACATCCTTGGTGACTGTTTTAACCCACATAGAGACTTCTTTAACTTGCATACCAGTTCTTTCTTACCCTTCACAGCAAAGCCTTAAGGTTGCTTCATGTAGATCTCCTCTTCCAGATTCCTGTGAAGAAATGTTGTCTTCACATCCATCTATTCTACCTCAAAATCAAAAGCAGCAGAAACAGATAAAAGTAATCTAATAGAAGTTACCTTGGCAACAAGAGAAAAAATATCACCAAAATCAATTCCTGACACCTAGGAACAACCTTTTGCTACCACCTTTCCTTTTGCATTTGTTTTCTTCTTGAACACCCATTTGCTGCCAATGGGTTTCCTTCCAGCCGCCAACTCCACCAGATCCCAAGCCTCATTTTTGTGCAAAGATACCATTTCATCAACCATGGCCTCTTTCCAGAGTTTTCCATCCTCTGAATTTACTGCTTCCTTCATAGTTCTAGGATCATCATGAGTAATAGATAAAGCAAAATTTGAATAGAAAGTAGATGGACTATACCTTTTTGGTTGCCTTCTTTCTCGAGCTGATCTTCTTACACCCAGAGTTTGTGGCTCTTCATCTTCTGATTCCTCCTCTGTTGTAGAGTCTGATTCTTCCTCCTTTAGCTCAAACTCTATCTTCTTAGGTTCCTTTGGTTGGACTTAATGTTTGATAACATCTTTCACCTCTATAAACACCACATCTTGGCTATACACAACCTTCCTTGTTACTGCATTCCACAGCTTATAACAATTTAAACCATCCTTATACCCAATAAAGATGCACTTTTCGAATTTACTATCCAACTTGGTTCGTTTCTCCTTTGAAACATGTACATATGCATCACATCCAAATACCCTTAGATGTGAAAGAGAGGGCTTCTTACCAGTCCATACCTCTTGTGGAGTCTTATCCTCCAACGTTGATGAAGGTGATCTGTTGACCAGGTAACATGCTGTCTCCACCGACTCTACCCAAAATTCCTGTCCTAACCCGACACCACTGAGCATGCTTCTTGCCCTTTCCATCAACGTCTTGTTCATTCTTTCTGCAACACCATTTTGTTGAGGTGTATATGGAGTAGTCTTCTACCATGCTATACCACACTTCTTACAAAATTCTTCAAATTCCTTACTGCAAAACTCTCCACCATTATCTGTCCACAACACCTTTTTCTTCTCTATCTGGTTTTCCACTAGAGCCTTATATTCTTTAAACCTGTCAAAGACTTCAGATTTATTCTTAAGGAAATATATCCATGTATTCCTTGAGAAGTCATCTATAAATGATATATAGTACACAGACTTACCCAGTGATGGAACCTTCACAGGTCAAAACACATCACTGTGCACAAGCTCTAATATCTGTTTCGCCCTCTCACCACCAGAGGGGAAACTCACCCGCTTCTGCTTCCCATATACACAATTTTCACAGAAATCAAAATCCAGAGAGCTATTACTCATACCTTCTACCATACCTTTACCATGAAGTATTTGAAGGCCTTTCTCTCCAATATGTCCAAGCCTTTGATGCCACAACATGGTCTTCTCTCTAGAGACCACTAGATTTTCTGCTCCACTTTCAGGAACCACAAAACTGTTGCACCATGTTAGAGTCGGTCCTTACATCCCTCCGTCAGAGATCTTTTTGCTTTTGCATATCATTCTTAGGTGTCTCGCTCGTTCCACTTCGTTGCATTTCGCTAGGGGCATGCCATTGACTGACGAGGGGGTCTGGTTGTCTTGTGTTTCCTCATGCTTGTCCCTGCAGGGTTAGTCAAAATTTCTCAAAAATCACCGAAGTACATGATCATTGCATTCATCGTCATAAATGATTAGTTTCGTTAAAAAAGAGTCTTTAGTCCTAGAGTCTAGGGTTTTCAGTCCTTTGCATACATGTAATAAAAGCCCGTAGGCCATGAGGTTGGTCTCAAAAGATCCTCATTTCATATTTTTTCTCAGAAAGCATTTGAAAACATTTTTAGTCCAAAACTCTGTTTTCGAACTATAAATTGTCAAACTTCATTTTTTGTAATAATTGTATTTTTTTCATCACAAGAAGTTTCAGAGCAAGCCTCTGATCTTTTCCAAAGCCAAATGCCAGATCCCTGCAAAAACAACCAAATGTCATCAGTCCAAGATTCAGAAATATAATAAAAAGCCAAAGAACAAATATTATATTAAGTGATCAAAATGACAAAGTGCCAAACATTAGAAAAGTGGGTCATGAAGTAAATTTAAAATCAAAGTTGATTTTATGAGATATTTTGCAACTCATATAAAGCATTGGAGACAATTCATTTTCACCAATTCTCAAAGCAGAGGTCAAAGTGCAGATTACAAGGGCGAAAAATCGGTTTTCAGAGCTGTGGAACGGAGTTGGAGCTGCGCGCTACCCATACAGGAGGCGCGCTACCCATATAAGGGGCGCTACGCATATAGCCTCCCCTGCCTTTGCAAAATAACACAGGCGCTACGCACTTGTTGTGCGCTACGCGTTGGGTAGGCGCGCTACGCATACAGTCACAGCGCCAACAAATTTCTGCTATTGCGTCCGGATCCATGCCAAATCGACTTCAACAGCTTGCAAGTAGGTTTTTAATGGCTGCTCAGTAAATTTTGAAAATGATTGTAGTGTGTTTAAAGTGGGGAAATTAATGTGTTGGGTGTAGAGAGGTGAAACCCTATGCTCATGGCAGATTCATTCCTTAGGGTTTTAAAAACATGTTGGTGACTTTGTGAAGATTTTCCCAACTTGTATGGTTGATATAGGTACCTACGCATCTATTGTCAAAGTGTCACTGCTCTCACGCTTTCAGTTTATCATTTTACCACTGTTGTCATTGCCACTGTATTACCACTGCCATTTCCATTGTTCATTATGGTCTTTATCATGTTGTTTTCCCATTCTCCATTGATGAAATATAGTCCCATACTCATTTTCCCCTTTGAAAAATTTTAGCCAGCATTAGAAAGGCTGCACATTACACTTTTTGCTCATTTGTCAAAATTTCCTTGTGATCAAAGCAGTGACCGTTTTATGCCAATTCACTTAAACAGAGTTATTACCATTGTGGCTTGTTTCCTATGATGCTTTGGTACATATGTAATATGTTTGGGTTTTGAGCATACATTGAACTTTTGATTTCACCACACCTATATCAACATACATATTGCAGACATCTTGTTTTCAAAGCCATGTCAGACACAGATTCAGTTTATGAGCAGGAGTATGACAGTGATTCCACAACAGAGGGTAATGTGCCACGGAGGTCTCACAGAGGTGGCAAAGGTGGTAGGCATCTCAGGGAAGAGCCTACTTCTTTGGTTCAATTGCATGCTTGCCCGCTTGCAATGGATTGTTTTCGCTATCAGTCATGCTACCACTATTGTGAGTTAATTTCACAAATCCAGCATCATCGTGAACTAGCTCGTTTGTTTGTTCTACATTTACATGATGGCCGTGTAAACCTCACCGGAGTAGATTTCATTCTGTCACCAAAAACTATTGCACAGGCCACTGGGATACCAAATATTGGAGAAAAATGGAATAAACGTCAGCAGTTAGAGAAATCCTACTATGAGTCGTACATCAAACCTGGGTATATGAGGCACCTGAGCAGGTTTTTTCCTTTCAAATTCCTGAATGATGAGTTTGCACCTTTAATGAAACTCATCATTCGGTATTTCAGTTGTGAGGGCAGATTCTCGTGTCTTTATGCGTACCATGTCCGTTTTTTGATGCAATTCACAAGGGTACATATGATGAACATTCCACACTTCATGTATCGCAACATAGAGAGGAAGGTGATTTTTGTACAGAAGAAGACTCCAGCACAGCAGCATAGAAGTATTTATCATTACATGCTGATCAAGATCGTAGTGGTTCATCAGTTGGCACAGCAGGGCATTACTTGGGAGGATTTTATTTCTCGTGACTTTTTCACAGTGCCACAACCACCTCCAGAGATAGTTCATGATGAGGGAGAGCCTTCACATCAGCTTGACATTCCTAAGACTGAGCATATCAATGCTCCAGTGTATATGAAATATCAGCGAGGCCACAGGTCCTTATTTGCAGCTACACGACGAGTAATATCTCCACATGTGTTAGGAAATTATATATTACGGAGCAATGAAACACATAAAATATTGTAGAAATATAAACACAGAAAATGCACAAAACAAGAGAGACACAGATATACGTGGTTCACCCAGTTTGGGCTACGTCCACCCCGAACAGCCAGCCCTTCCTTTTTATTATCCAGCAAAATAGAGACACAACCTACAGCAAATCTGCTGTAATATCCTCTGTTTTCTCTCATAGTCACACCTCTCTGTTTCTCGCTCACAGAATACACATCTATTTCATAGCCTCAAATACAATACCCTCATACAAAGAGAGGGGTTGCCTTCTAGGGCCAAAAACCCTAAACTAAACATAAGTTCTACAATCAGATCATATGCCTAATGAACGGCCCAGATTAACTAGAAATTACTATACTTTTACAAGGCAATTTTACATTTGTTTTTAGCTTCGGGGGCGCTGCCCCTGAGCCCCCGCCGGGGGACCGCTGGCCCCCGAACCCCCAGCCGGGGGGGATCGGCCCCCCCGGACCCCTGTGGCACCCCCCACGTGGAGAGGTGTACAAACTTCCTGGGGTATACATCCGACTGAAGCAAAGACCTCTAAACAATCATGCTCTACACACAACAATCTCCCACTTGGAGAATGATTGTAGAAACTCCACCGCTACTTCATTTGCTGGACAATGACTCCTCTTTGGACCTGGCTGTTTCTCATCTTCATCATCATTCTTGAAGACCAATTGAAACTGATCATATTCTCAGTTTCTCCCTGGTTACAACTTTTGTTAGCATATCTGTAGGATTCTGGCTAGTGTGTATCTTTTCCAGCTTCAACTCTCCATCTTCCAACATTGATCGTATGAAATGGTACTTGAGTTGTATGTGTTTAGTCCTGGAATGAAATGCTGAGTTCTTTGCAAGATGAATGTCACTTTGGCTATCACTGTATAACGTGCCCATATCATGCTCCTTACCCAATTCACCCATAAACCTTTGTAACCAAATCATTTCTTTACTAGCCTCTCTAGCAGCAACATACTCTACTTCTGTTGTTGAAAGTGCAACAACACTTTGGATTTTTGAAACCCAACTGACAGCTGTTCCTACAACAGTAAATACATATCCTGTAGTGCTCCTCCTGTTATCTCTGTCACCTGCCATATCAGCATCAACATATCCTTGTAGGGAGATGTTTGAACCACCAAAGCATAATGCTTGATTTGTGGTACCTTTCAAATATCTGAGAATCCATTTCAATGCCATCCAATGTTCCTTACCTGGATTGTTCATGTACCTGCTTACAACTCCCACTGCATGTGCAATATCAGGCCTTGTGCAGACCATTGCATACATTAAGCTTCCAACTGCTGATGCATATGGAACTTTAGACATATAGTCCATGTCTTCTTGGGTCTTTGGGCACATTTCCTTGCTAAGTTTGAAATGGCTAGCAAAAGGTGTACTAACTGGTTTTGCATTGTGCATGTTAAATCTTTTCAACACCTTTTGTATGTACTCATTCTGAGACAATGTTAATTTACGATTTTTCCTGTCTCTAGTTATTCTCATACCAAGGATTTGTTTTGTAGCTCCCAAATCCTTCATTGCAAATGAATTTGCCAATTTTCTTTTGAGCACATTTATTCCCTGCATGTTAGATCCTGCAACAAGCATGTCATCTACATACAATAACAATATAATATAGCTGCCATCATTTTGCTTTTTCAAATAAACACAATGATCAGAGTGACATCTAGTATAACCTTGTTCAAACATAAACTTGTCAAATTTTAGATACCACTGCCTTGGATCCTGTTTTAAGCCATACAAGCTCTTCTTCAACCTGCACACTAGTTTCTCCTTCCCTTTCACCTCTTATCCTTGTGGCCGCTGCATATATATCTCTTCCTCCAAATCCCCATGGAGAAAGGTTGTCTTTACATCTAACTGCTCAAGATGCAAATCTTCAGCTACTACAAGACTTAAAATAGTTCTGATTGAAGTCATTTTAACAACGGGAGAAAATATTTCATCAAAATCAATACCTTTCTTCTGTGCAAACCCCTTCACCACAAGTCTAGCTTTATACCTCTGTTTTCCTCCATCTTCTTCCTTCAGCCTGTAAACCCATTTATTCTTCAATGTAGGTTTTCCTACAGGCAACCTGACTAAATCCCAAGTCTGGTTATGCATTAAGGAGTCCATCTCTTCTTTCATGGCTACCTCCCACTTCTTCCTGCTTTCAACCTGCATTGCTTCTTCATAACATTCGGGTTCACCAGAATTAGTCAACAATAAATAATATAATGAAGGAGAGTATAGTTCAGGGGGTCTACTTATCCTGGTAGATCTTCTAACACCACTTTCAGGTGTTTGGGGTGCCTGTTGTTGTTGTGGTGGTTGCTGTTGTCGTGGTTGTTGATTATTATTATTTTTAGGCACCTTTACTTTTTCAGTGATTTCATCAAGAACTGCGTATTTCATGTTTTCTTTTTCCTGTTTCTTTTCCTGCAACTGATTCTTATACAAGACATTTTCATTGAATATTACATCTCTACTCCTAATGATTTTGTGATTTTCATAATCATATAAGCGATAACCAAAATCATTAACACCATATCCAATAAAAGTACATTTCTTTGACTTTGCCTCAAGCTTTGTTCTATTTTCTTTATCAATATGGACAAAGGCTTCACAACCAAAAGGCTTTAAAAAGGAGCTTTACCTTTTTACCTGTCCATGCTTCCTCCGGAACACCACCATCCAAGGGACTTGAAGGCCCTCTGTTTATTAGATAAACAGCAGTATCTACAGCATCTGCCCAAAACTGTAAAGGCAATCCTGCATGCAATCTCATGCACCTTGCACGCTCCATGATTGTTCTGTTCATCCTTTCTGACACACCATTTTCTTGTGTTGTTCTTGGAACTATCTTATCTCTGCGAATTCCATGTTCTGAACAGTACCTATCAAACTCTTTGCTGCAATATTCACCTCCATTGTCTGACCTAAGACACTTCAATTTCTTTCCTGTCTCAATCTCAACCAAAGCTTTCCATTTCTTGAAAGCATCAAATACATCAGATTTATTCTTAATACAATAAATCCACGTTTTTCTAGTTGCATCATCAATAAAAGTAACATAATAACGAGAGCCACCGAGAGATGATACCTGAGCAGGTCCCCATACATCTATATGCACAAGCTCTAATTTTTCACTCTTCTTTTCTTTCCCAACTCTGAGAAATCTGACTCTATTCTATTTTCCATAAATGCAATTCTCACAGAAATCCAAATCAACATTCTTCAAACCCGGCAACAAATTCCTTGAGTGAAGAATCTTCATCCCCTTTTCACTCATGTGTCCGAGCCTATGATGCCATAATGCTATATCTGCTCCTTTGGAAGTTAAAGCATTAACAGAGTTAGAAATACCATTGCATAAATACAATGTACCAACCTTTTCGCCTTTTGCTATTACCAGGGCTCCTTTGGTGACCTTCCAAGCTTTATCTGTGAAAGTTGTCACACAACCTTCACCGCCTAACTGCCTTGTTGAAATCAGATTTTTCTTTAGATCTGGAACATGCCTTACCTCCTTTAATAGCCATTGGTTTCCATTCTGTTGTTTTACAAGAACCTTACCCATTCCAACGATTTTACAGGGTTTATCATCACCCAAACGAACTTGTCCAAAACCTCCTTGAACATAGTCATGAAAGTATTTCTTATCAGGTGTGGCATGGAATGAAGCCCCTGAATCTACCACCCAGGAATCAGTAATATTTTCGAAAGAAAGAATCAAAGCATCTTGTAACACCTCACCTATCACATTTGCTTCATGATTGTTTTCTTGATGTGCATCTCCTTCTTTTCCCTTCCGAGATCTACAGTCTTTCTTTAGGTGTCCTTTCTTTCCACATTTACAGCACACTATCCTCAATCTGGACTTGGATCTGCCTTTCCTTGATTTACTGCGATATCCTGAGCTCTTTCCTCTTTCCATTTTTCTTCCTCTAGACTCTGCACTCAAAGCATTTCCTGATGTCTCAACGGAGCTTTTCCGTCGCATTTCCACACTATGGATAGCACCGACAACATCATCAAACTTTAAAGTACTAGATCCAGAAACGAAGTTACTAATGGCCATTACCAAACCATTCCAACTTTTTGGTAATGAGCACAAGAATAACAGAGCTCTAACTTCATCATCAAAGTTTACCCCTACAGAACTTAACTGACTTGTAACTATATTAAAATCATTTAAATGGTTTGCAACAGATCCACCTTCCGACATATTCATATTAAATAACCGTTTCATAAGAAATACCTTGTTTGAGGCCGAGGGTTTTTCATATGGTTTTGACAACGTCTGCATCAAACCCTTTGTCATGGTTTCCTTCGAAATTTTGAAGACGACTGACGCATCAAGGCACAATCGTATTGTTCCGAGTGCCTTTCTATCGAGAAGGTTCCATTCTTCGTCTTTCATACCCGTCGGCATCTTTGTTTTTCCGCCCAATGGTAGGTATAGATCTTTCTGATACAGATAATCTTCCATCTGCATCTTCCACAGCGAGAAGTTTTGGCCATTAAATTTCTTGACCCTAAACTTACCATCTTCCGCCATTGCTCCCACTTGAACCAGGAACCCTTCTTTCCTGCGAGTTTATCAGCCAAATAGACCTTCGGCTCTGATACCAGTTGTTAGGAAATTATATATTATGGAGCAATGGAACACATAAAATATTGCAGAAATATAAACACAGAAAACGCACACAGATATACGTGGTTCACCCATTTTGGGCTACGTCCACCCCGAACAGCCAGTCCTTCCTTTCTATTATCGAGCAAAATGAAGAGACACAACCTACAACAAATCTGCTGTAATATCCTCTGTTTTCTCTCACAGTCACACCTCTCTGTTTCTCGCTCACAGAATACACATCTATTTCACAGCCTCAAATACAATACCCTCATACAAAGAGAGGGGTTTCCTTCTAGGGAAAAAAACCCTAAACTAAACATAAGTTCTACCGTCAGATCATTTGCCTAATGAAAGACCCAGATTGACTAGAAATTACTATACTTTTACAAGGCAATTTTACATTTGTTTTTAGCTTCGGGGGCGCTGCCCCAGAGCCCCCGCCGGGGGACCACTGGCCCCCGGATCCCCCAGCCGGGGGGGATCTGCCCCCCCAGACCCCCGCAGGGGGGACAAGTCCCCCCTGCACCCCCCCGCATGGAGGGGTGTACAAACTTCCTAGGGTATACATCCGGCTGAAACAAAGACCTCTGAACAATCATGCTCCACACACAACAACATGGCGTGGAAGGGGTCTCGCCTTCTTCTTCAGTACAAGTACAGGTACATGTTCAGGACAAAGGCAAGAGGTCAATACATGAGGAGGGCCATTCAGGAGGTCATGATATTGATGTTACATTTAGTGATGTGGATAGGAGATCTCCTAGCTCGAAACTGAAAGAGATCATCCAAGAGCAGAAGGCTGAGATTGACAGCCTGAATGAGAAGTTGCTGAAGGAAGAATGTCTGATCAAATATTTGGAGCAACGCAATAAGCAGCTAGAGGACCAGCACACACTTATAGAGCTGCGACAAATCCGTGAAGATCGAAAGTTGGCCCGAAAAATACCTGGCGATTTGACACCTTTTGAGCGGCAATTTTGGCTTGAGAAATTCAATCGACATTTGGAGGAGTTGTTGGCGAAGGCCAATAGAGACAAAGACATGCTCTGTCACATGAAACATCATTATTGGGCTCGCATGCATGTCGGCAAAGCAAAAATGAATATTTTGAAAAGGAGGTTGAGCAGAGCACTAAAACGACGAAAGAGGCCAGATCCACTTCGAGTTTTGGCCGAGGCTTTCTGGCTGGGCATGATACATGATGGAGGGTCTTCGCTCCGAATTTGAACAAATTCGGAGAAATGTTTGTCATTTTGAAATTTTTTGGCCCCAAAACAGATTTTTCAGCTATACGAGTAGTGCGTCGACGCGCTCGCTTTTGATTGGGACACTTGCTGGAGGGAAACTTTATATTTTTGGGTTTTTCATGGTAAGTTATGCATGCTCAAGTATTGCTGAAGCATTTCATCAAGTTCTGGATGATCAAAAGGCCCAAAAACACGATGAAAACCACCTTGCTGCCACCTTTTGCACCAACAGGAAGTACTTCTAGGAGACTGAAATTTTGAAGGGGAAAATGAGCTCCAAATTGGGAAATTCCACTTGGGCTGGATAGCAGACATCCAGGAATTTCCAACCAGCTATTGTGAGCTTGATTTAGATGTCAGGAAGTGCCCCAAAAACAGGATGAAAGGCGCGCTACGCATAGAGATCAGGGCGCTATGCATAGAGGTTTTTTGTCAAATTTCCATCCTCCGGCTCAGGAATTTGGCCAGTTTTCACCAGTTTCACCTCTTGATGTGATTTTTGACCCAGCTTGTTATAATTTGATGTACATGATGTAAACATGGCACTTATTTACCATATTCTAGATGATTCATTCACAAAATAGCAAAAAATTAATGTAATGAATCAGTTTCCTTCTTTTTAGAGGCAGGTTGTTTTGGTCACCTAGATTCTTGCTCCATGTTTAGAATTTGTTCAAATTGCTCCTAGAACGAGGAGCTCGACCCCTAGAGGTTAGCGAATGGGTTGGCTTGGTCTATATATGTAGATGTTTAGTCAGTAGCAAGGGTTGGACTCTTGGGAAGATTTTGGCACACTATTGTACATATTTTTCATATTTTGGCTAAGGAAAGATCAGAGGTTTTGCAGCATCTGTTGGGATTCTTGTGGCTTTCAGTTCTTGATGGTTTTATCTCTCAGTTTATTGTAATTTTATTCATGTTTAATGTATGCCATTCCCTTCTTATGCTTCTGAAACTAAATGAATGAGTAAATGAGGTTGAATCCATTGTTTACAGTGCTCTGCCTTTAAATTTGTTCAGTTTTACATGTTTTCGCCAGTTTGGAGAGGATCCATGTTCTCCCTTGCCCTCTTCAGCTCCTTGTCATTCTAATCCATCCATACACCTGATCAAAGGCATCAAGACTACTGCCTACCTCACCCCAACTCGAATTCTGCAAAGATCTGGCCTTATCCCTGGACCCAAAATTGTTTCTTCCCATTTCTCCAACAAAAATCCAAAAAATCTAAATCAAACTTTCCAATCTCTTTACTAGCCTAAAATCCATATTAATTTTGAGTTATCTCAGCCCTTTTGAAGACCTTTTGCTGAGATAGACCCAAAGAGAGCCCTCTTCTGTCCTCGTAGGGCTAGCTACGAGGCTGAGTGTGGTTTGATGTGGCCTCGAATTTTGCCTTCCTCAGCCTGAGGCAGATTTGAGCACTAACATAGTGGCGACCATACTGGGGACGTCCTCCCTGGTAAAGGATAACAAAGTTCAGATCTGATGCTGATGATGGACAACAGTCAGACACATATGAAGGCTAAAACATTCACTTGGCGACTCCAACTTGATCCAGAGATTCCAGTGCTCGCTGATCCACTCATGCAATGGTAGGGTATGTGGCAAACCCTGCACTGTGTGAAGCTGTAAAAGAAGTAAGAAATCAGTTAGCAGATTTTGAAATTAATGAAGTTTTTTTCAATGCCTTGCTTCAATGTTTGAAATCTCCAAAGCTACCTCTTGAAGCTAAAACTGGTGTCTGTGAGTTAGTTGTTGAAAGAATTGAGAAGGAAATTCAGTGTTTAAATGATCAGATCTAGTCTTATGAATTCCGAGATCCCAAAAAGTTCTTGGAAACGCTCCCTCCTTCAAAACAAGAAACAATAGAGTTGCCTACAGATGTTTGCATTGATAGTGTGCAGCTGGATGTATGTATTGCAGAGTTGGGGCAACAAACAGAGTCTAGCTTTCGCGATCCTATTGCGATGTACATGGAAATGTTTTTCAGTTTGACTGACAAATCAAACTGTCTTTTACATGATCAGACTCATTATGTGCATGTAGGGCTGCCAGCAATTGCATCTGTGATCTGGTTGAAGCACTCTCAAGCAGCGTTCTTCTCAGATTTACTTGAATGGTTGATCTGGCATTACAGTATTACCTAATCTATTGTTTTTGCAGCAAAGTAGGGTAGATTTTGTAAATAAATAAGCAGCTAAAGGGCAACATTTCGTTCTAATTTCATTACAGTTTTGGTTGGAAATTTTCTGAGTGAGTTTTTCAATCATTTCAGTCAAGTTTCAATCAATGAGTTGAAAGTTTCGGTTGTTTGTTGAAATAATGGACTCCATAGCCCAATGGATGGAGGTACTGTCTGCTCTCCCAAAGCTCTGTAGTTCTTGGCACCTCCAAGAAGCGGTAGCTGCCATCCCCATTGGAGCCAATGTTAGACTCGGTCCTGTCAGTCCCTTGTTAGAAACAAATTCTCCAAAGTGCATTTCTTGTCATTTGCAGTCACTGATGTTACTGTGGTCCAGAAAAGAGTCATTTTAATTCTTGAACTCAGGGTATAACATGTGCAAGCCAGAAGAAGGTTCAGTAAGTTATTATTTCACGGGTTTCAATGATCAAAAGGATAATTCTTCTCCAAAACCCTGTTTTGGAGAAGAAATTGTCAAATTAGTTGTTTGCAATAAGTATATTTTTAAAGTCTGCCCTCATGAAGAATGTCAAATGCAGGCCCTGGTCACCTTGCTAGGACTCATCGGCTCCTATCCCTGCAAGCAGACAAAGAAATCAGGAGTAATTTTATATCAACGTTTGAGATATATTCAGGACAGGAAAGAGGACATGGTGGTTGATAATAATCACCTTCTTAAGCACAAACATGAGTAACAGTTCATCAAACAGAAACAAAGACTCAAATGGTTCTTGTAGCAGCTTCTTTGGATAACAAAGATCAGTTGATAACTTTGGTGGCTGATAGGAGTAAAATTCTTCAGGTTTATGGCGGAAGTGAACTTTTTCCTGACAGTGATAGAGACAGTGATATATTATTAGCTCCAACATTAATTGATGAAATGAAAAATCGTGATTTTCAAAGCTCTGGATTGGACTGTAGGTGCGCACTACGCGTAGAGGAGGCGTGCTACTCATATAGAGCGTGCTACGCATATAGCCTCCCCAGCCTGTGTGAAATAACAAGTGCGCTATGCATATGGAGCGCGCTACGCACTGGGTGATTGTGCTACGCATATAGTCAACAGGGCATAGGCCTTTTAAGAAAGAAAAAACATGGCTTTATTTCTAATAGAGTGATTCGATCACTTGACATTTCATTAGAGACATGTTTAAATGATACCGAGGGGAAGGATGCTTCAAAGCAATCATTTCTCACCTCAGAAGCATGAATATACGTATACCCAATCTAATACCCACACATGGCTGAAGAAATTGTGGTGACTGAAAGTTCAATTCACTACACAGATTTTTGAGGGGGACAATGAATTGATCCATCTATTAAAAAATCTTCTCTTCAATAAATTAAAAGAAGCGAATAACTTTCTACAGGTGATTAGAATTTAGAAGAAGGCCTGGTGCCGCATATGTCATATGGATTGAGGAATACATGCCATTACAGTGCAGAAAGTGGCTTGAATTATGGGAAAAATGGATTTTCATAGGATTCTATTCCAAACTTATTGAAAATATTTGCTTTTGTATTCACACTTGCAGACTCATCAGACTTCTGCATCTCCTTGAACTTGTGTGCATATGGATGGCTTTCTCTACTTGGTCAATGAACAAGAACCTGTAGAATGTTCAACCATAGTTATTACAGGTTCAAATCCGGTGTCAGACAAGTTCAATTTTTGCGTCTAGAATGTGTGGAAACTGACACTTTCTTGTCCTTGATTCAAGACCAGAAATGTTCCAGAAAATATAATTAGTTTTTGTGAAGAGTCAGAGCAACCATGAGTACTGCTAGATTTATTAAGTGTGTGACTGTGGGGATGGTGCTGTGGGAAAGACTTGCACGCTTATTTCCTACACAAGCAACACATTCCCAATGATACTGGTGCATTATTTGGACAGGGTATCAGCCTCCTTGTTGCTGGAGTGATTTTGACTGCAAACCAAAATTACACAATATAAGCCATATTTTCTACACATGTCATGGAATATTTTTATGCATTGTTTCAGTTGTACAAGCCATATTATCACATCGGCAAGGAGCATCACTTATGTACGTGTCAGCGCCTGGCATTGTTCAGCAAATTAGTAGCCTGCAATCCGATTTGAAATTGTTTCAATCTGATCTTGAGAACTCCGTGTCAGAGGATAAGCATGTGTAACATAATACGAAAGACGCAACAACTTCTTTTTGCATCTTCAATAACTGCACAACCCATATTGACACCTTGGCTTCTCATTAAAGAGATGGCCAAGATAGAGAAGATCAACTTTCAAACTTTCAGCTGCTTTTGAAGAAGTTACACGTGAGCATTGTGGAAAAGAAGGAGATAAAAAGTAAAAGAGCTAGTTGTATTAAAACTCGGTTTTTATTTAAATAGCAAATGAAAAATGCCAAGTCAAAATACGCCTAAAATAAAATGAACAATACTTGCCACAGCAGAGAACAAGATTCGATTGCCTATGTTTATCTTCAGTAATGGGATTGACACCTATAAATTCCACCTCTTCATCAGTTATCAACAAATTCGAGTAGAAAATGGAGTGCTATTCTATCTTCAGAAATGCTGATTGGCTTTTTAGTTTTTTTTGTTTAATGATGATAAAACCATCCCTTATTTTGGCCGATGGGTGTTTTCAGAGTGAGACTATTTATTGTATTGAAAAATCACTTGTAGAAAGGGTTCAGAGAGCTGTGGGAGAAAAAATTAGAGTTTCATTGTACAGCTTTGACAGAGGAATAATTGAATGGTCAGCTCTGATTTATAAGATTCCTGTGGCTTGAAGTTTAGTGTAATGTATTTTCTCTGTGTTTCATATGTATCTTGTAATGTTTTTCATTTCCATTCGTAAATCATTTTTAGTTTGAATGCTTAAGAGTAAGAAAGGTAGAACTCAGTCATTGCTCTGCCTTGAGGAAGTGTTCAGACTTTGTGTGGCTTTCTTCTATCTGAAAGGGATTCATCGTTTAATGCCCTTTTCAGCTATCTTAAACAGTCTTTCCACACCATTTAATTTCAATTTAATTGTTAAACTTCACTCCTATCTTGCCTTATGGAATAATCTGTACCTTTGATTAAATCTCTGCTCTTGCTGTCTTTGCCTCATGCAGCCTAGAAAACCCAATCATTTATTAAAAACCCTTTTATTCTCTATTTACTAGCCTAAAATCAGTTCCCATTCTAGAGTCATCTCACACACTATTGCTCATTTTATCGAGATTGACTGGAGAGAGCCCTCTCCTGTCCTCATAGGGCTAGCTACGAGGCTAAGCTTGGTTTGATGTTGCCTCAAGTTTTTCCTTCCTCAGCCTGAGGGAGATTTGAGCGCTAACACACCCATCAACAACAATGCTACCTTACAGCTTTTACAGAGTTGCAGTCCGAACTCCCCGCATCAATACCAGTGCTCCTCGAACCATCTTGCAGGTATCCTTCTTGAACAATGCTTTTACACCTGCATCATCCAGCTTGCTTACAAAAATTAGATTTCTGGCTAATGCAGGAATATGCAGAACACTCGGAAGTGTTCTAACCCTTCCACCTTGTAGATTCAACTTTATTTTTCCACGACTAACAATTCTATCCTTCCTATCATCCCCTAAGAAGACATCACCACCATCGTATTTATCATACTCATAGAACCACTCTCTATGGGGAGTTAAGTGAAAGGATGCACCTGAGTCAATAAACCATGCTTCATGATCTACATGTGTACTTGAAGAAGTCAAGTACACATCCCCACCTTCATCTGAGGTGGTTTTCACCTCTGCAGAAGAAGCATCATTAGATCCCTTTCCTTTTTCAGGAGCTTTAGATTTACAGTCCCTTTTCTAGTGCCCTTCCTTTCCACATTTCCAGCACACCACCTTTATAGTTTTTCCTGGAGATTTAGATCTCCCACTCAATGACTTATTTTTGTTTCTATTCTGGGACCGTCCTCATACAGAAAAGGCATCACCATTCTATCTCTCCATATTTTTCCGTCTCATCTCCTCCGTCAGCAAGGATGAGACTATTTTATCAAACTGCAAGGTAGTTTCATTGCTACCTATTGCAATAACCAGACTATCACACGAATCTAGTAGAGAACACAACAAACTAATGCACTTATCTTCATCTGAAATTTTGATATCAATATATGATAATTGACTTACCACAGTATTAAACACATTTAGATGCTCTGTCACCGAGTCTCCATATTTCATCCTCATGTTATATAGTTTTTTCCGCAAGAACAGTTTATTCACCAGAGGCTTAGATTGGTACAAAGTCCCTAACTTGTCCCACAAAGCCTTCATCGTAGATTCCCCTGATACATTCAACAATACTGAATCTAAGACACATAATCGTATTGTTCTCTTTGCCTTCCGATCCAACTTCTTCCATTCTTCATCAGTCACTCCCATTGGTTTAGTACCTGGATCTACCGCGATCCACTGATCTTTATCCACCAACAGATCCTCTATCTTGAGTTTCCACAACTCAAAACACTGACCATTAAATTTCTCGATCTCTATCTTTCCACTGCTCGCCATCTTCTTTTACCACTAGAATCGAACTAACAAATCTCCCACTGAATAGGGTCTACCATAGGCCCAAGCGAAACCCCTCAGCAACAAAGGCGTCCCGTTGAAGCCAAAATAGCACTGATACCAAACATAGGCTTTAACCATGTACAGAAATTACCTGCATACAAATTCTAAAACACAGAAAATAAATAATGCAAGAGCATAACACATAAAACACGTATACATAGAGATTTCCCCTAGATCCCAAAACCGGGACTACCAACTTGATTTTTCATTATATTCCTTTCAATGTTCCAATACATATTTATACATGCCAAAGCATCCAATACCATGGACCGAAAACGATCGCATCCAAAACCATGGACCAAAAACCATAGGTAGGTTCACCCAACCTAATATAGAGTCCAAAAAAAAATTTCCTGGGGCACTGCCCCAGACCCCGTAGAGGGGGGCTACCCGCCCCCCTCAAACCCCCCGGTTCACTATGTAGGCTAGTCATGGAAAGAATATAACACAACCCAACAAGGGGAGGCTCTCATCCCATGTGCGTGGATGCTTTGAGTTGTACATGCACAAAATGTGTACAATCATCTTGTTGACGACCTCTGTCTGGCCATCAATTTAGGGATGGAAAGTTGTGGACTTAGTGAGCTTGGTGTCCAGTATCAACCAGAGACTAGACCAAAATATATTGAGGAACCTGCTATCCCAATCTAAGATGATAGATTTTGGGATCCTAAGTGTATCCACACTCATTCAAAGAAGATTTTAGCAATGGCTTCTACTATGATATTCTTCTTGCAGGCTGCCATAATGGCCATCTTCGAGAATCTGTCGACGACTACAAAAACACAGTCATTTCCATGCTTATTAGAAGGACTGACATGTAATCCATGGAGATGGATTCCCAAGGATGACTAGGGGTAGGCAATGGAGTATAGAGGCCTTGCTTCTTGATGGTTAGTTTGGAAATGGCACAGGAAATGTAGGAGCTGATGTACTTCTCGATGTCCTGTCGAAAATTCGGCCAATAGAAATACTTTTGCAGTACTGCCATCATTTTCTCAACCCCGAAATGCCCAGCGACCTGACTCTAGTGTGCTTCCCAAATCATCTTGGCACGCTCTCTTGAAGGAACTCAAAGGTGTTCTAGGTGGCATAATAGGTCATCCTGGAGGTGAAAATATGGATCTTGTTGACCCTCCAAGAGCAACTGGTATGTGTGGCCGCATTCTGGTTGCTTTTGTAGAGAAGTGGCCAATCAGAAGTCTCGTGCCCATAAGAGTTGAGCACAGTGGTTAACGCTATGATCGGTGGTTAGCTGAGGAAATCTACAACATTATTGGTGTTGACCTTCTTATATTTGATATTCAAATGGAATTGTTACAGGTATGTGGACCACTTCTGATGGTGATCATTCTACAACTTCCCTTGCGTTTGTATGAACTTCAGGGGTTGGTGGTCTGTGTGGATGACCGTTTCCTTCTCGAAATTGTAATGCTTTCATTGTTGGTAGGCCTACACAATGGAATACATCTCTTTGTCATAAGTGGGATACTTTCGGACTATGTTTGAAAGTGTCTCACTGTGATAGCCACTGGATGCCCCTGTTGAGTAAGGATTGCCCCAATAGCATAGTTAGAGGCATTTGTCTCGATCTCAAATGGTTGTTGCAAGTCTGGTAATGTGAGCCCTGGTGCAGAGTAGAGGCAATGTTTCAACTCTGTGAATGCCTTCTATTGAGATTCAGACCAAAAGAATTTTGCTTTCGCTCCTCCCTTGGCGACTTGATTCAAGGGCCAAGTGATATGAGAGAATCCCAACACAAACCTGTAGCAGAAATTGGCAAGACGTAGAAAGATGCGGAGCTCTGTCAAAGTGGTTGGAGCTGGCCAATCCTGGATGAATTAGATCTTGGCTGGATCCACATGCACCCCCCGTTCATCAGTAGTGTATCCCAGATACTGAACTTGGGTCATGCCGAAAGTGAATTTCTCCAAATTGGCACATAGCTTGTGTTTCCGCAGTGTCTGGAGAACTTGTCGAATGTGGTAGAGGTGCTCTTCCCAACTCTGGCTGAAGATCAAGATGTCATCGAAGTATACCACTACAAATGAGTTGGTGAATAGCCGCTAGATGTCATCCATCAACCTCATGAAGGTTGCAAGAGCATTCATCAACCCAAAAGGAATAACCAACCATTCGAAAAGACCCTCCTTGGCTTTGAAGTAATTCTTCAACACATCGGAGGGTTCGATTGGTACCTACTGATATCATGACTTCAAGTCGATCTTGCTGAAATATTCTTCCCCTTTCAGTTGGTCCAGAAGGTCATCAATCAATGGGATCAAGTACCTACTCTAGACAATGATCTTTTCGAGTGCCCGATAGTCAATACAGAGTCTCCAAGTCCCATCCTTCTTCTATACCAACACAATCGGGCTCCCACAGGGTGATGAACTCGGCCAAATGTAACCTTTCTATAGTAGCTCTTGAATTTGCCTCTTGATTTCGTCATTCTCTAGAACGAAGCACCGATAGATTGGTCCATTGGGCAACAACGTACCTAGGGTCAAATCGATGCAGTGCTTGACCTGAAAGTGCTGAGGAACCCCTGCGAGGGAGGTGAAGATGTCCTCGTACTTCTCCATGACCTTGTCCATCTGTTGTTGTCGTGCGGAGGAGCCCTGTCTGGAAGTCGTGGCCACCGTCTTCTTCTTTCCCTGAGGGTGTATCATCAAGAAAACAAATCTCTCAGTTTTGGGAATGAGCTTACTGCATTGTTTTGTAGTAACCAAAGAGATGGTGGTAGGCGATGCTACCTCCAGTATCCTATGCAACTTATTTCCCAAAGTAACAATAACAGCATGAGGCCTTGACTCATACACATCTTGTCACTTCCATAAGTATGGTTGGTCTAATAATACATCACAAACATCAAGGGGAGAAACGTCACATAATACATCATCCATAAAGGGCTTGATGTTGTATGGAAGGTGGCACTACTGGCTCACACGAAGATCTCGTCCTTGGTGAAGCCACCGGATGGTGTACGGTTGTGGATGTGTTGTGGTCAGTAAGCCCAGTCGCTTCACAACCTCTACTGAAATGAGGTTCTTTTGACTCCCACTATTGAGAATGAACTGTAGCGGGGAACCCTTTACCCATATCTGGGAGTGGAAGAGGCACTCCTCCTCCTCCTGATCTTCGGGTTCCTCCTTTTGGATCCTCGTGGTGGCAATGGTGGTGTTGGGCTCTACATCAATGATCTGCTTCCCTTTTTCATTCCCCTTGTTAGGTTCTGACTCAGAGTCGGAATATGCATCTGATTTTGAATCCTTTAGCTCGACCATCAGTGACTGCTTGGCCCGACACTCACTTGTGTTGTGAGTGGATCTCTTATGGAATTCACACCACTTTCCCATGTCCTTCTTCGTCTTCGCTATGTTGTTCTTTGCTTGCGGCTTTGGCAGGTTGTCCTGGGCTGCTGTGCCTTGGAATTGTCCTTTGTTCTGCGGTTTGGGGGTACCTTTCCCCTGCTTTGGATTCATAGATCCAAAGTCTCTCTTCTTCTGTTTAAACTTTTGCTTGATCTTGACGGCATATCGATATGCCATGTCGAGCGAGGATATATTCAGGAACTCCATCTCGTCCTAGATGTACCTGTGTAGGTAGTCCCCGTACTTGAGAACCAAATGGTTCTCAGAATCCTTGATACCCAACTTCATGCAAAGGGTATGAAAAACATTGGTAAACTCCAATACATCTTGGTCCCTTCCCTGTCACAGCATTGTCCACTTTATGTATTTATCCTCATAGCTCCCAATAGGGTAGTACTTCTCCTTGATGGCATCCCGGAATGAGTTCCAAGTGGGTGTGGCTGAAAATAGTGAGTTTTTACTCTCATCCTTCTCCTCACAATAGGTTTCCAACTAGTCCTTGCCATGGGGGGTTGCTTTTAGAAGTGCAAAAGTGATCTTTTCTCGACTGGAAAAATCATGAATGGAAAAATATCCTTCTAGTAGATTTAACCATTTATCTACAACGTCTGCATCTATTTGACCCTCAAATATGGGAATGTCAAAGTTAACTTGTACCTTAAAGGGTGTGGCACTTCCAGAGTAGCTGTCAGAAGTAGATGCATTGCCCTTGGGTAGCTGCTAAAGGATCTGGACAAAGTTGTCCATCATCGTCTTCCTTTGTCACTCGAGGGCTTCTTCGAGCAAGACCTTGATAGGATCTCCTACCCCCTTGACTTTGTTTTCATCCGCCATGGGAGGTCGTCAGTATTTGCGAGGCTAGTCTTGCAAAGGTTTGACCAATTCAAGCCCTAACTCCTTATATCCTGACCTCAATGGGGACATGCAAAGAAAGACAGAGAAAGAGCAGACCGCTCTGATACCACTGATCTGGATTTAAACAGGAACACAACAAATTACAGATATTACCATAAATACAAAGATGCAATAGAAATAACACTTCATTTCATTAATATCAAATACTGAAATATGCTTACAAACAGAATGGAAATAAGACTAGCTTGGGCGATGGTAGTTTATCTCTGAGGAGATATGTGGTGGCTACATGCCTCTGAACTGTGTTACAATGAGGCTCAAAGGCCTATTTATTATTGAGAAACAATGGAAAACCCTAAACATCCAAAAATCTAACCCTAGGAGATGAAGCACCAAAACTGTGGGCCCCGTTTGGGTAAATTGGTACATCAGCTTCCCGAGGTTGTAACTTTGGCATATGATCTTCGTTTAGCTATCATAATACCTCATTTTGAATATCTCGAAGAGAAGGCCAAAATGGCAAGCCAATTTGGGACCTTTCTTGTCTCTCCGTTTTCCCTAAAAACACCATTTAGGGCCTCAAAATGGCTCTGGAAGTTCAGGACCCGAAAAAATGCCAAAAATAGTAAACTGTGCTACAATTAAGGAAACTTAAAAACTAAAAGAGACATTGTTGGGGGTCCAAGTGGAATAGACAGGGGACCACCAATATCCACCTAGAAAAATAACCCTAGGAGATGAAACACCAAACTATGGGCCCCATTGGGGTAAGTTGGTACATCAACTTCTCAGGGTCGTAACTTTGGCATATGATCTTCATTTGATGCACATGATACCACGTTAGAAAGATATATCCAAGGAATACAACTGCTAAAAAATAATAACAAGTTGAAAACTCGTAGTCGCCACTTGTGGTTTACCCAAAAAAACTGCCAAAAATAGTAAACTATGCTACAATTAAGGAAACTAAAAAACTGAAACAAACAATGGTGGGTGTCCAAGAGGAATACGCAGGTGGCCACCAATATCCACCTGGATCAAAAGGTTAGGCAAATCCATAGTAAGTTTAGGCAATCCTCCATGTTAGTGATAGATCTTGACCAATAAACCACTTGCATATGCCATGCATGCCAAAACTAATGAGGAAAATATACATACAACTTGGTACCTACAAGAAAAACCCGTTGTAGTCGCAAATCTTGATGTCCTCTTGCACTTTCCTACTCTTCCTTTTCCTTCTTGCTCCAAAACTCCAATTATGCCACACTCCTCCCAGAGTGTTCCAAGAGAACTCTATGTCCAAGAGTATGACGGAGAGAAAGAGAATATAAGAGAGCTCCACAAAAAACCCTGTCAAAAGCTTACACTAACCATGCTTGCCCACTTATCCTTAGAAGCCTTTTTATCAATGAGGCCTCTATTTCTTCAATTTCCTCCTCACATGAAACCTGTGACCTTTCACCTTCCCTTTCTCCTAATTTCCATTATTTTCATAAATAAAATGTCAATAAATGCCTCATGCCTTCCCAAAGCCTTTTCCATTTCCTTTGAAAATTTCCGTAGACATAATAACTTAAATGAAGACCCACTAGGATGTTTTTTCCCAACATTCAGCTTGGAATATGTATCCCATGACCGTGGCCTTATATATTTTTACATGGATTTTTAACCAAGGTTATTACATCCATTTCCTGTAGATTGCATTGATGCCAACTATGTGACGGAATGTCAGTGCCTAGGGATGGTCAGGCCTAGTCTTGGAGACAGTTTTTGATTTATAATTCTTGTCATCATGGCTAAGCCAAATCTCTCTTAAGCTAGTCACCCCTGTGACATACTCCAAGCATGAATGTGGGATTGCATAAAACACATCAATCAAAACCATCTAGGGCATCCAGAGGCCAAACCACCACAACCGATCAAACAATGATTCCACCTCACAGTCGGACCTCCTAGACTCAGTTTTTGATTTATAAGTCTTATCATCATGTAAATTATGGATTATGAAAGCCACAGGGGTTTCTCAGTAATGACTTGGATTTTGGGATTGAAAAGTGGCACAAATCCCAAAGTCGTAGGCACTGGTCTGAAGAGAAAATTCCCTAGACGCATGCATACACATGTTGTGTGTGCGTCTGGAGATTTTTCAGATGCACCCTTGTCCATATCAAGGGATCGTCAGGGGGTCTAGTCATCTAAAATATTAGTGGGACCCAAGGGTTGGTCAGGGGAATGACTAGGATGCATTCTCGGAGTCCTGTAGTAGGTCCAAACGGTCTAGTATGGCATGGTTTTGTCCCTTCCACTTCCTTAAATGACACATACAGAGTCAAATCATATCATAGTAACTTTGCATCATGTTTACCCCAGTTGGTCGATTACTTGGGCAGATGTGGGAGGGGGTCATTACAGAGTGGTATCAGAGCATGGTTCACCCCTCAAACTGGATGGGATGTGTGTTGGTCATGCATTCATGTCGGTTGCATATGTATTTATTGTGTTGTAAGACCATGTGCTTGTTGTAATTGTGTGGTATTGGTTATGGTCGCTGTGAGGTAGCCATGGGAAGTTGATGGTGTTGTTCTAGAGTGTGTCTCCATGAATTTATGGTTGATTATGCATTGTTATGCATGTTAGTATTCACATGTGGTCAAGTGTACAATGATGTGGTGGTTGTTGTCATGCATGAGGTAATGGTATGTGTAGGTTATAGGGTCATGCCTTGATGACTGGACTTTAGCCAGAGTGATGGTTATATGCTTATATGCTTATGTGTTATATTTCTATATGTTGTCATGATTATGTTATACATGTATTACGTTGATTTGTTGATCCTACAAATGAGGTATCCTCCCCAAATTATGTTAAGGTACGTTGGTTCATAGTGATTTGGTTTAGATGACATGATATACCTTGTAGGAAGAGTATCAAATATGACTAGCAAGATGGTAGACTATAGTTCACAAGAGTCTCCCTATGGATCAAATGAGCAATGTGGTGTTAGGAATCCTTCTGACTTAGTAGACACACTGAGAAGTTTAAAGGAAAAAATAAGGAGTTGTAAGCCTGCATACAATGATAGAATCATATAGGCACATGTGAAATAACTAGAGGTAAATGCAGTGATACTTCAGAGTTTGTTAGAATTGCAGCAACAAGGACCACTTCAGATCAGCCATGAGCAGGAGTACAGAACTAACGGGTCATATGGTAGAAGGAATTTTGGTGAGTACAGGTTGGATGGAGAGGACATGATCAGAGATGGAAGATCCTTGGATACTCCAAATAGGAGAGGTGATATACACAGGTACTATTCTAGTTCTAGTTCTGACAGCCGTTATGATTGTCATCATTATCATCCTTACAAGAGGAGTGACAAGGGATATTTTCTGCATGTGTTTAAGAAAGCAAAGCCACCTACATTCGATAGAGAGATGAAGAAATCACAAGATGAAGAGGCATGGTTGCTTGGTATGAGGATGATCCAGGTGGATATTGGTGGCCACCTGCCAAGTCAACCTGGACCCCCACCATTGTCTTTCTCAGCATTTTCAGTTTCCTTAATTGTAGCACAACTTACTATTTTTAGCAGTTTTTCGGGTCCTGAACTTCTGGAGCCGTTTTGAGGCCCTAAATGATGTTCTTTGGGGAATCCAGGGGCAACATGGGTCCATGGAATTGCTTGTTCCAACAATGATAGTGCTCGGATAGATCTTTCTAATGAGCTATTGTACGCGTCAAACGGAGATCATATGCCAAAGTTACGGCCCCGGGAAGTTGATGTACCAATTTACCCCCAAACGGGGCCCACAGTTTGGCGTTTCATCTCCTAGGGTTAGGTTTTGGAATGTTAAGGGTTTTCCATTGTTTCTCAACAATAAATAGGCCTTCGAGCCTCATTGTAACACAGTTAAAAGGCATGTAGCCATCACATCTCTTCTCAGAGATAAGCTACCATCGCCCTAGCTGGTTTATTTCCATTTCAGGTTGTAAGCATATTTCAGTATTTTTCCATTAATGAAATGAAGTATTATTTCCGTTGCATCTTTGTGTATATGGTTATCTATGTAATTTGTTGCGTTACTGTTTAAATCCGGATCAGTGGTATCAGAGTGGTCTGCTTTTTCTCTGTTTTTCTTTGCATGTCCCCAACAAGGTCGGGATATAAGGAGTTAGGGCTTGAACTGGTTGAACCTTTGCAAGACCAGCCTCGCAAATCCCGACGGCCTCCCATGGCGGACGAGAAGAAAGACGGGGGGGCAAGAGATCCCATCAAAATCTTGCTCGAAGAAGCCCTCGAGCGACAACAGAACGCGATGATGGACAACTTTGCCCGGATCCTTCAGCGGCTACCCAGAAGCAATGCATCGGCTTCCAGCAGCTACTCTGGAAACGCCACACCCTTTAAGGTACAAGTTAATTTTGAAATCCCCATATTCGAGGGTCAGATAGACGCAGATGCCGTAGATAAATGGTTAGATCTGCTAGAGGGTTATTTTTCTGTTCATGAGTTTTCGAGTCGGGAAAAGATTGTTTTTGCTCTACTCAAAGCAGCCCCCCACGTCAAGGACTGGTGGGAAACCTACTGCGAGCAGAAGGATGAAAGTACTGGATCACTATTTTCAGCCACACCCACCTGGGATTCGTTCCGGGATGCCATCAAGGAGCAGTACTACCCTGTCGGAAGCTATGAGGATGAATACATAAAGTGGACCATGCTGCGGCAGGGAAGGGACCAAGACGTGCCGGAGTTCACCAATCTTTTCCATACCCTTCGCACAAAGTTGGGTATCAAGGATTCAGAGCAACATTTGATACTCAAATACCGTGGCTGCCTGCACAAGTACATCCAGGAAGAAATACAATTCCTAAACATCCCCTCGCTCGGCGCAGCATACCGATATGCTGTCAAGGTCGAGCAGAAGTTTAAACAGAAGAAGCGAGACTTTGGATCTGCGAATCCAAAGCAGGGGAAAGGTGCCCCTAAACCACAGAACAAAGGAAAAAGCCAAGGCGGGACAGCCCAAGACAACCAGCCGAAGCCGCAAGCAAAGAACAGCGCCGCGAAGCCGAGAAAGGACACTGGAAAATGGTGCGATTTCCATAAGAGCTCCACTCACAACACAAGTGAGTGTCGGGCCAAGCAGTCACTAGTGGCTGAGCTAAAGGTTTCAGAATCAGATGCATGTTCTGACTCTGAGTCAGAACCCGATAAGGGGTATGAAAAAGGGAAGCAGATCATTGATGCGGATCCCAGCGCCACTGTTGCTACCGCAAAGATCCAGAAAAATGAACCCGAAGATCCAGACGAGGAGGAGCGTCTCTTCCACTCCCAGATGTGGGTAAAGGGCTCCCCGATACAGTTCATTGTTGATAGCGGGAGTCAAAAGAACCTCATTTCGGTAGAGGTCGTGAAGCGGTTGGGCTTACCGACCACAGCACATCCACAACCATACACCATTGGGTGGCTTCACCAAGGACGAGATCTTCGCGTGAGCCAGCAGTGTCGCCTTCCATACAACATCAAGCCCTTCACGGATGAGGTATTGTGTGACACTGCTCCTCTTGAAGTTTGTGATGTATTACTAGGACAACCATACTTGTGGAAGCGACATGCTGTGTATGAATCAAGGCCCTGTGCTGTTATTATTACATTGGGAAATAAGTTGTTCAGGATACCAGAGGTAGCACCACCTGCTGCCATCTCTTTGATTACTGCAAAACAATACAGTAAGATCATTTCCAAAACCAGGAAATTTGTTTTCCTGATGATACGCCCTCAAGGAAAGAAGAAGACAATGGCCACGGCCTCCAAACGGGGCCCCTTTGCACGACAACTATAGATGGACAAGGTTGTGGAGGAGTACGAGGACATCTTCACCTCCCCGGAAGGGGTTCCTCTGCACTGTCAAGTCAAGCACTCCATCGATCTGACCCCAGGTGCGCCGCTACCCAATGGACCAATTTATCAGCGCTCCGTTCTGGAGAACGATGAAATCAAGAGGCAGATTCAGGAGCTACTGCAGAAAGGTCACATCCGTCCGAGTTCATCGCCCTGTGGGAGCCCGATCGTGTTGGTACAGAAGAAGGATGGGACGTGGAGACTCTGTATTGACTATCGGGCGCTGAACAAGATCACTGTCCGTAATAGGTACCCGATCCCGCGGATTGATGACCTCCTAGACCAACTAAAGGGGGCGAAATATTTCAGCAAGATCGATCTGATGTCAGGATATCACCAGGTACCATTCGAACCCTCCGATGTGTGGAAGACTGCCTTCAAATCCAAGGAGGGCCTCTTCGAATGGTTGGTCATGCCTTTCAGATTGACGAATGCTCCTGCAACCTTTATGAGGCTAATGGATGAAATCTTGCGGCCATTCACCAACTCCTTTGTAGTAGTATACTTGGATGAAATTCTGATCTTCAGCCAGAGTTGGGAAGAGCACCTCCAGCATATCCGACAGGTTCTCCAAACACTGCGGCAACACAAGCTATGTGCCAATTTGGAGAAATGCACTTTTGGCATGACCCAGGTTCAGTATCTGGGATACATCATTGATGAACAGGGGGTGCATGTCGATCCGGCCAAGATCCAAGTCATTCGGGATTGGCCCTCTCCAACCACTCTAACAGAGCTCCGCAGCTTTCTAGGTCTTGCCAACTTCTACTGCAGGTTTGTGTTCGGGTTTTCTCATATTTCTTGGCCCTTGAGTCAAGTCACCAAGGGCGGGGCGAAAGAAAAATTCTTTTGGTCTGAATCTCAACAGAGGGCATTCAGGGAATTGAAGGATCGCCTCTGCATGGCACCAGTGCTCGCGTTACCAGATTTACAACAACCATCTGAGGTCGAGACAGATGCCTCTGACTATGCTATTGGGGCAGTCCTTACTCAACATGGACATCCAGTGGCATATCACAGTGAAACACTTTCAGACACAGTTCGGAAGTACCCCACTTATGATAAAGAGATGTATTCCATTGTACAGGCCTGCCGACAATGGAAGCATTATATTTTGGGGAAGGAAACGGTCATCCACACAGACCACCGACCTCTGCAGTTCATACAGACCCAGGGGAAATTGCAGAATGATCGCCATCAGAAGTGGTCTACATACCTGCAACAGTTTCACTTGAATATCAAGTATAAAAAGGGCAGCACCAATAATGTTGCAGATTGCCTCAGTCGGCCACCGATCATGGCGCTAACCACCGTGCTCAACTCTTGTGGGCACGAGACTGCTGATTGGCCACTTCTCTACAAAATTGACCCAGAATTGGGCCACACATACCAGACAATCTTGGAGGGTCGGCATGTTGCAGATTTTCACCTCCAGGACGCCCTATTATGCCACCTCGGTCACCTCTGTGTTCCTTCAAGCGAGTGTGCCAAGATGATTTGGGAAGCACACTACAGTCGGGCTGCTAGGCATTTCGGGGTCGAGAAAACAGTGGCAGTACTGCAAAATTATTTCTATTGGCCGAATCTTCGACAGGATGTTGGGAAGTACATCCGATCATGTACTACCTGTGCCATTGCCAAACCGACCATTAAGAAGCACGGCCTCTATACCCCGTTGCCTACCCCTAGTCAACCGTGGGAATCCATTTCCATGGATTACATGTTAGGCCTTCCTTCCACTAAGCATGGAAATGACTGTGTTTTTGTGGTCGTCGACAGGTTCTGGAAGATGGCCATTATGATGGCCTGCAAGAAGAATATCACAGCAGAAGCCACTGCTAAACTCTTCTTTGAACGAGTGTGGGTGCACTTTGGGATCCCACAGTCTATCATCTCAGATCAGGACAGTCGGTTTCTCAGCACATTTTGGTCCAGTCTCTGGTCAATGCTGGACACCAAACTCACGAAGTCCACAGCCTTCCATCCTCAAACTGATGGCCAAACAGAGGTTGTCAGCAGGATGATTGTGCACATTCTGCGCATGTATAACTCAAAGCATCCACGCACATGGGACGAGAGCCTCCCCTATGTTCAGCACAGCTACAACCAAGCTCTTCACAGCTCCACTGGCCATAGCCCTTTTCAGGTGGGTTTGGGATTCCAGCCACTATGCCCCATTGATGTGGCCATGCCCCTTGCAGCTACTCACATGAATTCAGCTCATGTCCAGTCCGAAACAGATAAGGCCACCAGCTTCATTGAGCGCATCCAACATATTCGCCAGCAGGTTCATGACATTCTTCAGAAATCAAATGCCAAGTACAAGCAGCGACATGATCAACACCGGGTGCCACACAAGTTTCAGGTGGGCGACAAAGTCTGGTTGCATTTGCAAAAGGAACGCCTTACTGGAGCCTATTGGAAATTGAGACCACTCCGATATGGTCCTTACACCATTACTAAGGCCATGGGAGACAATGCATTTGAGCTCAGCATTCCCCCATTCCTTGGCCTGCACCCAGTGTTCAATGTGGACCGCCTTCGGCCATACTTTCCACCATTGCTAGACACATCCGACATTGCAGAACAACTCAAACCCACAGAATTAAATCCAGATTGCATGGAACAAGCTGCAACTGATCGGATCATGGACACACAGATCAAGAACACTCGCCAACAGAATATCCAACTGTATCGAGTTGTCAAAGCAGGCCAACTCCTTCAGCAGGGCAAGTGGCTCACCAGGGAACAAGTTCAGTAGAAGTTTCCTCATCTCATGGAGGAGCTCAACACAATGGGGACCATTGCTTCCTAAGGGGGGAGGAATGATCCAGGTGGATATTGGTGGCCACCTGCCAAGTCCACCTGGACCCCCACCATTGTCTTTCTTAGCATTTTCAGTTTCCTTAATTGTAGCACAACTTACTATTTTTAGCAGTTTTTCGGGTCCTGAACTTCCGGAGCCGTTTTGAGGCCCTAAACGACGTTTTTTGGGGAATCCAGGGGCAACATGGGTCCATGGAATGGACCGATGTTGCCCATTCCAACAATGATAGTGCTCGGATAGATCTTTCTAATGAGCTATTGTACGCGTCAAACGGAGATCATATGCCAAAGTTACGACGCCGGGAAGTTGATGTACCAATTTACCCCCAAACGGGGCCCACAGTTTGGCGTTTCATCTCCTAGGGTTAGGTTTTGGAATGTTAAGGATTTTCCATTGTTTCTCAACAATAAATAGGCCTTCGAGCCTCATTGTAACACAGTTAAAAGGCATGTAGCCATCACATCTCTTCTCAGAGATAAGCTACCATCGCCCTAGCTGGTTTATTTCCATTTCTGGTTGTAAGCATATTTTAGTATTTTTCCATTAATGAAATGAAGTATTATTTCCGTTGCATCTTTGTGTATATGGTTATCTCTGTAATTTTTTGCGTTCCTGTTTAAATCCGGATCAGAGGAAGTTCTTCAGATTACATGATTATTCAGAGAACATGAAAGAAAAGATAGCCACTTTCAGTATTAAAGGGAAAGAAAATATCTGGTGGGAGGATGTGAAGAATGTTAAAGTTATTTGGGAAGATGACCTGACTTGGAATGAGTTTGAGAGGCTCTTCAAGAAGAAGTATTTGTCCAAAAGGTACTATTATGACAAAGATAAGGAGTTTTATGAGATATAGATGGGTTCCATGATAGATGATGAGTATACTAGCAGGTTCTTGTAGCTGTTGAGATATGTTCCTTACTTCAAGGAGGAGAAGGCCAAGGTTCAGAGATTCACCAGCAGACTTCCAGTAACATACAAAGACCGGATTGAGTTTGATGAGCCTAGATTATTGGAGGAGGCCATCCGAAAGATAAAACATTGTTATGAGTAGTCTAAGCACAAAGTTGAGTCTAAGCGTGACTTGAAAGGAAATGAGAAGGTTAAATGAAAATGGCCACTAAAGCGACGAAGACCTCAAGATGCAGGTGAGGAAGAAAATTTAGTCCCTTACAAGAAGTTCAATAGAGTTAAGAAGGGACATGGAGAGCAGCAGAATAGAGGCAATGGTAGAGCATTGTTGTAGTGTTGGATATGTGGAAAGGATCATTGTAAGAGGGATTTTCCGCTATATTAGGGTTGTAAACCCCAGATCTACTATGTTAGGAGGTGAATTTAGTTGGCGATGTTGTTCATAGCATTCCTTAGATTTATGCAGTTGTAGACAATAGGCAAGCAAATCATCAGGCATCTATCATTGAGATGTATGGTAAGCTTTATGATCAAGTTGTTTCTATTTTGATTGATCCTGGATCTAATTATAGTTATATTAATCCTGACCTAGTGGATAAGTGTGGTTTGAGAAAATAAGTGCATGTAGAATATTGGATGGTATAGTTGGATATATGTACAAAGAAGAGAGTTCACCATTGGGTAAGAGGTTGTGCATTTGAGTTAAATAGTATGCCGACAACATCACATTTGAATGTATTGCCATTGGGATCGTATAGCATGCTTTTGGGTATGGATTGGTTGTACCTTCATAGGACCTGTTATCACTGAAAATATTTCAAAGGAAAAGGGTAAGGGAAGGGTTAATTGGTCCTGGACATATTCATGTTGATCTTGTTCGTGTTCATGCAATAGACATTTGATACAATTCTTAGTTTGAGCAAACAAGCCCATGGTGAGCAGAGAGCAGAAATCTTCATCAAATTCAAGCAAGGCAGCTCCTCAATTAAGCAAGGTATTTTCTTCCAAGTTGTTTTGTCTAAAGAAATTTCAAAGGAGAAAATGTCAAAAGAAAGAAAAATATCATCATCAGTACAACCATCACCAATGTACAAGAATGATAGAAACAAGGCAGTTAGTAGTCAAGAAGAAAGACAGAGCTTTGAGGAGGATAAGGAGATGTTGAAACTTGCCAAGCGTGAAATTTCCAGACTTGAGAAAAAGGACAAGAAGACCTATGACAAGGCATTCAAATAGGATACAAGAGGCACTACCAGAGGCAAGTGAAACAAGGGAGGTAACAAAATCTCATAAAGGACATCCTTAGCTAAAGTCAATCACACAACAAGTAAGGTTAAGTCTTAAATTTTGCTAGATTACCTTTTGAAATTCTCCTTGAAGAATGGTGTCTATTATATTTAGTTTTGGAAAAATCTTCATGACAAATGGAGAATCCATTCCAAGAAAAATAGAGACTCACAAAAGTTAAATTTTGGTATCAAAACTGTGTTTTTTAAATTACACAGCAGTTTCGTAGTGCGCTACGAAACTGCTGTAGCTACATATTATGACTTCATGGGCCAGTTTTTGAGAGACAAAGGAAATATTTTTGAAGATGAATTTTTGAAAAGGATCAATTAAAAAATGCAAACATCCAACAAGGGTAAAACAGATGAAAGAAGGACATCCATGAACTCCAAAGCTATATGTTATGAAAATGATCATTATTTCATAGCTTGTTTTTACCAGTCAACTTCTAGATGGGTTTTTGAGCAGTTAAAAACTCATCTATGAAAAGTGAAAGAGGTTTTCATTTATAAGATACTGAAGTACAAAAACCTCTTCCACTTGCTTCAAATCCATTATGATTTGAGAGAAATGAATGATCAAAGTTGTGCTACGAAACTGTTGTAGGTGCAGTTTTTAATTTCCTGTTTTACACATCTTCTTCAAGGATCGATTCTGGGCAGCTGGAGTAGTGTTTCAAAAAACCAAAAGAGGTTTTTGTTCAGAATAGATTGGTTCACAAAAGCCTCCTTCAGTTTTTCAAAATACGGTTTTTTGAGAAGTTATGAGCTCTGTCCCAAGACCCATTTTTCAGCCAGAACAGAGCAAGGGACAATTTCCTAGTTTCTAGGAACAACAAAAGGATGAGTCATCAAGGGCCAGCTGGAAGGTTATGAGCACCATCAAATTCGACTTCATGGAGTTTTAGGTGTCAAAGAATTTTTTAAATGTCTAGATAAGTTTGTTGTAATCATAATAAGGAGTTACACTCCTAGTTGTATTAGGTCTCTAGGACTCCTAGTTAGCTGTCCTTTGTATTAAATAGTTAGTTTTAAGTGTCAATAGGTGTCAAATAAGGAGGAATTCGAATTCCTCTCATGCTGGAGGAAGGAATCTACATGAACTCTATATATGGGAGAAGAACTAATGTATTAAGGGTTGGAAATTTCAAGAGAAACAGTGCATATTATGTTATTGCACAACACTGTATGTTTTATGTTAATGCAGAAGTTTGACTTTACTACTTAGGATTCAAAGAGGGTTTTATGTGTTTTATTTCCTCATGGATTTCTTCATTTGCTCACTTGCAGTGGTATGAACACATGTTACTTAGAATTCATTGATAATGCTCTAACTTCCTTCATGTGTTCATAGACTGTGTTTCCTATATCATGTCTCTGTTTTGCTAGTAGATTAAAACTCTTTATGCCCTGACTTCCATGTAAGCTGATCTGTTGTTGTACTAAAACATACTCTGACTCCATAGCCCAATAGATGCTTGTTGATTGGCATTTCAACCATTTATACATTTTCATTTGATTTCAATCTATAGAGTTAGCCATCTTATTCATTATCCAAATTTTTAATCTTGTGAGAGAGCCCTCTCAGGTTGGGGAGGCTAAGCCTCAGCCTAAAGTAGGTTTGAAATAGTTACTTGAAGTCTTCCTGGTCTGCAGCCTTCCAGGGCGTGATTTTGAGATAACATTTTGGTGCGTCTGCCGGGAGTCTGAAGATTATTCATTCCTGAAATCAAGAGACTGAACTTCTGAAGGTAGCAGGAGCTCAGACATCATTTTGAGGCTGCAAAACTACCTTGGCGACTCCACACATTGAATAAGAAATTGGAAGGTGACTCCACTGCTAGAAGATCAGTAGCTTGATGAAGTTACAAGATGAGTTCCACTGCAAGAATGAATGCCAGGTATGCTCCTATGAATCGGTCTCATATCCCTGGTTTTCCAAATCCTATGCCAAAGGTTGATTGCTTAGAGGATCTTCCGATATTCAAAGATGAAAGGAAAGACAATGCTGCTCTTCATTTGGTTAGGTTTCATATGCATGTATGCAATCTTAAGGTTCAGTTTCCTAAGGATTGTCTCATGAGGATGTTTATGACCACTTTAGAAGGAAAAGCATGGTCTTGGTATAAAATTTTGGAAAATGGTTCATTATATTCTCTTGCTGATTTCCATGATGTGTTCTATGACATGTATAAAGAGTGTCATCCCTCCTTATTGTTGCTCAAAGATTGTTGTAGAAATTCTTTAAGTCTTATTCAGTACTTGGAGGATTGTTATGATGATGATGAGTTTATGGATAAAGAAATTTTAGAGGCTCTTCATAACAATGCATTTCAACACCAAGAAGAAAGTATAACATCTCATGAAACGCAGCATGAAGATCAGCAGGGGTTTATTTGTGAAAACCATGTTTCATCCTTTGATATGAATGAAAAGATGCAACAGATTTTTCAGTCTTTTGATCATAAAGAATATGAAATTGATTGCAAACACCAAGAAGAAGTACCGGAAGATATTTTTTATAATCCTCAGGCAGAAGAAAGGGTTATTCATTTTTGTGATTCCTTGCAGCAGCTTACATCAAAAAATGATCACAATAGTGATGAAAATTACATTGTCTATGGGAATCATGCAGAAAGGCAGTTGGATAGCACATCAAAGGAATTTTGTGTGGCTAAGGATCAGTTGTCTAAAGAGATAGAATGTTATGATGATTATCAAAATAACCATGTTTTCTTTGACCCTATAAATGAATACATGGCAAAGTTTTGCACATCAGTATTTCAATTTCATTTGCATTATGAAGATCATATACATTATAGGTTGATTTGGTCATCTCATTACCATGGTTATTTTGAGGTTGAATGCAGTCAAGAGCCTCCAATATCAGAGAAGACAATTTATTGGTGTTATTGGAAATATCATGTTGCTTGAGCTACAAGTGGAGATTGCAGCTGATAGGGTAGGTAGGTAGGAAAATGCAAATAAGCTCAAGGTTGACTGAGCATTCTTTTTCAGTAGATATAGACTTCTTTCTCATACAGTGATCATCAAGCTTAAGCCCGAGGTGAAGGCCCAAGAAGCTTAAAGGGGATGCTTGTCAAACAAATTTCCATTTATCATAAGAGGATAAGGCACTGGACCTGCGAGTTCTTAGTGTACCACAAGGGCACACTATCCCAAGTGGAGCCACTGTTATCACTGAAAATATTTCAAAGGAAAAGGGTAATGGAAGGGTTAATTGATCCTGGACATATTCATGTTGATCTTGTTCATGTTCATGCAATAGACATTTGATACAATTCTTAGTTTGAGCAAACAAACCCATGGTGAGCAGAGAGCAGAAATCTTCATCAAATTCAAGCAAGGCAGCTCCTCAATTAAGCAAGGTATTTTCTTCCAAGTTGTTTTGTCTAAAGAAATTTCAAAGGAGAAAATGTCAAAAGAAAGGAAAATATCATCATCAGTACAACCATCACCAATGTACAAGAATGATAGAAACAAGGCAGTTAGCAGTCAAGAAGAAAGACAGAGCTTTGAGGAGGATAAGGAGATGTTGAAACTTGCCAAGCGTGAAATTTCCAGACTTGAGAAAAAGGACAAGAAGACCTATGGCAAGGCATTCAAAGAGGATACAAGAGGCACTACCAGAGGCAAGTGAAACAAGGGAGGTAACAAAATCTCATAAAGGACATCCTTAGCTAAAGGAAATCACACAACAAGTAAGGTTAAGTCTTAAATTTTGCTAGATTACCTTTTGAAATTCTCCTTGAAGAATGGTGTCTATTATATTTAGTTTTGGAAAAAGCTTCATGACAAATGGATAATCCATTCCAAGAAAAATAGAGACTCACAAAAGTTAAATTTTGGTATCAAAACTGTGTTTTTTAAATTACACAGCAGTTTCGTAGTGCGCTACGAAATTGCTGTAGCTACATATTATGACTTCATGGGCCAGTTTTTGAGAGACAAAGGAAATATTTTTGAAGAGGAATTTTTGAAAAGGATCAATTACAAAATGAAAACATCCAACAAGGGTAAAACAGATGAAAGAAGGACATCCATGAACTCCAAAGCTATATGTTATGAAAATGATCATGATTTCATAGCTTGTTTTTACCAGTCAACTTCTAGATGGGCTTTTGAGCAGTTAAAAACTCATCTATGAAAAGTGAAAGTGGTTTTAATTTATAAGATACTTAAGTACAAAAAACGCTTCCACTTTCTTCAAATCCATTATGATTTGAGAGAAATGAATGATCAAAGTTGCGCTACGAAACTGCTGTAGGTGCAGTTTTTAATTTCCTGTTTTACACATCTTCTTCAAGGATTGATTCTGGGCAGCTGGAGTAGTGTTTCAAAAAACCAAAATAGGTTTTTGTTCAGCATGGATTGGTTCACAAAATCCTCCTTCATTTTTTCAAAATACGGTTTTTGTGAGAAGTTATGAGCTCTGTCCCAAGACCCATTTTTCAGCCAGAACAGAACAAGGGACAGTTTCCTAGTTTCTAGGAACAAGAAAAGGATGAGTCATCAAGGGCCAGCTGGAAGGTTATGAGCACCATCAAATTCGACTTCATGGAGTTTTAGGTGTCAAATAATTTTTTAAATGTCTAGATAATTTTGTTGTAATCATAATAAGGAGTTACACTCCTAGTTGTATTAGGTCTCTAGGACTCCTAGTTAGCTGTCCTTTGTATTAAATAGTTAGTTTTAAGTGTCAATAGGTGTCAAATTAGGAGGAATTCGAATTCCCCTCATGCTGGAGGAAGGAATCTACATGAACTCTATATATGGGAGAAGAACTAATGTATTAAGGGTTGGAAATTTCAAGAGAAACAGTGCATATTATGTTATTGCAGAACACTGTATGTTTTATGTTAATGCAGAAGTTTGACTTTACTACTTAGGATTCAGAGAGGGTTTTATGTGTTTTATTTCCTCATGGATTTCTTCATTTTCTCACTTGCAGTGGTATGAACACATGTTACTTAGAATTCATTGATAATGCTCTAACTTCCTTCATGTGTTCATAGACTTTGTTTCCTATATCATGTCTCTATTTTGCTAGTAGATTAAAACTCTTTATGCCCTGACTTCCATGTAAGCTGATCTGTTGTTGTACTAAAACATACTCTGACTCCATAGCCCAATAGATGCTTGTTGATTGGCATTTCAACCATTTATACATTTTCATTTGATTTCAATCTATAGAGTTAGCCATCTTATTCATTATCCAAATATTTAATCTTGTGAGAGAGCCCTCTCAGGTTGGGGAGGCTAAGCCTCAGCCTAAAGTAGGTTTGAAATAGTTACTTGAAGTCTTCCTGGTCTGCAGCCTTCCAGGGCCTGATTTTGAGATAACAGGACCAAAGAGGATTTCTTCAACAAGGCCATTAAGTGCTTGGATGATAATGGGGAAAAGAGAATTTTGTAGGGAAAGAAGAATTCTACATCAGTGAAGATGGTTACCACTATTCAAGCTAAGCGTAGTTGCAAAAAAGGTTATGGGATGTTTATAGTGCATATATCTAGTGACAAGGGTAAACATGTTGAGGATGTAGAAATATTCAAGAGGTACCCTCTATTGTAGCAGTATCAAGATGTGTTTCTAGTAGATATTCTAGATTTACCTCCTCACGGGAAAGTGGATTTCTCTATTGAGTTGGTACCAAGGGCAGAACCAGCATTGAAGGAACCTTACAGGATGATTACCCTAGAGCTAGTAGAGTTTATATTGCAATTAAAGGAGATGCTTGAAAAGGGATACATTAGGCCAATTTTATCATCTTGGGGTATGCCAGTGTTGTTCATAAAGAAGAAAGATGGTACTCTCATATTGTGCATTAATTAGAGGTTGTTGAAAAGGTAACAATCAATAATATGTTCCCATTGCCAAGGATTGATGATTTGTTTGATTAGTTGAAGGGAGAAGCAGTGTTCTCTAAGATCGACTTGAGATCAGCCTACCATCAGGTATGCATCAAGGAAGAGGACATCTACAAGACTACCTTTAGGACCAAGTATGGGGATTATGAGTCTGTTATAGTTCCCTTTGTTTTATCTAATGCTCCATCTACATTTATGTGTTTGATGAATAGTGTGTTGCATCCCTATTTGGACAGGTTTGTTATTGTATTCATTGATTACATCTTGATATACTCCAAGAATGAAGAAGAGCATGCTGAGCATTTCGAAGCAGTGTTGGGATTTCTAAAAGAGCATCAATTGTATGCCAATTTTAGCAAGTGTAGCTTCTTTCAAATAGAGGTGCATTACTTGGGACATATTGTTTCCAAGGAAGGAATAGTAGTAGATCTAGAAAAGATAAGAGCCATCATGGAGTGGTAAGTTCCTAAGAATGTGGATGAGGTGAGATCATTCATGGGATCGGCAGGTTACTACATGAGGTTCATTCAGAACTTCTCATTCATTGCATACCCTATGACATCCTTGCAGAGGAAAGGTAAGAAGTTCAAATGGATAGAAGAATGTGCAACTAGTTTTGAGAAATTTAAGAAGTTATTGACCAATGCTCTAGTCCTTAAGATTGTGAATCCAGATAAAGAGTTTGTAGTGTGTACATATGCATGTAAAAGAGGACTTGGTGGATTCCTTATACAGGAGGGGCAGGTGGTGTGCTATGAGTCTAGGAAGTTGAATGAGCACAAGCAGAACTATGTGACTCACGATCTTGAGTTGGAAACTATTATTCATTCCTTGAAGATGTGGAGGCATTATCTTCTTGGTAGGATATTTGTATTGATGAGCAATCATAGTGGGTTGAGATACTTGTTTGATCAACAGAAACGAAATGTATGAAAGCTAGATGGTTGGCTACCCTTAGCGAGTTCGACTTTGAGATCAAATACATTAAGGGAAAGGAGAATTGGGTTGAAAATTATCTTAGTAGGAATATATAGGTGAATTATATAGCATCTATGAGCTCTTATGGGATAAATTTATAGGATAGGATCTTGCAGGCATGACAACAAGATGACATGTATATGGATATTATGCACAGGTTACAATAGAATACAAGTATAGGTACAAGTACATGTACAGGTATAGGTACATGTATAGGTATAGGTATAGGTATAGGTATAGGTACAGGTATATGTATAGGTACAGGTATAGGTACAAGTACATGTATAGGTACAGAAACAGGTACAGGTGATTAAGATGTAAACTATCGTCTCACGGAAGATGGTGTGGTGTGATTCAGAGACAAGATCTAAGTGTTGGATTGCAGTGAGCTCAAGAATATTATCTTGAGGGAGATTCACATCAAGCCATACTCAAGTCACCCAGGATATCGGAAGACATTGACGACAGTGAAGAATTTCTACTATTAGCTGAATCTGAAGAAGGAAGTAGGAGAGTTTGTGGCAGATGTTTGGATTTTCAACAGGTAAAGGTAGAATGTAAGGATCCAGGTGGTCTACTACATCCTATTCCAATTCTAGAGTGGAAATGGGAGATGATTTCCATGGATTTTATTATAGGTCTTCCGAGGACAGTGAGACAGCATGATTTTTTATGGCCATCATTGACAGGTTGAGGAAGGAAGCTCACAAGTACAGGTATAGGTACAGGTATAAGTATAGAAACATGTACAAGTGATCAAGATGCAAACTATCGTCTCACGAAAGATGGTGTGGTGAGATTCAGGGACAGGATCTAAGTGTTGGATTGCAGTGAGATAAAGAAGATTATCTTGACAGAGTTTCAAATCAAGCCATACTCAAGTCACCCAAGATATTAAAAGACATTGACGACAATGAATAAGTTCTACTATTGGCCGAATATGAAGAAGGAAGTAGGAGATTTTGTGGAATATGTTTGGATTGTCAACAAGTATAAGTAGAATGTAAGGATACAGGTGGTCTACTACAGCCTATTCCGATTCTTGAATGGAAATGGAAGGTCATTTCCATGGATTTTATTATAGGTCTTCCGAGGACAGTGAGACAAAATGATTTTTTATGGTTGTCATTAACAGGTTGAGCAAGGAAGCTCACAAGTACAGGTATAAGTACAAAAACAGGTATAGGTGATCAATATGCAAACTATCGTCTCATAGAAGATGGTGTGGTGAGCTTCAGGGACATGATCTAAGTGTTGGATTGCAGTGAGCTCAAGAAGATTATCTTGAGGGAGTTTCACATCAAGCCATACTCAAGTCACTGAGGATATCAGAAGACATTGACAACAATGAAGAAGTTCGACTATTGGCCGAATCTGAAGAAGGAAGTAGGAGAGTTTGTGGCAGATATTTGGATTGTCAACAGGTAAAGGAAAAATGTAAGGATCCAGGTGGTCTACTATAGCCTATTCTGATTCTATAATGGAAATGAGAGGTCATTTCCATGGATTTTACTATAGGTCTTCCAAGGACAGTGAGACAGCATGATTTTTTATGGCCATCATTGACAGGTTGAGCAAGGAAGCTCACAAGTACAGGTATAGGTATAGGTATAAGTACAGAAATAGGTACAAGTGATCAAGATGTAAACTATCATCTCATGGAAGATGGTCTGGTGAGATTCATGGAAAGGATCTATGTGTTGGATTTTAGTGAGCTCAAGAAGCTTATCTTGAGGGAGTTTCACATCAAGCCATACTCAAGTCGCCCACAATATCAGAAGACATTGACGACAGTGAAGAAGTTATACTATTGGATGAATCTCAAGAAGGAAGTAGGAGAGTTTGTGGCAGATTTTTGGACTATCAATAGGTAAAGGAAAAATGTAAGGATCCAGGTGGTCTACTACAGCCTATTCTAATTATAGAATGGAAATGGGAGGTCATTTCCATGGATTTTATTATAGGTATTCTGAGGACAGTGAGACTGCATGATTTTATATGGTCGTCATTAACAGGTTGAGCAAGGTATCTCACTTCATTCTAGTGAAGACTACATACTCAGCTAGTAAGGTCGCATAGGTTTTCATCAAAGAGATTGTGAGTGTTAGTGTCAGTATCTTCATCCCTCTATCAGTGATCAAAATTCTCTTGTTGCATTGCATTTTAGGTGTCTCATCCGATCATCTGCATTCCATTAGGATCATGGATCATCTGATGGTAGTTATTATAAATTTTCCCTCATGATCTTTACCTGTTGGCCCATTTTCATACATTTAGGTCATTTATAGTCTTTTTTTGTCTTTACATACGTAAAAGTCATTTTTAGGGTTTTAGGTCTCATTAGGTCTAGGGTTTTGTCAATAAGGTCTTGTAAAAGCTCAATAATGGCCAACAGACACATGAGGAGGTCAAATAAAGTCTTAGCAACAAAAATTTCAATAATCACATGCTCAGTGATTGATTTTTCCTCAAAACCCTATTTTGAGGAAAAACAGAGTTTTTTATGTTTTATGTACAATATTTCATGTAATTTCATTTTTCCTATATGTAATAATTTCGAGATGCAGCCGTGGTCACCTTGCCAAGCTCTTGCACTCTAGCTCCTACAAAAGAGTCAAAATTTGAAAGCATTTAGTCCATCAAAGGCAAAAGGCAAGTCAAACTGCCAAAATAGAGTTTTAAAAAGCAAGTGAAGTCCAAACATTACAAAGTGGGTTTTTATAAGTGAAAAATTAAAATCATTCAAAGAAGAAAAAACAAGTGCTAAATTGTGTTTTTGAGCCGAAGGAGTGAATTTCCTGCAAACTGTGAGAATTCTTGAAGCGTGGCGCACCTCGGTCAAGGTGCAGCGCACCTGGCCAGTGTGGCGCACGCAGTGCAGGTTTTACACTAGAATTCTAACTAGCGCGACACATCAGAGAGGTGCAGCACACCGGTCTCCTGAGCCCGAAGCTCATCAAAATCGCCTCCTCCAAGCTTCAAACTTGCAAATTCCTCTTTCACAAGTAAGTTAACAATCCCACATGCCATTGTAAGGGTTTTGGTCAGATCTTATGGTGTTTCAATAGAAGAAAAATTAAACCCTAGTTCCTTGCACAGTTAGTTGAAAAATCTGCCTAGGGTTTGCAAAATTATAGTTTTTGTTGTCTAATTCCCATCCCCCATTTTCATTTTTCTCTCACTACACTTCACTCATATCACTTTCCCTCTCATCTTCCATTCACACTCACCTATCCCCTTATTCCTAAAACTGAAAACACTAATCCCTATTCCCACTACTCCCAAACCCTAATTAACATCTCTAAGCCCTAATCCTTGTTCCCCAAAACCCTGTAATTCCCAAAATCCCTACACTCATCACAAAATTCCACATTCATAATCCCCATCATCACATCCCTATCATTTAGTAGCAAATACCTATTGTCTCTATAAAATATCTTCATACTCATCTAAGAAACATCAAACAACAAATGAAAACATGAAGCCAGATTCATCTTATGAAAGAAATGAGGAAACAACAAGTGATTCCTCCAAAGAAATTCATGCACCAAGGAGACCTCACAAGGGAGGAAAACATATCTAGGAGGAGCCCACTACACTTACTGAGTTGTTGGCTTGCCCTCTTGCTATAGCATGCTTCAAACATCAATCTTGCTACCAATTTTGTGAGATGGTGGAAAGATTCAAATACCACCATGAGCTTGCCAGACTTTTTGTGCTCCATCTTCACAATGGCCAAGTCAATTTAGCAGGTGTGACATTCACTTTGACACCTGAGACTATAGCTGAAGCAACAGGCATTCCGAATGTGGGTGAGCAGTGGAACAAGGGACAACTAGTGGACAGAGATCATTATGATCCTTATATAAAGGCTGGTTTTTAGAGGCATATCAGTAGAGTCTTCCCTTTCAGGTACCTACAGGACACATATGCTCCCCTTATGAAGCTCATAATCAAATATTTCAGCTGTGAAGGCAGATTTTATCGCCTATACACCTATCATATCATATTGTTGATGCATTTTACTAGGGTGAGGATGATGAACATCCCCTATTTCATATGCTAGAATATTGAGAAAATGACCACATTGGTGCAAAGGAAACCTCCTCATCAGTAGTATAACAACATCTATCACTATTCATTGATCAAGATTGTGGTTTTGCATCAGGTTAGTTTAGTGAATGTTTCATGGGATGATTTCATTTCACATGAGGTCTTCATAGGTTCTCAAGTGCCCCCATTAAGTTTTCACGAGGCAGGAGAGCCTTCACATCAACAAGAGGTGCAGGAGACTCAAACCACCAGTGTGCCAATGTTTTTCACTTACCAAAAGGGCACAAGAAGATTGTTTGCAGTAGCAAAACGAGTACTATCTCCACCCGGGGTGGAAGGAGTCTTGTTTCCTTCAACAGAAAAGCAGGTACAGGACAAAGGTAAGCAGCCATTGCATGAGGAGGGGCCTTCGAAAGGTCAAGAGAGAGATTTCATTCTCATTCATGATGATGACACTGATTTGGGCTCCCAAAGATCAAAGCTCGAGGAGATCAACCAGAAACAGCAAGCTGACATTCATGACTTGTCTCTCAACCTGGAAAGAGCCAAGTGGATAATCAATTATCTTGAGCAAAGGAATAAGCAGTTAGAGGATCAGCAAACCTTCATGGAGCTCCAAAACATAAGAGAAAACCGGCAAGCTGCTAAGAGGAGGAAAGTCAAGTTGACACCTCTAGAACGAGAGATTGAAGCTGATCGTGAATCTTGGCTTGAAAGGGAAAACAAGCATTTGAAAAAGTTGTTGGAGAAGGCCAAAAAAGAGAAAAAGATGTTGAGGCACATGGCCTATCACTATTTGGAAAGAAACAAAAGCTGCAAAGCAAGAATTAGGACTTTCAAGGCTAAGTTGAGGAATGCTTTGAGGGAGAGGAAAGAGCAAGACAAGCTCAAGATTTTAGCTGAGGCTTCCTTAGCCCAATATAGCACTTGATACAGGTCACTCAACCCAAATTTCAAGAAATTTGGCACAATTTTTGTCAATTTTGAATTTTTGGGGCAAAACACAGATTTTTCTACCTGGTGCACTGCGCCACCTGGCGCTCGCTTTTGCTAGGGACCTAATTTCGAGGAAAAATCAGCATTTTTGGATTCCTCATGCAAAAATATGAATTCCCACAAATGGCCAAGAAATTTTGTCAAGTTTTGAGCTTCCAAAAGGGTAAAAAACACGTCAAAAATTCTCTTTCTGCCACTTTTTGGCCACATAGGAAGCAGTGTTGGGAGAACTCACTTTTGGAGGGGCAAATGGACACCAAATTCAGAAATTTCACTTGTTCTGGAAAGTAGACAGACATTCATTTTCAAAAAGCCCACTTGGAGCAAATTTGGTGGATGGGAAGGCCTCCAAAATCAGTTGCAAAAAGGCACTATGCACAAGGATAATGACGCGGCACATAGGATGGAAAATTGACTTTTTGACAAAAAACTCTGTTTTTCGCCTAGTTGTTTCTTAGTTTGACTTTTCTCTCTCTCATAGTCAAAATCATGATGTAATTTAATGTAAATTGATGGATATTGATGTAAATATGCTAAAATTTCACTTATGGAGGTAGATGCATCATGAAAAGGTAGTTTGAAACTGAATGAATCAGTTTCCTAGGTTTTAGAGGCAAGTTGTTCCATTGCCTACTTTTCAGTTCTTAGTTTAGATCTTGTTGAAATATCTCCTAAACTCATTAATTCGACCCATAAAGCCTAGAATGAGTTTTTTGTTGCCTATATCTAGTAGTTTTTCAGTCATTTGTAAAGGTTGGACTGTTATGAATGCTTTGAGAATTATTGTACATTCATCTCTGCAGTTTGGCAGCATTTTGCAGCATAGACCAGGGTTTGCAGCATTTTGTGGGATTCTTGTGGAAACTTGATTTGGTATTGTTTTTCCTTTTGTAAATCAAGTTTACATGTGTTTATGTATGCCATCATCTCTTTCTGTTCAGCTTAACTAAATGAATCAAGGATAAAGGTAGAATTCATTGATTTTGCAATGCTCTACCTAGGGTTTGTTTAGTTATTTATGTTTTCAACTATTTGAAGAGGATCCCTGAGACTTTCATGCCCTCTCCAACTCCTCACCAATATTAAGACTCTCCATCTCACTTATTTCAAAGTACTAAACCATTTGCCTATCTCGCCCCATAGAAACCTCTACAAGACTGTGTCGATTCCCCGGACCCAAATCTGCCTTTCACATTTGATCCGACAAACCAAAATTAAATTCAATCAAACTCCTCTGTGCATATACCTAGCCTAAAATCAGTCTTTACATTAGTCAGCTCAAGCACTATTGACCATATTCTTCTAAGATTGACAAGGAGAGAGCTCTCTCCCGACTTGGTAGGGCTAGCTACCAGGTTAAGCATGGTTTGATGTTACCCTAGATCCTACCTTTCTCATCCTGAGGTAGATTTAGGCACTAACATATTGGCAACTCCACTTGGAAAAAGTTTATTATCATTGTTTTTCTTTGTAGACTACAGTTGAAGCCTAAAGTTAGCCAGGTAGCCTTCGAAATGCTCTTTCTTTGCATTAGAGAAAGTAGATGAATGCTGCTTCAGTCAATCTCGATTCTAGTTTATAAACTAAACATCCAATCTAAACGATTACCCCAGTATCATAAAGCAATTCTAGACTTTGGATGATGAGTTTAGAATTTGATAGGTTGAACAAGTTGATAATGTCCGTTTGGTTTTTGGGAATAATTCAACACATTGGCTTCCAGACGATACACTAGGGCCAATCCTGATCCTGATCCTCCTTCTGTGTATGAAAACCCAAATCTCATCCAAAGAACTCTCCAACAAGAAAGTTCTGTGATTCCCGTGTTCAGATCTCGTTCATGTCCTGTTGTTTTTTAATACCTTGAAGATCTTGAGTTTGACGAACATTTTGATCTTTCATTGTTTGAGACTAAATATAAAAGTGTTGTTGATTCCATTGTCCTAAATCCAGATTTTGTTAAAGATCTTGAAACTGAAAAGGCCAATAGATCAATTGACGATAACATCTTGAAACTTCAAACTTCCATTGTGGCTTCAAACCTTCCCGAGTTCTTAGAATCCACATCTCTTGGTTCATCCGCTATTTCATCTGGCTCAGAAATTCCTACCGAACCTCCTTTCATTCCCACCATTCCCATGCAACCCACTTGTTACACTAAAAAATGTCACCATGACTATTTGCAGTTAGTATGGCTCCATCCACTGTCATACTATCCTCCTTGGCAAGTCTCATGCCTCTGCTCTTCATGTCAAACTTCAAGAAAGAGAGAAAAGTCATTTAAAGTCAATTTTCTCTGGTACGTAGTTTCTCTTAGCCTTACCTGCGTGTACGCAACCAAAGTTCACAATACCTGCGTACTTGTACGCTCTGTATGTAAAGGGGTGGGTGCGTACCTCTGTGAAGGTCAAAAGGCGCAAGTTTCATCTTAAAAAAGTTACTTGTGGTCATTTCTAGAGTCTTCTAGAAGCTTGTTTGATGTGTATGAAGCGCCTCCAGATGGTTCATGTATCCCTACCAAAGAGGAACTTATCCCATCAAGAGGGGAGCTATCCCATCCAAAGAGGGGCTTATCCCATTGATGGTGGACCTGAATAACTTCCTCTAGAGCACTATAAATACAGGCATTGGGCCAAAGGGAGGAGAGGTTGAAAGCTGAACATTCCTAAGGGTAGATGCTGGAATTAGGACTTCCTTGTAGAAGCTTGTGAGGAGAGATTACCATCTTTCCTTGTTTCATTTGGAAGTGGGTGAGCTAATCAGAGTAAAGGAGAACTCTTGTGGACCCTGGGAAGGACCTGCACAACACCAAGGCTCAGGTTGTAATGGTTCCTTTTGTTACCTTTTAATACAAATTAGTCCATTCTTCTCAACAATTTGTTATTTATGAGTTGTTTCATATACTCCTTGATCTATATGTTAAATATGTTTTATTTTATGTGATATTCAGGTGCTATTTAATCGTTTGATTGTTAGTGAATGCAGGTTTCAAAGGGAAGGAGGAGCTCATCCGGATCAACGAAGCTGGACTACTACAACAACGTTGGGTTACAGGTAGGATCTAAACACTTGATTTCTCATATTGTAAAGGCATATTTAGTGAAGGATTGCTCTTATTTGTCTTGTTTGTCACTAGAAAGTCTTAGGCTTCTAGGGAGGTCGGTTGTGTCCGCACTAACGACTCTTTCCGTATGACACCACTATATCAGATCAGAGACCTCCTGTCTCATCTCCCCCATCAACCCCATCAACACCTCAAACATCTCATATTTCCTCTCCTCCTTCGACACTTCATACACCAATTACATCATCAACTGCTATTATTGTTCTGACTCCTCCTACATCTCCAAGGCGAGTTTCAAATCCACCTAGAACAATGGTTGCCCGATATGCACCTCTTGTGTTGCCTCAAAACTTGGATGCCATGCCTGCTGATTACCAAAGAAAAATCCCAATGTTTGATGGCACCCCCAAAAGTATCATAGCTCAGCAACATGTTGATAGGACGACCGATTTCTTTGACCTTCATGGGATTGATGAATAAAATGTGACCATGAGACTATTTGTGCAAACTTTTGGAGGTGAAGTGCGAAAGTGGTTCAGAGCTTTGCCAGGTGTGAGTATCACTACATTGGCCATTCTTCAAAGACAATTCTTAGATCACTTGGAGGTAAATAAAAACCCTCTTCAAATTCTTTCTGAATATAAACATCAAAAGGAATGTTGGTGAGAGTGTCCAAGATTATTGTGTCAGATTCAATATTGTTTACAATGCAATTCCTGCTGATATAAAGCCACCTATGGGGCTGGCTTTGATTAAATTTCCTGATGGCTTTGATCCCAACATGGCATATCAATTGAGAGAAAGAGATCCGACCACATTGGAGGACATGCAGAAAATTGCAGTCGGCATTAAGGCAAATCTGCTTGCCAAGAGAGCTAGAGCAAAGGTCGAAAAGAAGGTGGCCATAAAGGAGGAAGCTTCTTCCTTAGATCATTTGCTTCACAAGATAAAAAATATGTTTTATAGTCTCACAATTGCTGATAAGCCTGAAGCACAAGTCAGAAATCGAAACTTCCGTGGTCAGCAACAACCACAACTCAGAATCAAGCAATGAGAACAAAGAGCACAAGGCCAAGAAACACAACAGCAAGTAAAGACACCCTTACAACAGAATTTTGTACATGGTCTAGAATCAGATGATGATGAGAACATAATAGGTGAGGAGAATCATTTCTTTACACCTGATGATCTGCCCATTTATATCACTAAAGATGAAGAGTATTCAGAAAGCCGAGTTGTACAAAAGGATGAAGATTTCATCTTTGCAAATGAAACAATTCTTGAACAAGAGTCTGATGAATATCAGAGGGGATACATGAATGCTTTGACAGCCCAGCAGCGATAATATTCACTCAGGAGTAGAGAGGTACCCATCAATCCAATTCAGAAGAGGAAGGAAGTGACACCGCCAAAGAACGATTCTCCAATAGTGTAGAGAAAGGGAAAGGAGGTAGCTGATCCTACCACCAGCAAAACACAATCAACAAATGAAAGATCAAATCAGCCAATTGTATCAAAGGAGAAGATTGAAAAGAAGGATGCTCTAGTCAAAGAGGTAGAGAAAACATCAGCCTTTAGCTTAGAAAATGAAATTGCTAAGTTAAAAGTGTCAATTCCTTTGACTGAATTAATGAAGAACAACAGCTATAAAGGTCATGTGTCAAAGATTTTGAATTTGGATCCATTATCTGATATGGTAAATGTGGAGGATGACCAGCCCGAACTTATCTTTGGTCTATCATTAGAAGGTCAGCCTGAGGATAGTGATATAGCTCCTTTTTACATCAGCCTTAGATTGCATGATTATGTATTGCACAATGCCATGTTTGATTCAGGAGCCTCTCATAATATCATGCCTAAAGCAATCATGGAAAAATTGGGCTTAGATATCACTCGTAAGTACCATGATCTATATTCCTTTGACTCTGATAGGGTCAGGTGCATTGGGCTTATTAAAGATTTGGTTGTTACTTTAGATCAGATTCTGGCGAAGAATGTTTTGATGGATGTGGTTGTGGCTAATATTCCTCCTAGATTTGGCATGCTTCTTTCCAGATCTTGGGGAGCAAAACTCAGAGGGACATTGCAGCTTGATTTCTCCTATGCTACTATTCCCATGTTTGGTCAGTTGAAGAAATTATACCAGGAGAAAAAGATGAAGTGCATGATCACTAGCAAGGAGAAACCTCTAAATCATCCAATCAATTATGTACATACTGATTTAGAATCTTTTGTTTTATATTCTGATAGTTTTAATGATGTAAATAGTCAAGTAGTTGAAATAGAAGATATTCCAGAGATCACTGAAATTTTCAGAGCTATACTAGATCAAGAAAGACAAAATTTTGATAGTATCGCTGAGCAATTAGCCTTATGATAGCAGCAAAAAATTGATGGACAGCAAGTAAAAGAAGAAGAGGAAACATAATTTCAGCATTTGTAGGACGAAGCTGGTTTTTGGAGCATGGATTTAGATGGTGCAGTAGGTAGGGAAGGTGCTGGAATTGGCATTTGGATACGCAGCCTTGAATTTCTTCCAAACAAAGTTCCAAGTAATGTAAGGGTTTATTTGTATAAATTGGCTTTTGTTTGCTCAAATAATGAGGTTGAATATGAGGCTTTAATTGCTGGTTTGAAAATCCTCAAGAAGTTAAACGCTAAAATAATTTTAGTATATGGAGACTCCGAGTTAGTTATCAAGAAAGTGAAAGGTGAATACCAAGCTAAGAATCCTCGAATGCGGGCTTACCATAATGCGGTATTAGATATTTTGAGATTGTTTCCAGATTACACTTTGACATGTGTCCCTTGTGTACAAAATGTTATTGCAGATTCTCTTGCAACAACTGCAAGTAATTTGAAAATTTCGATGAATTCAAACAATAAGTTTGAAATTCATGTGAAACATCACCCTGTTGTCCCTGATAATCAAAGATATTGGCAGGTGTTTCAAGATGATAAAGAGATCGAAGAATTTCTACAAAATTAAAGAAAATACAAAGACACTTCTATCGATGGAGAGCATGATGATGGTGAAGTGGATATGGAAGCAAATCAGATGGAATTTTTGCAGCTCAAGGACAATCTCATTCCTAAAGGTCTTATACCTCTAGAGGAGTTGTTTGATAAAGATGATGTAGCCCGGAAACCGAGCTTGGTGCCAACCGAGAAAGGAGTTGAGGATGTAAACATTGGATCAACAGAAAATCCAAAAATGGTCAATTTATCAAAGGAGTTGATTCCATAGGTAAAGGCAAAATACATTAATTTATTGTCTTAATTTACTAATGTATTTGCATGGGACTATTCAGATTTGAAGGCATATGATAAGAGTATAATTCAGCACAGCATTCCGATCAAGCCAAATCAAAAGCCATTTCGACAGAAGCTAAGAAAGATAAATCCAAAGTTGCTGCCCTCAATAGAGAAGGAAGTGAATCAATTATACAAAGCTGGTATAATCATTCCCATAATATTTTCAGATTGGATTTCTAATTTGGTGCCCGTGTGCAAGAAAATAAGTGAGATTTGATTATGTATTGATTTCAGAAATCTGAATAAGGTGTCTTTGAAAGATAACTATCCATTTACCAAGATGGATCACATACTTCAAAGAGTAGTTGGAGCATACCATATGTCGCTACTCGATGGGTATTCCGGTTATAACCAAATTCTGGTCCATGAGGATGACAGAGATAAAACAACATTCACCACTCTGTGGGGAACTTTCCATTATGCCAAGATGCCATTCGGATTGAAGAATGCTGGTGCAACCTTTTACTAAGCTATGGATATTGCATTTGCAAATGAGAAAGATGTATTTTTAGTTGTTTATCTTGATGATTTTACAGTTTTTTCTAATTTAGATGAAGAGCCCCTTTATCATTTGAATATTGTGTTTCGGCGGTGTACAAAGTATGGCATATCTCTCAATCCAAAGAAGAGCTTGTTTGCCATGGATGAAGGCAAGCTTCTCGGTCATATAATATCCAAGGATGGCATCTACATCGATCCAGATCAAGTGGAAGCCATTCAAAAGATTGATCTTCCACGAAGTAAAAAGGAGATCCAAGCATTCAAAGATAAGATGAATTTCTTACGTCGTTTTGTGCCAAATCTTGCAAAACATTTGAGGGAAATCACAAACATGTTAAAGAAAGACAGTGTAGTGAAGTGGACCGAGGAAGCCATAAATTCTTTCAATTTGGTAAAGTTGGACCTTTCTTCAGCTCCAATTTTGATCAGCCTAGATTATTCCCAATATTTTATTTTGTTTTCATTTGCTTCAAATCATACTATGGCAATGATATTAATGCAGAAAAAGACCAGCTTGAGAAACCAATTGCTTTTTTAAACAGAACAATAAGGGATGTAGCTTTAAAGTACAATATTATTGAAAAGAAAGCTCTTGCCTTGGTAAAGGCATTGAAATATTTTTCGAGTCTATATTCTACATTCTCACATCCTTGCTTATGTCCCTAACGTTGTCATTAAAGATGTCTTAGTGCAAACAGATCCGGAAGGGAGATGAGGCAAATGGATCATAGCTTTGTTAGAATATGATGTGGAGATCAAACCAACAAAGCTCATCAAAGGATAGGGGCTATCCAAACTGATGGCAGAGTCTAATTTACATGCCTTGGACATAAATCTGGTTGCTTCTATGTCTGAAGAAGATGAAGAAAGTTCGCTTGTTCAGGTATCTAAAATGTTTGTTCTTTCTCCTTGGTATTTGGATATTGTTTATATGCTCCAACATCTTTCACCGCCACCTGGAATGGCTAAGAACAAAAGTAGGACCCTGAAATTAAAGGCTGCCAAGTTTTGTGTTATCACCAAAATAGGTCCCTGATAGGCTATTGATCAGACTATCTCAGTGTAACTATTTCAAACCAATCTTTTAGCTAAGGCTTAGCCTCCTCAGCCTGAGAGGGCTCTCTCAAAGGGTTAATGATTTTGATTAAAGATATGAATAGAGGGCTAACTCTATGGTTTGTGATTGTATATGTTTATAGGTTGAAAGATGAAGGCTGGCTACCATTGGGCTATGGAGTCAAAGTATGTTTCAGTACCACAGCAAGATCAGCTTAACATGAAGTCAGGGCATAGAGAGCTTTATGCATCAACAAAACAAAGATACAATGCAAGGAAACACAGTTTATAAATACATGAAGGAAGTTAGAGCACCATTGATGAGTTCTAAGTAACATGTATTCATACCACTGCAAGCAAGTGAAAGAGGAAAGCCATGAGACAATATGACATCAAAAGCTCTCTTTGAATCCTGAGTAGTGAAGCCAAAACATTCTACCTAGCATGGAAGTCAAGGCATTATAGAGTTCAAGTGCAGAAATGAAAATATAAAATAATGAAACATAGTTAGTTTATCTATGAAGGAAGTCAGAGCATCATTGATGAGTTCTGAGTATCATAAGTAAACACCACTTCAATGTAAGTATTGGAAGATGCCATCAAAACAAGAACATACAAGAACTCTTCATGAATCTTGAGTTGTCTAAGTAGAAATCTGCATTAGGTTAAAAATATACACAATCTGCACATAGAGGAGAAGCTGAGCCAAAAAGTCTCCAACCCTTTGCTAATTCGACCTCTTTCTCTATATAAAGCATTTAAAATTAGGATTCCATCATCCCTCATCAATAGAATTTGAATTTTCCATCAGTGACACCTATTCTAACCATAAAGCAAACCATTAATTAGAACTAGTTGTTAACTAGGAGTCCTAGAGACCTAATACAACTAAGAGTGTAACTCCTTATTATGATGACAAAAACCTTATATAAACATTGAAAGCATTCTTTTACACCTATAAATCCATGAATTCGAATTTTATGGTGCTCATAACCTTCCAGCTGGCCCTTGATGACTCATCCTTTTGTTGTTCCTAGAAACTAGGAGACTGTCCCTTGCTCTGTTCTGGCTGAAAAATAGGTCTTGGGACAGAGCTCATAACTTCTCATAAAAAATGTATTTGTAAAAAATGAAGGAGGATTTTTTGAACCAATCCATGCTGAAAAAAAACCTCTCTCTTTTTTTTGAAACACATTTTCTACCGCCCAGAATGTGTCTTTGAAAAACAGGCGTAAAACAGAGAAATATGCTTGTAAAAAACTGCACCTACAACAATTTCGTAGCGCAAGTTTGGTCCTTCATTTCTCCCAGATCATAATGGATTTGAAGAATTTAGAAGAGGTTTTTTTACTTCAGTATCTTAGGAATGAAAATCTCTTTCACTTTTCAGAAAGGAGTTTTCCACTGCTCAGAAACTCTTCTAGAAGTTGACTGGTAGAAACTAGGAGACAAAATTCCTCCTTTTTAGAGTTTCATTTTTATTCTTGTCTTCGACCTTCTGCTACTTGTTTTGCCCTTGCTGGATGTTTAAACCTGGTAAATACCCCCTTTCAGAAATCCTTCTTCACAAATATTTACTTTTTGTCTCTCAAAATTGGTCCATCAAGTCATAATATGCAGCTACAGCAGTTTCGTAGCGCGCTACGAAACTGCTGTGTGAATAAAAAAAAAACACAGTTTTTTCAAAAAATATTCTTCTTGTGATTTCTTCACAGCTTCATCTTATGCTAATAGGCCACATATCTTTGACATAATTCATCCATAAACAGCTTCGAAAAGGTAATGTTCTAAGCAAAATTGTGTTAAGGCTCCAATCACTTACAGCCCGGTTCTTTTATGTTGAGATTGTCCTCCTAGTTTGCTCAAATGAATTTGCAGGTCCTCAATTTGTCTCTTTTACCTCTGGCTCTGCCTCTTGTAATCTTGTTAAATGCCTAGTCACAGGCCTTCTTGGCTTTGAAAACAAACTTTGAGAATTGGTCATGAAATTGAAGCTTTTTGGAAGATTTAACTCCTTTGGTTTTGCTCTTGTTGGCTTCAAGTAGCTCTGCTTGGACCAAAGGAGTCTCTTCTATGTAGATGGTGTGGAGGAGATCATTCAAACTTCCCTTCGAAGTTGGGCTTTCATCAAAAATCATTGTCTTCCCCTTTTCCTTGGCTAATTGACTTCTAGTTACTCTTCTTTTGACTGTTTTATCAATAGACTGCTCTTGTACCACTTCCTTGATCTAAACCTTCTTCTTCTGTGACTGTTTGAATGCTTCTTCAACCTCTCTATTCCTCGTGAGAACATCTAAGCCTTCAGGCTCAGGTCTAAGACACTGGCCTGATCTGTGATTTTTCCTTTCTTCAGACATGTCTATGAAATCCCTGCAAGGAAACTTGAAGATAAACTTGCACTGTATTGGTTTGAACACTGCCTTACTTGAATTTGAAACTGAGAGTTGCCTCGCTTGATCTTCATAGAATTCAAATTGAACATCTGTCAATGTGCTCCTCATGCATGAACCCAAACCTAAATCATAACTGTGAATACTTGTCTCTTTTTGAAACTTGCAACCTAAGCATACCAAGAATCCTAACAACTCTAATAATGAGAATGAATGGATGCATGTGATAGGCATGGTTCAAGGACTGACACATGGTGATGAAAAATTAACGAATTTTGACGGAAAAGAAAGTTAGACCAAATCTGACACAAATCCCTAATTTCGTAGCACAACCAGTGTAAATTCTGTGTTTTGCGCTACGAAATCTCCTAGTTACGAAACTGTCTAGGTGTTTTCGTAGTGCACATAGTGTATTTTTGTGAGTTTACGCTACGAAAACTCCTAGTTGATTTCGTAGTGCATGTAATTTTTGAAACAGCCTTAACACATGACACTTGGAATAAATGTGGGACCAATGGTGGGTAAAACAAGATTTTTTTGACCATATTTAACAAAGGGAACGAGACTCTATCTTATGTTTTAGTCTCTTTAAATAAAACAATAGAAATGACTTGACCAAGACTGACTTACAACTTTGAAACCATACAAGTTGTCCAAAATGTTTTTGAAATTCTTTCAGTGATAACAATGGCTCCACTTGGGATAGTGTGCTCCTATAGTACACTAAGAACTCACAGGTCCAGTGCTTTATCCTCTAGAAACTCTGAACCTCTGCCCAATTTTCTCCTCAAGCCTTTTATGATTTCTGAACGAAGAATTCAAACTGCACCTACTAAAACAGATGCTCAGTCAACCTACCCTGAGCTTATTTGCACATTCCTACCTACCCTATCAGCCGCAATCTCCACTTGTAGCTCAAGGAACATGAAACTTCCAATGAAGCCAATCATTGATATGATCTGAAACTTGAATCTCTTGACTGTTCTTGAAGCAAAAATAAACTAGATACTGAAATAACCAAGGCAACATGAGGTGTAACTGTTCTTCAAGATGAACATATAACTGGAAGCTTGAATAGTAAATCTTTTCCATGTAGTCAGCTATAGGGTCAAAAAACACATGGTTAGTTTGATGATTCTCATAACATTCTATATCTTCAAACAACTGATCCTCAGCCACACAAAATTTATTTGATATGCTATCCAACTGCCTTTCTGAATGATGCCCACAAACAATGTAATTTTCTTCATTATAAAGATCATTCTTTGATGCAAGCTGCTGCAAGGAATTACAAAAATGAACAACCTTTTCCTCTGCCTGAGGGTCATAAAAAATTTCTTCCAGTATTTCTTCTTGGTGTTTGTAATCATTTTCATCTTCATTATGATCCGAAGATTGACAAGTCTGCTGCATCTCTACATCAATCTCGGAGGACATAATATGATTTTCATAAGTAAACCCCTGTTGATCTTCATGCTGCATTTCATGGGATGTTATACTTTCTTCTTGGTGTTGAAATGTATTGTTATGAAGAGCCTCTAAAATTTCTTCATCCATGAATTCATCATCATCATAACAATCCTCCAAATATTGAATAAGACTCAAAGAATGTTTACAACAATCTTTAACCAGCAATAAGGAGGGATGACACTCTTTATACATGTCATAGAATACATCATGGAAATCAGCAAGAGAATATAATGAACCATTTTCCAAGATTTTATACCAAGACCATGCTTTTCCCTCTAAATTGGTCATAAACATCCTCATGAGACAATCTTCAGGGAACTGAACCTTAAGATTGTCTACATGCATATGGAACCTAAACAAATGAAGAGCAGCATTGTCTTTCTTTTCATCTTTGAATATTGGAAGATCCTCTAACCAATCAACCTTTGGCATAGGATTTGGAAAACCAGGGATATGAGACTGATTCATAGGAGCATACCTGGCATTCATTCTTGCAGTGGAACTCATTTTGAAACTTCATCAAGCTACTGATCTTCTAGCAGTGGAGTCACCTGCTACCTTCAGAAGTTCAGCCTCTTAATTTTGGGAATGAATAGACTTCAGGCTCCCGACAAATGCACCAAAATGTTATCACCAAAATAGGTCCCTGATAGGCTGCTGATCAGACTATCTCAGGGTAACTATTTCAAACCAATCTTTTAGCTAAGGCTTAGCCTCCTCAGCCTGAGAGGGCTCTCTCAAAGGGTTAATGATTTTTATTAAAGATATGAATAGATGGCTAACTCTATGGTTTGTGATTGTATATGTTTATAGGTTGGAAATTTTCAGAGAAAGACTCATATTGTGCCATTGTAGAAGATTATGTTTTTATGAATGCAGACTTTGGCTTTACTTCTCAGGATTCAGAAGGAGTTCAATGGTGGCTTGTTTATGTTTGTCCTTATTTCCTTATGTGCAGTAGCATGAATGTATGATACTTAGAACTCAGTGACATGCTCTAACTTCCTTCATACATTTATGGACTATGTTTTCCTACTTGTCTCTATGTGTTAACTTATATATTGAACTGTTGATGCCCTAACTTCCATGTTTAGATGATACTGCTATCATACTAAGCTTTTTTGACTCCATAAGCCCAATGGATACTTTCTAATGGTGTTTCAACCTCTTACATTTGTTCATTTGTTTCATAGAGTTATTCATTATCCAAATCTTTAATCTTTTGAGAGAACCCTCTCAGGTTGAGGAGGCTAAGCCTCAGCCAAAAGTTGGTTTGAAAGAGTTACAAAAGGTCTACCTAATCAGCAGCCTATCAGGGGTTGATTTTGTGATAACATTTTGTGTAATGAATAATGCACTCTATTGGAAAGATCCCGGCGGTGTCTTGCAGAATTGTTTGGTTGAAGAAGAAGCAAAATAGGTCATGGATGATTTTCACAAGGGAGATTGTGGAGGTCATCTATTTTGGAAGACAACAGCCAATAAAATTTTGAGAGCTGGCTATTATTGGCCAGCCCTCTTTGCTGATGTATACAAAACTGTTACAAGCTGCCACAAATGTCAAAATTTTCAAGGTAAGAGAAAATTATAGCCTTTGCCACTCAAACCAGTTGAAGTAAGTGCTCTGTTTCAGTAGTGGGGTTTAGATTTCGTTGGCAAGATTCATCCTACTTCTTTAACACAACATAAGTGGATCCTCACAGCCACAGATTATTTCACTAAATGGATTGAGGCAATTCCCACTCAGCGGGCCACTGATTCGGTAATAATTTAGTTTCTTGAAAAAAATATTTTGTCACATTTTGGGTGTCCTAACAAGCTGATTACAGATAATGTAGCAACTTTTAAATCTAAAAATATGATTGATTTTTGTAATAAATATCAAATTACCTTGGGGCACTCAACTGCATACTATCCACAAGGTAATGGATTGGCAGAATCCTCAAATAAATCATTATTCAATATTATCAAAAAGCTGATGGAAACAAACAAGAAGAGTTGGCATAAGAAATTGGTCAATGCAATATGGGAGGATAGAGCAAATCAGAAAAAATCAATAGGCATGTTCCCTTTCAAGATCGTGTATAGTGTTGACATGGTGTTCCCGACATCTCTCGCAATCCCAATTGTTAAACTTCTGCAGGAAGCTCGCAGCGAGGAAGATCATTTGCAGCGAAGAATCAATCAAATGATCCATTTACAATAGACTATAGAGGAGGTTTTTCAGAATACCTTCAGGCTGTAATAGAGAATCAAGAAAATATATGATCGAAAGGCAAAGGCAGACAAGTTTCAAAATGAAGACATAGTGCTGAAATGGGATGCTAGAAATGAAGACAAAGGCAAGCATGGAAAGTTCGATAATCTCTGGAAAGGACCATTCAGAATTGCTTCATATCAGGGTCAAAATACTTTCTTGCTGAAAGAAATGAATGAATAATATTGTCCAGGTGGGCCAGTCAATGGTCGGCTGCTGAAATGGTACCATCTTTGAAATGTTTTCTGTTGTCATATGTATCATTGTACATGCCATTTTATTTCCTTCATTGCAACTGTGTACTGTTATCATTCATTCAGTTTGGGGCTCGAAGTGAAGGCTATAAAACTAAAGGTTTCATTTTAGTTTTGGTGTGGATTGTTTCAGTCAGTGTTCAGTCGATTTCAGTCTTGAAATTGAGTCAATTTTGAGTCGGATTTCAGTCGTGAAATTGAGTCAAGATGTTGGTTTTGGTTTGTCGAAATTATTGACTCCATAGCCCAATGGAAGAAGGCATTGTCTGCTTTCCAGAGGTCTGTAGTTCTTGGCACCTTCAAGGAGCTACCATCCCCATTGGAGCCAATGTTAGTGTCGGTATCTTCATCCCTCCGTCAGTGATCAAAATACTCTTGTTGCATTGCATGTTAGGTGTCTCATCTGATCATTTGCATTTCATTAGGATCATGGATCATCTGATGGTAGTGGCATATTATAAATTTTCCCTCATGATCTTTACCTACTGTCCCATTTTCATACATTTAGGTCATTTGCAGTCATTTTTTGTCTTTACATCTGCAAAAGTAATTTTTAGGGTTTTAGGTCTCATTAGGTCTAGGGTTTTGTCAATAAGGTCTTGTAAAAGCTCAATAATGGTTAGCAGGCACATGAGGAGGTCAAATAAAGTCTCAGCAACAAAAATTTCAATAATCACATGCTCAGTGATTGATTTTTCCTCAAAACCCTGTTTTGAGGAAAAACATAATTTTTTATGTTTTATGTACAAGATTTCATGTAATTTCATTTTTCCTATAAGTAATAATTTTGAGATGTAGCCCTGGTTACCTTGCCAAGCTCCTGCAAAAGAGTCAAAATTTCAAAGAATTTAGTCCATCAAAGGCAAAAAGCAAGTCAAACTGCCAAAATAGAGTTTTAAAAAGCAAGTGAAGTCCAAACATTACAAAGTGGGTTTTTATAAGTGAAAAATTAAAATCATTTGTATATAAAGTCTTTTTCATGTCAAAGAGCTCATTTGTGTGCCAAAGAAGAAAAAACAAGTGCTAAATCGTGTTTTTGAGTCGAAGGAGTGAATTTGCTGCAAACTATGAGAATTCTTGAGGCTCGGCGCACGCAACGCAGGTTTTACACTGGAATTCTAATTGGCATGACACACCAGAGAGGTGCGGTGCACCTGTTAGTGGGCGTGGCGCACCGGTCTTTTGAGCTAGAAACTCATCCAAATCGCCTCCTCCAAGCTTCAAACTTGCAAATTCCTCTTTCACAAGTAAGCTAATAATCCCACGTGCCATTGTAAGGGTTGTGGTCAAATCTTATGGTGTTTCAATAGGAGAAAAATCAAACCCTAGTTCCTTGCACAGTTAGTTGAAAAAGCTACCTAGGGTTTGCAAAATTACAGTTTTTGTTGTCTAATTCCCATCCCCCATTTTCATTTTTCTCTCACTACACTTCACTCATATCACTTTCCCTCTCCTCTTCCATTCACACTCACCTATCCCCTTATTCCTAAAACTGAAAACCCTAATCCCTAATCCCACTACTCCCAAACCCTAATTAACATCTCTAAGCCCTAATCCTTGTTCCCCAAAACCCTACAATTCCCAAAAACCCTATATTCATCACAAACTTCCACATTCACAATCCCCATCATCACATCCCTGTCATTTAACAACAAATACCTATTGTCACTATAAAATATCTTCATACTCATCTAAGAAACATCAAACAACGATGGAAAACATGGAGTTATATTCATCTTATGACAGAAATGGGGAAATAGTAAGTGATTCCTCCTAAGAAATTCATACACCAAGGAGACCTCACAAGGGAGGAAAACATATCCAAGAGGAGCCCACTACACTTACTGAGTTGTTGGCTTGCACTCTTGCTGTAGCATGCTTCAAACATCAATCTTGCTACCAATTTTGTGAGATGGTGGAAAGAGTCAAATATCACCATGAGCTTGCCAAACTTTTTGTGCTCCATCTTCACAATGGCCAGGTCAATTTGGCAGGTGTGACATTCACTTTGACACTTGAGACTATAGCTGAAGAAATTGGCATTCCGAATGTGGGTGAGCAGTGGAACAAGGGACAACTGGTGGACAGAGATCATTATGAGCCTTATATCAAGGCTGGTTTTTAGAGGCATATCAGTAGGGTCTTCCCTTTCAGGTACCTATAGGACACATATGCTCCCCTTATGAAACTCATAATCAAATATTTCAGCTATGAAGGCAAATTTTCTCGCCTATACACCTGTCACATAAGATATTTGATGCATTTTACTTTGGTGAGGATGATGAACATCCCCTATTACATATGCCATACTATTGAGAAAATGACCAAATTTGTGCAAAGGAAACCTCCTCATTAGCAGTATAACAACATCTATCACTTTGCATTGATCAAGATTGTGGTTTTCCATCAGCTTAGTTTAGTGAATGTTTCATGGGATGATTTCATTTCACATGAGGTCTTCACAAGTCCTCAAGTGACCCCATTATTTTTTCATGAGGTAGGAGAGCCTTCACATCAACAAGAAATGCAGGAGACTCAAACCACCAGTGTGCCAGTGTTTGTCACTTACCAAAAGGGCACAAGAAGATTGTTTGCAGCAGCAAAACGAGTATTATCTGCACCTGGGGTGGAAGGGGCCTCGTTTCCTTCAATAGCAAAGTAGGTATAGGACAAAGGTAAGAACCCATTGCATGAGGAGGGGCCTTCAGAAGGTCAAGGGAGAGATTTCATTCTCATTCAGGATGATGACACTGATTTGGGCTCCCAAAGCTCAAAGCTCAAGGAGATCGTCCAGGAACAGCAAGCTGAAATTCATGACTTGTCTCTCAACCTGGAAAGAGCCAAGTGGATAATCAATTATCTTGAATAAAGTAATAAGTAGTTAGAGGATCATAAAACCATCATGGAGCTCCAAAACATAAGAGAAAATTGGCAAGCTGCTTAGAGGAGGAAAGTCAAGTTGACACCTCTAGAACAAGAGATTGAAGCTGATCGTGAATCTTGGCTTGAAAGGTCAAACATGCATTTGGAAAATTTGTTGGAGAAGGCCAAAAAAGAGAAAAATATGTTGAGGCACATGGCCTATCACTATTTGGCAAGAAACAAAAGCTGCAAAGCAAGAATTAGGACTTTGAAGGCCAAGTTGAGGAAAGCTTTGAGGAAGAGGAAAGAGCAAGACAAGCTCAAGATTTTGGTTGAGGCTTCCTTAGCCCAACATAGCACTTGATGCAGGTCACTCAGCCCAAATTTCTTGAAATTTGGCACATTTTTCGTCAATTTTGAATTTTTGGGGCAAAACACAGATTTTTCTGCCTGGTGCGCTGCGCCACCTGGCGCTCGCTTTTGTTAGGGACCTCGTTTGGAGGAAAACTCAGAATTTTTAGATTCCTCATGCAAAAATATGAATTCCCACAAATAGCCAAGAAATTTTGTCAAGTTTTGAGCTTCGAAAATGGTCAAAAACGCCTCAAAAATGCCCTTTTTGCCCTTTTTTGGCCACACAGGAAGCAGTGTTGGGAGAACTCATTTTTGGAGGGGCAAATGGAGACCAAATTCATAAATTTAACTTGTTCTAGAAAGTAGACAGATAGCCCTTTCCAAAAATCCAACTTGGAGCAAATTTGGTGCATGGAAAGGCCTCCAAAAGTAGCTGCAAAAAGACGCTACGCACAGGGACAGTGGTGCGGCACACACGATGGAAAATTGACTTTTTTGCCAAAAAAACTCTGTTTTTCGCCTAGCTTTTTCTCAGTTTGACTTTTCTCTCTCTCACAGTCAAAATCATGATGTAATTTAATGTAACTTGATGGATTTTTATGTAAATATGCTAAAATTTCACTTATGGAGGCAGATACATCATGAAAAGGTAGTTTGAAATTGAATGAATCAGTTTCCTAGGTTTTAGAGGCAAGTTGTTCCACTGACTACCTTTCAGTTCTTAGTTTAGATCTTTTTGAAACAGCTCCTAAACTCATGAATTCGACCTCTAAAGCGTAGCATGAGTTGATTGTTGCCTATATCTAGTATTTTTTTAGTCATTTGTAAAGGTTGGACTCTTGTGAATGCTTTGAGCATTATTATACATTCATCTCTGCAGTTTGGCAAAGGAATAGACCAGGGTTTGCAGCATTTTTTGGGATTCTTGTGGAAACTTGATTTGGTATTGTTTTTCCTTCTGTAAAGCAAGTTTACATGTTTTTATATATGCCATCATCTCTTTCTGTTCAGCTTAACTAAATGAATCTAGGATAAAGGTAGAATTCATTGATTTTGCAGTGCTCTACCTAGGGTTTGTTTAGTTATTTATGTTGTCAACTGTTTGAAGAGGATCCCTGAGACTTTCATGCCCTCTCCAACTCCTCACCAGTCTTAGGACTCTCCATCTCACTTGCTTCAAAGTACTAAACCATTTTCCTATCTCGCCCCACAGAAACCTCTGCAAGACTGTGTCCATTCCCTGGACCCAAATCTGCCTTTCACATTTGATACAGCAAACCAAAATTAATTTAAATCAAACTCCTCTGTGCATATACCTAGCCTAAAATCAGTCTTTACATTAGTCATCTCAAGCTCTATTGACCATATTCTTCTAAGATTGACAAGGAGAGAGCCCTCTCCCAACCTGGTAGGGCTAGCTACCAGGTTAAGCGTGGTTTGATGTTACCCTAGATCCTTCCTTTCTCAGCCTGAGGTAGATTTAGGCACTAACAATGAGATTACATGGTGTTGTGAAGAATATTCTGTCAGGGAGGGATGCAAATTTCACATCCAAGTTTTAGAAGGAGTTATTCATAGGTTTGGGTACAGATTTGGCCTTTAGTACAACCTATCGTCCATAGACAGAAGGACAGATAGAGAGGATCAACAGGATCTTGGAGGATATGTTGAGGATGTACATGATGCACCAACATAGAATATGGGAGGAGTATCTTCCATTGGTTGAGTTTTCATACAACAATAGTTATCATGAGTCATTGAGGATGAGTCCTTTTGAGGCACTATATGGGCAAAGTTGTAATATTCCCATTAGTTGGAGTGATCCAGTGAACAAGGTACTTATTGGCCCGGATATGTTGGCAAACATGGAACAAGAAATGAAGGTTATAAAGAAAAATATAAAGGCAACAGAGGATAGATAGAAGAGTTAAGTGGACCAACACAAGGCATTCAAGGAGTTTCAAGTTGGGGAGCATGTGTATTTGTGCATCAAGCCCAATAAGTGCTCTTTGAGGATTGGATCATGTTCTAAGTTGGCACCATGGTATTTTAGGCCTTTTGAGATACTTGAGAGGATTGGACCAGTGGCCTATCAACTTGCACTACCTCCAATAGTGAAATTCCATGATGTTTTCCATGTTTCATTTCTTAAAAGGTATATAAAGGATGTTGATCATGTTAATGATTGGTCTACGTTGTAGGTGGAGAAAGAAGGAGAATTCCAGCTGGAACCTCAGTGCATATTGCAGCAAAAGTAGCTCATGCTCAGGAACAGAGCCATAGAGAAAGTTAAAGTGCGGTGGAAGCACTTTGGGCCCAAAGAAGCTACATGGGAGATGGAAGATCAGATGCAGGCCATGTATCCTTCTTTGTTTTCCAGTGGAGGAAAAGAAGTTTGGGTATGATGTTTGGCATATGTTTTTTTGATGTTTTAGTATATGTAAATATGTATATGGACATAACTACCGCCATGAGCTCATTTATAAAGCTCCAATAAGCAGAATGGTTGTTATCTTGTCATGTTGTCATGATGTTTTTATTTTGAGAGGTAATTCATTATAAATACAACAACGACCTTAGTTATAAAGATCCATGGGCAATATGTTTTCTTTTCAACAATTTTTCTAATGCCTTGGTGTGCTTTAACACCGAGGATGTTTTTCCCTAAGGGGGAGGGCTCTATAATAGCCCCTGGTTAAAAATTCATGTAATAAAAGTTATAAAGGAAAAATAAGCCCACGGTTAAGGGACACTTATTCCAAGTTGAATGTTGGGCAAAGATATCCTAGTGGGCATCACTGGATGTGTTTATGGCTAAAGGAAATTGGCAAAGGCAATGGCTAAGGCATTAAAAAGGCACAAAGGTGTTTTGACACATTTATTTATGAAAATAAAGGAAAATATGAGAAAAGGAAGGTGAAAGGTCACAAATTACATGTGAGGAGGAAATTGAAGGAAAATAATGGAAAATGAAGAAAATAGAGGCCTAATTATAAAAAGGCTTATGAGGATCAATTCAAGGCTTTTAGTCAGTTCAGTTTTGAAGCTATCTCATTATTCTCTCTCTCACACACTCTTGGACACTTAGACTTTTCTTGGAGCACTCTATCTTAGGAGCAAGGAAGGGAAAAGAAAGTAGATAAAGGACAAGGAAAAGGAAGGAATGCAAATATCAAGCCAAGAAGAGCAGGATCAAGCAACTTCAATAGGAATACTTGCAGGTAACATATTGCATGTTTGATTTCGTATCTAGTTTTGACATGCATGGTTGTGCATGTTGGTATATGGTTCACTTGTTGTCAGTGGCATGGTTTTTCCGGGTTATGACAATGGTTTTTAGCCTTGCCTTGCCTTATTTCGGGTTATGACATTGGTTTTCAGCCTTGTCTTGCCTTTTTCCATATAGCCATGGTGTGATGGGATTGTTTTCTAGGTTTTGAGCTTTGGAATTTCCGTATGGTTTCATAATCAAGGGTGAAGGTGGTCTCAGGAAAATTCCCAAAGGCCTAGGAATCCCTTGACCAGTTTTGGTAGGATACACGGTAAATCCTAAGGGTGGTGTCTCGGTTTAGGGCCTAAGGATCCTGTGTGGATTGCAGTAACGACTGAGAGACTTGTGTCTCATTTTAGGTCCTATTGATCTGATGTGGATTGTGGTAAAGCATGATAGACAAGGAAATGGAAAATTCCTCAAGGATAGTGATAGATTCTGGAGGCATTCCAAGCTCGATTTGGTTTTGTGATCTTGGTGTTGGTTTGGTGAGATCACGGTTTGGTGAGGGTGGTGGTGGTTTAACCTTTGGATTAACTTGGTTTTTTTTGGATTGGTTTATCCATGAGATACCATATTCATGCTTGGAATATGGAATGGGGGTGACTGACTAAAAGAAATATTTGGTTCATCCATGTCTACGGTTGGGTGGTACATAGACGTCTCAAACCTGGTTGGTTATTTCTTATATTTAATAAAATATAATTTCTCTTACTTTTTTAATTGTTATTATGTGGCCTTAATGGTTGTTATTTCATTGTTATTTACATGGTTTAATGTTGGTTATAAGAATGGTTATGTGGCTGGTTATAGTCATGCTTATTTCATGTATTTACTTGTAACTGAAAGGATAATGGATGAAAGACCTAATTAATGTCAAAAAAGTTAAGGGAAGAGGGTGGTAATCCTTCTTATCAAGTCTTGTATGAGTCATCAGTTATTTATGATCTGTCTTGTATTCATTTCCTATAGATTGCATTGATGCCAAGTGCTTGATAAAATTTCAGTCTCAGTTGGGGATGGCCAGGCCTAGTGCTAGAGTTAGATTTTTATTTATAAGTCTTTTCATCATGTAAATTATGTATTTTGAAAGCTACAAGGGTTTTTGGGTAGTGACCTGGATTTTGGGCTTGAAAAGTGGCACAAATCTGAGAGTTGCAAGCACAGGTTTGAGGAGAAAAGTCCCGAGACACATGCATACCCATGTTGTGCATGCATCTGGAGTTTTTTAGATGCGCCCTTGTCCATATCAAGGGAGAACCTAGGGCTTTAGTTGTCTAAAATATCAGTGGGATGCAAGGGCTGGTCAGGGGAATGACTGGGATGCATTCTAGGACTCCTGTAGCAAGTGAACAAGTTCTGGTATCATGTTTTTTTGTCGATTCCACTTCCTTAATTGACACATAGGGAGTCAAATAATATTATAGTAACTTCTCATCACATGTTTACCCTAGTTCGTCGGTTACTTGAGTAGATGTGGGAGGATGTCGTTACATAAGAATTTATACATACCACATGTTAGCAATTTGTAATTCCTCAAGGTTGAGGAGAGGAAACCAAAGGTAACCACAAACCACTTTAAAATTGGAATCTAGTCCTTCCAAATTTAGAGAGGTCTCTCTCCATATGGTTATTCAGTCACTTAGGTCTTAGGCTAGGTATTGAGATGAGAGAGGAATAGTTTTAATAGTTTGATGGTAGGGAAGAGGGAAAATCCATTGGGCATGCAATCATATAAAGTTGAATGATTTTCCAGTGAGAGGATGAAGAGATGAAGGATATTTCGATAGGGGAAAGGTAGGAAATCATTCTAGTGTTTTCAATTAAATTTGTTGTAGAAGGATGAGCATAGGAATTGTGGAAAACGACATATAAAGCATCTAAATGAAGGATTAATTCTAAATGCCGTTTAAATAAGAAAAACATGAATTGTTAAGTAAGCTATAATAGAGCACTTTGATAGTGAGTTATGTGATAAATCCTTCTTTAACCAAATATGAAGACATACATTCAAGCATGATAATGATAAGAGAGAAAACTGACAACACAAGATAGAACATCATCATTAGAAACTAACACATGAATCCCTCCAAAATCAAACCTCAGTCTTCTTCATTCATTGAAAAAATATCAGAAAAGTACAATGCACAATGTTTCTTCTTCTAACCCTAACGAAACCTTTGCTTCATAAAAATTACATCAATAATGAAATATTTCATTATTTACTAAGACCAATAGATTCATCTCTAAGATATCATAACAAAACCTTTACACATTTGCCAAAATAAATTTAAAAGAATAAACTTGTTTTTTACTACTATAATATAGGACACTAACACCACAAACTCTTTGTCCATATCTTCAATATTTAGAATTGGAGAATTCGTAAGCAACTGCTTCAACTGCTCAAAACTCACTGCACATTCCTCTATCAATTCAAATTTATTTCCTTTTCACTACAATGATGTAATAGGATAGGAAATTCCTGAGAATCTCCTAATGAAATGTTTGTAATAATCTGCTAGCCCCATAAAATATATGACCTCATCCACATTCCTAGGAGTTTCCCATTCCATGATATCTATGATATTTTTTGGATCCACTATTATACCTTCTTTGGGAACCACACACCCCATGTAATGAACCTTTGTCTAAAAGAAACTGCATTTTCTAAGTTTCGTATATAAATGATGCTCTCTGAGCAGTCTTAACACTACTGCTAAGTGTTTGGCATTATCTTCCTCATTCTTAGAATATATTAATATTTCATGAATGAATACAATCACAAAATTTTCCACATAAGGACGCAACACACTATTCATCGAACACATGAAAGTAGATGAAAAATTATCCAAACCCAAAGGAACCACAAAAAACTCATAATGCCCATACCTCATCTGAAAAGAACTCTTGTAGATGTCCTCTTCTTTGATGCGTACCTAATGGTATCCTCATCTCAAATCAATATTCAAGAACACTATTGATCCCTTCAACTAATCAAACAAGTCATCAATCTATGTAAAAGGGTACCTATTCTTAATCATCACCTTGTTCAACTTCTTATAATCAATGCACAACTTAAGAGTACCATCCTTTTTTTTCACAAACAATATTGGTGTGCCCCAAGGTGACACACTTGGCCTAATGTATCCCTTGTCAAGGATTTCCTTCAACTACAACTTCATTTCAACTAACTCTAGAGTACACACCATGTATGGTGCCTTTGATGTTGGAGTTTCTTCCAACATCAACTCAATAGAAAATTCCACTTCATCATGAGGCAGTAACTCTGTGATCTCTGCCGAGAATACATCCTGAAACTGCTAGAAAACCCGATACCTCTTCAAGACCTCAACGTCCTCAACATCCTAACCTTTATCACTGGAAATATGAACCACAAATAATACACATCTCTTCTTTCTACTACGCTTGACATACATATCTTTAATAAATCTAGCTAATGCTTCCTTCTTCTTACCCTACAAGATTCTATTTTCTCCATTGTCATCTAAGCACTCAATATCCTTTTTCATAATAATCCATGTTATTCCTATGAAGATACAACCAATCCACACCCAATTGAATATTGTACAATCCCAACCAAAGCACATTTAGATGTGCTGATGTAGACATACCAGTCAACTCAAATGCATAAGCTCTTAACCAATGATGAAACAACTTCTTAGTACCTGTAGCCAACTACACTAACCAAGATTCTACATGCACTTCTTTTCTCAAACCTCAGTTATCCACTAGGTCAGGGTCAGGGTTAACATAACTATAATTATATCGAGGGTCAATTAAAATAGAAACAACTTGATAACAAATCTTACCTTCCATATCAATAATGGATTCCTGGCGATCCACCTTCCTGTTATCCAATGCTACATAGATGCTAGCAATACTTTTTCCAACATCCCCAACTATATGTGCCTCTTGAGCATTGTAAATATATGGTTTTCCACCCTGATGATGTGTAAAATCCCTCTTGTGATGATCTTTGCCACAATTCCAACATTGTAAAGGCTTCCTGCCATCACCCTTTTTATGTTCCTCAAACTTAAATCCTTGTCCTATATTGACTACATTGAAATTCTTGTGTAGTGTTGCATTCTCCTTTTCATATGTATCTTGTGTCTTTCCTCTCTTCTTAACCCATTTTCCCTTATTCTTCTCGTTACCTTTCCAATCGTGTTTAGACTCAACCGTGTCTTTGATTGCTCATAATAATGTTTCAACTTTCTGATGGCTTCCTCCAACAATCTAGGTGCATCAAACTCAATCTTGTCTTTGAATGATGTCAGAAATCCACTGATGAATCTTTTAATATTTTCTTTCTCCTCCTTAAGATAAGGCACATATCTCAAGAACTCCAACAACTACTAGTATACACCTAATCAGTTATAGATCCCATCTTCAACTCATAGAACTCCTCTGCCTTGTCACCATAGTATCTTTCAGATAGATACTTCTTCCTGAAAAGTCTTTTGAAATCTTTCCATGTTAGCTCCTCCTCTCGAATGCCTTTGACATTGTTTACATCTTCTCACCAAATGTATGATTTTACTTTAAGACTCAAAGTATCTATCCTGGCCTTCATATTTTATGAATAATCATGCAATCTAAAACAATTATTCATCCTGAGCAACCAAGCTTATTCATCTTGTGACTTCTTCATTTCTCCATCAAATGTAGGATGCTTTTCTTTCTTAAACTCCTCTAGCAAGTACTGCTTCTCACTCCTATGTTATTTCAATGACTTTAGCCCAAATCAGTTCTTCATTTAGAAATACATCAATTATTAACAATTTTCCAATCATAAACAGTAACTAGAGATAGAAAAATATATTCAATGAAAAAGGAGACAATAACACAACCACAAGAGACACCATATTGGTCAAAGACTAGGGGAAAATGACACAAGGGGGGAAACACTTTCAAATCTTCCTCTTAATATATTTTCTTAAAATGTGTCAGCAGAGACTACAAAGAGCCCAATACATAATCATCCAGCAAAGATTTACCCAACACAAATCAGAAGAATACTTCCAAAACAAATGTACAACATAGAGGAACCTTTTAGCAATCAGACACATGTGGTCAACTATTAAACCTTAGCTCAAAACCCTAGTGACACTCATCAAGGTATTATGAACGCAATTGTGGTTTCTCAGTTGCTCCCTGAAACAATGTATGCAAGTGACTATGAATTTTCCATACGCCCTCTGAGGTACATACAACAAGTGACTGCAAAAGAATTTAGGCAAACCTATCTCAAACCCCATTCATAACCTTCAGGCATATATGCAAGTGATTGCACCTTCCTAATCGCTCTCTCAGGCACTGCAAACGAGCGAATAGGGACTAAACTTTGCAGAACTATCTCAAACACCTAGTCACTCCTTCAGGATGTTATGCAAGTGATTGAGGCTTTCCATTCACACTTTGAAACACAATGTGTGTGAGTGACTTTGGTCGCATACATATTGAGGCGTGTGTGCGACCAGAAAACAAAAACACTAGATATGTGCGAGCCTCAAACCTATAATTTCAGACCCTTGCATGAACTTTCCTTTGTCAGACCTGCGCAAACCAAACAAATAGAAGAGGAGAAGAGAATGATTGATCATTTTTTGAGAATGATTGATCATTTTTTACAAATGATCTTGAGGTCTCTTGTATTTATAGGCTTCCATGAGGGTCCAATTTATTTTAAGGTTGACCTATCCAATTGTACATGTGTGTGAGGCCGACCTCATCTAATGTACATGGGAGGGTTCATAAATTCATATACCAACTTCTTCTTGTCCAAATAAGGTGATATTTAGATCAATTTTGGTCCTCTCAAAAATTTGAATTCAATGCAATCATCATCTCTATCATATAAGATATCTAATGTGGAATTTGACCGTAGTTTCATAAATTAACACTCCCTCTCAACTAGGTAGAATTCCACCTCTCAATATGTGTATGTTGATCATCATATCATCCTGTCATGACATCGTTATGATCATCTATGCTCAACTCTATCTACTGAGTCATTCTTGAATATAAAAGAATAAGAATCAAGGAGCATGATATTCCACCCTTTATCTCATGGGGGAGTCACATACCTCAACCCATATCTACCAATAGGATATCCACATCAGGGAGTTCATCTATACTCAGAAACTAATGACAATGGAGAAGGTACTATTAGACACTCTCACCTCATGTCTTTGGTGAAGGTCCTATGTGACAGTCTCACCCCAATCATATTTCATGTCGATCTTCCCATCACTAACTCTAAAGAGTCATGAGGTAGAACACATGCATCATAATCAACTTGGTTTGTACACCCCATGTACACTCTCATCTCGTTGGCCAAATAGGGAGCGGTATTCCCAACAAGATTAACTTGTGCGTATGATGCAAACTAGGGTATACTCTACATAGAGCATATAGGTCGCAACATCTCTGACCCTATAAAGATAGGGGAGGAGCATCTTCAACCCTATGGGTAACGGATAGGGTGGTACCTTGTTGTCGAAAGATCCCTCAACCCCAGGAGCTCAATAGGGGGGAAGATCTGGCTTAGTGTCCTCGACCAATGCTTTCCCTTATTAGGAGGGGTCACATCCATCATTCCAAGTTTCTCTCTAAAGACAAGGAACTTTCCTTTTCGTAAACCCTTGGTGAGAATATCAGCAATCTACTCATATATCGATATATGATGGAGTTGAATGACTCCTCGCTGCACTATGTATTGAATATAATGATATCGAATCTCAATGTTCTTGGACATGTCATGAAACACATGATTCTCTACCAGATGGATCCCACTCTTTTTGTCGCAATCTATAACTGTAGTGTCTAGGACCTACTCAAATAGCTCTCCAAAGAGCTTCCTCAACCAAATTGCTTCACAGTTAGCCATGCTTGTAGGAATATACTTTGTCTCGGCGGTACTTAATGCTACAAACTTATGCTTCCTACTCATCCAAGATATCATGGAAAATCCAAGACTAAAACAACATCCATATGTACTCATTCTTTCGATAACATTTCTTGCCCAATCAACATCGGTGTATCCATGAAGTTGAACATCTCTAGTAGAAAATCTCAAATCAAGTGTGATCGTCCCATCCAAATATCTCCATATATGTTTGGCATCGGTCTAATGTGCATGGAGAGGCTCGGTCATGAAGTGACTCAATGTATTTATTGCATAGCATATGCTTAGACGAGTGTTTACTAGGTGTAGAAAATCCTATATATCATATATCATAGTGAAGATACAAAGCTTGTTCTCACTAGAAAAATTCCGCACAAGTATGCTCCACTCTCTCAACTCACAAGCTAGCTCTTGGACCACACTTAGCCAATTCTATAGCTCTCCAAGCTGCTAATCTCTCACGTGATTCCTAGGATGAATAGCCTGTATTTAAAGGGAATTCATGCTTCCAAAACTGCACAATCCAAACATAGGATCAATCTCTAATGCATGTATGATATTTACACTCTAGTAAATAATACCACTGATAGTACACTATCCTTGCACTCTAGTCTCAACTGGGTCTTTCTCTGAACTAACATGTGTTATCACCTAGATTGAACCTCAGGCTAAAGGAAGGCAATGCCACGGTAACCACAAACCACGCTTAGACAAGTAGCTATCCCTACTAGGCCGGGAGAGGGCTCTATCAGTAAGGATCTCAGCCAATATGAATGGATTAGGTAACGGATATTAGGCTAGGTATAGTAGCACAAAGTTTTGATTGGATTTTGAAGGGGTTTTTCTGAATCAGGAAGAGCTGGACAGTTTAGGTCTAGGGAATTAGGTCATAATTGTAGGGTGTATAATGGGGCAAGGTAGGCATAGGACTTAGCACTCTAGGGATTTATGGGGTGAGATGTTTAAGACTGGTGAGAAGCTAAGAAGAGCATGTGAAAACCATGGATCCTTCCTAGACTGCAGAAAACATGAAATGGTTAATGATTTCCCAAGGCAGAGCACTAATGTAATGAATTCAACCTATCAACTTGAAAGCATTCAACTAGAAGCAATGAAATGATTAAAGGAATACATAAAACACATTAACATATGATCACAGAAGAATAAACTGTACTAAAACTCCATACCACATGGATCCCACAAAAATAGCTACAATTCTTATTAATCTCCTGCCAAACTGCTTACAAAGGTGTACAATCAAAGTCTGAGCATCTAGCTGATTCCAACCCTTTACAATGAGAAAGAAGAAGAAGATATAGGCATGAATTCAACCTCCTCCCATCCTCAGGGTTTGAATCCCTAAGATGAGGAGCTAATATAACCAACACTGAACAAGAAAACAGGAATATAGGCATATTAACAACTTGCCTCTAAAAGTGAAAAACTGATTCATTTGAGCTCAAATTGAATTTTAAAGCAATGAATCTACCCTCTATGACTATTTATCTATCATATTTACATGCAAATTCATCATTTACAATGGTGAAACAACCTCCATGAGATAGAATCCATGATCACGGTCAAAAAAATGGAAAACTAGCAATCCTGTGCAAAAACTACCCTACGCACAGCGCCACTGGCCCAACGCGCAGTGTCACTTTCAAGTCCCTTTTGGAGGCCTTCCTAGCATAAAACGTGAGCTCATAATAGCTCATGGGAAAGGTCTTCAAGCCTACTTTCCAAAACACCTAGAATTTCTGAATTTGAATCTCATTTGACCCATCAAAACTTGATTCTCCCAATACTGCTTCTGTGTGTCCAAAAAGTGGCAGAAATGTCATTTTTAGGGTGTTTTTTGACCTTTTGGTGGACCAGTTCTGCCCCAAAAAATTAGGAAATATCTAGGGTGCATTTTGTCATTGCTCTGAATCCAAAAATTCAAACCATTTCTCATTTGGGTGCCCCTAGGAAAAGCGCAGTGCCCGTGGCGTTGCACGTTGAGCCACCTCTTGGACGCGCAACACCACTTCCTGAATGCACAGCGCCACTTCAAGCTCACTTTTGACTGCCTTCCCGATGTAAAAATTGAGCATGGAATAGCTCGTTGGAAATATTGTTGAGTCAAATTTCTAGAACATCTTGAATTCTTCAATTTGGAGCTCATTTTCCCTGTTAAACGCTCAATCTCCCAAGAATGGTGAAAATGTGCAGAATGAGGCTACCAAAATGAAGAGTGTTGTTTCAGTCAACTTTTGGAGGTCTTACTCAACTCCAAATTGATCTCATGATAGCTTATTTGAAAGCTATCTGTGTCTAGTTATCCTTTGACTCATCAAGAAAGTCAATTTGTCACTCCAACTAGGAGAAAGCTTGATTTTTCCAAGGTCACTCCAAAAGTGCAACAACTCTCTTGTAGAAATTGTATTTTTGACATTTATTTAAAACCATGACACATTTGTAAAAATTTAAGGAGGTTTTTCTTGATTGGACTATTATGGACAAAAACCTCTCTCACGTTTTCTAAATTCTTCCTTGTTTGGTCTAAAAAATAGTTTTAAGAAAAGCTAGCCCTATGTGTGGCAAATGATTTGTCCCTTGGAATGACTTATTGAAAAATGTTGGATACATGATGTGTATGAGTTGGAATGGCCTCATACTCACTTAAATGACCTCCCTTATGCCTCATATACTCAGATGTCTCTAATTTCATAGCCAACCCTAGCTCAATGGGTGAGGAAATTAGGGTTTAGTGCTTGTGGAAAATGATGATTTGGACACCCTTGGGAAAAAGACAATTCCCTTTGGCATGCACTTAACCCTTTGAAACTTTACCCTTTCACTTGACTATTTTCTTCGAAAAATTGATCTTTTGATGGTCTGGCATCTTTGGAACACCGAGTTAATAGCTTGGGATTGTGAAATTATTACATTTGAAAGACATAAAATTACATAATGAAATAAGCATTTCTATTTACGAATCATCTTCACATGGTGAAGGGATGTTATTTGATCACCCTTTACTTGCTGGTCTTATGCAATGGAATGGAACCTTGGCAACCCTAATAACCTAATGAAACCTTGAAAAACCCTAAAGACCTAATGAGACCTTGAAGGACTGAATTTCAAGATGACCTAATGACCTCGTGAATGATACAAATGGCATGGTAGAGATAACTTTATGGATGATGTACAGTCAACAAGATATGAAACTATGCCAGCAAGTAATCACATTTAGGGAAGAGTGATGTTTTTGGACAAGGACTACCATCAGTGACTAATTTTTTTGCATGACCTAGTGGAATGATAAAAAATTCTGAATCAGACCCTTAAAATGATATGAAAAGAGGATTTTTGATCACTGATGGCAGGATGCAAATACTGACACTAACAATATGCATGAGTTTCTCATGCAGGAATCTTTAGTTAACTGCATAGAACTAGTCGATGCATTAGTGCACCAACTAACTGTTAGTCCTCTATTAGTTCCTCAAACAGTTTGGAAGTAATTTAACTGAACTTGACTCAGTAAAATGAGTGATCTAATTTCCAACTCAATTTAAACTCATAATGGACCCCTAAAACCTAGGGAGAACATATACATGACTATAGAAAGACTTCCAACTGGAAATTACTAAGTTAATTAAGTTAATTAAACTTAATTAACTTAATGCAAGGAAAAATTTAAACTGGAATTTGTTGTTGCCATTTCTAAACACTCCCTCTCAACAAGAAAGGGATTATTAGCTACGTTGATCCTATCTTTGTGAAACTTGAATCTATATCTTCACAATTCCTTTGTCAAAATGTCAGCATCTTACTCCTCCGTGGGAATATAATATAACAACATAATCCACCTCATTACACAATCACTGAGATTATGATATCGGATATCAATATTCTTGGACCGATCATGAAAAAATGGCTTTTCAAAGAGTTTGATACAACTCTGATTATCAAAGTTGGATCCATCTGCTGACCAAACAAACCAACCAGAATCCTCCTCATCTAGATGGCCTCACATGCTACTTGACTTGCAACCATGTACTCTTCCTCTGCTAAACTGAGTGCAAACGATCTTTGTTTCCTATTGTACCAAGAAATTGTCGCTAACCCAATACTTAAGATCCCTCCTGATGTGCTTTTCTGATCAAATGGACTCCCTGCCCAATCTGCATCGTTAAATCCTCGAAGCTTCACTCCCTCTATCCTTTTGTACCATAATACATACTTAGAAGTGCCCTTGAGGTATCTCAACACATGCTTTATCTCCTTCCAATATAGCTTGGTAGGCCTAACCATCACTTGACTAAGTTGGTTAACTACATAGCACATATCTGGTCATGTGTACACCAAGTACATGAGTGAACCCACAAGCTTCCTATAAAAATTAGCTGCCACTACTTCCCTTGAAGTAACATCCTCCTTCCTCTAGTTACCTGTTATAGGAGTCTCCATGGGTTTGTTTCTTTCCATGTCGAATCTCCTGAGTATCTCATTAGCATACTTGCCCTGAGATACAAACAACTCCCCATCTTGCTGCCATACCTCCATGCCAAGAAATTAATGCATGAGCCCTGTTTCCTTCATCTCAAACTCTCTTGCAAGGTCCTCCTTGCAATATTTGATCAATTGATCATCACCTGTCAGTATGAGATCATCAACATAAAGTATAATGATCAAAAATTTACCTTCCACCACTATGTGGCATAGATTTTCATCCACTTCACTCTTCGTGAAGCCCAAGCTAGTGAAGTAGCTATATATCCTGGTGTAACAAGCATGGGGTGCTTGTTTCAGCCCATACAATGCTCTCTTTAGCCAGCATACATGCAAATCACGATCAAAGGTCTCAAAACCTTCAGGTTTCTCTATGTACACCTCTTCCTCAATCACGTCATTAAGGAAGGTTGTCTTCACATCAATCTGATGTATACTCCAACCCATCTGTGCTGATAGTTCCAATATAGATATGATCGATGAGTAACTTGCAGTAGGAGAAAAGGTCTCATCATAGTCAATCCCCTCTACCTGTGAAAATCCACGAGCCACAAATCTAGCCTTATGCTTCTCCACACTACCGTCTACAACTTGCTTTACCTATATCAAATCTTTTACTCGATGGTATCAAATAATTCATCCCATATTTCATCAGTTGGTATAGAAAGATTTATTAGCTTTCTATATACCTCATCTACCTCAGTATACTTCTCGAAAGTGGGCTTGTTGATGAAGATATGCTTGATTTCATGTTTAATGGTTAAATCAAACTCTAATGTTTCAATAAATGCTTTCCTTGTGACATGCCACTTAATACCTGCAAAAAATTGATGTATCTATGGCAATTTTGAATATCTTATCAAATTAATATTCCAAGCTGATAAGTGTATCATTTGGTGCTACTAGCCCTGGCAGTCCTCTATGATTTAGTAAATTGAATTTAGTGTGAAACCTCTGGATAGTACTCTCCAGAGCTTGAGACTTGGTTTCCAATTGGGTCATTAAATTTCTCTTCTATAACATCTTTTTGATCTATAGAATGGTCTCCTATTATGTCTGCAATCTGGATCTGTTCCAACTCTGACCTGGTCTTTGAATTCAATATTCTGATCATGGAAGTGGTCTCAGCTCATTTTTTTCCTAATGTTGTTATCACTTGCTCAATGGTTGTTTTGGATCTATCGATTAACTCTTCTTGCTCAAATATAATATATATAGAAGGCCAAACCTCATTTATGGAATGATTAATATCTATCCAAGTCCTTTCCTTGGCTTGGGCCAAGGGGTGAGTCATTAGTGATTGATTTTCCAATTGGTTAATATTCTTCGTCAGTTGATGATATTTCTACATTTATTCAACCAAAAGAGAATAATTTTTAATCTTTTGAGCTTCTACATGTTTGAGCTTTTACTGGAGCCTATCATTTTCCTGTCTCTAAAGAGACAAGTCCTGCACAACTTTATTTAAATATTCAGGTGTTGATGTTGAATCTCCTGTTGTATATGCCACTATGATGGGTATGGTTGTCACTAGAGCTTTAATCAAGTGTGCAGCCTCTTATTTTTCTTTAAGGAGTTTCTCAATCTGTTCCTCCATCTCCTTCATCTATATATTTTTCTCAATAATCAGTTTGAGCATGTCCTCCTTATGTTGTTCACTTTGTTCAATCTCATTTGCCAATGGATCTTCTATAAAAGGCAGTTTAAGCGGTTTTCTAAGTGCTGCAATGTCTTCATTCTTTTTCTTGATGATCTCCTCCACAACTTTGACATCACTGGGATGATATCCTAGCTTAATCACCAAATCTTCCAATGTTTTAATTATGTTGTCCTTTGTTAATGAAGAAATATTCTCCAATTTCAACTGACTTTGGACATTTGAAAGAGATGTCCTTAACTTTGAAAGCTCTATGGCAGTATTTTTCATGGTGGAGAAAATCATTTCTCCATATTGTCTATGCATATCCATTTGATCAATAGGATGTATTAATTTTATATCAAATGAGAAAATGGTTTTCTTATAATATGTAGAAGTTTTTGGAGATGGCACTTGAGCCTGTAATAATTCCATTTGCATTCTTCCCTTTTTAATTTGAAATGTTGTTAACAACATGTGCTAGGAGAAAGAAGTCGGCTTCCAAAATTGAGCATAGGTGTTGGCCTTTATTGTTTCATTCTCCCGCTTAACCTGCAAAAACTTGAAGATATTGGGGTCATCTAGTTTAGCCAATTCTGTTGACTATGACTTATCTGTAGGATTTTGTGAGGCTGAAGAGAATGGAGTATCAAGGAGGTAATCTTATAACCCTGTAGAAAACTGCAAACCACTCATGATAATATCCTTTTTCTCTTCCTCATTTTGAATGGTCACATCTCGGAGTTGCGTCTTCTACTTCTTTTGTTGAATAATACACTCTTGAGCAATTATTTTTGTACATGATGGAGATGAGGGTTCTTCTCTTTGTCTCTTCCCCTTTTTTTATTGAGGGACATGAGTGTGAAGGGTAGATGTAGACAGAGTGTGCTCCTCTGCTTCTTGAAGTGTATTATCCTCCCACTCATCCTAATTCATAAATTTCTCAATTTATGGCCTGGGGGTATGATTAGAAATTTTGGCTTTGAGCTCCACCCTTAGATTGGAAATAATACTAAATGAATCATATGGCCAGGTGAAACTAGGTGGAAAGTTTAACAGCTTGAGAATGGAATTTGCTTCATAATTTGTTGCCCTAGTATTACATAAAAATGGGCCTACTTGAGTTTTGATCTTGAATTGTGATTTCCTTTTCCCTTAAACAAAATGGATTTCATCCATGTTTATTATATGTCTTATATATTCCATAGAGAAAATTCTCATTGGAACATACTTTGGAAACTTGTATGGAGCCAACTCACATCCATATACTCTTATTTCTGTGTAATTATGCTATAAATATCAGTCTCTAGTCTTCTTCTACTCACTCAAGTGTAAATTTTTTTTGATTTATGCACTAATCTAGGCGCATCCTGACTGCTGAGAAGCCTTGCAACTATATGAAAAAAATTGTCAATGAATTTTGCAAACTTAAACTCAATTAAGTTTCTCCTAGCTAACGAGGTCCGCTGTGTCACTTCTTGATTGATTCCCTAATCATCTTGCCTGTGTAGGTTTATCGGAAACTTGTCTCCCTGTTGAAAAAGGAACATGTAGACTAGAATAGATGCATAATTGAATATGCCTTCAGTAGTAATTTTCATCATCTGTTCATGCATATTATCAGCCAAAAATGGGCTAAAATTATACATGAATGATGGCTTGTGCTCAGTGGATAAAATGGATAGAAAGCCTAATATAGGCTCATCTACCCACTAGTCTAATGGATAGCCTAAAAGGCAAGAAACTAGGGAAATTATCTTCTTTGATTTTTGAGGTAACATGGAAGTTGGGTAAGGGGGATGTTTCTTAGGAAGCTGAGAGTCTTTTGGGAGAAAAATCTAAAAAATTTGAGCTCTCCGAGGAAAGGTTAATTTATGATATAGGTCCATTAGAATAGTTGCAGAAAAATGGCTAAGGGAGTCATTTGGAGGAATCAACATCATTTGTTTATGGTTTCTGGTGTAATAGAGACTAGAATGTCTCCATTTTGAGCCACAATGGTTCTTTGCAGTGGATTATACCTGGCTTGACACAACATGACCAGATCAAGGAAATAATGGGTCTGAGGAAAAATAAACATAGAAAATAATGACTCCCAAAAGTCAATGTTATCCTATTGATCAAGATAGTTTTTCTTTAGCCAGTGATGTAATTCGAATAAGTTGAATTCACACTCAGTGTCAGAAATCTTAAATTATTGGTCAGCTAATGGCATATGGTCTAGGTCTAGGGTAGCAGAAGTCTTAGGATTGTCATCAATTTTGGATTTGCTGCTAGAAGACTAGGATTTTCCCTTTGGTGCCATGACTGTGGATTTTGAAAAAGAAAGGACATCAAAGGACATAATTGGCTTTAACAGGTACCTGGATAGAAAAATAAATCTCATTCAAGGGTATCTGGGCTCAGAATTGCTGAAATTTGATAGGTGTTGAACAATAGGAGTATAGAAACTCTAAAGAGTACCTACAATTAAAAAAAGTGATCAAAGTAGCTAGGGGAGCCACGCAATATGTATCAAAGTGTTTTTATAGGCCTTAATGAATTACTGTTAGGATGGAATGTTACCAAATGGGATTTTATGTTCATTAATGAGTAATGGGACCCTGGTAATGGATAAGAGTGTAATGGGCAAATGATAATGGGAATGAAGTAATGGGTAATAGATGGATAAGTGGTGGAATATAATAGGCGGAGGGAGATGTGCAAGTGATGAAGTATTAACTGTTGGCGGGAGTGGAGGAGTGACAACGGATTTCGGGGGGGGGCGACGTTAAGTGGTTTAAGATGATGGAGGTGCGAACTCACAAGAGAACACCATGTTCCATTAGGCCCGTGAAAAGAAATACCACTTTTCAGACCCCCCCCCCCCCCTGATGTTAACATGAAATAGGAGGGGGTGCGAATTGGTTTCACTGCCGTTGATCTGGGCAGGGAAAATCAAGGTCGTCGATAAGTGCACTTTGGATATCGCAAAACAACAAGACATAAAATCATTTCCTGACGGAAAATAAACTCAAATTTAAAGGTTATTACATAGTGCTAATCATGTTTAAATGATATGATTAGTTTATTCTTCAATTAAATAAATCTATCAAATCATAAATATAATATAAAGGCACATTTGATCAAGCATGCCTTTTATTTGCTAAAGGAACTCCTAGCCCTATTCTGCTATAAATATAAAGTTGACCAAGATTAAATACTTAGGTCACTTTTTCCTCTAATCTACCATTTCTTCTAATTTCGACCTAGATTGAACAGTTTGGTTGAATTATTTTCTAATCCTAAAACATAAATTTAAACATGTTTGATCATGATTTTACTGTATGATTCAAACATAATTTCTTTCAAGTGGCCTTTGAGCTTTCTCACTTGTGCACTTATTTTTCTTTTGATGGCATTTGCTTTTCATACTTTTTCACAAATTTTCATTCTTTTATTCTATTATTTGTTTTTTTCATTTTTTTCATACCCTCTTTTATAAATATCTAAATTATCAAAACTATTTATGTTACAACATTGGCTCCAAGTGGGGACTTCTTCCTCTTGCAGGATGCAGAGAACTTGCAAATCCATGTGCCTTCTCCTCGAGCTAATGGGGTCTCTGTTGAAAACAATTACACTCTACATGTAAAAAATAAAAACAATCAGTGATGTACAAATAATGAATGAATGGAGGAATCTCAGTATTGGGTATAATGCTTCAAATATTTCCCATTAACAGGAAATGAGGAATATTGTCCTTCCAAGTCTACAAGATAAAATTATTATTTCCTTTAACCTTTACAATGCTAAAAGGTCCAAACCATATATTATCACACTTTCCATTTTTTCCTTTATCTTCCCCTCTTGTATCCCATATTAATACTAAATATCCTTCTCTAAAATCTCTTTCTCTAGCCTTTTTATTAAATAGACTGTTCATTTTATTATGATATTTCTGAAGCTTATAATGAACTTCATCTCTATTTTCATTAAGTTCTATAATCTGATTGATTCTCCTGGAAAAATCATCAGGTTCTTCATTTTCTTCTTGTAAAAACCTCATAACAAGAAAACCTAAATGGGTAGGAAATATGGATTCCTTACCATAAACAAGCTAAAAAGGAGGTTTACGTGTTGACCTCTTTGGAGAGATTCAGTTTTCCCAAACTGCATATATGAGATGGCTGCCCCAACTCCTTTTGTGGCCCTCTAGTGTTTTCTCAATGACTTTAACCAGGATCTTTTTTAAGGACTCTGCCATTCCATTTCCTTGTGGATAGTAAGGGGTAGAATGATGAGACAAAATTTGGTATTTCTGAAAAAATTCAATCATCTTGACACTGTTGAATGCTACTACATTGTTTGTGGCTATCTGTTGGGGGCATCTAAACCTAGATAGTATGTTTTCTTTGATAAATTTAATAACTACAGTGTCAGTTTCATTTATAATTAGAATGCATCTACCCATTTGGTAAAATAATTTGTGGCAGTCCATATCCATCTATGTTGGTTGTTTGATGGTGGATGAATTTCCCCAATCTAATCCAATCCCGATTGTAGGAAAGGTACTTGAACTAGTACTGGAAATAGAGGAAGTGTTTCTAATCTCTACTCTCCAGAAAACATTTGGAATTTGGTACAGCTTCTAACCTTTGCTCCTACTGGTACAAATAATGTGGGCCAATAAAATCTTGCTCTTAAAATATTATAAGTTGTAGCTCTCCAAGCATAGTGTCCTCCACAAATACCTGCATGAAATTGATTAATGATTCCTTCTGTCTCACTTTCTGTCAAGAAAAGTAAAAGGATGTTGATTGGGTCCTTCCAATACAGATTTGCATTGATAATCCAATATTTTATGTCCTTCAACTTTAGTTGTTTACATTAATTCTTTTTAAATTTAGATCGACACTCAAAATCTAAGAAAATGCACAATATTAGTGTACCATTCAGATAACAAAAATTTCTCATCAATATGAATTGGAGTTGATTGGATTGAAGATGAAGGTTCTTGTGGCTTATTATCTGCTGGAGTTTGAGAAGGTTATTGTGGATTCTTCTCTGTTGGAGTCTGAGAAGGTTCTTGTGGATTATTCTTTGCTAGAGTCTAAGAAGGTCCTTGTGGATTCTTCTCTACTGGAGTCTAAGAAGGTTCTTGTGGATTATTCTCTAGTGAAATTTCAAAGACAAAATTTATTCCCAAGACTTTACAATTTGACCCAGCTAAGAGTTTAGCCAAGCCTTGACCCTTTACTAACTTTGTAGTTTTGATGATGAGATAAAATTTCAATATCTTAGTAATCCATCTTCCTATTCTTCCATCAGTATCAGTTGAGTTTTAACAATACTATTGGGAACATATGCAATAATGGAAGAGTGGAGGACATAGACTCTAAAATATTTTAGTGCTTGATTTAAGGAATAGGCATGTTATTCAATAATATCATATTTGATTTCAACATCTCTCATAAATTTACTGAAAAAGGAAATAGGCTAGTCATCTCCATCTTCGTTCTTTTGCATAAGAACAACAAATAAGGTAGTTTTAGAGGCAAAGGAAAAGATGTTAAATGGTTCAGAATAGTTTGGACTGGCCAGTATTGGGGCTTCTGAAATGGATTTTTTAATCTGGTCAAAAGCATATCTTGTTGGAATTTTCCATTTAACTTCATGATCTTTCCTCAACATATCAGTGATATCCTTAACTATTTCAGCATAATTAGGTATAAATCTTCTTAAAAATTTGATTTTTCCAAGAAAATCCTGAATTTCCTTCTTATTCCTTGGTAATGAAAGTGCTTGGATAATTGAAACTCTTCTAGGATCAATGACCACCCCTTCCTTAGAAATAATATGGCTAAGCAATTTTCCTTCTTTGAGTGCAAACAAAGACTTTTTGGGATTAAGAGAAATCCCAAACTTCCTACACCTGTCAAAAACTTTCCTCAAGTGCTTTAAATGTTTTTTTATCAGAATTAGAAAAAATAGTCAAATCATCAAGATAAATGACAACAAATTTATTTGTCTTACCCACAAATGCTAAATCCATAGCTCTTTGAAAGGTAGCTCCAACATTAGTTAATCCAAAAGGCATTCTTGCATATATAAATGTACCCCAAGGAGTTGTGAATGTTGTATTTTCTTTATCTTTAGGGCTCACCATGATCTGATTATATCCAGAAAAACCATCTAACATAGAAATTCTATTAGCACCTGAAATTTTTTGAAGCAATTGGTTCATCTTGGGTAATGGATAATTATCTTTCAAAGATGATTTATTTAATTTCCTGAAATCTACACACAATTTGATTTCACCATTTTTCTTTCTTACTGGAACTAGATTAGTTATCCAATCAGAATATCTCAATGGAACTATGATCTTGGTACCAAGTAGATTTTTAAGCTCTTTTTCAATGGTAGGAAGAAGGAAAGGATTAATTCTCCTTAACTTTTTCTTAAAAGGTTTAGCTTCTGGTTTTAAAGGGGTTTTATGCTCAATGAGAGTTTTATCATATGTCTTCAACCCATTATAAGACCAAGAAAAAACATCTTTATAAGCTTTGAGAGCTAAATATTTATCTTTCACTTCCATTGGAAAAGATGCAAAGATTTTAATATTTCTTATTTCTTCTAAATTTCCAATATTAAATTCTTCTATATCTTCTTCAAGTGAGTTTGATAATGGATTTTTAGGAACATCATTATGGTCAAAAATCTTTTCAAGAGGGACCAAACCCTTAGGAATGAAATTGTTAGATAACTGAATGATACTATGGTCACCAATTCTTAAGTCATTAAGAAGTTTGATTTTCCTTATTTGACTCATTGTTATCTAGTTGTTCTTCTTCAATTTGCAATGCTGAAAATTCATCAATTACTTGTAAAAATGATTTCAACTACTCATCATCATCAAATAATTTCCAATGTTTAAGATTGTCAAGAATTTATGGTCTATAATTAACTTGAATTTGATATTGCACAAGCATCTAATCAGGAATTTTGAAGGAACTAGATGAAACAACTAAAGAGTCTGCATGAATATTTTCATCCCTTGGAATAGCAATGGTGTTAAATGCTTGAAAGAAATTATCCACTCAATCCCATACCTCATTCCTCTAAGATATAAGTATAGGATGATTTGTTTGACAAATATTCCTTACTTGTTTGACAATGAGCTCCAAGTCACTGAATACACTTAGGTCTTTCAATTTAATGCATTTGGCTAATTCCAATCCTAGCAAGAAGCCTTCATACTCTGCTACATTATTTGTCACATCAAATTCAAGTTTATAGGATTGAGTTATATTCTCTTTGTCTGGTGAAACTATTACAATACCAGCTCCATCTCCTTCCTTTGAGCGAGAACCATCAAAGTATAACTTCCAAATATCAGTCTTAATGGTCTTTGGTTTTTCTACAATGTTTTCAATGCTAAGATGAGTGTTTTGCAAGTTATTTGATGATAATTCAAAACATCCAAAGTCTTGATCTACTGAATCAATGGGATGATTTCTTGCTTGATCTGATTTGTAAATAGTATACATGAATCTTACTTCTCTATATAATATGAGATGCTCACCCCGATATACAGTAGTAGCATAGGACATGTCCATTTGAAGACTTATTCCTAATTTGGCACAACATGATCTTGATAATAACATGCCAAATTTAGGAGGGATATCAGTGACTACAATGTCTAAAACCACACTCTTAATAGGGATTTTAGCTAAAGTGAGCACTAGATCCTTTATAAGTCCAAGAGAGGGTAATTTCTTAGAGTCAAAAGTATATAGATCATGATAAATTCTAGTAACCTCTAATTGAAGTTGGTCCATGATTACCTTTGGCGTCAAATTATGGGAGGCTCTAGAATCTAGCATGTAGTTATATAGTATGAAATCATGAACTGGGACCAAAGACTACTGAAGGTTTTTCATCTTGTAGGCTTATTACATCTCCTTCAACATCAAAACTAGGTTCATTTAGAAACTTGATTTTTATATCCTGGATTCTTTGAAAGTTCAAATAAAGGAATGGGTATTTTGACTCTTTCTAATTCATTTTCAACATTGAAAGTGGTTAAAGTAGTTTTATCAACTGAAGTTGTTTCATTTGACTAATTCAATTGTTGAATTGTTGTTGTTTGAGATTCGATAGATTTAATTTATGGTTCATTTACAATGGGATTTTTGGGAGGTCTACCAGGCGTTGACCTAGGTCTTAATTCATATCTCCTATTTAGTTCTGCAATCAAAAACTCAGAAAAGGCCTGATACTTAGAAACTTGTGAGTCTTCTTGATCTTGTTGAGAAGATTAATTTAAAGGAACATAGACAATACCATTCTGTACAAATGAATGATCAAGATTATTTATTATCTCGGTAATCAAAGGGCTAGTGTCTTCAGGTTGTTGATCATCAATCATCAATGGAGGTTGAATTTGTTGATCAGTATTTGGTCTTTGTTAGAATTGGGTTTGGGGAGCTCTCCTAAATTGAGTTTGTGGTCTAGCAGCAATTTGTTGAATTGTTCTAGGTTGAGTTTCTATTTTTGAAATTTTATTTAAAATGTTTCTTTGTACTGAAGTGATTTCATCTATCTTTTGATCTTTATTTTTAGTTTTTGAGGAAGAACCTTCTTCCTTTGCTTTCATTTTCCTCTCATATTTTTCTTCCTTAGCTCTGATTTTAGATGATGCTGACCTATTGGCTTCAACTTCTATAGCATTTATTTGCATGTCTTCTAGGGTATGGGATGTCTTTTCTTCAAATGCTTTAGAAAATCATCTTCAAATGCTTTAGAAAATCTAAATTTGGCTGTTGCTACTAGTGGTTTACAGTCAGGTGGCATCTTATGAAAATTTTATTGAACCTTTTTATGAAATCCGCCACAGGCTCACCATGGTTTCTTTTTAATTCTTCAAATTCTGTGAGAAAATAAACAGGGTCCTTATTAACCCCCCACTGATTCTTAAATATGGTATTTAATTCATTCCAAGATCGAATAGAATCAACTCTTAGTTGTCTAAACCAAATCCTAGCATTCCCTTCTAGTGATTGAACAAACATTCTCATATATACATCTTCATGTTCAATGTTCATGTTATCAGCAAAATACAAGAAGGAAACTAAATGATCTTCAGCAGACAAACCAGTTTCTCCATTAAACATTGGTAGGTGTTTTAAATACCCATCAGGAAAATTATTGAGTATATTAGGAAGCTGTAAAGAAACATACCTAGCTTGAATAATAGGTCGAAAAGAAGCCATATTTGAAGATGAAGATGAATTAGTAGAAGATGTGGTAGATGATGATGAAGCTGTAGGTGAAGATGGAGGTGTAAAAGTAGGTGGAGGAGGAAAAGACGGTGGAGGATCTCTAAAAATTTTGAAATGTGTTTTGATAACTAACTTCTGGACCTCTATTTCAACTTCTTCTTTGTTTTCAAACAAATGATTTGAATATAAAGGAAAAGTTTCCTCAGGTTGGAAAAAGTAGATGGAAAAGTATAATGAGTGGGGGAGATAAAATTAGTAGGTTTTAACTCAAGTAAATGTACATCCAAATCTTCTTCTAACTTGGGTGAATCTGAAATTATTTCACAAATTTTATATGATTCCAATGAATGGACTAAAAGAGCTAATTGCAAATCAACTCCTTTGGATAGTAATTCTAGAACCCTAGGTGTTAAGTCAGCCAAATCTAATGAGATGGCACAGACCTAAAGGGATCAGATGTTGAAATATCCTCAAGTTGTAAAGGTATAGAAAAATAGGAAGAAGCCTCAATTCTCCTTATTAAAGAGGCTTCTCTCACCAGTCTCTCTGGATTAGATAATGGAGAGACAATTTCAGAGTCAGAATGAGACCTAGTATTTCTTGAAGGAGCCAGATTGGGTTTGTGAAGTCATTAGGTGAAATATTTTAACCTAATATTCCTTTATTCACCCTAAAGGAAAAAATTTATCATTGTCCCAGGGTAAAATAATTTAATTTTCGTTCTCCCGCAATGGCACCAATCTGATGTTGTCCTCTGAGATAACTCTAGGTTAATTAATTATGTCACAGCATCTAAAATATTTTGTTTGTTTTGAAAGTTTTTTGGATGACCAATGTGATTTTTGGCTTGGTGGGGCCTAACCTAGGTTCAACGTTAGTTAGCCAAACAAATCCCTACACTACTGGCCCTTTCGGCATCAGCCCGCGAAGCGTGAACCAATGTCTCACTCGAAGCAGTATAGGGGGATGTTGGAACCAAGTTTCTACACCTTGAGATGGTCTTGATGTCGGTTTATTTCTTCTATTCCTACACTCGTGTAGGTTGTTAAGTTCTAGGGCTCTGTCAGTCTAGCCCTTTATTCCACCCTTCAGTACCTCCGCGAAGGAGTATGGTCGACCTTCACAGCCCTATCCTGCGATTCAAGTACTTTCACGCTGTTACAACAGTGTATCGTGCAGATTCCCAAACTATCTTAGTGTCTTACTTATCTTACTAAACAATCACAGTTAGCACCACGTAAACATATATCCTTACTTGCGTTCAATTAACCAACATAATTACATGAATTCACACACCACATGAGCATTATAAATGAAATTCATACACAATAGGACAAGATGTATTAATAGGAAACAAAGATACATAATTTGTAGAATACTTCTCTTTATTGATATCTTCAGATGATTATAGACTCTATATGCCCTACACACATAGCTACAGGGGTCCATGCACTCAACTGTGGAATTCTACCCTTGGCCTCTGCACACTCAGCTACAGAGCCTCTACCTACACTAAGACCTAAAACTTAGACTTCTCTCCTTATCTCTCAAGACTTCTTACTTCTCACAAAAACTTATTATGACTTCCTAGAGCTTACTTACTTAGCTCTTTTGATACAATCCCATGGTCTGCGGACCATGGGTAGATATTTACAGTCGACTTTACACTTAACAAAATAAGGGAGGACAACCCTTTATGACGCATGACACCTTCACGCTTCGCGACCACAAAATGTGGAGACTTTACACTTTAGAACAAAAATTGACCCAAAACATGGACTCTTAGCCCCAAAACTGTCCTTGGGGGATCCTGTTCCCAACAGGCCCCCAACACAAGCATCGTGACTCACCCTCGAGTCACTCAATAGGTACGGAGATCTTAGCACGAAGACCTCCTAGCTTGATCCATATGACCACAACCTCAGCAGTGCATTGTGCAGCTGCCTGCTTTGCGTCTTCAACCATCTTCTTGGTCAGTGCTCCTAAACTATCAACCTGAAGCATTTGCTGAGTTGCTTGTAGAGTCGCAAGATTTCCTTTGATAGAGGTTGTGACCGTGTAAGCCTCATCTAGTCAGGGATTTATTCATGCCTTCAACACTACTTCCTTGTGCAACATTGCATCCACCTGTTCTTTCAGCTACTTGGCCTCCTGCAGTGTCGCCAATCACTGTGTGAGCACAATGGTTCACGTTGTGCCTTTGACCTCATCATAGAACTATTGTAGCTTGCGCACTTCTGTCTCTAGTCATTGTACATTAGGGTCCTCCTGCAAGCTCGTCAGAACCTCGAATGACTATTCAAAAAGCTGCGTGTAGTCTGCTACTGCACTGTCAATCGTTGTTATTGCCTCTATGATAGTGGTTGTACGTTGTTCCTTTACTTCTGGTGGAGTTGAAGGCTAGGCCTTCAACTTTAACTCAGTGATCTACATGTTCAACTCTAAGTGAACCCTCGCCATTTCTATACAGGCGTCGTGCACCCCTGTATCCAGCTTACGAACGCGCACCTCGACTAGTTCTTCCTCAGGAATGGCCAACTCTAAGACCATTCGATATGCATCCTCGATGATCTATATTATATGCTTGTTTTGGTTGGTTACCTCAGTCACAGTGGAGATGGTAGAGTCTCGCTGTAGTGCCACCTTCTCATTGTTAATCCGCTGCTCACTAATCACCTGGAGGGCGCAGTGCTCGTGGGCCCTCAGCTCCGCAATCACTCAATCATGCAAGAGGTGAAGCACTTCACCAGGGAGCATTGAAAAATTCAACCCTACTCCGTTAAGGGCGATGAGAGTGGACTTGTTAGCTTCATTCTCCATGGTCAGTGCTCCATTAGGAAGCAATATCGCACTGGAGGCCTTCAAGCACAGCATCTTGGCTTCTGAAGTGTCGATAGCAAGCCTGGTAGACACCGTGCCAGCCTATGATGCACGGGTCTGTAGCTCTTGCAGACCTGTTTGGATAGCCCCGAATACTAGTTATTGCTAATGCTCAAATTGTTGTAGGGCCTCCATGGTGACATATCACACTGTGTCACCGATGTCATGCAAATCTCCCTCGGTGAGGGTGATTGGGTCCAGTGATGTCTTAGTAGCCCTGGATTTCTTCTTGGACCCTCCTTTCTCTTTCTCCCTTGGATGTCTGATATGGGCGAATGTCCCCTATGGGTCCGCGTCGTGCTGCTCTATCTACTCATCCATCTCTTCTTCTGTCTCGGGCGAAGGCGACCTCACGCCTTTGTTAGAGCCACACTCTATTCCACCTATTTGCTTCTCTGTCTGCTGAGCAGCATTTCACTCTACCTGGGCCTTGTCATCAGCCTCCTTCTTTCTCTTTTTGGCTAGTTGCATCATCTTGAGATTGGCTTCCTCCTTCTTGCACTACGTGGCGGACTTACTCCCTCCAACCACCAAGTCTATTGTGGTGTGCCACTGTGCTAGCCATCGATCAGGTACTGCATCAATGACATCATCCATTGCTAGGTAAGGCAAGTCATACCATGTCTGCACAGGGTCTTTCCACGCCCTAATGGACACATGGTGAAAATTTTCTTTATACTTTGTGTAGCCCTGCAGATTGGCAAACACCGTAGGTAACAATCATGGTTTGTGATTGATGGCCATGCAAATGTTCATCTCCGTCAAGATCTAGAATACCTTGATGTCCTTGATGGCCTATGCATCCTTGGTTGCCCACATCGAAGTGTACTTCACTGCTTCTGGTAGGTCTGGTGCGACCGAAGGGAATTGACTGTCCTCTGGGAACTCCCCTACTACCAACACAATCGACAACAAGAGCTACGCATATTGGAACATCTTGCTGAGCTCTTGTGCTTCGAAGCAGTTCACAAGGAACTCACCGTGGAGATAATCTACCCAATTGAACTGAACTCCTTCGGCGCACTAGGCTGCTAGCGTGATGACAGGCGCCGGAAACTCATCAGCGCGACACTTCCTCATCACCTTCCCTGCTAAAATTTGTGTATCCAACTTTACAACAGGGTCACAGATGTTGTATATGGCATATCCATGTGGATTCTTTACCAGCTTAAACTTCTCTTTCATGGCCTCTGTGAGGGCCTTCTCACCACCTTTTCTGCCAAATATCATGGCCGGATTTTCTCCAGTGTAGGGAAACTCCGTGATCCTGTGGATCAACTTGTCAGTGATGGGTATTAGCTCCTCCAGCAATAGATACCCATCATGCACCAAGTATAGCAGCTGCTTGATGACCAAGACAGTAATTGGGGTGCGGTTGTAGTGCGACACCCATAGTAAGTTGAGCAGACTTACCTTGTCTACTCCTCTTAGCCACCTTTGTGGCTCTAATGCAGTCATTCTGGTGGTTGTATTGATAACAGGGTGCATCAGTTGTTCAGTCGCCAAGTGTGGGAACTTCTCATGGTCAGCCAAGTCCCAGTTTTCAAGTTTTAACAGAGGAACCTACACCAAGCGCGATCCTTCAAAAACAATCTCATTCGACAGCACAGGGGTTTGCAAGGGGACCTTTCCCTCATCAATATCTTTTAGTACCTTGCCCACATCCTCCATGTATATGCACACATCCTCATCATCCATCGAGATGTCTTCAATTTCTTCCTCCTCCGGCTCTATATTGATGGCTTTGCCCTTCTCCTGTGCGGTGGCCCTGTCCTTCGGTGGATTTCTTCTTGGCGATGCACACACTGGTATTGCAGGCTGCTTGCCCTTCTTATCCTTCACGCTCTCCTTGGTTGGGGTGGGCTTTGGTCTCGACATCCTTGGTGATTTAGGGACTTCCACTAATACTTCGGCAACCTCTGGAGCAGCTTCTTCTGCCTCCATAACAATTTCTGGCACCGACTCCTCTGCTACTTATTCGGTATCTATAGCTTCTGTGGGTGCCGACATAATTCTTTCCAACAGTGCTCACAACGTCTCTGGTAAGTTCGCAAACACTGGACTCGCTATCAAAGCCTTGAATAATTCTCAGTTCATGTGTGCTTGAGAGCTCAACAACTCAATGCTCAAAATGCCAAGTGTTTTTCACTGGACAACCACCTGTAATTTATATGGCACTTTGAATTCAAATCTGACCGCTCCCCCCACATTCGGTTCATTAATGCCAGATTGGCAACAAATTTTCAAGGATCTGACCCATAAATTCCATCTTAAATGTCGATTGCCCACTCCATTTGGCCGAATTTCTACCTTCAAATCATGAACAGTGACTATAACAGTTACTTTCCATCCAACCTGCACGATTTATTCCTAGGTAGCAGAGCTCCCTTCACACTGCCACGAACCCTGTGACACTTCCTCACTGTTACACTAAAATTTGTCACCATGACTATTTGCAGTTAGTATGGCTCCATCAACTGTCATACTATCCTCCTTTGCAAGTCTCATACCTCTGCTCTTCATGTCAAACTCCAAGAAAGAGAGAAAGTCTTTAAAAATCTATATATCTCTGGGTACGCAGTTTCTCTTAGCCTTACCTGCGTGTATGCACCTCAAGTTCACAATACCTATGTACTTTTACGCTCTGTCTATAAAGGGGTGGGTGCGTACTCCTGTAAAGGTCAAAAGGCGCAAGTTTCACTTCAAAAAAGTTACTTGTGGTCATTTCTAGAGCATTCTAGAAGCTTGTTTGACGTGTATTGAGCGCCTCCAAATGGTTCATGTATCCCTATGAAAGAGGAACTTATCCCATCAAGAGGGGAGCTATCCCATTCAAAGAGGGGCTTATCCCATTGATGGTGGACCTGATTAACTTCCTCTAGAGCACTATAAATACAGGCATTGGGCCAGAGGGAGGGGAGGTTGAAAGCTGAACATTCCTAAGGGTAGATGCTGCTGGAATTAGGACTCCCTTATAGAACTTGAGAGGAGAGATTCCCATCCTTTCCTCGCCTTATTTGGAAGTGGGTGAGATGATCAAAGTAAAGGAAAACTCTTGTTGGACCCTAGGAGGGACCTGCACAACACCAAGGCTCAGGTTGTAATGGTTTCTTTTGTTTCCACTTAATGCAAATAAACTCATTTTTCTCAACATATTGTTATTCATGATTTGTTTCATATACTCCTTGGTCTGTATGATGAATATGTGTTATTTTATAAGTTTATCAGGTGCTATGTAATCTTTTGGCTTGTTAGTGAATGCAGGTTTCGAAGAGAAGGAGGAGCTCATTCGGATCGGCGAGGCTGGACTACTACAAAGCGTTGGACTAAAGGTATGTTATAATCACCTGATTACTTGTATTCTAAATGCATATTTAGAGAAAGGTAGTGTTTACTTGTCTTGTTTGTCACTAGAAAGCCTTAGCTTCTAGGGAGATCGGTTTTGTCCGCAAAATTGACTCTTTCCGCATGACAAAATGGCAACTCCGCTGGGGAACTCCATTGATGTGAATGATTTTTCCTTTGTGTGAAACTTTGATCTGAGAAAAGTCGTTTGTTTTCTGGTTTTTGGCTGTTTGACTGTGTATTTGGGTGGGCTAGCTTAGGGTTAAATTAGATTTTAGTTTTTCTTAGTTTTGCTAGCAGTACGCACCCTCTGAGTTAAGCACAGTGCGTACCTGTACGCACTGCAGCTTTGTGCACAGAGCGTACATGCACCTATGCAAACAGGTCGCCTGCGTACCCTGTCAAAATTGAGAAAATTTCAATTTTCTTCTTTTTTGCCTTTTAGATTTTGTTTTTAATTTGTTTTTTCTGCCCAGATCCACTGGTTTCCTGTCATAAATCTTCACCTAAGCTTGTTTCATCAGTGTCGAGAGTTTTAGTGAAATTCATAGAGATTTTGTTCTAGGGTTTCATTTTTGCACTGGTCCTGTAGTGACTTTGGCTTTAGAAGTTGTAAAACCTTGAATCTCTCTGGATTTTCAGTCTTCTTAGGAGTCGGACCTTTCATAGAATCCACCCTTGTGAGAAACCTACCTTTGTGTTGTCTCTTTGCCGAATCTCGAAAAAGTTTGTTGATTGAACTTTGAATTTTATTCTTAAGAAAAAGAACAAAAGATTTTGATTTTTGTTTTTGACTGGTTTTTGATTCTGCATTAACTAGTCCTTAGTTAAATTTTGACTGAGTAAAACATCCTGGAATCATACTTGGTAGGCTTTTGCCTCATTAGATTTACTTTTAGGTGCATTTCTCTTGGATTTTCTTTTGTGTGAAATTGAGTTGATTTGATTGCCATAGATTTTTTAACTTTGATTTCTGTTAAAGTAAGTTTTACATGCTTTGTTAATATAGGGAAAAATACAAAAAACTCTTTTGAAGAAAAGTTTGCTTTAGTAGCATTTGAGTCTTTGAAAAGAAAAGGAATTTTCGTGAAGTAATTAGTGGTCATGTGTTGTATGCTTTGGAAAAGATAAAGAGTTTGTTTCTTTGATTTTCATTGCCAAGAAAGTTGTTTTTATATCGATTTTGCATTCTCCAACTCTCTTAGCTAGGGAATTCATTGAAAAAGAAAATTAGTATAAATCATCCTAAGTGCATATTTTTAGTGGATTTGAGTCGAGTCTACACACCATCAGTTTCATCTCCACTACCTTTTGTCCTAAAGAAAAGCCATAAAATTAACGCTTAAAGTAAAATCAACTTAGTAACTTTTATTTACTAGGGCTTTGAAACACCAATATAGATCAGGCTAGTGTCTTGGAGTAGAAGAGTAATTAACTCTCCAAGACAGTAAAACCAAACAAGTAGCTCATCTTGTGGTAGGATAAATCCAACTGTTTCATTTGTACTCTGGGAAAGCTCCTCTTAAAGGAGAAGCACGAGACCGTATCCAAACTAGTGAGGGGATCAATCCTCCTTCATTGGGAAAGATGCCAGATACGCACGTACTACAAATGGTAAACCTCGGATTATTGTCGAGGAGCTTGGGGTCACTTGTCGGTAAACCTTGGATTATTATCAAGGAGCCGGCAAGGGGATTAAGCTTGTTACTCTGCCCTTGTGTGCTATCGGGTCGTAGACTGTTCCCCCAGGTATATTTGTTGTTGTTGGTAACCTTAGTGACCATTATCTTTAGGATTCTACCGAGGTGACGGTGGAGGGAAGATCCCACTGTACCTGGAGCAGACGTCGGCTAGACTCACTTGGATTTTCCGGGGGGTTCACTTCACTCGAGACGGTTAAAGTGGAGGAACTTGTGCCGGTCTATTCATTAAGCAGGTTGTCGGGGTAACTGTTCCACCCACCACTTCTGTACTGAATTCGGCCAGGGAAAATTTTAAGAACCCCCCCTAAATTTATAAATATAATAAATGGGCGAATCTCCATGTTATATAGGAAAAATGGAAGGCGATTTTATCAATAATATAATATGTATATATAATTTTTTGGCGAATCTCTCACCAAGCATGGCGAATATTTTACTCAATTATAAAATCTTGTAATACCTTGGCGAGTCTTTCACTAAATAATAAAACTTTGTAAAATCCTAGTGAATCTTAGCATAGGCTCAAGCTGGTTTAATTCCCCCATTTAAATAGGCTACATTCCAGGTGAATACCATGGCTCAATACCATGTGCCATTTTGGTGAATACCACGGGTCAATACCATGTGCCATTTTTATTTTTATTAATTCTAATATTAGGGTTAATAATGGTTTTTTGCATGGTGTTAATAATAATCTAGTCCATGGTATTTGTCCCATAGTATTTTGGCCATAGGTTTCACCTAAATATAACCCATTTTTTGAGTGTTCGTAAATATAAGGTGACTTATGGAGTAAATATAAAAAAATGTTTTATTTGTTTACCATACCTCTCGTTTATTTATATTTTTTATTAATTTACCATACCTCTTTTACAAATATGGTATTTGGCCCATAGGATTCACTTAAATAAAACATCTTTTTTGAGCCTTCATAAACAGAATGAGGGTTATGGACTAAATATAAAAAGAAGTTTTATTTATTTACGATACGTCTAATTGATTTATATTTTTATTTATTTACCATACCTTTTGAGTAAGTATAAAAAGACGTTTTATTTATTTACCATACCTCCACTTTACTTATATTTTTATTTGTTTACACCCTTACATGTATATAAGGTGACTTATGGAGTAAATATAATTTTTTTTTATTTATTTACCATACCTCTCATTTATTTATATTTTTATTAATTTACCATACCTCTTTTATAAATATGGTATTTGGCCCATAGGATTCACTTAAATAAAACCTATTCTTGAAAATGGGCGAATGGATTCACTTAAATAAAACCTATTCTTGAAAATGGGCGAATGGAAGGTTGTAAGTCCTAATTTCAAGGGCTAAATTTACCTTTTTTACCCTCTCCCTTAAAATAAGGTGGGCTATTTGAGGTGATTTGTAAAAATGTACTATGATACAAAATATTCGCCCACTAAAAATTTAAAACCCCTTAATTTCGCCAAAGGGCGAACGTTCGCCCCTAAAATTATCCTTGAATTCGGCGATGTTGGGTTTCATCTCCAACTAGTGTTTTCGGTCTGGAAGGCTACTGTTTGTGTATGGTTTGACGCCCTAGATTCTTTAGGCGTGTGCTTCGAATTTGTTTGGTTCTTTAGAGACTTTAGGCGGTTTGCTTTGAGATTTTACTTTGTTTGCGTGTGCAGTAGTTAAAAGTTTTTAACTGTGGCTGAATTACCGAGACAGTCCCGTAGACTTCAGGGCAAGTCTCCTGAGATTGTTACCGTGGCCAATTTGTTGAGGAAGTCCCGTAGACTTCGGGGCGAACCTCCTGAAGACGTCTTGGGTCATTACGAAGGTTTGAAAGTCCTTGTAACTCCTAGTGGCAGTAAAGTAGGTTCACTTGAAGAAGGAGAGTCGTCGTTGGTAGTCCATCCAGATTACCAAGGTCTAGAAACAGGTTATAATCCCGAAGCTGTTGCAGTTTCCGAGCTTGCTGGTAGTTTTTCATCTACTAGTGATATAGGCGAAGAACCTGAAATATCTGAACCTGTTACTCCAACTTCTAGTGCTCCTGATTCACCTAGGGTAGAAAGAGTCATCACCGAAAATCTTCCTACTGGTTTGATAGCTATTGAAGAACTTGCTCCAGAAGAAGAATTTGGCGTTTCTATCCTTGAAGATCAACCTACTATTGATCTAAGGGAGCGTGAATCCATCTTTTACAGTCCTCCTAGAAGCATTACTTGGTATCTTTCATTAACTAATTATTTGGACAACTCAGGGTCAAGTTTTTCTCCACCTCATACTCCTTATCCGCCTGGAGGTATATATACTCCTGTAAATATGTATGGTCAGTTGTCCATGTTCACTCAATCTCCTGAATCTTTCTTGTATTGCGGTCCTTCTGTTCCCTCTGGGTATCAGTCACTTTCTGGTACTTTTGCGGGAGCATCTCCTCAACCCATTGAACATGGGTTATTAGCTGGAAACAATGGTAATAAACCGTTGGGTGTAGGAGGCATTTACATGATGTCAGGTTCAGTTCCCAGTTCTCAACCTCAAGGTGGCCAGTTACCGCCTGGGGGACAGCCTCAATTAACGCCTGGGGGGCAACCTCAAGATACACAAATTGCGTCTGGGGGGCAACCTCAAGGACAGTATGTACCCATAGTACAATACATTCCTCAAGGTCAACCCCAGCCTCAATATGTACCCCAAGGTCAACCTCAGTATCAATTTATAGCTCAAGGTCAACCCCAGTATTAGTACTTACCTGAAGGGTATCTACCTCAAGGTCAGTACTCGAGTCAAGGTTATCAACCACCCCAAGGTCAATCTTATGTTGAAGGTACGGGAACTGTACCTTTCAATTATCAATCCTACCCTCAATCCGGTTATGGATCTCAATATCCTCAACCTGTCATGGGTCAATACCCCGGAATGAACATAGTGTGGGATCCATCGCATGTTCAACAGGTATTGCAGCCAAGTGTACAGTTGTCATCTCAAGCTGGACAACCCTTAGTTTCTGGTTCACCCCAGCAACCAGTCCAGTCTAATGTTCAAACTTCTGTACCTTCGGTAGTTACTTAGGTACCTTCGGTAGTTACTCAGTTGCCCATTGCACCTAGTACTCCATCTCAAATGACTGCTGCAACTACCGCAACATCTGTTCCTTCCACCACACTTACTTCTGGAGTATCGACAGCTCCGGTTTCTACTGTCTCTGCAACTACTCCTCAAACATCTTTACCCTTGTCTGGATCCACGATTCAAACTACGGTTCAGATTCCTGTAGGACAGCCTGGTTTAAGTACGGTTGTCACTAGTCAACCACAATTCATTTATCAACCATACCAGGGACAGTACCAATATGGGCCTGCTGTCCAACAGCCAGTTTACCAGTATCAACCGTATCCTGGGTACACTTATCAACAACCTCAGCAACCCGAGTACGGTCCGGTTAATCCTGGTTTTCCAGGAGGATACAATATCCCGAATGCGATACCTATTCCAAGTTATCCTGGATATCCTCCTCCTGGGACTGGTCTTGTGACCCAGAGTTTTAGGGATCCTAATCGGCAATTACCATTTATTGCAACTTTGGATTTACCGGACTTGTCGCGCCTAACGAACGATCCAATAAATTATCTTCCGTTTTGGCCGCCAATGCCAAATAAGTTGCCCAGTGACATACCCAAGTTCGAAGGTAAGTCTGGAGAGGATCCGTCAAATCATGTGATGACTTACCACCTCTGGTGTGCTTAAAATTCTATCTCGGATGATTCGATCCGCTTACGTCTTTTCCAGCGTACGCTCATTGGTCTCGCGGCCAAGTGGTACATTGAGTTACCACGGGCCTCTTTTTACAATTTTAGTCAGTTAGCTACCTCGTTCCTAACTCATTTTCAGTTGCCAGTCAGATATGATAATGGCACTGAGCTACTAACTTCATTAAAACAATCGACGTCCACTTATATTTCCGATCATATACATGAATGGAGACGTCAAAGGCGATTAGTGAAAGTTTTTATCCCAAACCAAATCTTAGCTGAATAGTTTGTTAAATCATTATTACCGAAGATTACTGAAGACGTAGCTAAGGCCGGAGTAGTTACTGAGGAGCAAGTGATTGCTCAAGCGCAGTACCTTGACTTAGTTTACACTTAGTCAGGTACGTTACACGAAAAGATCCCAGATCTTCCAAAGTCAAATCAAATCGCTGCTGCTCCTTCGGGATCTCATGCTGCTGATGGCATGATTGGTACGGTAAATACTAACAGCAAGAAGAAATCTTCAAAGAATTCTTCGCCCATTATAACCTTACCAGACTCCCCGAGAGGAGAATCTTCTCTTGAAGTTTCCGCTGATATTCACGCTGTAGAGTCATCTACGGCTAAATCAAAAAACGGTGGGAATAAGAAAGGCAAGAAGAAGAATAAAGCAGACAAGACTCCAAAGGAGAAAACAGAAAAGTCAGAAACCAATGATGAAAAGCGCAAACCTCGATATCCTTGTCTTATTTGTGAAGAGGATCATTTGACAGGAGATTTCCCTCATCGGGCCGAGGTTGTGAAAATCGTTAAGGGTTCCCCAACTCCTGTTGTTTTGAAAGATCCATTTCCAAAGCAGGAGAGTAAGATGATAGGTTCTTCCTCGAGTGCCAGTGAAGAACCCATATTGATGATGTCTCATGTAAGGATTGTGACTCGATCGCAAGATTATGGTAGTAAAAGTCCTGTTGATGGATCAAAAGAAGCAGAATCTTCTCATTCAAATCCCTCAACCTCAGCTCCCGGTTCCGATCCACTACAGATCGAGAAACCTAACCCTGACTTAGTAATCAAACCGCCCGCCAAGGGTGTACTTCGAAGGTCAGCTTTCAATCCACATGCGAGAGCGGCCCAGAATTACAACATTGTTGAGGATTTAGCTGTTTCACCCTCAGCAATGTCGGTTTTAGAAGTGCTGCAATCATGCCCAGCACAGCGAAAATTACTTTTGTCAGCTATAGGAGCTGTTGATGTTCAGGACCCGAACCTAATAATCTTTGATCTAGAAAATAGTACACCACATTTTCCTCATTAGATGGCTTTCCAAATCCCAGTGATAGTCAAAAACAGGCCTATTCATCGGACTGTAATTGATGAGGGAGCTTCCACGTGTATTATGTCACTACAGTGCTGGAGATCGCTTGGTTCTCCTTCACTAAATCAATCCCAGACAATTATTAAGGCCTTTGATGGTCGCGGGTTCCATCCGTTTGGTCCTTCCACCCTATAATTGCCGTTGGTCCTTTTGCTAAATGGGGTATCGATTTTATTACATGTAACCCTCACTCGGCCGGGGGGCATGCATATATCATCCTTGCGGTTGATTATTTTACTAAGTGGGCCGAGGCGATGCCTACATTCGAGGCAGACGGCAAGACAACTGCAATTTTCGTATTCAATCACATTATTGCTAGGTTTGGTGTCCCACAAACGATAATCACTGACCATGGGCACCATTTTCGAAAGGTTATGATGACAGAACTTACAGGCTAGCTTGGTTTGCATCACGATAGCTCAACTCCTTATTATCCACAAGCTAATGGCCTGGTTGAGTCCATCAACAAAGTTTTAGTTATCATGATCTGACGAATCATTGGTAGTCATCGGTCGAATTGGCGCAACATGTTATTTTCCGCGCTTTGGGCATACTGAACCTCAGTGAAAACATCAACAGGGTTCACTCCTTTCCAACTAGTTTATGGTTTGGAAGTAGTGCTGCCCATTGAATGCGAAATCTCGTCACTTCAAATGGCTGTCGAATTACTTCTAGCTACTTCCGAAGAGGAGAAGCGTTTATTATACTTAGCTCAATTAGATGAGACTCAACGTGACGCTGCATTGGCAATCGAGACTCACGCAAAACGGATGAAAGCTCAGTATGATCACAACATGACCCCTCGAAATTTTTCGGAAGGAGACCTAGTGCTATTATATGATCAAGCTAATGATTAATTAGGTGCTGGAAAATTCGTTCCTATGTGGCATGGGCCCTACATTGTCAAGCGAAAGCTAGCAAAAGGGGCCTATGAGCTGGTAGATTTTGACGGGGACTCTTTGGGTAAACCCAGAAATGGACTTTACCTAAAGAGGTATTATGCTTAAATGATGGGTATGGAGATTTAGTTAGGTTAGTTTTTTCTTTCTAGCTCATGTGTTTGTTAGTATAGACAGTGTGCTTAGCTTAGAGAGTGTGTTTTTCGTCGTTATTCTGGCTTATCTTGGTTCTACTCTTGATATTGCAGATGTCGACGCCTCTCCAAACATACATTGGATTCACTGATGGTGCTTGTCGTAGTACACGGAATATCTCTTCCGCAGCTTGGGTTATCTATTCGCCCTCTGACGAGTTAGTTTCTATGCATGGGGTGAGCCTCGGTCAAACAACAAACAACATTGCAGAATACAGTGCAGTGATTGAGTTATTGTCTGAATCTATTTCATTTGGGATTCGGAGTTTGATAGTAAGGTTAGATTCTGAACTCGTTGTATTACAGCTTAATAGAGTTTATGCCATTAGAAATCCAGTGTTATTAAGGTTATTTTTGAGAGTGCGCCTCTTGGAACGTGAATTTGATTACATTGAATATCAGCATATTCCAAGGTCTTTAAATACATTAGCAGATGCAATTGCTTCTCGAATGTTAGATAGAAATTTGCGATAATCATACATGTAAATTTAAAAACATTTCATCACACATGTTTAACAAGATAAGCCGGTAATAATGATATATATAGATAGGAGTGTGTCAAAAATACATCGTCTTCGATCATAGGTTGAAAAACACCTTATGATCGGCAAAAATGATAAGTACAAAAGACCAAAATGTCACATGTGTCTACAAAAGTGACCATCCAATCACTGGTGGTGCTCTCTATACGACACCACTGCACAGGCTACCCTACACAAGAACCTCCTAAAAGGTCCTCGGACTGCGACCACATAGCGCTGAAGTCTGATAGGAATATCATCTATAGTCGTCTCTAGTATGTCTACCGTAAGACGCTCTAGGTCTTGTTCCAACTCAGCTAAGGTCTCTGCGGCTGCGTCCTGTGGGGCCAGTGCCAGTGCAACTGGTACTCTCCTCTCGAAAGGCCGGAGATTGGCCAGACGCTGTGGGCCTATTTTGAAAATTGTCACTGTCAGTTTTGAGACGATATAAAAACAAAAAAGTAGATAATTTAAAAACTTGTGAAAAATGAAGTACCTGTGTCATCCCACTGTTCTCCCGGTGGAAGAATCATGTCCGGATCTCCACGAAAATCAACTCCGGCATACAGAAAATCCTGTATCGAGAAGACCTGGTTCTCTAACCAGTGAAAATACTCCGGTCTAAATCGGACAACCTCCGTGCCCTTGTCAGGATGACGGGCCATCACCGCAACCCATCGCATCAACTTAGGCTCTCGGGGAGGCCCAACCTCAACAATGAGCTACTGTGGGATCAACATTGGAACCCTCTCTAGGGAAAAACTCACAACTAAAGGCCCATAACCAAAAGTCTTCAGCTGTCCGTTTTTGGTCCTAGTCAGTTGGCCCTTTAAGTTGGCCAACACAGCATCGCACCAGTTGAAAATGGTGCCCCGATAGCAATCAATCGCCATCCGCATCTGGGATCCAGTGGCAATGTGCAAAGTGGCAGCCCCGCAAAGTCTGGTAACTATAAAGGCAATTACCATAAGTTCAGGTCGGGATATATTTTTGATTTCTATCCCCTTATCCTGGTTTTGATTATTGCACCACTCTAGTCGGAGACTAGCAATGGACTGGCCACCCGGCCTAGTCCCGGACAGAGTCAATTGTTCGCCCCTCTTGGGCAAACCAGTGAGAAAGTAAATATCTGAGGGCTCTATCTCGAGCTGGTGCCCTCCAATGTAAAAGCACTAATCCTGAATGTTCCACCTTTCAACCAGCCACTCTAGAAAGCGCACCTGGGCCCTCATGCCAGGTATGGCCCAGTATTTGTAAAGACCGCATGCCTTCAAAGCATCAATGGAAGGTTGGTGATTAATCGCGGCCAAATCAACATCTTCGTGTTCTCTCTCGCGCCAATCAAGCATGGTGGGCAATCTACACACCATAAAACATCTGTTAAAATCCATAAAATTAAAATTTTTTGGTTCATTTTTGGAGAAATGGGAGTTTCAAAATCCATTCCGCAGTGTACGCAGCCCGCCTTTAGAGACAGGGCGTATGTGCGCAGGTTCTCTTAAGGCAAGCTGCGTACGCCCGGCATTTTCCCAACTGAGAAAATGTCGTGCGTACCCCAGAAGCGGACCTTGAAACCCCCAAGGCCTCCAAAAAATGAAACTAAAGCTTAAAAACAAATTCTAAATGGATGGAAATGCAAGGGAGGATGTTGTAGAATACCTGATGAGACGGCATTCGATTTCGACGGTCGGATTCTCCGCAATGTCCACAGGAAGTTTCTTGCCAAAAGCCCTTTTTCTCTCCTGAACAGTAAAATGGTAAAAATGAAATGGTAAAAGCCCTTTTTATAGGTTTTTTGAGTAAATAAATGTCAAATTTGTTTATTTTCCACCATGAAAAGGTATTTTTCAAAGTATTTTTATCTATCTTTAAACAGGTATGAGTAATGTGTTGGTTTTTGCGCAGGATAAAAGGATTTTCAGGGAAAATGTCATTTTTCACAAACAAAAACATCAGAGTCATCTTTTAAGCCCTTTTCTGACTCCTAAAACATGAAAAGATTGCCGAGCGTTTCTTTTACACTCGTTAAAACGAAATTAAAAGACGGTCCTCTTATAGCCCTTTTCTGACCGTAAAAACAGGAAAAGATTGCCGGATTTTTGTCGTTTCAAATTCGATACTGGAAATAAAACGATGTGTCCTTGATCGCTTTTTACTTTTCAGGTCAAAGACACTAATCATGAAAGTACTCCTTGGTCGCAAGATCAAGCGGTTCTCTCAAGTATTATTTTATACTTTTTCGGGCTTGGGAGACACAAATTTACGAAAAAGTTCAACCCTGGAGTCTTCTTAAGTTTTTTCAGACTCTCTAAAATTGAAAAACGCCAAGTTTCTCCTATACTGGACTCGTTAAAATTTCACAGTAAAGGACCTGTTCGATTACAAACAGGAACGGACCACTCCTTCTTAGGGTTCGAATCAAAAATAAGTTGGACTCATCCAAAGGATGAGCTTATAATCAAGCATATGTTATCCTCCTCAAGCTTGTAAAAAATAAAGAGGTACTTGCCAGAAATGGTGGGGGAAAAGAGAGAAAAATGAGCCTATTTGTTATCCTTTGTCTCAGAAGAAGCCTTATCACCATTCTTGAACACGACACTTTTCATTCACCTGGGTTGGGAAATCCTTTGCCTCACAGTTGATCAAACCACATTGAAAGTCTTCAGCCGGGTATTAACTTTGGGTCAAATGTCACCAAGCCATCTGTTGTGTCGTTATGTGTTCAAGAGGTCACTGCAAATAAAACATTCATCTGCAAAATACCCATCATCCATCTCGACCATCCCTGAGTCAGTCCTTACAGCTACATTTCTTCAACTTGATCTATGATTTCGTGTTGTGGGCTTGCCTGCAACGGGTCGCTTTCTATCGACATCAGCACATCATCTAGAAAGATGACCTAGAAATCGTCAGTACCTTGAAATCTGCATGCATCAATGGCAGGTTTCTCGCCTTTGACGACGGTTTACATCATTGACTTTCGATCGAAGGATTCCGTGAAATTTTTGACATCAATTCATTCATTCACATCTCATGGATTGTACTGGGTACTTTGAGAACCATTGACATCACTAGTGGTCTCTCTCACACTTGTGAACAATTTACATCATTGACTGGTAATCAAGTGGTTTCTACCATGTTCGACATCAACTCATTTATTTGCATGGATAGAATCGTACGTGTTCGGGAAATAGAAATGAAGACCCTGGATCTAGTTTCCACCATCCAGGCTGCGAGGAGTTTTGTATTCATTATACATTAGACTAATCATAAACAGATGGTTGCGTCCATACTGTGTCTACAAGAGTCTATGATTATGATGTACTACAAAATCATTCCTGTATTAGAGCAGTAGTTAGTTTGTTAGTTAAAGTTTTCAATCTGAGTATGGGAATGCCTACCTCAGCGATGATATGATCTTATATATGTATTTTGTGTTGAATACTTGCAGGTTCTGACTGGGCTCTCCACAAGATAATCCTTGAAATGATAAATTACTTCACCCTTCCTAGATGATCTGAAACCCTAATCTACTACAAGCTTCGCACTTTAGGGGCAATCTGTTACACTAAAATTTGTCACCATGACTATTTGCAGTTAGTATGGCTCCATCAATTGTCATACTATCCTCCTTGGCAAGTCTCATACCTCTGCTCTTCATGTCAAACTCCAAGAAAGAGAGAAAGTCTTTAAAAATCTATATATCTCTGGGTACGCAGTTTCTCTTAGCCTTACCTGCGTGTACACACCTCAAGTTCACAATACCTGGGTACTTGTATGCTCTGTCTGTAAAGGGGTGGGTGCGTACTCCTGTAAAGGTCAAAAGGCACAAGTTTCACTTCAAAAAAGTTACTTGTGGTCATTTCTAGAGCATTCTAGAAGCTTGTTTGACGTGTATTGAGCGCCTCCATATGGTTCATGTATCCCTATGAAAGAGGAACTTATCCCATCAAGAGGGGAGCTATCCCATTCAAAGAGGGGCTTATCCCATTGATGGTGGACCTGATTAACTTCCTCTAGAGCACTATAAATACAGGCATTGGGCCAGAGGGAGGGGAGGTTGAAAGCTGAACATTCCTAAGGGTAGATGCTACTGGAATTAGGACTCCCTTATACAGCTTGAGAGGAGAGATTCCCATCCTTTCCTAGCCTTATTTGGAAGTGGGTGAGCTGATCAAAGTAAAGGAAATCTCTTGCTGGACCCTAGGAGGGACCTGCACAACACCAAGGCTCAAGTTGTAATGGTTTCTTTTGTTTCCACTTAATGCAAATAAACTCATTTTTCTCAATAGATTGTTATTCATGATTTGTTTCATATACTCCTTGGTCTGTATGATGAATATGTGTTATTTTATAAGTTTATCAGGTGCTATGTAATCTTTTGGCTTGTTAGTGAATGCAGGTTTCGAAGAGAAGGAGGAGCTCATCCGGATCGGCGAGGCTGGACTACTACAAAGCATTGGACTAAAGGTATGTTATAATCACCTGATTACTTGTATTCTAAATGCATATTTAGAGAAAGGTAGTGTTTACTTGTCTTGTTTGTCACTAGAAAGCCTTAGCTTCTAGGGAGGTCGGTTTTGTCCGCAAAATTGACTCTTTCCGCATGACACTCACTTCGCACAATCCTCCAATCATGCAGCTCCCCAACCTGGGCAGTGTATTTTATAGTCCCGCTCCTCCTTTCAGCTGCCTGGAGTGCTAAGAATATGCTACCTTCATATAGTCACATGGCTAGACCACCAGTGTATGGCTTCAATCAACTACCATTCACCTTTCTTGGGAAGGGATCTCCATTCAATTTAACCAACTGAACCACTCCTCCGTCAGTAATATCCTTAATGGCATAGGGCCCTAACCAATGCATTTTGAATTTCCCTGGAAATTTATCAAACTTGTTTTGATATAACAAAAACCAGGTCATTTACCTTAAAGGTGCGCAACTTAATGTGTCGATCATGCCATGCTTTTTCGCATTGCTTTTGGACCTGTTGGTGAAATCCATCTAGATATCTTTCTTCCTCAAGCTCAGCCAGCTGTGCGAACCTCTCTTCCAAGGCTCCGTGATCCGTCATATCTGTGAGTGCTACTATGCGCACACTAGGCACAATGTATTCCATGGAAATCACTGCATCAACACCATATACAAGCCTAAAGGGTGTTTGTCCAGTCAACTTCTTACATGTCGTCTGATAGGCCCATAGTACTGTGGGTAGGCGTAGATCCCAATCATTTCGTTGAGAATTGCAAACCTTGGTCAGCACGTTCTCTGGCACTTTATTGAATTCTTCCACCATCCTGTTATCCTACGGGTGATAAGGCGTGCTCTTCTAGTGATATACATGAAATTCTTCCGTCAACGCACTGATCATTTCATTCAGAAAGTGCATATCGTGATCACTCATCAAAATATTTGGACACTCAAATCGTGTCAGTACATACTCAAACAGGAACTTTGCAGCAGTCGCGCTTGTGAAATCCTTCACAGGTTGTGCCTCCGCCCATCGAGTCAAATACTCCGTCGCGGTGATAATGTACCTCGCTCCCGTCTTCTTTCCTTGGGGCTGAATGGGTCCCATAAATTCTATCGCATATTTTTCAAAGGGTTGTAATGTCATCTGTGGATTTAGAGGCAGCTCATCCCTCCGCAATGGCCTGCCAGTCCTTTGACACACATCACACACTTTGCAGTATGATTTTGAATCCTGATGGAGGGTTTGCCACCACAACCCTGCACGTATAATCTTCTACGCGGTCGCTCTCCCTACATAATGTAGAAATTTTGAATAATTTAACACATATTCAACAGAGATTATCCTGATCATGTACTATTGCGGAATACATACACAATACATAAGCTCCTCTACGTTGATCATCAATATAGCAGCATCAATAACAATAAAACATCAAGAGCATTCACACATTAACACAGTATGTAACCCGAGGAAAGCATCTCGCTAAAAACCCCAACTATCTGTATATTAATGATTGAGACCATGTAACGTTACAAAGTACAATGCTTATCACAAGCAATCCAGTACCAGCTCCACCTGTTACACACAATACAGCTAAGATCTGATCTCCAAATCTATTCCACTGCTTGCCTGCCTCCACTGCTCAATACCTACTCAAGAATGAATGGGAATGGTTTACCAAACTCATATTTTACCTCCAAAGAATCACTTACACTCTATTAGACGTGAGCAGAGGCCACAAATTGGCATACTCAATCCCTCTGATTGTGCAAATCATCATGCACAACTATAGTCACAACTGATAGCAATCTTATCCTCTAACACCTATTCCTGCTGAACTGAACATGCACTGACATGCAACTGAGTTAACTGATGTATTCTATAGTTGCATTATGAGTTAATAACTTGTGAATTAATTAATAAATTAATTCACCCAACCCATCTCTAGTCTATTTTCCATTTAGACTAAATACAACCAGTTTAACAAAGCTAAACTGAACACAACTCCATCAACTGCACCTCCAGTCCACTAAACTCAACTCACTTGAGTTCTAGCTAAAGTTATGCATGCAAATATTAGTCATCCCATAGGTAACCACATATTTCCCTCTGGGATTTTCATGTACCACATCCGTAGCTCATCCTGAAGTGCTCCAAGAGAATAAGATCAAGTTTATAGTCCAAATATTATTATGAGATAATAATATTTGACTTTTCTATTTTTGACAGCCAGTCTAAAAATAGACTTTGATCACTCACACTGTGATCACTCACACTATGGTCACCCACACTGTGATGACTCATACTGTGGTCAAAAATAGAACTTGCGCCATAATTTCCCTGCGGGCCCACTTAGTGAAGGCGACTCTTTTCACTAAGCTCCATCATCTTGTTGCAATCTCAACACTCCCTCTCGACAAGATATGGATTATTAGCAACCCCTATCCTGTCTCGGTGGTACTCGAATTTGCTACTGGTGAGAGACTTCATCAGAATATCAGCATCCCGATCCTCTGTTGGAATGTATGAAAGCAACATGATCCTCCGCTGCACACAATCTCTGATATGATGGTACCTGATGTCAATATGCTTAGATCTATCATGAAATACAGGATTAGCCGATAGTTTAATGCAACTCTGGTTATCACAGTAAATCACAGTAGGATCCAAATGAGAACCGAACAAACCAACCAGGATCTTCCTCATCCATATAGCCTCGCATGCAGCCAAACTTGCTGCCATATACTCAGCCTCCGCTGAACTGAGTGCCACGGATCTTTGCTTCCTGCTGTACCAAGAAACTGTTGTTGATCCAATATTGAAGACCCCTCCTGATGTGCTCTTTCTGTCTGTTGGGCTCCCTGCCCAATCTGCATCCGTGAAGCCACATAGCTTCACCTCATCCTCATGTCTGTACCACAAACCATATCCCGATGTGCCTCTCAAGCAGCGCAATACATGCTTGCCCACCTTCCAGAAGAGCTTGGTAGGCTTAACCATAGCTTGTGAAATATGGTTAACTGCATAGCATATATCGGGTCGTGTATTGACCAAATACATCAGCGACCCCACCAACTGTCGATAAACAGTGGCATCCACTTCTTCTCCTGAAGTGGCATCCTCCTTCCTCCAACCTCCAGGAAGAGGAGTATCAATAGGCTTGCAGCCATGGATGTTGAACTTCTCCAGTATCTCCCGAGCATACTTGCCCTGAGAAACAAACAGTCCACCACTGCACTGCCATATTTCCAATCCTAGGAAATAGTGAAGGAGGCCCAAGTCGTTCATCTCAAACTCTGTAGCAATATCCTTCTTGCATGATAGTATCAACATCTCATCACCCGTTAGAATCAAATCATCAACATACAATACAATGATAAGCAACTTACCCTCCACCACAATCCGGTATAGGTTAGGATCCACCTCGCTCTTGGAGAATCCAAGTCCTATGAAATAGTTGTCTATCTGTGTGTACTGAGCACGTGGTGCTTGCTTCAACCCATACAACGCTCTCTTGAGCCTGCACACATGCGACTCACTGCTGAAGACCTCAAAGCCTTCGGACTGCTCAATGTACACCTCCTCCTCAATGAATCCATTGAGGAACGCAGCCTTCACATCCATCTGATGAATGTGCCATCCCATCTACGCTGAGAGAGCAAGAATCGTCCGTATGGAAGAATACCTTGTGACAGGTGCAAAGTTCTCCTCATAATTGATCCCCTCTATCTGTGAAAAGCCTCGGGCAACAAATCTTGCCTTGTACTTCTCCACACTCCTGTTAGCTGCCTGCTTGACCTTGTAGATCCATCTCGAACCCACCACTGATTTCCCTTCCGATCTAGGAACAATCTCCCATGCACTGTTTCTGACAATAGAATCATACTCTTCCACCATGGCGTCTACCCATGCGGGATCCTCCACAGCTTCGTCGAAAGAGGATGGCTCAGTCACAACACACTTGCTCATCAGAGCCATGTATCCAGTGTACCGATCATATGACTGTCTCTGCCTGCATTGGGGTGTAGGTGGTCCTACAACTTTCTCTGCATATTGAGCCAGTCGCTTAGCTTCTGTCAAGCGCTTTCGCCCTCTGATGGTTGGCACTGCATGAGTGGTCTCTTCCACTCCATGAACCTCATCCTGTGGCTGATCCACATCCTGAAGCTCATCCTTAGGAACTAATAGCTCCTCATCTTCATGCAAGTGTAGCTACCTCTCAAGCGAACACTTCATGGCTTTCTCCTCTTGAAATTTTATATCCCGTCGCACGACAGTTTTACCACTGTCTGGCAAATACACACAATAGTTGTGGGGCGTATCAGTGTACCCCATAAATATCCCAACCTCTACGGTTGGCTCCAACTTCTTCCTGGCATCCTTCCTCACATGCATGTAAACATTAGCACTAAAAATACTCAGATGAGAAAGATCGGGCTTCTTACCAGAATAAGTATCCTCGGGTGTACTCATGCCAAGTATCCTATGAGGACAACAGTTCTGCACATAAACTGTTGTATTGCATGCTTCCACCCACAAGTGAAGGGGTAGGCCCTGATCTTGCAACATTGCCCATGCAGCATCCACAATCGTTCTGTTCTTCTACTCAGCTACCCCGTTCTGCTATGGGTTATGGGGAGCTATGAGCTCTCTACGAATCCCTTTTGCCTTGCAGAAATCCTTGAACTCGTCCGAGATGTATTCACCACCATTATCACTCCTAAGAGCCTTCACCTTCTTCCCCGACTCCTTCTCGACCAGTGCTTTGAATTTGTAGAACTTTGAATATGTCTCGCTCTTCTTCTGCATGAAGAAGATCCAGCACTTACGAGAGAAATCATCAACAAAAATCACATAATACCTATGTTTTGCTGTCGAAGCAACTGAGAAAGGTCCACACACATCTGTGTGAATTCTCTCAAGGATCGTCGTGGCGCAACTATCCTTCTCGTGAAAGGTGGCCTTCACAAACTTCCCCAAAGTACACCCCTTGCACTGATCTGACTGCGCAAGTGTGCCTTTAGGAAGCCTTGTAGTGATCTGCTGCAGTATCTTCAAGGCTCCATGGTGAAGGTGACCCAATCTCCTGTGCCACAACTCGCCATCATCCCGGCTCACCAATCCTTCTGCCTTGCTCGCCATTGCTGCGCATCCATCTACATGCAACTGATAAAGGTTCCTCACTCGAACCCCTATCTTCCTAGTCTCACCAGTTGTCTTGCTGCGCAAGAAAGCCTTTCCCTCGCTGAAAACAACATCATATCCCTTGTCTTCTAACATCGTCACTGAGATGAGATTCTTCTTCAATCCTGGAACATGCATGACTTCCTTTAATACGAAGGGTTTACCAGACTCCCTCTCAAAGGAAATGGTACCGATACCGGTCGCACTATATCTACCATCATCGCCCATCTCGATGTGCACTCCAAGATCTTTGTCCTCCAGATTAGAGAACAAATCTCTATCTCCCGTCATGTGAAAAGACGCACCACTGTCCAAGAACCACACTGATCCCATCACACTTGAAACCAAGCATGCGATCAATGAAAAATCAAGCTCAAACTGTGAGGCTAGAGCCTCTCCTGCTGAAGATCCAGCAACCTACTTTTTCTTCTTCTTCTGCGGACAATTAGTGGCATAGTGTCCATGCTGGTGACAGTGAAAACACTTCACCTTGGACATATCCTGCTTCTTGCCTTTCGCACCAGACTGAGAAGCTTTCTTGCTCTTCCCTTTCTTTGCTTTGGCAGCCAAAGTACAATTCTCTTCATCATCTCCCTTTGACGAAGATCTGTCCCTGGTACTCCGCCTGATCTCCTCCTACACAAGATCTGACCATAGTCTTTCCCATCCTGGCAATTTCTCCCGACCATTGACAGAGTCTTGATAGGAATGCCAACTCTTCGGAAGACCAAGGAGAGCCAAGCTCACCAAGTCCTCATCATCGACAGTAACCCCCACACTTCCCAGCTCATCTTGACACTGAGTGAACTTCGCGAGATACTTGGGAATACTGTCACCCTTCTTGCATTTGATGTTTCTGAGTTTATCTTTGAGCGCTAGCTTCCTCTGATCGCTCTTGCTTTGGAATAATTCTGTTAATGATTTCCACATCAAATATGGAGTAGCCTTTCCATGGAGGCTAGACACAATGTGATCCTTCACACCCTCCAACAGAATCCTTCGACATTTTGCGGTCTTCTTTTGCCAAGCATCAGCTTGAGTAGCATCAGTAGGCTTTGGGACATCCATCTCTATGAACTCCTTCAGCCCGTTATCATCCAATGTTGCCTCCATCCTGTCCTTCCATGCAATATAGTTTGAGCTTCCCTCAAGAGCATACTCCAATTGCAATTCGTTGAAAGACATTGCTGCGTTGTCACCAAGAAAACACTGCTGCAAATTCAAATTCCACCAGCAACCAACTCAACCACCTCGGATCTAAGATTCGTGAGAACACAATATTTCTCGTACAAAGATTGACTGTATGGGAATTCACCGGATATCTCACCTTCCAAAGGAAGGATGAATCCAGAGGCTACCTGGCCCGATTACAGACTCTGCCTGAAGAAATAGAATGTAAACAATTCCTGAATAGTAGATCTGATGATCAATCCTCGCTTGATATCCTATAAAAATCTCTTCTACAAATCAAGCAGCTCTGATACCATGTACAAATTTTGAATAATTTAACACATATTCAATAGAGATTATCTTGATCATGTACTATTGCAGAATACATACACAATACATAAGCTCCTCTACGTTGATCATCAATATATCAGCATCATAAACAATAAAACATCAAGAGCATTCACACATTAACACAGTATGTAACCCGGGGAAAGCATCTCGCTAAAAACCCCAACTATTTGTATATTAATGATTGAGACCATGTAACATTACAAAGTACAATGCTTATCACAAGCAATCTAGTACCAGCTCCACCTGTTACACACAATACAGCTAAGATCTGATCTCCAAATCTATTCCACTGCTTGCCTGCCTCCACTGCTCAATACCTGCTCAAGAATGAATGAGAATGGTTTACCAAACTCGTATTTCACCTCCAAAGAATGACTCACAATCTGTTGGACGTGAGCACAGGCTACAATTCTTGATATTGGCCAATTCATTGGCATACTCAATCCCTTTGATTGTGCAAATCATCATGCACAACTATAGTCACAACTGATAGCAATCTGATCCTCTAACACCTGTCCCTGCTGAACTGAACATGCACTGACATGCAACTGAGTTAACTGATGTATTCTATAGTTGCATTATGAGTTAATAACTTGTGAATTAATTAATAACTAATTCACCCAACTCATCTCTAGTCTATTTGCCAGTTAGACTAATGTTACACTAAAAAATGTCACCATGACTATTTACAGTTAGTATGGCTCTATCAACAGTCATGCTATCCTCCTGGGCAAGTCTTATGCCTCTGCTCTCCATGTCAAACTCCAAAAAGAGAGAAAGTCTTTATAAATGTGTTTATCTCTGGGTACGCAGGTTCTCTCCACCTTACCTGCGGGTACGCACCCAATGTTCACAAAAAATGCGTACTTGTACGCTCTGTATGTAAAGGGGCAGGTGCGTCCCCCTGTAAAGGTCAAAATACGCAAGTTTCATCTTTAAAAAGTTACTTGTGGTCATTTCTAGAGCATTCTAGAAGGTTGTTCGACGTGTATTGAGCGCCTCCAGATGGTTCATGTACCCCTATCAAAGAGGAACTTATCCCATCAATAAGGGAGCTATCCCATCCAAAGAGGGGATTATCCCATTGATGGTGGACCTGATTAACTTCCTCTTGAGCACTATAAATACAGGCATTGGGCCAGAAGGAGGGGAGGTTGGAAGCTAAAGATTTCTAAGGGTAGATGCTGCTGGAATTAGGACTCCCATTTAGAAGCTTGTGAGGAGAGATTGCCATCTTTGCTTGTTCTATTTGGAAGTGGGTGAGCTTTGTCAAAGTAAAGGAGAACTCTTGATGGACCCTGGGAGGGACTTGCACAACACCAAGGCTCAGGTTGTAATTGTTCCTTTTGTTTCCTATTAATGCAAATGAGTCCATTCTTCTCAATAACTTGTTATTTATGAGTTGTTTCATGTACTCCTTGGTCTATGTGTTAAATATGTTTTATTCTATGAGATTATCAAGTGTTGTTTAATCGTTTGATTGTTAGTGGATGCAGGTTTCAAAGTGAAGGAGGAGCTCATCCGGATCAGCGGGGTTGGACTGCTACAACAGCGTTGGACTATAGGTAGGATCTAAACACTTGATTTCTTATATAGTAAATGCATGTTTAGAGAAGGATTGCTCTTGTTTGTCTTGTTTGTCACTAGAGAGTCTTAGGCTCCTAGGGAGGTTGGTTGTGTCCGCACTATCGACTCTTTCCGCCTGACAAAATGGAGACTCCGCTGGGGAATCCATTGATGTAAAAGTCTTTTCCTTTGTATGCAACTTTGATCTGAGAAAAGTCATTTATTTTCTGGTTTTTGGCTCTGTGACTTTGCATTTGGGTGGGTTAGCTTAGGGTTAGATTGAATTTAGCTTTTCTTGGTTTTTTCAGTAGGACGCACCCTCTGAGTATTGCACAGTGCGTCCCTGTACGCACTGTTGCTGTGTGCACAGAGCGGGCCCGCACCTGGCTTAACTGGTTTCCTGCGTCCCCTGCTAAAAATTAAGAAATTTCTATTTTTTGTATTTTTTCTCTTAGATTTTGCTTTTTCTTAGTTTTTACTGCCCAGATCCATTAGTCTCTTGTCAAAGATCTTCACCTGAACTTGTTTCGATAGCATTGAGTGTTTTAGTGGATTTCTAGAAGTTTAAGCCCTAGGGTTTGATTTTTGAGTAGGTCTTGTAGTGACTTTGGCGGTGGAAGTTGTCAAGCCTTAGATCTCTCTTGTTTTGTCAGCATTCTTAGAAGTCAGACCTGTCATAAAGTCTACCTGTGAGAGAAACTTACCTTTGAGTTGTCTCTTTGGCAAATTTCGAAGTGCTTGTTGATTGAGTATTGAATTCCATTTTACAAAAAAGAACAAAAAGATTTGAGTTTTGTTTTGACTGTTCTTTTGATTCTGCATTAGCTGGTCGTTGACTTGATTTTGGTCAAGTAAAACAACCTAGAATCATCCTTGTAGGCTTTTGCCTCGTTAGGTTTGCTTAGAGTGAATTTCTTTTTGATTTGCTTGTGAGTCAAGTTTTCATAGATTTTATAGCTTTTGAGATTGATTTTCGTTAAAATAGATTTATATGCTTTATTAAATAAGAGAAAATACAAAAACATCTCCTTTGAAAAGTTTTGTTTCAAGTAGCTTTGAAGAATTTTGAAAGAAAAAGAGTTTTTCGTGCACGTAGGGAGTGGTCATGTTTGTATGCTTGGAAAGATAAAGAGAATTATTTCTTTGATTGTCTTTACTAAGAAAGTTGTTTTCTATAAAATTTGCATTTCTCAACTCTCTTAGTTAGGAATTTCATTGAAAGAGAAAAGTAGCGTAAATCATCCTAGGTGCATCTTTGTAGTGGTTTGAGTCGAGTCTACACACCATTGGTTTCACTTCCGCTACCCTTTGTCTTTAAGAAAAACCATAAAATTAACGCTTAAAGTAAAATCAACGTAGTACTTTTTATTTACTAGGGCTCTGAAACACCAATTTAGATCAGGCTAGTGTCTTGGAGTAGGAGAGTAATTAACTCTCCAAGACAACAAAACCAAACAAGTAGCTTATCTTGTGATAGAATAAATCCAATTGTCTCATTTGTACTCTGGGAAAGCTCCTCTTAAAGGAGAAGCACGAGCTCGTGTCTGAACCAGTGAGGGGATCAATCCCCCCTCGTTGGGAATGACGCCAGACACGCACGTATTACAAACGGTAAACCTCGGATTAACCATTGTCGAGGAGCCAGGGGTCACTTGTCGGTAAACCTTGGATTATTGTCAAGGAACCGGCAAGGGGATTGAGCTTGATACTCTGCCCTTGCGTGTTGTCGGAGTGTAGATTGTTCCCCCAGGTGCATTTGTTGTGGTTGGTAACCTTAGTGACCATTATCTTTAGGATTCTACCGAGGTGACGGTGGAGGGAAGATCCCACTGTACCTGGAGCAGACGTCGGCTAGACTGACTTTGATTTTCCGGGGGGTTCACTTCACTCGAGACGGTTAAAGTGGAGGAACTTGTGCCGGTCTATTCATTAAGCAGGTTTCCGGGGTAACTGTTCCACCCGCCACTTCTGTACTGAATCCGGCGATGTTGGGTTTCATCTCCAACTAGTGTTTTTGGTCTGGAAGGCTACTGTTTGTGTTTGGTTTGACGCCCTAGATTCTTTAGGCGTGTGATTCAAATTTGTTTGGTTCTTTAGAGACTTTAGGTGGTTTGATTTGAGATTTTACTTTGTGTTCGTGTGTAGTAGTTAAAAGTTTTTAGCTGTGGCGGAATTACCGAGATAGTCCCGTAGGCTTCGGGGCCAGTCTCCTGAAGTTGTTTCTGTGGCCGAATTGTTGAGAAGATCCCATAGACTTAGGGGTGAACCTCCTCGAGACGACCCCAGTAATCTAGAAGGTTTGAAGGTCCTTGTGACTCCTCCTAGTGGTAGTAGAGTAGGTTCACCTGAAGAAGGAGAATCTTCCTTGGTAGTCCATTCAGATTACCAAGGTCTAGAGACAGGTTATAATCCCGAAGCTGTTACAGTTTCTGAGCTTGTTGGTAGTTTTTCGTCTACTAGTGATACAGGCGAAGAACCTGAAATATCTGAACCTGTTACTCCGACTTCTAGTGTTCCAGATTCACCAAGAGTAGAACGAGTTATCACCGAAAATCTTCCTACTGGTCTGATTGCTATCGAAGAACTTGCTCCAGAGGAAGAAATAGGCATCTCTAACCTTGAAGATCAACTTACTATTGAACTCAGGGAGCGTGAATCTATCTTTTACAGTCCTCCTAGAAGTACTACTTGGTACCTTTCGTTAACCAATTATTTAGACAACTCAGGGGTAGGTTTTTCTACACCTCGTACTCCTTTTCCACCTGGAGGTATTTATACTCCTGTAAATATGTCTGGTCAGTCGTCCGTGTTTACTCAAGCTCCTGAATCTTTCTTACACGGCGGTCCTTCTGTTCCCACCGGGTATCAATCACTTTCTGGTACCTTTGCGGGGGCATCTCCTCAACCCATTGATCATGGGTTATTAGCTGGAAACAGTGGTAATATGCCATTGGGTGTAGGAGACATTTACATGATGTCAGGTTCAGTTCCCGTTTCCCAACCTCAAGGTGGCCAATTACCGCCTGGGGGGCAGCCTCAGTTAACGCCTGGGGGGAAACCTCAAGGTACAAAAATCGTGTCTGGGGGGCAACTTCAAGGTCAATATGTACCTATGGTGCAATACATGCCTCAAGGTCAACCCCAGCCTCAATATGTACCCCAGGGTCAACCTCAGTATCAACCTCAAGGGTATCAACCCCAAGGATGGCAACCTCAAGGGTATCAACCCCAAGGGTATCAACCTCAAGGGTATCAACCTCAAGGGTATCAACCCCAAGGGTATCAACCTCAAGGTTATCAACCTCAAGGTCAATACTCGAGTCAAGGTTATCAACCACCTCAAGGTCAGTCATATGTTCAAGGTATGGGAACTGCACCTTTCAATTATCAATCCTATCCTCAATCCGGTTATGGATCTCAGTATCCTCAACCTGTTACGGGTCAATACCCCGGAATGTTAGTGTGGGATCCATCACAGGGTCAACAGGTGTTGCAGCCAAGTATATAGTTGGTACCTCAAGCTGGACAACCCGTAGTTTCTGGTCCACCCCAGCAACCGCAACCTGTCCAGTCAAATGTTCAAACTTCTGTAACTTCGGTAGTTACTCAGCCGCCAATTGCACCTAGTACTCCATCTCAAACGGCTGCTGCAACTACCGCTACATCTGCCACACTTACTTCTGGAGTATCGACGGCTCCGGTTTCTACTGTCTCTGTAACCACTCCTCAGACATCTTTACCGTTGTCTGGATCTACGATTCAAACCACGGTCCAGATGCCTACAGGTCAGCCTGGTATAAGTACGGTTGTCACTACTCAACCTCAATTTGTTCATCAACTGTACCAGGGACAATACCAACATGGGCAAGCTGTCCAACAGCCGGTTTACCAGTATCAACCATATCCTGGGTACACTTATCAACAACCTCAACAACCCCAGTACGGTCCGGTTAATCCTGGTTTTCCAGGAGGATATAATATCCCTAATGCGACTCCTGTTCCTAGTTATCCTGGATATCCTCCTCCTGGGACTGGTCTTGTGACCCAGAGTTTTAGAGATCCTAACCGGCAGTTACCGTTTATCGCAACTTTGGATTTACCAGACTTGACGCGCCTAATGAACGATCCAATTCAATACCTTCCGTTCTGGCCGCCAATGCTAAATAAGTTGCCCAGTGATATACCCAAGTTCGAAGGTAAGTCTGGAGAGGATCTGTCCAATCATGTGATGACTTACCATCTCTGGTGTGCTTCAAATTCTATCTCGGATGATTCGATCCGTTTACGTCTTTTCCAGCGTACACTCATTGGTCTCGCGGCCAAGTAGTACATTGAGTTACCACGGGCCTCTTTTTACAATTTCAGCCAGTTAGCTACCTCGTTCCTAACTCACTTTCAGTTGCCGGTCAGATACGATAACGGCACGGAGTTATTAACTTCACTAAAACAATCGACGTCCACGTATATTTTTGATCACATTCATGAGTGGAGACGTCGAAGAAGACTAGTGAAAGTTTTTATCCCGGACCAAATCTTAGCTGAATGGTTTGTTAAATCATTATTACCGAAGATTACTGAAGATGTAGCTAAGGCTGGAGTAGTTACTGAGGAGCAAGTCATTGCTCAGGCACAGTACCTTGACTTAGTTTACACTCAGTCGGGTACGTTACACGAGAAGATTCCAGATCTTCCAAAATCGAATCAAATCGCTGCTGCTCCTTCGGGATCTCATGCCGCTGATGGTATGATTGGCATCGTGAATACAAAGTGCAAGAAGAAGTCTTCCAAGAATTCTACTACTCCTATAATCACTTTACCTGATTCCCCGACAGGAGAGTCTTCTCCTGAACTTTCCGCCGATATTCACGCTGTAGAGTCATCTACGGTCAAATCAAAAAACAATGGGAAGAAGAAAGGAAAGAAGAAGGCTAAAGCAGACAAGGCTCCGAAGGAGAAAACAGAAAAGTCGGAAACCAATGACGAAAAGCGCAAACCTCGATATCCTTGTCTTATTTGTGAAGAGGATCATTTTACGAGAGATTGCCCTCATCGGGCCGAGGTTGTGAAAATAGTCAAAGGTTCTCCCACTCCTGCTGTGTTAAAAGATCCATTTCCAAAGCAGGAAAGTAAGATGATAGGTTCTTCCTCGACTGCCAGTGAAGAACCCATTTTGATGATGTCTCATGTGAGGATTGCGACTCGATCGCAAGATTATGGTAGTAAGGCTCCTGTTGATGGTAAAGAAGCAGAATCTTCTCATTCTAACCCATCAACCTCAACTCCTGGTTCCGATCCACTACAGATCGAGAAACCTAACCCGGATCTAGTAATAAAACCGCCCGCCAAGGGTGTACTTCGAAGGTCTGCTTTCAATCCACATGCGAGAGCGGCCCAGAATTACAACATTGTTGAGGACTTAGTTGTTTCACCCTCAGCCATGTCGGCGTTAGAAGTGCTGCAATCATGCCCAGCACAACAAAAATTACTTTTGTCGGCTATCGGAGCTGTTGATGTTCAGGATCCGAACCTGATAATCTTCGATCTAGAAAATAGTACACCGCGTCTACCCCATCAAATGGCTTTCCAAATTCTAGTGATAGTCAAAAACAGGCCTATTCATCGGACTGTGATTGATGAGGGAGCTTCTACGTGTATTATGTCGATTCGATGTTGGAGATCGCTTGGTTCTCCTTCGTTGAACCAATCCCCGACCATCCTTAAGGCCTTTGATGGCCGTGGGTTCCGTCCGTTTGGTATTCTACAGGAATTGCCTATAGGGGTAGAAGGTAAAACCGTTAGTCTGGATGTGGAAGTAGTTGATGCCCCTCTAGACTACAACCTTCTTTTGGGTCGAAGTTGGTCATATGCTATGACAGCGGTCGTTTCATCGGTCTTCAGAGTAATTAAGTTTCCATATAACGGTAAGATCGTGACCATTGCTCAGCTGACATACTTTTCATCCGACCCAGCCTCTTCAGAGAGTATCCAGCATGTCGGTAAGACGACAATCCCTTATAGGGATGTTGGCGTAGGTTTAGTTAAAGATTCCGGTTTACTGGGAACTTTTCCTTTCCCTCCAATCAACGCAGACTCTTCATTTGCATCAATTCATATGATTACATCAGAAAACATTATTTATGATGATCCTTGGATCGTTCCATCTGAATCTGAGATAGACTCATTCGGTGATGCTATGCCTTTGAGTCCATATGAAATTGCTTATGAAGCTGTCATGTCTTTTACTGACTCGCGTTCAACCGAGATCGACCAAATGAATGTGGTCAGTGAAGAATCACTTTTCACGTCAACCTTAGAACGGATGCGTTTCCCGAAGTCGTGTCATCTGACGAACAATTTCGCGAAATCCTAAGTGTAGACGATCTACCATGGGAAGATCTCCATCACAGATCTTCGTTTTTACCTAAGGATGATGCTTTTGAAAATGATTTTTCATCTATCTTTACCGCTGAATATGTCAAAGACGCTCAGAATCCAACGAAACATTCTGATTCAGAGTTGAATTTAGGGAATATTTCTCGCACTATTCCCATTGATATTTCAGTGAAGCCCGAAATTGAGGAAAACATTCATATAGGTGCCTCATGTACAGAAGATGAAATCCAAACTTACAAGGCCCTATTCCAAGAATTCCATGATGTGTTTGCCTGGTCCTACGAGGAAATGCCAGGAATCGACCCTGCCATTGTTGTTCATGAAATAAAGACCTATCCGGATGCTAAACCCGTCCGGCAATGGTTGCGTCAGATTCACCCTCGGAAAGCGGTTGCGATTAAAGCAGAAGTTGAGAAGCTGTTGAAAGCAGGTTTCATTTATCCAATCCCGTTAACGGATTGGGTATCGAATATTGTTCCGGTCAACAAGAAACAAGGAACAATAAGAATCTGTATCGACTATAGGGATATAAATCGAGCTTGTCCAAAAGACAACTATCCTACGCCTTATATCCATCAAATTATTGATGATTGTGCTGGAAGTGAAATGTTTTCCTTCATGGATGGTTTTTCGGGCTATAATCAAATCAATATTCTACCTGCCGACCAACCAAAAATGGCATTCATTTGTCCATGGGGGACATTTGCTTATTGCAAATTACCTTTTGGGCTTAAGAATGCCGGAGCCACTTTTCAACGGGCGATGTCTTACGCATTTCATGACATCAAGCACATTGTGCAACCGTACCTCGATGATTTGCCTGCTCATTCTTTACATCGAGCTGATCACCTTATCCACTTACGAGCCATCTTTATGAGGTGTAGGCATTATCGAATTCGGTTGAATCCCCACAAGTGTGTGTTTTGTATAGAGACGGGTCGATTGCTGGGATTTGTTGTTTCAAAAGATGGCATTCGCGTCGATCCCTCGAAGGTCGAAGCTATCATCAAATTGCCTCCTCCTTCGAGTTTGCGCCAACTCTAAAGTTTGCAAGGGAAAGCGAACTTTTTGCGTCGATTCATTCCAAACTACGCCGAGGTCACTAAAGGTTTTACACGGTTGTTGAAACAGAACGCTCAATTCTTTTGGGACGAGATTGCCCAACAATCTTTTGATGCACTTAAACACGCGTTGACCCATGCACCGTTGTTGCATCCTCCCAACTACAACCAGGACTACTTCTTATACCTCGCAGCTTCGCATTCCACCATTGGAATGGTGTTAGTTCAAGAAGATGAATTCGGAGCGGAAAATGTGATATATTATCTTAGTAGGACATTAAACCCCACTGAGCTAAAATATTCGCATGTGGAGAAATTGGCCCTGGCAGCCGTTCAAGCTGTCCAGCGTTTTCGTCACTACATTCTTCTCCGTAAAACTACAGTTATTTCGGATTGCAACCCTATGATTTATATTTTGACAAAACAACTGCAAGGGGCAAGTACTCTAAATGGATCGTTATCCTGCAAGAGTTCGACTTGGAGTTTGAGAAGTCCAAGTCTAAGAAATCCTTAGTTTTTGCGGAATTGATGTGTGATTTCCCGCGTGCTGACACAGAAACTGTGGTAGAGGAGTCCTTTGCGGACGAATCTTTGTTTCTTATCAGTACTTTAGATCCATGGTATGGGGATATAATCATCTATCTCCAAACCCAAACCTTTCGGCCTGAAGCTTCAAAGTCGGAACGTCGAAAAATTCGGTTTCAATCCCAGCAATACAAGATTATTGGAGATACACTTTATCGCCGGGGGGCAGACTTAGTTTTTTGACGTTGTTTAACTCACGAAGAGGCTGAGAGGGTTTTGAATGATTGTCACTCTGGAGCATGTGGCGGTCATATGTCTGGGTATGCCACATCTCAGAAGGTGTTGCGCGCTGGCTATTTCTGGCCGTCTATGTTTAAAGATTGTATCATTGCAGTCCGGAAGTGCCACAACTGTCAAGTGTTTGATTGCAAGATGTGCGCACCGCCTGCTCCCCGCCATCCCATAATTGCCGTTGGTCCATTCGCCAAATGGGGTATCGACTTTATTACTTGTAACCCTCACTCGGCCGGGGGGCATGCGTATATCATCCTCGCGGTTGATTATTTTACTAAATGGGCCGAGGCGATGCCTACATTCGACGCAAGCGGCAAAATAGCTGCAGTTTTCGTATTCAATCATATTATAACTAGGTTTGGTGTCCCACAAGCAATCATCACTGACCATGGGAGCCATTTTCGAAACATCATGATGACTGAGCTTACAAGCCAGCTTGGTTTGCGCCACGATAGCTCTACTCCTTATTATCCGCAAGCCAACGGTTTGGTTGAATCTATCAACAAAGTTCTCGTTATCATGATCCAACAAACCATTGGTATTCATCGGTCGAATTGGCATAACATGTTATTTTCAGCGCTATGGGCATACCGAACCTCAGTAAAAACTTCAACAGGATTCACTCCTTTCCAGCTAGTTTATGGCTTGGAAGCTGTGTTACCCATTGAATGCGAAATCCCATCACTTCAAATGGCTGTCGAATTACTTCCAGCTACTTCCGAAGAGGAGAAGCGTTTATTATACTTAGCTAAATTAGATGAGACTCGACGTGACGCTGCATTGGCAATCGAGACTCACGCGAAGCGAATGAAAGCTCAGTATGATAGAAATGTGACCCCTCGAAGTTTTTCAGAGGGAGACCTAGTGCTATTATATGATCAAGCTAATGATAAGCTAGGTGCTGGAAAATTCGTTCCTATGTGGCATGGACCCTACATTGTAAAGCGAAAGCTAGCAAAAGGGGCTTATGAGCTGGTAGATTTTGATGGGGACTCTTTGGGTAAACCCAGAAATGGACTTTACCTAAAGAGGTATTATGCTTAAATGATGGGTATGGAGAATGTTAGTTAGGCTAGATTTTCTTTCTAACTAGTATGTTTGTTAGTTTAGTCAGTGTGCTTAGCTCAGAAGGTGCGTTTTTTCGTCGTTATTCTGGCTTATCTTGGTTTTACTCTTGATATTGCAGATGTCGACGCCTCTCCAAACATACATTGGATTTGCTGATGGTGCTTGTCGTAGTACACGAAATATCTCTTTCGCAGCTTGGGTTATCTATTCGCCCTCTGACGAGTTAGTTTCTATGCATGGGGTAAGCCTCGGTCAAACGACGAACAACATTGCAGAATACAGTGCAGTGGTTGAATTATTATCCGAATCTATTTCATTTGGAATTCGACGTTTGATAGTGAGGTTAGATTCTGAACTTGTTGTATTACAGCTTAATAGAGTCTATGCCATTAGAAATCCTGTGTTATTAAGGTTGTTTTTGAGAGTGCGTCTCTTGGAACGTGAATTTGATTACATTGAATATCAGCATATTCCAAGGTCTTTAAATACATTAGCAGATGCAATTGCTTCTCGAATGTTGGACAGACATTTACGATAATCATGCAAGTAAATTTAAAAACTTTTCATCACATATGTTAAACAAGATAAGCCGGTAATAATGATATATATATAGATAGGAGTGTGTCAAAAAATATACATCGTCTTCGATCATAGGTTGAAAAACACCTTATGATCGGCAAAAATGATAAGTACAAAAAGCCAAAAATGTCATATGTGTCTACAAAAGTGACTAGCCAATCACTGGTGGTGCTCCCTATACGACACCACTGCACGGGCTACCTTACACAAGAACCTCCTAAACGGTCCAGGGACTGCGACTACATAGCGCTGAAGTCTGATAGGAATATCATCTATAGTAGTCTCAGGTATATCCACCGTCAGATGCTCTAGATCCTGCTCCAACTCAGCTAGTGACTCTGCAGCCGCGTCCTGTGGAGCCGGTACCTATGCAACTGGATGTCTCCTCTCAAAAGGCCGGAGGTTGGCTGGGCACTGTGGACCAACATCTGCATTTTGAAAATTTTTTACTGTCAGTTTTGAGACGATATATATAAAAAACAAAAAAATATATAATTTGAAAACTTGTGAAACATAAAGTACCTCTGTCGTCCCATTGTTCTCCCTATGGAAGAACCATGTCCGGATCACCTCGAAAATCTACTCCGGCATACGGAAAGTCCTGGATCGAAAAAACCTGGTCCTCTAACCAGTGAAAATAACCATCAGGAAATCGAACAACTGTCGCGCCCTCGTCAGGATGCCGGGCCATCACCGTAACCCATCGTATCAGCTTTGGCTCCCGAGGACCCAAGATATCAACAGTGAGTTGCTGAGGGATCAGCATCGGAACTCTCTCTAAGGCAAAGCTCACAACTGGAGGCCCATATCCAAAGGTCTTTAGTTGTCCATTCTTTGCCCTAGTCAGTTGGCCCTTCATATTGGCCGACACAGCATCGCACCAGTTGAAGATGGTGCCTTGGAAACAGTCAATCGCCATCCGCATTTGGGACCCGGTGGCAATATGTAAAGCGGCTGCGCCGCAAATTCTGGTAACCGTGAAAGCTATAACCTTGAGTTCACGCAGAGAGATGTGTTTGATTTCTATGCCTTTCGCATGGTGTTGATTGGGTATGCACCAATCTGCCCGGAGACTAGCAAGGGATTGGCCACCCGGCCTAGTCCCGGCTAGATTGAGTTGCTCGCCCCTATTTGGCAAGACAGTGAGAAAGTATATGTCAGAGGGCTCTATCTCGAGCTGGTGCCCTCCGATGTAAAAGCATTGCTCATGAATGTTCCATCTCTCAACCAGCCACTCCAAGAATCTCACCTGAGCCCTCATGCCAGGTATGGCCCAGTATTTATATAGTCTGCATGCTTTTAGGGCATCAATGGAAGGTTGATGATTAATTGCGGCTAAATCAACGTCCTCGTGCTCTCTTTCTCTCCAATCCAACATGGTGAGTGCCCTACACACCAAGAAATAAAGATTAGAATTAATTTGGGAAATTTCAAATGGTTATTTTTGGGGTTTGGGGTTTCAAATTCCGCCCTTCGCGGGGGACGCACCCCGCGTTTAGGACACAGAGCGTCAGGACGCAGCTGGCCTGAAGGTGGGCTGCGTACCCCGACCTTTTTCCTGTGTAGGAAAAGGTCGGGGGACGCAGGTCACCCTTAGGGCACCTGCGTACCCCGCAGAGCGATTTTTGAAACCTAAAACCCCCCAAAAACCAAAACTAAAACCTAAAACAAAATTTTAATCGGATGAAATTGAAAAGGAGGATGTTGTGAAATACCTGGAAGAGACGGCGTTCGATTCTGACGGTCGGATTCTCCGCAACGACCACGGGAAGTTTCTTGCCAAAAACCCTTTTTTCAACCTCAACAGTAAAATGGTAAAAATGACATGGTAAAAAGTCTTTTTATAGGTTTTTTGGATGAATGAATGCTAGGTTTGTTCATTTTTCACCATGGAAGGATATTTTTCAATGTATTTTTGCCTATCTTAAACAGGTATGAGTAATGTGTCGTTTTTGTGCAGGACAAAGGGATTTAGAGGGAAAATTGTCATTTTTCACAAACCAAAATATCAGAGTCATCTTTTAAGCCCTTTTCTGACTCCTAAAAAATGAAAAGATTGCCGAGCGTTTCTTTTACACTCGTTAAAACGGAATTAAAAGACAGTCCCCTTATAGCCCTTTTTTGACCGTAAAAACAGGAAAAGGTTGCCGGGTTTTTGTCGTTTCAAACTCGATACTGGAAATAAAACGACGTGTCCTTGATCGCTTTTTACTTTTCAGGTCAGTGGCACTAATTATGAAAGTACTCCTTGGTCGCAAGATCAAGCGGTTCCCCCAGGTGTTATTTTATACTTTTTCGGGCTTGAGGGACACAAATCTACGAAAAAGTTCAACTTGGAGTCTTCTTAAGTTTTTCAGACTCTCTAAAATTGAAAAACGCCGAGTTTCTACTATACTGGGCTCGTTAAAATTTCACAGTAAAGGACCTGTTCAATTACAAACAGGAACGAACCACTCCTTCCTAGGGTTCGAATCAAAACTAGGTTGGACTCATCCGAAGGATGAGCTTATAATCAAGCATATGTTATCCTCCTCAAGCTTGTTAAAAATAAAGAGGTACTTGCCAGAAATGGTCGGGGAAAAGAGAGAAGAATGAGCCTATTTGTTATCTTTTGTCTCAGAAGAAACTTTATTACCACTCTTGGACACGACATTTTTCATTCACCTGGGTTGGGAAATCCTTTACCTCACAGTTGATCAAACCACTATTGAAAGACTTCAGCCGGGTTCCGGGGATTAACTTTGAGTCATTCATCACCAAACCATCTGTCGTGTCGTTATGTGTTCAAGAGGTCTGCAAACAAAACTTTCATCTGCAAAATACTTGTCATCCATTTGACCATCCCTGAGTCAGTCCTTACAGCAACATTTCTTCAACTTGAACAATGATTTCGTGTTGTGGGCTTGCCTGCAACGGGACGCTTTCTATCGACATCAACACATTATCTAGAGAGATGACTTAGAAATCGTCAGTACCTTGAAGTCTGCATGCATCAATGGCAGGTTTCTTGTCTTTGACGTCAATTTACATCATTGACTCTCGATCGAAGGATTCCGTGAAATGTTCGACATCAATTCATTCATTCACATCTCATGGATTGTACTGGGTACTTTGAGAACCATTGACATTACTGGTGGTCTCTCTCACACTTGTTAACAGTTTACATCATCGACTGGTAATCAAGTGGTTTCTACCATGTTCGACATCAACTCATTCATTCGCATGGCTAGAATCGTACCAATTCGGGAAGCAGAAATGAAGACCCTGGATCTAGTTTCCACCATCCAGGCTGTGAGGAGTTTTGTATTCATTATCTAAGTAGACTAATCATAAACAGATGGCTGCGCCCATACTGTGTCTACAAAAAGTCTATGATTATGATGTACTGCAAGATCATTCCTGTATCCGAGTAGTTAGTTTGTTAGTTAAAGTTTTGATCTGAGTATGGGAATGCCTACCTCAGTGATGATATAATCTTATACATGTATTTTGTGTTGAAAATTGCAGGTTCTGACCAGGCTCTCCACGAGATAATCCTTGAAATGATAAAGCGCTTCACCCTTCCTAGATAATACAAAAACCCTAATCTATTACAGGCTTCGCACTTTAGGGGGCAATCTGTTACACTAAAAAATGTCACCATGACTATTTACAGTTAGTATGGCTCTATCAACAGTCATGCTATCCTCCTGGGCAAGTCTTATGCCTCTGCTCTCCATGTCAAACTCCAAAAAGAGAGAAAGTCTTTATAAATGTGTTTATCTCTGGGTACGCAGGTTCTCTCCACCTTACCTGCGGGTACGCACCCAATGTTCACAAAAACTGCGTACTTGTACGCTCTGTATGTAAAGGGGCAGGTGCGTCCCCCTGTAAAGGTCAAAATACGCAAGTTTCATCTTTAAAAAGTTACTTGTGGTCATTTCTAGAGCATTCTAGAAGGTTGTTCGACGTGTATTGAGCGCCTCCAGATGGTTCATGTACCCCTATCAAAGAGGAACTTATCCCATCAATAAGGGAGCTATCCCATCCAAAGAGGGGATTATCCCATTGATGGTGGACCTGATTAACTTCCTCTTGAGCACTATAAATACAGGCATTGGGCCAGAAGGAGGGGAGGTTGGAAGCTAAAGATTTCTAAGGGTAGATGCTGCTGGAATTAGGACTCCCATTTAGAAGCTTGTGAGGAGAGATTGCCATCTTTGCTTGTTCTATTTGGAAGTGGGTGAGCTTTGTCAAAGTAAAGGAGAACTCTTGATGGACCCTGGGAGGGACTTGCACAACACCAAGGCTCAGGTTGTAATTGTTCCTTTTGTTTCCTATTAATGCAAATGAGTCCATTCTTCTCAATAACTTGTTATTTATGAGTTGTTTCATGTACTCCTTGGTCTATGTGTTAAATATGTTTTATTCTATGAGATTATCAAGTGCTGTTTAATCGTTTGATTGTTAGTGGATGCAGGTTTCAAAGTGAAGGAGGAGCTCATCCGGATCAGCGGGGCTGGACTGCTACAACAGCGTTGGACTACAGGTAGGATCTAAACACTTGATTTCTTATAAAGTAAATGCATGTTTAGAGAAGGATTGCTCTTGTTTGTCTTGTTTGTCACTAGAGAGTCTTAGGCTCCTAGGGAGGTTGGTTGTGTCCGCACTATCGACTCTTTCCGCCTGACAACTAAATACAAGCAGTTTAACAAAGCTAAACTGAACACAACTCCATCAACTGCACCTCTAGTCCACTAAACTCAACCCACTTGAGTTCTAACTGAAATCCTGCATGAAAATATTAGTCATCCCATAGGTAACCACGTATTTCCCTCTAGGATCTGCATGTACCACATCCGTAGCTCATCCTGAAGTGCTCCAAGAGAATAAGATCAAGTTTATAGTCCAAATATTATTATGAGACAATAATATTTGACTTTTCTATTTTTGACAACCAGTCTAAAAATAAACTTTGATCACTCACACTGTGATCACTCACACTGTGGTCAAAAATAGAACTTGCGTCATAATTTTCCTACGGGCCCACTTAGTGAAGGCGACTCTTTTCACTAAGCTCCATCATCTTGTTGCAATATCAACACATAATTTCCTCCTGTGGCACCCCCATGAGCGTCCATGAGGATACTGCTCCTTTCAAACTTCGGGACATATCGTCGCAATATCTCATCAGACCCCATTTTGTAGAGATGCCCAGTGATGACAGAAAAGTCTACCGCACGCACCACTAACTCCTTCTTCGACTTGATGTTGTATCCTTTCGGGGTAGTTCCTATTGTTAGGAAGTGTACAATATATTCAAAATGACCATCCACGATGCGCACTAAAAATAGTTGTGTGTTCGGCAATCCCTCCTCCAAATTAGTGGGCTCTTCCCCTCCTTTGATGCGTAACAGATGGTCTAGTCTTGAATTCAGTCGTCCAGGCTTTACAATAACTTCAAAATCATACTCCTGGAACAATAGCAACAACCTACAGACTCTCCCCCCCAATATAGGCTTATTGACCAGGTATTTTAATGCAAAATGATCCGTATACATTTTAAAATGGCCACCTGGCAAATAGTGTCTAAACTTCTGGAGCATGTATACCATGGCTAACCCTTTGCGCTCAGTGATGGAATAGTTTTTCTCCACCTTGGATAACCTTCTGCTTGTGAATGCGATAGGATGGTCGAAGTCTCCTTCCCCAGCCTGTGTCAGTACTGCTCCCAACACTATACATGACGCGTCAATATGGACATGAAACTCCTTCTTCCAATCTGGGAAGACTAAAATCAGTGCGGTAACCATCTTTTCCTTCAGTACATCCAAGATTTTCTTACAGTCCTCGTTCCAGCAGAATGCAACATCCTTTTTCAACAACTTCTCCATAGGCGCAGTGATCTGGGCATAGCCCTTGATAAAATTTCTGTAATATCCAGTATACCCTAGGGTAGCGTGCAACTATTTCACACTCCTTGGTGCTTCTACGTTAAGTATCACCGTGATCTTCACGGGATCTGCCATCAGTCCCTGTCTACAAACCACATGACCCAGTAGGGTCCCAAAAGGAACACAAAACAGGCATTTATTTAGATTGAGCGTGATCTGGTATCTTTTACAGTATCTAGCATTAGGTGCAGACTTGTCACATGGTGTTTCACCAGCCCAAACATAGTCCAGTCATCAAAGTACACTTCCAGGAACTTATGATTAAATTACTTGAACGCAGCAATGACTACATATGAAAAAATTGCAGGCACATTCTTCAATTCGAACAACATTATAGTACTGAAAACATCCCCACTCAGTCACGAAGGTCATCTTGCTCCTATCCTCCAACGCGATTTTGATCTGATGGTACCCAGAGAACCTATCAGTGAAGGAATATGCTTCCTGGTGACCTACATTGTCCAACACTTCATCAGTGAATGAGGTCGGGAAAGGATCATGTACACAGGCATCATTCAACTTCCTGAGATCTACACATATCCTTATTTCATCCTTCTGCTTCTTTTCCTGTACCACCACTGGGCTTACCCAATCAGATTCTTCTACAGGCTTGATGATGCCTGCCAGGAGCATCTTGTCTAACTCTAAGCGGACCTTCTCCTTATAGTTCGGATTAAGACGGTAAGGTATTTTCTTAATCGGCTTCGCATGAGGCTTCAATGTGATCTTCATAACACCCAAGTCTCCTATTATCCCTTTTAGATCCGTAAACTTGGTAGGGAACAAATCCTAGTATCCGCGGAGTAATTCAACGACTTTATCCACCATCACGTCATCCTAGTAATCTCAAATCTTTGTGAATTTTGGCTCCACCTCCATACCAATATTCACCTATTTCATTTTTAGTGGCGCAATTATGTCAAGATTCTCAATCTGTGGTCCTTCAACCTCATGGTGACCTTTTGTTTCAGGGATTTTAACCTTTTGTGGATCCTCATCTTCTTCTTTAGCGATGACGTTATAGCATTCCATCGCATGACTCAGCTGAGTATTCCAATCTGATTGAATCGGGTCCAAAGGATCCTGCAGTATCCTAAATATTGCTGCTTTCACTTCTTGTAGAGCCTCGTCAATACAGTGAAACTCATCCTCAAGGCTAAATGTCATTATGAATCCTTCATGCAGAACATCCCATTCACCTGTACCATGGCGGAGCTCTGTTTCTAAGTACCAATTCATCGGTATGACATCCAAGGTGTGACAAAACAAGTGCACCCATTCAGGTTGGGGCTTCGCTCCATAAGCCTCGGCCCATTTGGCTAAGTGTGTGCACAGATCATCCTTCCCGTCATACTTTTATGTCATTCGTACCTTCAGCTTCCCAAAGTGTGTTCTCATAATCCTCCTACATTCATGCCAATCATCAAAGCTACCCTTGTGCGTACCCCACCACCTTGCAAGAGTAGCGCATAGTGCCTAGTCCAAAGCCTGGAAGTGCTGCTTCTATGGTGCCTCCCTTTTGAATGCATCCAAAACTATGTCTACATCATTTAGGCCATCATAAGTGGGTAGATTTCTTACCTCTGATGACACACATCGTAGCGACCGGGTCATCATGTTATAGCTTAGCGTGTTTACTTCATGTAACCGATTCTGCTAGCGCTCTAATTCTTCATCAAAGTCTGAGGTGCAGGAACTCTCACGATCCCATGTAATTCATCCATCCGCTATTGGATTCACCCAATATTTGTCTCACACTGTTATCTTATAGATACGGTCTAGATCCTCATCGCTCTCATAATCACAGACTGGTTCAGCATAGCGCGATCCCTCAGCAAGATCTAGGGGTACTATTACATGGAGTGATTTTTTTTCAAATATCATATTTCACTTCTTCAAGTTGATTACCCCATTCATATCAGTAGCCCAATCAATACCAAGGAGCACAGGGTAGGGGTTGCTGTCATCCACAATTTCTATTACTTCAAAGTCATCGAACGCGCTCGCACCTTCAATATCTACAGTCAACCCTTGCAGCCACCCCATGGGGATGATCTTCTATTGATTTTCCATCCTTAACTGAATCAGAGACCACTACAGTGCGGGTCTTCCCATCCGTCCCAAGATTTCTTCAGTAGGAAGTTCACGTCTAACCCTAGATCCAAAATAACCTGATCCATTTCGTATTCTGCTATCTACGCGATTAGCCTCATCTCTCATCCTGTCCTTTTTTTATGCTTACCAATCTTTCATACCACGCACGGTTCACCCGGAGTGTTTCCAGCAAATCTATTTATAAGCTCCTGTAATCCCTTCACAGCCTTGCTATCCGTAGCAACTTCATGCAGGTCTCTAAAAAGGTTGTAAGCATAGAAGGTTCCATTTCGTGATTAGACTTATCCTTGCTCCCTGAGGTGGAGGCCTCAGCGAAGCTCTTCTTTGCTTCCATTAATGTTTTGCTTGCACGTTCCAAATAAAATTCAACCTCCTTCACCGAAGCTTTGCAAACCCATGTGCTATCTTCAGGTTGTTTCCCCTTATCATTCCCTGTTGTAACTCCACTTCGGAACACTATATTCACATTCAGATCCTCTTCGCGAGGATCAGACCTCATCATCTGCAGGTTCTGAGTTGGTTGCGGTGGTAGTGCCCCTTTGTCATGTATCCTTGCTATCAGCGTAGGATAGTCCTTCGTTTCATGATCAAACAGAGTGCAATATTTGCATGAGGGACACTTTGGGTTAGTGCAATCGTGGGCATAGTGTCCTGGTCCTCCGCAATTCTAGATGATTAGCTATTCCTAACCTTTTCTAGGTCCTCTGCCTTGTTCTTGTCCGCGCCCCTGAAATCTTGTTTGCGCCATCCCTACACTCTGGTCAGGGGGTTGCGTTTTTGCCTGAACCCTATAGGTGGGTGTTCTATCCATCATCAGTTCATAACTCTTGTAGTTGCACTCATCATGCCCTACTGACCTACAGAAGTTGCAAAATAGTTGTTGTGGTGTTTGTACAAACTTCTGCAACAAATGACAGTTATCTGTCGTATGTTTTCCTACTACTAGACATATAACACACCACAATGCAAGCCTCGCGCTCGGTCTTGCTTAAGCTTCTGGCCTCAAAGGCATCAGTCCTCCTCCTACGATATAGTTCGCAAAGACTGAATAATGGTCTTTGTCATGCCCATGACCTTTGCATTTCAAGCACCATACTTCTTCGCGCACCTCCATCCGAACTGTCCTATCTTGCTTCAAGCTCTACATTTCAATGCAAAGATTTTGCAACTACGCATGGATCTGTTGAACCCTCAGATTCAAATCCTGCATTGGTGTTTCATGTAGTCTCATTACAATCTCCAAGGCCTCTACTTGAGTTGTTATCTTTTATTGTGATAGCGCAACCCTTAGGTGTGGCAAGAGCGAAGCCGTGAACCATTCGAGGTGTTGTCCATCTGTTAAGTTCATATTAGCTTCACAAATTTTACACTTCAATCTCTGAACTAATTCCCAAGGTGTCTCGCCTGGTTTCATCACAATTTACTTGAACCCCACAATCGATTGTGCCTCGGATTTAGGCCTACTGAATTCTTTATTCAGCACGGTCTAGATGTTCACCACTCCAGCGTTGTGGTGAAGTAAAATTATAAGTGCAAACACGAATGAATTCCTCTAGCCCAATAATGGGTCTAGCCACAATAGATACATTCTATGGAAGATTTCCTTAGGTTAGAATCAATCAAGAGGGCCTACCTCTTGGTGCCTTATCCTGCTTGGTGATGTCCTCGCTTGCTCACTCCAACAATCTCTCTCTTCCTTCTCTAAGATCGTAAAACAAGTAAACAACAACAACACACAAACATATAAATAGAAAAATTACAATTTAACCTACTTAACAATTTAAGAAAAATTAAGACATGGATATGTAACATTACAAAACATGTAGGAAATCAATCGATAGTTTCATATATTAATATCAAATATTACAACCATTCATCTTGACGTTGCGGTCTTCCTCTGACAAGGCCAGGTTCCCACACACTTCTGCTAGCATTCCACGATGACTTCAAACAAAAATAGTTTTAAAGATCTTCCCTTTAGGCTTCACTCCAAACCAAAACACACTTCTCCCTCACACAATTATATAGCTACAACTAGTAATAGCTTGCTTGTCTACTCCAAAATAGAATCAACACTTTGCAACTATAACACTCACACTCAGCCAGAAACTATAACTACAACTAGTTTATGCTTGGGAAGAAGGGAGGTTTATATAGGAAATATGGATGGGAGATGGATCCTCTTCTCATGGGAGAAGGACTTATCCCTTGAGGTAGTTCCATCATTATAGGGGAAAGGAGCCAAAACTGTCATCCTCGACCCCATCTGGCCAAACCATTTACCAAACTTTCGTTACGGAGCTTCTAGAGCTAGAATCTTTGGCTCTAATTTAAAAAACTTTCCATAACAGGACAGGCACAACTGAAACACAGCTCAATCACTCTAATCGGTGCAAGGAGTAGTGCTAATATTTGCACATCTATGGGGGGGAGACAAAGGCCATTAGTGTTGGTCTTGTAAATTGGGAAAAATAGAAGTTTCAGGGGAAACGGTGCAAAAGGGAAATGATCTGCTCATGAAGAGGGACACAATGGGAGTTTCTTCATGAAGGCAAAGAATGCGAAGTTCACTATGGAGGTCCTCCAGGTTCAAGGAAAGGGGAGTACAGGTACAGTGATAAAATGTTGTGTAACATATTCCCCCTAAAGCGTGAAGGTCGAGCTAGAGTGAGGGATGAAATGCTTTATAAATCAGTGTAGGGAACCGGTCTGCCATCGGAAAACCTGCAAGCAAGTATAGATACATATACATAAACTGAGATCTCTATCAAATGATACATGAATTGTGACATGGACACAGCCATCCAGAGAATGATCATGTAAATGGATCGAGGTATGGGTGCAACCATCCTTCAAAGAGGATCATAATGAAACTAAGGTATGGTCGTAGCCATCCAATAATGAGAAGGATCAAATATGATAACTCATGGTCTGGTCATAGCCAACCATCTGAAAGAGACATGCATATCATCATAATCATGTCACACCACTTCGCAACCAAGACTTTTTGTGATCTGAGTCCAAGGTCTTGCGTTCCAACACGACCCAATCAAAGTACAAATCCTATCATGTGAATAGATGTGTTGAAGTCAAACATGCTAGAAAGTCACTTCATTACTAGTCAATGATGTAAACTATTAACAAGCACGAGAGAAACCACCAATAATGACAATGGTCCTCAAGGTACTATCAGCACAATCCACAAGATGTGAATACAGGAACTGAAGTCGAACACCCATGAAATCCCTTGATCAAAAGCCAATGATGTAAACTTGTCGTCGAGTGCGAAGAACTTTCCATTAGGGCATGCTAGCTCTAATGTACTGGAAGGGAGTCTCTCGATCAACTTCTCGGATAATGAGTTGAAGTCGACGAAAAGTGACCGTGTCGAAGGAGGGCCATAATGAATCCCACATCATTGATGTGAGACAAGAGGATGCAAAATGATTTTGGATGATATAGAGAATCAGAGGTAAGTGTAACTGTAGAAGGACAACCCTTGAACATATCAGTGACACAACTGTAAGTTTGGTAGCTTATGGATCCATAGGATTGGTAGTCATGATGACGTAGCAGAGATTAGATGGAAGGAAAAAGTAACGGCCCAAACCTAGGAAGGTCAATGATGCAAAGGAGGATGTCCCAACCTAACATGAAGGAAAGAGTGTCATGTTCAAGAGTGAGCTGTTGACATGACTAATTTATTTCCAAAATTTCCCCCGCCATTTCTGGCAGGTACCCCAATTATTTTTTAATTGCAAGCTTGAAGTGGATAGAATATGCTTGCACTATAATTTCATCCTTCGGACGAATCCGATGTTGTAAGTTTAACGAGCCCTAGGAAGGAGAAGCTCATGTCCGTCAGGATGACGAATCCGATGTCATTTAATAGTTTAACGAGTCCAATAAAGGTGTAACTCGATACCTTTTTCATGTTTAGAGATTTTAAAAAAGACACGTAAAAGAAAACTCCACATGGTCCCTTTTCATACATTTGTGTCTCTCGAGCCCGAAAAGGTAGAAAACGATACTTGAGAGAGCCGCTTGACCATTTCAGTCAAGGAGTACCTTTTTCGTAAATAATACCTCCCAGCCCGAAAAAGTGGTAAACTTATACTGGGAGCATGACGTTTCTCATCCATTAACAAGTTTGAAACGACAAGGGCTCAGCCATCTATTCGCTTTTAAAGGGCTAGAAAAGCGCTGAAAGAGGACTCCCCATTTTTATTCTCTTTAACAAGTCAAAAAGTGAAAAAATACTCGGCAATATTTTCATATAAGTTTAACGAGTCAAGAAAAGAGCTAAAACATGAATCATCACCATCGTCAAACATCCATCACAAGTAAGGTAAAGTGTATTATCAAGTCCTTGAGGCAAAATAGGTCAAAATACTTACAAAACCTTATATTTTCATGAAAAAATGAATAAAAAGGGGAAAAATAAATATGTTTTTACCATTTACCATTTTACCTTTGCTGTGAAGACTTTTGACCCACTTTTGCCCTAATTGTTCCGAAGCAGATTGTGGGAGATCCACGAGGTCAATCGACGAGCCGTCAGTTCCAAGTAACAGTCAAATCCCTAAGCTCCATTTTCATGCTATTAACTGCACAGCTCCTACTATCTTCAACTGGGTAGATGCCATGAATATGAACATCAAGCGCCAGTTGTCCAAGGCTAAGATAGGGAATCTGAAGCAATTTGGCTTCGGATCTATACTTGTGACCTTCTTCCTAGAACGAGTGCCATTGTTCCAGTATCAGTTGATTGAGGTAGATCCTCCTATGCCACGTGATCCGTGGATGGCCCGCTGGAGTCGTTTGATGCCTCAGATCACTAGGGGTTAGCATATGTCATACTGACCTGCATTATTCTCATGGCTATGATGACAGAAGATCATCGTGGAGGACTAGCCATATAGTGGCACTGATTTCCATGGAGATCCATACATGCCCTTACCAGATGGAGAGGACTTCGATGATGAAGGTAAAAAAATGAACTTTTAATTTTGAGATTTTTTAATTGTTTTTTGGTATACATGTCCTTATAACATTTCTCTTGTTTACGCAGATGTTGGACCAGAGAATCCAGTCGGGATGTCCCAATAGCCAGGTGCATCCCCCGCCCTATTGACATTGTCACCCCTTATTAGGAAGGGAGCAAAAACGAGGAGGAGATCACGAGGAACCATGACGGGTTAACTCATGGTATCCCGGAGTATTCTCGGATAGGAGACATGCCTCGTCGGTAACAGAGGCGCATAGTGGGAGTCTCAGATCAAATCCACTGACTGCTGAGTCACGTTGCACGAACCGTCTCATGCTACCATGAACACCAGGATGATTAGTTCTTAGGTCCAAGAATTACATATATATATATATATATATATATATATATATATATATATATATGTGTTGTATTTCCTATCTACTATGGTACAAATGGTTTGTCTTATATTTTTACATGTTTCGTAAATATCTATCCAACACGTAATTAGCTAATGCATCTGTCAATGTATTTGTGCGTCTAGGAATATGATGATATGTAATATAATCAAAATGCCTTTCCAATAGAAGGATACAGAGATATATGCATAATATTTTAGGGTTCTTAACATAATATTGTCTATTGAGTTGAAGGACAACAAGTTGTGAATCCAGGTTGAAAACCAATTCTCTGATGCCCAGAGCGATGGCTTCTAACAACAGTTTGATGACCGCACTATATTCAACAATGTTGTTGGTTGTATGACCTAGGCAGATACCTTGAAGGTCAATCAACTCACCGTTAGGGTCATAGATAGCCCATGCTGTGGATGATAAGTTCCAGGTACTACGACAAGCACCATTAGCGAAACCAACGTGAGGAGTCATAGACATCTGCAAAGCAAGAAAAGCATAGTAAACAGGAAAGTTGTTTGAAAACTATCACACAAAACCACACTGTACAAAAATGAATCACACACTAATGTACATAAGTAACCATGCAAGATGACCTAAGCATAGTAATTTTTGAGGTAAATCCCGTTTCGGGGCTTATTGAGAGGACTTCCTTCATAATTAATAAGCTCATAGGCTCCTTTCTACAAAACGCATTTTATGATATAGCGCCCATGCCACATAGGTTCAAACCTACCAACCCCCATCTTATCATTAGCTTGGTCGTATAATAGGACCAAATCACCCTCAGAGAATGCACGAGGGAAGACTGACTGATCAAAATGGGATTTGACCCGTTTCTTTTGTGCTTTGATGACCAAGGTAGCGAGACGACGAGTCTCGTCCAGTCGTTCTAAATATAAGAGGTGTTCCTCTTGAGGTGATGTTTCAGGGAGGAGTTCAACAGCTAACTTGAGTGAAGGAATCTCACATTCGATTGACAATGTTGCTTCCAAACCATAGACCAGCTAGAATGGTGTGAAACCAGTTGCGTCTTTGGTTGAAGTTTGGTAGGCCTATAGAGCTGAAAAGAGCATGAGATGCCAATTTGACTTGTTCATCCCAATAGTATGCTGAAGCATGGTGACCAAAACCTTGTTCACGGCTTCAACTTGGCCATTGGCCTGAGGGTAATATGGGGTCGAGCCATCGTGGCACAAGTCCAATGCAGATGTCAGCTCTGCCATCATGTAATCTCTAAAATGAGAACCATGGTCTGTGACAATGGCTTGGGGTACGCCGAACCTAGAAATAACGTGGTTAAAAAGGAATTGAGTCACCGTCTTACCATCTGCAGAATATGTACGCGTTACTTTGGAAAATTTGGTGAAATAATCCACAGCGATGATAATATAGCCATGCCCCCTGATCAAACAAGGGTTACATGTCATATAATTTATGCCCCATTTGGCAAAGGGACCAACGGTAATGAGGGGGTGTAGGTGAGCTGGTGGGGCATGCATCTTGCATTGGTAAATTTGGCATTTGTGGCACTTACGGACAACAAGAATGCAGTCCTTGAAGATAGATGACCAGAAATAACCAGCGTGAAGGATTTTTTGAGTTGTAGTGTAACCAGACATATGACCACCACATGCTCTAGAGTGGCAATCATTGAGAGCTCTTTCAACTTCCTCGATTGTAAGGCATCTGCAAAGAACTAAATCGACACCGACATGGTATAAAGTATCATCGATAATATGGTAGGGTTGGGAATGATGTTGAATCCTTCAGCGATCATCCTTAGTCAATGAAGACTGAAACATGGAGGTTTGGAGATACACGATGATATCACCGTACCATGGATCAAGGGTGCTAATCAGGAAAAGGGTCTCATCTGGAAGTTGTTCATCTACACCAGTAGGGAGAGCTTTGGAGGGAAGGAAACAAATCAATTCAATGAAAACAAGTGACTTCTTAGATTTGGCTGTAGTGAAGACCAAATTGAATTCTTGCAGGATAACGATCCATTTAGAATACTTGCCCCCCAAAAACTGACGAGTAAAGATATAGGTCATAGGGTTGCATTCAGAAATCATTGTAGTTGTACATAAAAGGATATAGTGCCAAAAACGTTGAACAACCTAAATGGCAGCCAAAGCCAACTTCTCGACATGTGCATAACACATTTTAGCGTTGAGGAGATTCCAACTATGGTAGTAGATTACATGTTTGTTGCCTTCATCGTCATCTTGGACCAAAACCATAACAATGGTGCTAGGGGCCGTAGCTAAGTAAAGGAAGTAATCTTGATAATAGTCTGGCGAATGTAACAAAGGAGAATTTATGAGGACAGCCTTAAGATCATCAAAATATTTTTGGGCCACCTCATCCCATGCAAAGGGCGCTCCTTGTTTGAGTAACTAGGTAAATCCTGTGGCTATCTCAACATAGTTGGGTATAAAATGGCGGAGAAAGTTAGCCTTTCCTTGTAGGCTCTAGAGTTGGTGTAGTGAGGATGGAGGGGGTAAATTTACAATGGCCTTGTCTTTTAGCGGATCCAGGTGAATACCATCCATGGAAACGATGAAGCCGAGGAGTCGTCCTAATTCCACACAGAAAACACATTTGTGTGGATTAAACCATATGTTATAGCATCTGCAGTGTAGAAAAATCTATCGAAGATGGTCTGGGTGATCTTGGCGCTTACGATAATGGGTAGGAAGGTCATCCAAGTAAGGCTAGACAATGTTTCGAATATCATTAAACACGTAAGACATTGCCCGTTGAAACAGGGCTCCAACATTTTTGAGGCCGAAAGGGAGCTTCTTGTACATGAACGTACCCCATGGACAGATAAAGGTTGTCTTTTCTTCGTCGGCCAGTGTGCTACTAATCTATTTATAACCAGAAAAACCGTACATAAAGGAAAAGATCTCACTTCCAGCACATTCATCAATGATTTGATCAATGAAGGGAGTAGGATAGTTGTGTTTAGGACAGACACGATTAACATCTCGATAATCCATGCAAACATCGATCGTGCCTTGTTTTTTAGTCACTGGAACAATATTGGACACCCAATCTATAAGGGGGATGGGATAGATGAACCCAACCTTGAGAAGATTTTCAACTTCACGCTTAATAACAGCGGCCTTCCTAGGGTGCACCAGGGGAAGCCGTTGGCGAACAAGATTCGTGTGCGGATATGTTGGTATTTCATGCACCACAATGCTAGGATCAATGCCAGGTATTTCTTTGCAAGACCATGCAAACATATCACATAATTCCTGAAATAGATGAGTGTATGTCTTGATCTCATCCGGAGAACAAGATACCCCAATATGATCATGTTCAATGACACCGGGTTTGATAGAAATGTCAATCAGCATCGTTTGGGTAATATTACCCAAATTTCGCTCCGACCATACTTCATGAGTAACAGTCAGTGGTGGAAATGGAGAATAGGACTCTTCAAAAGCGGTAGACATGACCGTCAGGCGAGGCAGGAACGAGGAGCAATGATGAGTATCGATCCATGGTGGTTCCTTAAGAGACATGATTTCCATGATACCTTCGTCAGCGAGGAAGGTTTTGGCTACGGGATCAGATGATTCCAAAGTGCCAAGTAGGGGGATTAAGAGTACATATCGAGAGATGTCTTCGAAATATACGAATCAGAGGATGTAGAGTTCGAAGCCAAGACAATTTCCACGTAATTTACTTTAGCGGGACTAAGCGGCATAACCTTGCCCCAAGTATCAACAATATCTGGTGCAAGTATGACCCAGGGATCATATTTGAATGAGATCATGTTGACAAAGGAAACATGAGGAGGTGGGAGTGGAAAAATTCCCATTAAGGCAGAATCTTTGAAGAAACCTGCCCCCACACTCTCATAGGGAGCACCAGGGTGCTTGACGTATGGAACATTTCCATCCCATGAGGAAGAGGCAAATAAAGACAGCTAATCGACAATGATAATTTTCCCTTGATGGGGAAAATGAATCATGCGAAACAAGGAGGAGCCCATGACATGCATGGCATAAGTCCAACTTCGACTGAGTAGAAGATTATAAGTGAGATTGGTGTCAATAATTTCTACTTCGACCTGCACTATCCTGCCTTCCAGGGTGATGGCAGGGTTAGGTAATACACTGAAGGGTCGCAAATCGCACCCATTGAAAGCTTCCAATGTGTTCGAAGTCTAATTTAGTGTAGGGGAACCAATAGCCTTCCAACGTGTAGTTGACATGATGCAGGTGGAAGCACCTTCATCGATGACAATGCGGTGGATGGTCTTCTCATTGATGATTACTTGAATAAGAAAGGAAATCTAATGAGGGAGCCATGGAACATGGTTCTCTAGATCGAAACATATCAAATTAGAATCAGTGGGATCAATGCCCCTGATAGCTGATAGAAAGGATTTTCGCTGCAATGGGAAGCTTTGGAGTAGCTCCAGAGACAACATGGTTGACGGTGCCTGAGCCAAATCCTCGACAATATTGTAGTGTTGAGCAGCTCTGGCATTAGGATTATACGAGGATTTCCATAGCACGCCTCGAGAGGATGGCCGCATAGAGGAATCAGGGTTAGGGAGCTCAATTTGTAGAGGGCCAGAACTCGAGGTAGAAGAAGAAGGTGCGGCTTTTTTCTCTTTCCTAGCTGCTGGAGCTGGAGTTTGATAATCTTTGGATCAGGTAGCCACATTAATGGGCGTGCTCATCATGAACACTTGAGATCCAGAGGAAGCAAATCAGGGTTGGTCTACCATTTGAGTCTACTGATATGGAAATGTCTCTTTAAGGACAGCAGGGGTCCCTTTGAGAAGGCGACTAACTTCGGATCGTCGAGGAAAATCCTTAGTGTAGTGATCCTCCTTGAAAATGAGTTAGCTTTCCATTGCAAAGATCTGCCAGCAGACTATTTGGGAGGACCCTATTTTGGGGCATCGGCTTTAGCTTTACCTTTGCCTTTCTTTTTCCCTTTCAAGGATTTGTCCGCTGCGGTAGACTGAACAATGTGGACCTATGAGGTTTTACCAAGGCCAGGTGGATTCTGAGATGAACCGTTAGGAGCAGCATTCGAGACTAACTTCTGTTTGGAAGAAGTTTTAGCATGGGTCTGTGACACTGAACCAATAACTCCATCAATGGGAGGAACAGCTAGTGACTTTGATGCTGCGGGATCAGATGATGGCCACGGAGCATTGGGTAATAACTCGTATAAAGTGCTAGACTAAGAGTAAACTATATTTAAGTACTGGGCATGAGTGATGGCTTGCTCTTCAGTGATGCATCCACCCATAGCTATATCGCGAGCAATTGGGGATATGAATGATTTTTTAAACCATTCAGTGAGCAACTAATCAACTATCTCAAATTTGATTAGGCAACATCTACATCTCCATTCATGCATGTGATCGGAGATGTGTGTCACGGTATATTACTTAAACAATGTGAGAAAATAGGTGCCACTTTCATAGCAAACCGACCACTGAAAATGCATGAGGAGAGCCATGGCTAAAGAGTTAAAGTCATGGTAAGTACTTCGAGGTAGCTCGATGTACCATTTCGCTGTATCACCCGTGAGGGTTCGTTGGAAAAGACGAAGATGAATGGAATCATCCACGTACGAGGTCGACGAGCACCAGAGGTGAGATGTCATCACGTGGGCCTGAGGATCTTCTTTAGATTTTCCATTGAACTTTGGGCAATCACTTGGTATCTTGGACGACATCGGAGGCCAGTACGGTGAATGAAGGATCGGATCATTCGTAAGGCATGATACATCTAGCAACTCGAGTGTAGCCAAGAAAGGTAATTGAGTGTTAAAAGGCATGGGAGGCTTATAAGCGGGCCCATATGGAGGAGCCCATCCCTATTGGTAAGGATTTTGGCCCCAAAGTGACGGATTGTTTCCATATGGCATCTGACGCTTCCCCCATTGTGGATTACCTTGACCATAGGGAGGATTGTGACCTTGAATACCTTGAAACTATCCAGGCATAGGTTGTTGATAAGCAACATATGGGTTAAAAGGTTGTTAAGCTTGTTGACCTTGGACATATGGATATGGGACCTATTGTCCTGGAACATAGGGTTGATGAACCTGTTGTCCTTGAACAAAATGATTTTGGACCTACAGTCCTTGGGCATAAGGTTGATACACTTGTTGCCCTTGGATGTAGGGGTTTTGAACCTAGTTCCCTTGGCTGGCAAGATTCTAAACCTGTTGACCTAGGACAAGAGGGTTTTGGGCATGATGTTGTAGGACTTGACCTTGACCCTGCCCCTGCAAGGGTTGACCTTGTTGATCTGTATATAAGGGTTGTTGCTGCCCTAGTTGGTTTCGCTATTACAAGGGTTGACCTTGAAGTCACAAAATCTGTCTCTGGGTTTGCAGAGGTTGGCCCTGCAAGGGTATGGGTTGAGAGGTGTGCGGAGCATATTGCATCTGTTGTTGTGCGGCTTGCTGCAATTGTTGTAAGGATTAACCTTGCGGTTGTTGCAGGTGACCTTGCTTCAGGATAATTTTCCCTTGTTGTCACATAGAGAGCCCTTGCTGCAACAAAGGTTTCCCTCATGGTAATAAATATTTCCCTGGTTGTTGTAAAGGTTGTCTTTTCTGTTGCAAGGGTACTTGGATAGTTCTCGAGAAATTATTGAACTAAATCTGGCCGTAGCCAGGCTAGATGTACTGCCCAGATTGGAGGGTGTAAGGTTGATTAACCAATTCTTGAGAACCATATGGAACATAAGGATTTTGGTATTAGACCTGAGCCCCATAGGGCTGCTGATACTGAACATTGCTCGATCCAGACGGACCAACGAGATTCTGAACCTGTTGGTACTGGACATTGCTTGATCTAGTAGGATTAGCAGGGTTATAAATAATACCAGAAGAGGGTTGGTTTATACCAAGCATGTGAGCTTGTGAGCCGCTCACATTAGTGGCACCTGACACCATAGAGACATTCAAGTTCTGCCCCCCAGGCGATGGCACAATCTGGCCACTGACTAATGGGACAGAGGAACTGACGGAGACAATCTTTGAAACTGCCAGTTGTGACTGACGTGTAACTGGGATCGATGATACAAGAGTATTTAGAATAGTTGATCCAAGTGGATATTGGTGGCCACCTACCAAGTCCACTTGGACCCCCACCGTTGTTTCTCTCAACTTTTCAGTTTCCTTAGTTGTAGCACAATTTACTATTTTTAGCAGTTTTTCGGGTCTTGAACTTCCAAAGCCGTTTTGAGGCCCTAAACAACGTTTTTTTGGAAAGCTAGGAGAAACATGGGTTTATGGACCTATGTTTATCTTCCCAAATTTGTATTTCTCAGATAGATATTTCTAACGTTGTGCGCGTCAAACGGAGATCATATGCCAAAGTTATGACCCCGGGAAGTTGATGTACCAATTTACCCAAACAGGGCCCACAGTTTGGCATTTCATCTTCTAGGGTTAGGTTTTTGGATGTTTAGGGTTTTTCATTGTTTCTCAACAATAAATAGGCCTTTGAGCCTCATTGTAACATATTTCAGAGGCATGTAGCCGCCACATCGCTTCTCAGAGATAAGCTACCATCGCGCTAACTAGTTTATTTCCATTTCTGTTTGTAAGCATATTTCAGTATTTCACATTAATGAAATGAAGTATTTTCTACTACATCTCTATGTTTATGGTTATCTCTGTAATTTTTTGCGTTCCTATTTAAATCTGAATCAGTGGTATCAAAGAGGTCTGCTTTTTTTCTCTATTTTTCTTTGCATGTTCCCAACGAGGTCAGGATATAAGGAGTTAGGGTTTGAACTGGTCGAACCTTTGCAAGACCAGCCTCTCAAATCCCGACAGCCTCCCATGGTGGATGAAAAGAAAGATGTGGGGGCAGGAGATCCTATCAAAATCTTTCTCGAAGAAGCCCTCAAGTGACAAAGGAACGTGATGATGGACAAATTTGCCCAGATCCTTCAGCAGCTACCCAGAGGCGACGCATTGGCTTCCAGCAGCTACTCTAGAAATGCCATGGCCTTTAAGGTACAAGTTAATTTGGAAATCCCCATCTTTGATGGTCAAATAGACACAAATATCATAGATAAATGGTTAATTCTACTAGAGAGTTATTTTTCTGTTCATGATTTTTCCAGTCGAGAAAAGATTATTTTCGCTCTTCTCAAAGCAGCCCCCCACATTAAGGACTGGTGGGAAACCTACTGCAAGCTGAAGGATGAAAGTACAGGCTCACTATTTTTAGTTTCACCCACATCGGATTCATTCTGTGATGCCATCAAGGAGCATTACTACCCTGTCGAAAGCTATGAGGATCAATACATAAAGTGGACCACGCTGCGGCAGGGAAGGGGCCAAGACATGCCGGAGTTTACCAATATTTTCCATACCCTTTTCACAAAGTTAGGTATCAAAGATTCAGAGCAGAATTTGGTACTCAAATAACGTGGCTGCCTACACAAGTACATCGAGGAAGAAATAGAATTCCTGAACATCCCCTCGCTCGGCACAACATACTGATATGCCGTCAAGGTTGAGCAAAAGTTTAAACAGAAGAAGCGAGACTTTGGATCTCTGAATTCGAAGCAAGGGAAAGGTGCCCCCAAACTGTAGAACAAAGGACAAAGCCAAGGCAGGATGGCCCAAGACAACCCGCCAAAGCTACAAGCAAAGAACAGCCATGAAGCTAAAAAAGGACACGGGAAAGTGGTGTGAGTTCCATAAGAGCTCCACTCACAACACAAGTCAGTGTTGGGCCAAGAAGTCACTGGTGGCCGAGCTAAAGGTTTTAGAATAAGATGCATGTTCCGACTCTGAGTCAAAACCCAACAAGGAGAATGACAAAGGGAATCAGATTATCGATGCGGAGCCCAACACCACCATTTCCACCACGAAGATATAGAAGGATGAACTCGAAGATCCAGAGGAGGAGGAGTGTCTCTTCCACTCCCAGATGTGGGTAAAAGGCTCCCTGCTACAATTCATTGTCGAAGTGGGAGCCAAAAGAACCTCATTTTGGTAGAGGTCGTGAAGCAGCTGGGCTTACCAACCACAGCACATCCACAACTGTACACCATCAAGTGGCTTCACCAAGGAAGAGATCTTCGCGTGAGCTAGCAGTGTCGCCTTCCATACAACATCAAGCCCTTCATGGATGAGGTATTGTGTGACATTGCTCCCCTTGAAGTTTGTGATGTATTATTCAGACAACCATACTTGTGGAAGTGACATGTTGTGTATGAATCAAGGCCATGTGCTGTTATTGTTACATTGGGAAATAAGTTGTACAAGATACCAAAGGTAGCATCGCCTACTGCCATCTCTTTGGTTACTGCAAAACAATGCAGTAAGCTCATTTCCAAAACTGAGAAATTTATTTTCCTGATGATACACCCTCAAGGAAAGAAGAAGACGGTGGCCACGACCTCCAAATAGGGCCCCTCCACATGACAACTACAGATGGACAAGGTCATCGAGGAATATGAGGACATCTTCACCTCCCCCGCAAGGGTTCCTCTGCACTATCAGGTCAAGCACTCCATCGATTTGACCCCAGGTGTGCTGCTGCCTAGTGGACCAATCTATCGGCACTCCGTTCTGGAGAACGATGAAATCAAGAGGCAGATTTAGGAGCTGTTGTAGAAAGGTCACATCCGTCTGAGTTCAACGCCCTGTGGGATCTTGATCGTGTTGGTACAAAAGAAGTATGGGACTTGGAGACTCTGTATTGACTATCAGGTGTTGAACAAGATCACTGTAGGTAATAGATACCCGATCCCATGGATTGATGACCTCCTGTACCACCTAAACGGGGAAAAATATTTCAGCAAGATCGATCTGAAGTCAAGATATCACCAGGTACCAATCAAACCCTCCAATGTGTGGAAGGTTACCTTCAAATCCAAGGAGGGACTTTTTGAATGGTTGGTTATGCCTTTCGGATTGACGAATGCTCCTGCAACCTTCATGAGGCTAATGGATGACATCTTGCGGCCATTTACTAAATCATTTGTAGTGGTATACTTGGATGACATCCTGATCTTCAGCCAGAGTTGGGAAGAGCACCTCCACCACATCTGATAGGTTCTCCAAACACTGCGGCAACACAAGCTATGTGCCAATTTGGAGAAATGCACTTTTGGCATGACCCAGGTGTCTAGTCAATTTAACGTCTTAAATTGCTCTACATAAATTATCAATCCGGGTATCGTAAACTGATGAAGTGTGGTGCACTATATGTGCTTAGTTAACCTTTTTCTTACTTCGTTGTTTTATAGTTTATTTTGTTTATAGTAATGGCTTTATAAACAAATGAGTGAGTTGTGTGTGTATGGTGGTTTCTAAATGAGTGAGTGTGTGTAACTGGTGGTTTCTAACTACCTTCTAAACTTGCAAAGAAAGAGCTTGAAAGAAATAACTTGAAATGAAACTGAAAGCAAAGCATAAAAACCACTTTCTAATGGCACTAGTCACTACTCATGCTGCTGCAAAAAAAAAGTAAGAAAAACCACTTTAAAGACCAATTATAATGATCATCTCTTCCTATCTCTCTGCTTCCAACATATAGTACTATGTGAAACACGATTAAGAAGTAGTTAGAAATAAGTCTAAAAAGTAATCAAGCTCTAAGATGACAAATTATAACACCACTTTGCCTTTCTCCAACATTCTGCTTCCAACATACATTGTAATGTGTAACAAGTGAAGAAAGAGTTAGTGATATAAGTCAAAAACTACTCAAAGCAAGCTATGATTTATTAGTATTCTGATCTCTTAAAGATGAACAACTTATGATAAGGAGACCATCAATATGCTAGCATACAACTTGAGAAACTAAACTTAGAAATCAAGCTAGAAAAATAAAATAAAGGCAGCAACTTATGAATATGACAACTGAAAATACCATTAGAGATAAAGCAAATACAACAAAGACATCTGTACAAGGCAGGGGCCCCCTACCACCTATGAAATCAAAGCAAAATTAAACACACTTGCATAACTTAAAATTGCATGAATGAAAATCTAATCTACCTTACATTCTACAAAGCAATATTTACAAAATGAAATCTACTCTACTTACATCCTAATATGCTCCATGACATCTACTTCACATCTCCTTCCATGTTGAGAACATCAAAGCTTTATTCAATTTCTTCAAAAGTACAAAGTACAAAAGCTTTCAAAAGCCATGGGACTAACAAGCTAAAAGGACTAAGAAAAGACTAAAGGAAAGACTAGCAAATGAAGGAGAGAGATCTCCTATTTATACAAAAAGATGAGAGCCATCTCATTAATGAGAGTCCATGAATCTCTCCCTCTACCTCTAGAGTCCTAATCAAAATAGGAACTGATAAGACACATGTCTTTTTAGAGTTACAATACAATTAGGAGATGTGACACATATCCTCATGATCCCATGATTCTTTCCAACCAAATTCGAATTTGGCCTTAGAGTGCCACATAAGGGTCTTTTAGAAGCCTCCTTTCAACCTACACATGTCAACAATCTCAACCCATTTGTTAGGTATAAGCATATGCACATTATTTTCTAATGTTTAACCACAAATTCACTTAAAAGGCTTAGAAATAACAAATATTGGAAAAACATAAAGGTGGCCCAATGATAATGAAAGTGGGATGAATGTGGTGACATAATAGTGAAATGGAGGTGAAATGGAGGTGATATAATGGACATAATAGTGAAAGTATAATGCAAATGAATGACATTTTCAAGACTCAACACCAGGTTTAGTATCTGGGATACATTATTGACGAACAGGGGGTACATGTGGATCCAACCAAGATCCAAGTCATTTGGGATTGGCCATCTCCAACCACTCTGACAGAGCTCCATAGCTTTCTAGGTCTTGCCAATTTCTACCGCAAGTTCATGTTGGGATTTTCTCATATAACTTGGCCCTTGAGTCAAGTCACCAAGGGAGGAGCAAAAGAAAAATTCTTTTGGTATGAATCTCAATAGAAGGTATTCATAGAATTGAAAGATCGCCTCTGCACAGCACCAGTGCTCGCGTTACCAGATTTGCAACAACCATTTGAGGTCGAGATAGATGCCTCTAACTATGTTATTGGGGCAGTCCTTACTCAACATGGGCATCTAGTGGCATATCACAGTGAGACACTTTCAGAAACAGTCTAGAAGTGTCCCACTTATGACAAAGAGATATATTCCATTGTGCAGGCCTACCGAAAATGGAATCATTACATTTTGGGAAAGGAAACGGTCATCCACACAGACCATGGACCCCTACAGTTCATACAGACCCAAGGGAAATTGTAGAATGATCGCCATTAGAAGTGGTCCACATACCTGCAATAGTTTCATTTTAACATCAGGTATAAGAAGGGCAGCACCAATAATGTTGTAGATTGCCTCAATCGACCATCGATCATGGTGTTAACCACTGTGCTCAACTCTTGTGGGCACGAGACTTCTGATTGGTCACTTCTCTACAAAAGCGACCCAGAATTCGGTCACACATACCAGACACTCTTGGAGGGTCAGCGTGTTATAGATTTCACCTCCAAGATGCCCTGTTATGCCACCTGGGTCACCTTTGTGTTCCTTCAAGTGAGCGTGCTAAGATGATTTGGGAAGCACACTACAGTGGGGCTGCTGGGCATTTTGGGGTCAAGAAAATGGTGGCAGTACTGGAAAAGTATTTCTATTGGCCAAATCTTTGGCAGGATGTCGAGATGTACATCAGATCATGCACTACTTGTGCCATTGCCAAACCAACCATCAAGAACCAAGGCCTCTATACCCTGTTGCCTACCCCCAGTTGACCTTGGGAATCCATCTGCATGGATTACTTGTGAGGCCTTCCTTCTACTAAGCATGGAAACGAATGTGTTTTTGGGGTCATCGACAGGTTCTCGAAGATGGCCATTATGGCGGCTTGCAAGAAGAATATCTTAGCAGAAGCCACTACTAAACTCTTCTTTGAACGAGTGTGGGTGCACTTTGGGATCCCACAGTCTATCATCTCGGATCAGGACAGTCGATTCCTCAATACATTTTGGTCTAGTATTTGGTCGATGCTGGACACCAAACTCACTAAGTCCACAACCTTCCATCCTCAAACTGATGGCCAGACAGAGGTTGTCAACAGGATGATTGTACACATTCTACACATGTACAACTCAAAGCATCCACGCACATGGGATGAGAGCCTCCCCTATGTTTAGCACATCTACAACCAAGCTTTTCATAGCTTGATTGGCCACAACCATTTTTAGGTGGGCTTGGGATTCCAGCCACTATGTCCCATTGATGTGGCCATGCCATTTGCAGCTACTCACATAGATTCGCTCATGTCCAGTCCAAACAGATAAGGCAACCAGCTTCATTGAGCACATCCAACATATTTGCCAGCAGGTCCATGACATTCTAGAGAAATCAAGTGCCAAGTACAAGTAGCAACATGATCAACATCGGGTGCCACACATGTTTCAGGTGGGCGACAAAGTCTGGCTGCATTTGAAAAAGGAACACCTTACCGGAGCCTATCAGAAACTGAGACCACTCCGATATGGTCCTCACACGATTACCAAGGTTGTGGGAGACAATACATTTGAGCTCAGCATGCCCCCATTCCTTGGCCTGCACCTAATGTTCAATGTGGACTACCTTCGGCCATACTTTCCACCATTACTACACACATTCGACATTGCAGAACAGCTCACACCCACAGAATTAAATCTAGATTGCATGGAACTAGCTACAACTGATCAGATCATTGACACACAGATCAAGCACACTCGCCAACAGAATATCCAACTATATCGAGTTGTCAAAGTAGGCCAACTCCTTCACTAGGGCATGTGGCTCACTAGGGACCAAGTTCAGTAGAAGTTTCCTCATCTCATGGAGGAACTCAACACAATGGGGACCATTGCTTCCTAAGGGGGGAGGAATGATCCAGGTGGATATTGGTGGCCACCTTCCAAGTCCACTTGGACACCCACCATTTTTTCTCTCATCTTTTCAATTTCCTTAATTGTAGCACAATTTACTATTTTTAGCAGTCTTTCGGGTCCTGAACTTCTGGAGCCGTTCTGAGGCCCTAAACAACGTTTCTTGGGAAATCTGGGAGCAACCATGTTTCTCTTCCCAAAGTTGTAGTTCTCAGATAGATCTTTCTAACGAGATATTCTGCACATTAAACGGAGATCATATGCCAAAGTTATGACCCCGGGAAGTTGATGTACCAATTTACCCAAACAAGGCCCACAGTTTGGTGTTTCATCTTCTAGGGTTAGGTTTTTGGATGTTTAGGGTTTTTCATTGTTTCTCAATAATAAATAGGCCTTCAAGCCTCATTGTAACACAATTCAGAGGCATGTAGCCGCCACATCTCTTCTCAGAGATAAGCTACCATCACCCTAGCTGGTTTATTTCCATTTCTGTTGGTAAGCATATTTCAGTATTTCGCATTAATGAAATGAAGTATTATTTCCGCTACATATTTGTGTTTATGGTTATCTCTGTAATTTTTTGCGCTCCTGTTTAAATCCGGATCAATGGTGGGTTTCGCCAGGACTGAAGTAATAGACTATTGGGAAGTCGTATTCATGACGAACAGACCTGATGTAGGCTTGATGCCTGATGCCCATACAGGATTATGGTAGAGTGATGAGGCACTAGGTCTGCGTGAAACTAAGTGCCCCAAAGACACATAGTTAGGTGGAAAACTAGCAAGAATACCTTCCGAGAAAGGAAAGCCCTCGGAAGGAAACTGCAATTGCAATTCTTCCCCCTCAACAGTGTGTGGAGTAGAAACTTCGAACTCATTCGGAGATGTGACTGGAGCATCATCTTTGGGTTCTGTGTTTGAAAACAAACAATGATGAATCATCGAATGTGTACTGGGGGATAGTTCCAAGGGAATACCTGGCTAGTCGTGCGAATTGTAAGGATGCTATGGTGATATCTCAACAACGTCAAACAGAGGGTTCGAAGGATAGATAACCCATCCAAGCCGACCGTCTGTGGTCAGTGAGTTCTCTAGAGTGTGAATGGGATTGTCCAGAGATTCCAAGCCAAGATCAGTAGATGACCCTGTATTGAAAGTAGGTGGAGGACGAGATGACAAAGGTTGAACACTCAAAACAATTGCAAGTTCAACATTTTGGTCCTCGAGTGACTCTGATAACTCAAGAAATGGCTCCTACGCAGAAATTTCTCTATAGGTCAGCTAGATCTGATACCATGTAAAATGTCCTGCAAATTCTCTACAAATCTACCTTTGAGGTCTATGTATAAAATCTAACTGTAGATTAACCTAATAATGTAATATAACTAAAGTAAAATACTTTAATCTACTTCTACAATAAAACTTGTGGAAGCTTAATAGATTTGAGCAAGATCAAGCATACCACATATAACCAAAAGCATAATCAATGCACAAATGCACATGAAACACAAAATAATACTCTGGGGAAGCCTTAGCTAAAAACCCCGCTATCTGTATTATCATACAAGGTGGAAATACATCAAGATTACACAAAGCTTTAGCTCTCACAGCTAGCCAACTCTCAGTACAATCCTCCTGGATGCTCATAGGCAAACAAGACTTCTCACAAACCTTCTCCTCTGCCCTCCAAGCCTCCTATTTCCTTACGTTGTTTCTCCTGGGTGATCCTACTATTACCAAGTGTAACACTGATTGCTCACACTAATCTCACACCCTGTAAAACTGTGCAATCCTCAAGGAACCTTATTCCTTCTGCATGGATGAGTTTCCTTTATAGGAAAACTCATGCAACTGATTATAACAAGTCCCTGTCTTTAATCTCAATTGGGTCTTTCTCTGAATAGACATGCATGAGTTATTTATGAGAGAATCTTCAGTTATCTCAAGTACACTAGTTTATGCATGCATGCATGCATTAACTGACTGAACTCACAATTAGTTCCTCAAACTGTTTGGAACTAATTTAACTAGACATAACACAGTTAACTGAGCTAACTAATTACAACTCAAATATAACTCATTCTTATCTCCTTAATTAAGGGATAATCTCCTTAATTTAAGGGATAACTGTTGCATGACTTCACAAAGACTTCTAGCTTGAATTTCTCTAACTAATTATTTTGGGTTGTGTTATATTCTTTCCACGAATAGCCCACGTAGTTAACTGGAGGGTTAGAGGGGGGGCGGAGCCCCACTTCATTGCGCTGATTTTGTAGCGGGGGCGTCACAGGGGGTTTGAGGTGTACCCGTAACCCCACTTTATGGGGTCCGGGGCAGCACCCTGGAAAATTTTGGTTTTGGACCCTATGTTAGGGTGGGTGGACCCACCTATGGTTTTGTGCATGATTTTCATAAATGTTTTTGGATGTGATGGCTTTCAGTCCATGGTATTGGACACGATGGTTTTCAGTCCATGGTATTGGATGCTTTGGCATGTATAAATATGTATTATAACATTGAAAGGAACATAATGAAAAATCAAGCTGATAGTCCCGGTTTTGGGATCCAGGGGAAACCTTTGTGTATATGTGTTTTATGTGTTATGCTCTTGCATTATTTATTTTCTGTGTTTTAGAATTTGTATGCAGGTAATTTTTGTATGGGGTTAAAACCTACATTTGGTATCGGAGTTTTTTTGGCTTCAAGGGGATGCCTTTGTTGCTAAGGGGTTCCACTCGGGCCTGTGGTAGACCCTGTTCAGTGGGAGATCTGCGAAATCGATTCTGGTGGTGAAAGAAGATGGCGAGCAGTGGAAAGATAGAGATCGAGAAATTTAATGGTTAGAGTTTTGAGTTGTGGAAACTCAAGATGGAGGATATGTTGGTGGATAAAGATCAGTGGATCGCGGTAGATCCGGGTACTAAACCAACAAGAGTGTCCGATGAATAATGGAAGAAGTTGGATCAGAAGTCAAAGAGAAAAATACGATTTTGTGTCTTAGAATGAGTATCACTGAATGTATCAGGGGAAGCTACGATGAAGGCTTTGTGGGACAAGTTAGGGACTTTGTACCAATCTAAGTCTCTGGTAAATAAACTGTTCCTGCAGAAAAAGTTGTATAACCTGAGGATGAAAGATGGAGACTCGGTGACAGAGCATCTGAATGCATTTAATACTGTGGTAAGTCAGTTATCCTCTGTTGATATCAAAATTTTAGATGAAGGTAAGTGCATTAGTTTGTTATGTTCTCTACTAGATTCGTGGTATAGTCTGGTTATTGCAATACGTAGCAATGCAACTGCCTTGCAATTTGATGAAATAGTCTCATCCTTGCTGATGGAGGAGATGAGACGAAAAAATATGGAGCGATAGAATGGTGATGCGTTGTCTGTACGAGGACAGTCCCAGAATAGAAAAAAAAAATAAGTCATCGAGTGGGAGATCTAAATCTAGAGGGAGATCTAAATCTCCAAGAAAACCTGTAAAGGTGGTGTGCTGGAAATGTGGAAAGGAAGGGCACTACAAAAGGGACTGTAAATCTAAAGCTCTTGATAAAGGAAAGGGATCTGATGATGCTCCTTTTGCAGAGGCAAAAACCACCTCAGCTGAAGGTGGGGATGTGTACTTCGCTTCTTCAAGTACACATGTAGATCATGAGGCATGGTTGATTGACTCAGGCGCATCCTTTCACTTCACTCCCCATAGAGAGTGGTTCTACGAGTATGAGAAATATGATGGTGGTGATGTCTTCTTAGGGGATGATAGGAAGGCTAAAATTATTGGTCACAGAAAAGTAAAGTTGAAGTTGCAAGGTGGAAAGGTTAGAACACTTCCAAGTGTTTTGCATATTCCTGCATTGGCTAGAAATCTGATTTCTGTAAGCAAGTTGGATGATGCAGGTGTAAAAACAGTGTTCGAGAAGGATACCTGCAAGATGGTTTGGGGAGCACTAGTGTTGATGCAGGGAGTTCGAATTGGAACTCTATACAAGCTGCAAGGTAGCACGGTTGTTGATGGGTGCAACAGTTCTGTGGTTCCTGAAAGTGGAGCAAAAAATCTAGTGGTCTCTGGAGAGAAGACCATGCCGTGGCATCAAAGGCTTGGACATATTGGAGAGAAGGGCCTTCGAATACTTCATGGTAAAGGTATGGTAGAAGGTATGAGTAATAGCTCTCTAGATTTTGATTTCTGTGAAAATTGTGTACATGGGAAGCAGAATCGGGTGAGTTTCCCCTTTGGTTGTAAGAGGGCGAAACAGATATTAGAGCTTATGCACAGTGATGTGTTTGGACCTGTGAAGCTTCCATCACTGGGTAAGTCTGTGTACCATGTATCATTTATAGATGACTTCTAAAGGAATACATGGATCTATTTCCCTAAGAAGAAATTTGAAGTCTTTAATAGGTTTAAAGAATTTAAGACTCTCGTGGAAAATCAAATAGAGAAGAAGATAAAGGTGCTAAGGACAGATAATGGTGGAGAGTTTTGCAACAAGGAATTTGAAGAATTCTGTAAGAAGTGTGGTATATCATGGCATAAAACTACTCCATATACACCTCATAAAAATGGAGTTGTACAAAGAATGAACAAGACATTGATGGAAAGGGCAAGAAGCATACTCAATGGTGCCAGGTTAGGATAGGAATTTTGGGCAGAGGTAGTGAATACTGCATGTTACCTGGTCAACAGGTCACCTTCATCAGCGTTGGAGGATAAGACTCCAAAAGAGGTATGGACTAGTAAGAAACCCTCTCTTTCACATCTAAGGGTATTTGGATGTGATGCATATGTACATGTTCCAAAGGAGAAACAAACCAAGTTGGATAGTAAATCTAAAAAGTGCATCTTTATTGGGTATAAGGATGGTTTAAAGGGTTATAAGCTTTGGAACCCAGTAACAAGGAAGGTTGTGTACAACCAAGATGTGGTGTTCAGAGAGGTGAAATATGTTATTAAACATGAAGCCCAATGAAAGGAACCTGAGAAGATAGAGTTTGAGATAAAGGGGGAAGAATCAGACTCTACAGCAGAGGAGGAATCAGAAGATGAACAGCCACAAACTCTAGCTATGAGAAGATCAGTTTGACAAAGAAGGAAACCGGAAAGGTATAGTCCATCTACTTTCTATTCAAATTTTGCTTTGTCTGTTACTGATGATGATCCCAGAACTGTGAAGGAAGCAGTGGATTCAGAGGATGGAAAACTCTGGAAATAGGCCATGGTTGATGAAATGGCATCTTTGCACAAAAATGATGCTTGGTATCTGGTGGAGTTTCCAGCTAGAAGGAAACCCATTGGCAGCAAATGGGTGTTCAAGAAAAAGACAAATGCAGAGGGAAAGGTGGAGAAATACAAAGCTCGGTTGGTAGCAAAAGGTTATTCCTAGGTGTCGAGAATTGATTTTGGTGATTTTTTTCTCCTGTTGCCAAGGTAACTTCTATTAGATTACTTTTATTTGTTGTTGTTGCTTTTGATTTTGAGGTAGAACAGATGAATGTGAAGATAGCATTTCTTCACGGGGATCTAGAAGAGGAAATATACATGAAGCAACCTGAAGGCTTTGCGGTGAAGGTTAAGAAAGAACTGGTATGCAAGTTAAAGAAGTCTTTGTATGGGTTAAAATAGTCACCAAGGATGTGGTATTAGAAATTTGATACATTTATACGGGGACTTGGCTTCACCAGAAGCAAAGCAGATCATTGCGTGTAATTTAAATTAATTGGTGACCACGTTATTTATCTGGTCTTGTATTTGGATGATATGTTTCTGGTTGGAAATGACAAAGAAATTATCCAAGATTTGAAGACCCAATTGTCCTCCAAATTCAACATGAAAGATCTTGGTGCTGCAAACTATATTTTTGGCATGGAAATTAAAAGAGGTCGGGCAAAGAGGAAGCTCTAGTTAAATCAGAGGAAGCATGTCAAGACAATACTGCAGAGGTTTAATATGAAGGATAATAAACCTTTGAAGGTTCCTATTCCTGTAGGTGTAAAATTATCTGTTGAACAGTGTCCCAAGACACAAGAAGAGGAAGAGGATATGTCCCATGTTCCATATGCAAGTGTAGTCGGTAGCCTGATGTATGAAATGGTCTGTACTAGACTAGACATTGCACATGCAGTGGGAGTATTGAGTAGGTTTACGTCAAAACCAGGAAAGGAGCATTGGATAGCAGTGAAGCGAGTTTTCAAGTATTTGCATGGCACTAGTGATTATGGTTTATGCTACCAAGGAAGACCAGGATTGGAAAGAGTGTAGGATATTCGTGGCTTTGTTGATGCAGACTGGGCTAGAGATCTGGATCAGAGAAGATCTACAAGTGGGTATGTGTTTAATGTATTTGGAGGTGCAGTCAGTTGGATGAGTAAGAAACAATCAGTAGTGGCACTATCAACTACAGAGGCAGAATACATAGTAGCCACTCATGCAAGCAAGGAAGTAGTTTGGTTGCAGAGATTGTGTTCAAGTATGGGGTTAGTACAGGAAGCTATAAGGATAGACTGTGACAACCAAAGTGCAATTTTCTTGGCAAAGAACCCCGCATATCATTCAAAGACAAAGCACATTGATGTTCAGTATCACTTTGTGAGGGATATGATAGAAGACAAAAAGATGTTGCTAGTAAAGTTGGACACTTTGAAGAATACTGCAGATGCATTGACAAAATCTGTGAGTTTTGAGAAGCTATCTTGGTGTAGAGAGACGATGGGAATTTTAGGGATGGAAAAATGACTAAGCTCTCTTGTGGCCCAATCTGGAAATAAAACAACAAGTGGGAGAATGTTGGGTTGTGTTATATTCTTTCCACGACTAGACCATGCAGTTAACTAGGGGGTTAAAGTGGGGGCGGAGCCCCCCTTCGTTGCACCGATTGTGTAGCAGGGGGGGTCACAGGGGGTTTGAGGCGTACCCATAACCCCAATTTTATGGGGTCTGGGGCAGTGCCCCAGAAAATTTTGGTTTTGGACCCTATGTTAGGATGGGCGGACCCACCTATGGTTTTGTGCATGATTTTCATACATGTTTTTGGACGCGATGGTTTTCGGTCCATGGTATTGGATGCTTCGGCATGTATAAATATGTATTATAACATTGAAAGGAACATAATGAAAAATCAAGCTGGTAGTCTCGATTTTGGGATCCAGGGGAAAATATTTGTGTATATGTGTTTTATGTGTTATGCTCTCGCATTTTTTATTTTCTGTGTTTTATAATTCATATGCAGGTAATTTCTGTATGGGGTTAAAACCTACAAATTAATCAAAGATGAATTAATTAATTAATTTTCAACCAGCTGGTGAGACTAAATTCAAATTTTTATTCTCAATTTTTATTCAAGGACAAATTAAAATTAGAATATTTTGAATGCTTTTTTTATCATTTCTTGTTGCTATTCTTAACATCCTCAGACAATCTTTTCAACGGAGGAGAGGAAGAGGAATTGGGTGAACCAGATGGTTTAGCCACGATGACCTTGTCTTAGTCGACAGAAAAAATAACTTCAAGGCTTTAAAATGTCCTTTTAAGGGAACTCACGATTTGGTCAAAAAGACTAATAGGATGTTTTGGATCGTGGGCAATCAATTATTAAGACGCATAAAATACTGATGCTCTTTCATTTTTTAAGAGTCGAGAAAGAAACAAAGATGACTCTATCACTTTCGATTGGAAACGAGCTCGAAAGGACAAGTGCTCGAATGATATTTTAAGTTTAATGAGTCAAAAAGATCAAATGACTGCTCTGGATGATCTAGGTAAACATGATTACCAGGCAACCGTGAACTGCAGAATACCTCCTGGCGAACCAAAAAGTATGAGCACGCAATCTCCCTGAATATTGTGTTCAGTGTATCACATTTGCAAGGCGGCTAACTCGGCTTCCTAAGGATAAAATGATTGCAGCCTAGTGAGGTCTCCCATTATATACTCGACGGTATATGGAGAACAAATCCGTACTAGTGTTGTCTAATGTTGAAGCTAACGACAACTGCTAGGTTTAAAGACGGCGGAACACGTCTCTAGCCTATACCTTCTAGATATGATTGTTAATTTCAAATGCACCTTAGGTTAATTGAATTCATTTTAGAGTTGATCTTGAGTTAAGTTTCAATTTTTAGGTCTTAGCGATATTACTCGAAAAACCTCAAATGCAACTAAATGAGACAAGACCCTTTCAATTCGATGAAATACCTACACTAGAGAGGGTACAAACTACTCAATCAAATGAAAATAATCAAGAAACTGAAAACGAAATGATCTTTCACTACCTTACTTTTTCAAAAAATAAACTAATGAAAAATGCATTCCAATTCCTAATTTCTTGACAAACACTTATCTATTAGTCCTTTCAAAAACAAAAATTCTCTTCCTTTTTCAAATGCTGATGCAATTCTAGTCTTTTAAAAGATGCAAATTATCATAACATAATGATGCAACAAGCTATAATTTCATACTTTTTCATGAAACAACGAAAAAAACTTTTTGCATACAATCTTTCAGTGAAAAAGTTTTCGAGACAATAAGATCTTCAAGCAGATGAAAACATGAAAAGAGAAGTTCATTCAGATCAATGAAACACCGACTTTACCAAACACAAGGCCAACAATGTAATCTATGTCGGAAAAGAAACGTTCAAGCTAGTAAACGAAACTTTTTCAAACTTGTGCAAAAAGAGGTCAAAGTCATAAAAAGGACCAAAAACAAATGCAAAGAGTAAACACACCTACAACCCAACTTAGTGAGTTCACAAACTGCTGAATGGGCGACCAACTAGATGCCCTAGTGTCGCTGGCCACTCAATGACTCAATCAATCAACTAGAAAGATGACAAGCCAACAAGCAAGCAAAACCAAATGAAAAGTAGCTTTCTAATCAGGGAGAAAATGGTCCAAAAATCTTATGGGGTCAAAACCACAAGAGTAGAACACACTGGCCAAGAATGGGGTCAAGCCCTAATCTTCACTTACAGGCATCGATGCGACTGCCTAACTAACAACAAGCACCAGAGACTGGTCAGCGTGACACTTTCTCAGCAATTCGCATTGGTCGGCGTGACTATCAATGGATTAAGTGCGCTGACCGAGGTAGCTAAGGAAAAATAAATAAAAAATTGAAATAGGGACCAGATCTGCTACTATGAATTTTAGACGTAGGCCAGTAAGCAGGAAAAAAGAAACAGAACCAAAGGGAAAATGTGAAACTACAAAAGTTCTCACGAAATCATGAAATCCAAAAGAAACAAAACGATTGCGATCCCCAGTGGAGTCGCCAAATTATGGTGAATTAAAATTATAAGTGTGGACATGAATGAATTACTCTAGCCCGATAATGGGTCTAGCCACAATAGATACATTCTATGGAAGAGGGCCTACCTCTTGGTCGCTTATCCTGCTTGATGATGTCCTTGCTTGCTCGCTCCAGCAATCTCTCGCTTCCTTCTTCAAACTCATGAAACAAGTAAACAACAACAACACACAAACATAATAATAGACAAATTGCAATTCAACCTACTGAACAAGTCAAGAAACATTAAGACATGGATATATAATATTACAAAACATGTAGGAAATCAATCGATAGTTGCATATATTAATATCAAAGAGAGATTACAACCATTCGTCTTGACATTGCGGTCTTCCTCTCATAAGACAAGGTTCCCACACACTTACGCTAGCATTCCACGATGGCTTCAAACAATGATAGTTTGAAAGCTCTTCCCTTTAGGCTTCACTCGAAACCAAAACACACTTCTCCCTCACACAACTAGATAGCTACACCTAATAATAGCTTGCTTGTCTACTCCAAAATAGCATCAACACTTTGCACTATAACACTCACATTTAGTCAAAAACTATAAATACAACCAGTTTGTGCTTGGGAAGAAGGGAGGTTTATATAGGAAATATGGATGGGATATGGTTCCTCTTCTCATGGGAGAAGGACTTATCCCTTGAGGTAGTTCCATCATTATAGGGGAAAGGAGCCAAAATTGTCATCCTCGACCCCATTTGGCCAAACCATTTACCAAACTTCCGTTACGGAGCTTCTAGAGCTAGAAGCTTTGGCTCTAATTTAAAAAACTTTCCATAACAGCACTGGCATGACTGAAAAATAGCTCAGTCGCTCTGGTGAGTGCGAGGAGTAGTTCTAATCTCTACACATGAATGTGGGGGAGACAAAGGCCATTAGCGTCGGTCTTCTAAAATGGGAAAAATAGAAGTTTCAGGGGAAATGGTGCAAAAGGGAAATGATCTGCTCATGGAGAGGGACAAAATGGTAGTTTCTTTGTGAAGGCAAATCATGTGGGGTTCACTATAGATGTCTTCCAGGATCAAGGAACGATGAGTACAGGGATAGTGACAAAATGTTGTGCAACAAGCGTTTGGGTTATCATTAGAGTATTTAATGTACCAGTTTAGTGTGTGATCCTGCAGAGCACTAACCAATGTTTCCTTCTTCATATGATCATTTGTAATGCCTTGAGCTTTCCATACATCTTTCATGACGAACCAAAATTGGTCTAGGTCCTCATTTCCCAAGACTTTAAACAAAGGCATCTTCACTGAATTTGCCATGTTGAACTACGGTGGAGGTGGAGGTGGTATGGGCAAAGTCACAGGTGATTGTGGTGAAGTTGGAGGTGGTATGGGTGGATGTGGCAGTCGCGGGAATATTTGGAGGTGAAGTCAATGGACTATATTCAGGAACCTTTATTCCTGTAAGTTTTTCCACTTCGCTATTGGTCACTTTAATTGTCTATTAATAAAACAGTCGAGTGCCACATAAATTATCAACCCGAGAAAGTCTGATTATTCCAAAGGTGACTACGTACTGTATGTACTCAATCTTAATGGTATTAAAAGTTGTAGTATAAACAATCTACTATCTATTAAATCCCTACTCTGTGTTACAGCAGTTACAGTAGTTACAGCCTATTGCAGAAATGAAGTAAGAACAAATAACTTAAAGGAAACAAATCTGCAAAAGGAAGTGATGGCTATCCTGCAACAAAGGATCAGGACCCTATCCTCAGAGTAAGGACTTTCAGCACCTACCTCTGTTGTCCATTTCACCAATACACTCTGTAAATCCTAATCACCGGTGAGATTTCCGCCTGAAGATTGAGGGGATTGTAGGGATGATATTCCCGTCTTTGTTTGGGACAGTGTTCCCAGAATAATTCATTTGCTTTTATGGCCAGACGTCATTTTGTTTTGACATAATGTTGGCAGTCTTCCAAGACTGCTGCTTGCAGATTCCTAATATGATCGGTCATCCTTGGTTCTCGTAGATTTCGTTGATGTTCCATAAGGAAGATGGCTGCATTCTGTGGTTCCGGACGAATCCAGAGAAGACAATTCTCCTCATTGTGTTTTGCAGACATAAAAGCATTCTGCCAAGTAAGCTGGTTGGCCAAAAAGGAAATAAAAGCTCTTATTTGAATATCACCACAAATAGGAAGTAAATTAATCTTTCTATCTTCAGGCATAGCCTCATTGTGAAGATAGAGTTCACACAGCAAGTTCTGGTCATTGTTTGGTGCTTCTGCAAAAGTTTCAATGAATTGTTGTGATGTAGAGACCTGGTGAGGTCTTCCATCCTTAATTGCTTTTAATTGGAGGAATGCTAAGCGTTCTCTCAAGAATACAGAATAATTGAAAGAAGGCTTTCTTGTAGCAAGTAAGCACTGGACCAAATTGAAGATAAGGGACAATCTGGCTTTTAATTGCTTATTTTCCTTGTGTTGTGCACGATACTGTTCCATTGCTTCCCAATTTCTATAGGCATAGTTAAGCCATAATGACTTCTATTGTTGAAATGCCTTTCCTTGGGGGAGATCGTATTCTGCCTTCCATGTGTTGCTTAGTTCTTGAAAACTGGAAGTCTGTGCATGAGCATTGCTGACAAAGGGGGGTTCAGTTTGTACATGCACAGTTGTAAAAGATTTTGATTCTGGTTTCTACTCATCAATAACTTGGGTAGGCCGGGGTGGTTCTGTTTCTTCTTCTGAAATTCTTGAAGACCCTGCTGGTTCTTGTGTAACAGCAGGGTGTTCCTTTTTTAATATAACAGGGCTGGCTCCAGTCAATGGAACTGCAATTATCTTATATCCTGCTTGATTATAGATATCCCCACATTCACTGCACATGTATTCACTGTATTGCTCTTTCTCTACACTCTTTTCAGCTTGAGATGCTAACTGAGCTAACATGTACAGATTGAGTTCTTTTTTCTAGGCTTCCCTAGCCATTGCTAACTCTTTCTGATAGGCCTTAATTTCTGATTTTAAGAACTCATTTTCTTCCTGTAGGGAGGCTAGAGTAACCGGGGCTTCTATAGTTACAGATTCCAAAGGAGAAGAGAATTGTTGTTCAGCATTAACTTCATCATATGCGTCCCCAATAGGTGGTTCTTGTGTTTTACCTATTAGGTCAGTTTGTGTATCAGTCTCACCTAGGGCATCTTCTTCTTGCTCCCCAACAAGTGGTTCTTGTGTGGCACCTATTGGGTCAATGGTTGGTTCTTGTGTAATAGCCACATGCAGGTCGTCTTCTTTTTTCTCCCCAACAGGTGGTTCTTGTGTGGCACCTATTGGGTCAGTGGCTGGTTCTTGTGTAGCAGCCACATGCAGGTCATCTTCTTTTTGCTCCCCAACAGGTGGTTCTTGTGTGTCACCTGTTGGATCAGTGGTTGGTTCTTATGTAACAACCACATGTCCTATATCATCTTTGATGTCTAGTTTGAATTTGTTGGCAGCTGGTTCTTGTGGAGCAGCTGCCTCTGTTGAGGAAAATGATGTCACAAAATCGTGAACACTCTGTATTTCGGCATCTGAGGGTGAAGGAGGTGAAGGTTCAGGGCTATGCAGAATACGGGGATTTAAAATGATAGGAGGGACATTTGGGTTAACGGCCTCAGTTGCTGCAAACAACCTTTTCATTGCCGAGGTAGGAAACCAGGAGAGGCAGTATTTTTCCTCTTACGAGAAATTTTACTAAGGGTAAGGGAATCATCAGAAATAGTAGTTGCCTTAACTGAGGCCCTGGTTCTTCTTTTTAGCGGGGTTGTAGCTTTCTGTTGCTTTTTCCTCTTAAGGAAAGTGATGAGGGTATCCTCATCTGAATCATCGGTAGGGATATGAAATATGGGGGTGGATGGTTTGGCTTCATCAGGGGGTGAGGACTACTGCAGATTTTCAGTGCTCAATTGGGGTGTTCCTGCTGCTGGTTGCTGAGTTTCAGCATCTTGCTGGGAATTTTCTTCATTTTGCTGAGGATTTTCCTCAGCTTGCTGGGCAGGGTTATTGAGGGGAGGTGGATTATGCAGGGCGAAGCCTCTATTTATCAGGAGCTGGACCAAACGATGGTGCGTGAGGAAGAGGAGTTGGTGCCTTGCGTTCAGAGTATAGTGTGCCATATTTTTTAGACATCCAAGGAGATAATAGGGCATATTTACTAGACGACCATGCCACGAATGATTTAATAAAACAAATTCATGTTGGTAGACTACCTAATAACGGCCCTCGCAAGTGAAGTAATGCTTGACGAATTCTGCAAACTTTGGCCAAGGTGGTGGTAGTGATCGAAGCGCAACACCCCTTCCTTTGGCTTCCACCTGCTCCCCAGGTAACAGGAAATCTTGTTGTGAATTGAGGATAAGATGCTTCCTGCTGAACCAGCGAATACCATTGGTTGGAAGCCCCGAAACTTGCACTATGTCTTCTTCTATTACTGGGATTCTCACCCCTTGGACAGTAGAGTACCCCTCCCTCAAATTGCATGCAAATTCCAGAACCTGATGCAAATCAAAATCCGGAAGTCTTCCGAAATAGTCCACCATCCTGCTTGTAAGAAGATTTGGTATGCATCTGGGTAAAGTTCCAGTAATGCCGTTGAGCCCAGTTCATGTCTAACAGCATCTCCTCCCACAGTTACCATTTTAGGCAGAATACAAAGTGCAGAGCCGAGTTGCCGAGGTCGAAACAGAGCAAAACGTTGCAAAATGAAATTATGACGTGATAAGGCATAAACAAGGTGGATTAGACACAACCACGAGGAATATGGATGGCGGTGATCAGCGTGTTATGTAATGATTACAATATTTCGGTAATCCCCCCCCCCAACTGCGGCTGAATGATATGGTTGGCAGTACGACGCTTTTAGCAGTCATGTCAACTATCTCCTCATTAACTACAATTTAATATTCACACTTACATGCATACCTTTACAATTACCTTTGGTTGTTGTGTCGAAAAGTGTTATCTCGTCCTTAATAGGTCAATGATCATTATAGAAAGGGTTTGTAAGGTGTGAGGGTTTTTATACACGAGGTTTTTATTATTCACGAGAGGCAGTAGTGAAGGGGTATTATTAACAGGATAAATGGTTGATTCCTTTGAATAAAGAACGACATGTTTCTATTGAAGTTATAGTTCATTCTCGGGAGTAAAAATGGGGACAATTAGGAAATGGAAAAGATTGGTGTTTAAGCAGTGGGATTTGGTGTTTCGATACTGGAAAGTGGTGTTTGAGCAACGGGAAATGGTGTTTCAACAACGGGAAATGGTGTTTCAGCAATGGGAAATGGTGTATTGGCAACGGGAAATGGTGTTTCAGCAATGGGAAATGTTGTTTCAGCAATGGGAAATGGTGTATCGGCAACGGGAAATGGTAGAGGGAATGAATTATGACATGGCAATGCTTTCCAATCTGCAGATTAATTCTTCCTATATTGGAATTTTTCTTTTCAGCCACCATCCAAAGCTAAGATCTGCAAAATAATTAATTGTAACATGGCAACCCTTGACAGGGATTATTAGTTAAGAAATCTAATCTAAAAATAAATACATAAACAAGAAATTAAGTGCATTGAGGGATAGCCGATTCCCCCAAAAAAGCATAGTGTATGTCTGTCATGCAAGTAGCTTTGAAATCCTATTTATAAATAGGTTGTTTATACAAACGAAGTCGATACCCATTTACTAATAATGATGTTCTAGAATCATCAATCGTTAGGAGTCTGACTGTCCCATTTGGAAAAACAATATCCACTTCATAAGGTCCTAGCCACCTTGTTCTTAATTTGCCCTGAAAATTTTCAAAACGGGAGTCATATAGTAAGACCCAATTACCTTTTTGGAACTGCTTGTAATTAATAGTTTTGTCATGCCACCTGGTTCTTTGTTGTTGTATCATGGTTGTTTGATGGATGGCATCCAACCTCTTTTCATCGAATTCCTGAAGCTGCTGTAACCTAACTGTCTGTGCATCAGTCAAGTCAAGGTTAACAGCTAAAGCAGTCCTTAAGGTTTTGATTTCAAATTCCATAGGAAAAATAGCACTTTTACCATAAACTAATTCATAAGGTGAAAAACCTGTAGTGTTCTTCCAAGTAGTTTTGTAAACCCATAATGCTTCAAGAAACCTTTGAAACCAGTCCCTTCTATTTTCCTTGACTATCTTTGTTAAAATGGCTTCTATGACTTTATTTGTACTTTCCACTTGCCCATTTGCCTGGGGGTGATAAGGTGTAGTCATTTTATGCTTAATGTGATATTTCCGAAGTGTATCTTTGAAGCCATGAGAATTAAAAGGAGGTCCTCCATCTGTAACTAGCTCTCTAGGCAAACCAAACCTAACAAAGATTTCTTCAAATAGAAAAGTTAACACTGATTCTTCATTATCTTTGATGAGTGCCTTAGCTTCTACCCACTTAGTCATATAATCTGTGCAAACCAGTATATAAACTCTTTGATTGGATCGAGGATTGATGGGACCTATAAAATCTAGTGCCCATCTTTCAAAAGGTTCAAGTATTACCTGGGGGTTAAGTGGCATTTCATCCCTGTGATTAGGCTGGCCCATTCTTTGACAGCTATCGTAGGCCCTAAAATATTTCTTTGCGTCCTTGAAAAGTGAGGGCCAATAGTACCCCATTCTAAGAACTTTGTGTGCTGTTGTTTTGTCCGCAAAATGCCCTCCACAAGAGCCATCGTGGCAAGCCTTCAATATATCATAAACTTCATCTTCTCTGATGCATCTTTTAATTTCCTGATCGAGTCCTGTGTGAAAGAGACACCCACTTATCCATCTGTACCTAGCACTTTGCTGAACGATCTTTCTTTTATCTCTGTGCGATAGGTGTGATGGTAGTTTCCCTGTAGCGAAGTAATTGGCAATGTCTACATACCAAGGTGAGTGAGCAGATACTGCAAATAAATATTCATCAGGAAAAGAATCATCCACTGGAATATTTTCATCAGTCTTTAACCGAGAAAGAAAATCAGCAACTACATTTTCTTTACCTGGTCGATCTACAATTGTGATATCAAATTATTGTAATAAAAATAACCATCTGATAACTCGAACATTTGTAACTGATTTGTTCATTAAATATTTAATGGCCGAGTGATCAGTATGCACAAAAGTAGTGTAACCAGTAATATAATGTCGAAACTTATTAATAGCATAAATAACTGCTAAGAATTCTTTCTCGGTGACTGTATAATTAAGTTCAGCAGGGGTCATATTTTTACTAATAAAATAGATAGCATAGGGAAGATTGTTTTCTTCTTGACCCAAGACAACTCCAATTGCAGTATCTGAAGCATCAGAGGATATATGAAAGGGGAGTGCCCAGTCAGGTCCTCTTAAAATGGGAGCTATAGACAATTGATGTTTAAGTTCGTTAAATGCTTTTTGACAACCATCAGTCCACTTAAATTCAGCATTTTTCATAAGTAACACAAACAAAGGAGAAGCTATTTTAGAAAAATCCTTGATAAATCTTCTATAATATTCAACATGTCCTAAAAAACTTCTTACATCAGTTTGTGTTTTAGGGATAGGCAGAGTCTGAATTACTTGTACTTTAGCTGGATCAACTTGAATTCCTAGGAATGAGATGAAGTGTCCCAAAACAATACCTTGATTCATCATCATATGACATTTTTCAGTACTTAAGGAAAGATGTGCTTCTATACATCGTTTAAGTACTTTTTCAAGGTTTTGTAAAGCATCTTCAAAAGTCACACCATAAGGAGTAAAGTCATCCATAAATATTTTAAGGAATCATTAAGCATATCAGAAAAAATTCCTATCACCGCTCTTTGAAATGTTGCTGGGGCATTACATAGTCCAAATGGAAGAACTCTATAGGCAAAAGTCCCCCATGGACTAGTAAAAGTGGTCTTGTCCTGATCTTGGGGTGCAATCTTGATCTGATTATATCCTCTAAATCCATCCAAAAAGGAAACGAATCTCTTACCTGCCAAATTATCTAGTACCTGATCAATAAATGGTAGGGGAAAATGATCTTTCTTAGTAGCCTTATTTAGAGCTCTGTAATCCACACACACTCTCCATTTCCCATTTTTCTTAGGTACTATTACTAATGGTGAAACCCATTCACTATCAGATATAGGATATATAAATCCTGCATTCAACAGTTTTTGAAGTTCTTCCTTCACAATTTCCCTTAAATTGGGGTTCATTCGTCATTGGGGTTGACAGACTGGGCGGCATCCTTCTTTAATATAAATATGGTGAGTACATAATTCAGAAGAAATTCCCTTCATATCTGTGTAATCCCATGCGAATGCTTGTTTATTCTCGTGGAGTAACTTCATTAACTGTTGTGTTTCAGCATCTGTTAGGTTAGGGTTTATATTTAATGTTTTGCCAGGCTCGATTTCGACTGTTATATTTTGTGAGGAGGTTTCAGCTGATGTCTGAGATAAGTCTTCAGTTCTAAGATTTTGCTGTTATTCAGATTCCAAGATTGTAGTCAAGTGATCGTGTATTTCAGAGTTAACCGAAGAAGGTTCAGAAATAAAGCTACTAATTAATTCATCTTCAGTTGAATCTTTAAAAGTTAGGGCTTGTCCGACAGTCAAGATGGGTTGAGTCTCATCATCCTCATAATCTAACCACACAGAGTTATCATTATTAATCATAGGTGTAGCATGAGGGTACAGAGTAAGTTGTTTGGTTTCACATCCATTAGAAATTGTCATTGAACTTGACCTACAGCTGATGAAGGCATCTGCTGTAGCCAGCCAAGGTCTCCCTAAAATCAATGGATGACCCCCCAACTTTGTTTTGGTCTGTAACACCACAAAATTAGCTGGGTAGTTCCAAGATTCGACTGAAATTATCTAATCTGAATTTGAAACTACTTGTAAATGGTTTGCAAGGTATTCAATTCAGATATATACATGTTTAAAAGATGTCCATGTCTTGCAGAAAGAAAACAAATGAAAATTTCAGTTGTTCATGACCCATTTAAGTATAGCAGATTTATTTCCTTTCACTGTTTAACACACTAAAATGAATTTGTTCTGCAAAATAAATCAACCACAGATGCAAAAGAAGTTGGTGAAGCAGTTCACCCCTCCTGGGCTACGTCTGCTGGGTCCAAGGCTCCCAAATGGGCCTGTCGTCGTTTTAATTAAATGCTCAAATTGAATATACAGCTGAATAGAAGCATCTACATGTGGAATAGATGGTAAAAATGGATTCAAAACACTTGAATCCTTCAGGATTGACCACTGGTTCACCTCCAATGGATACCTGCAACCCTATACAGTTCTCCCAATACTGGGCCCTAGTGGCTCCTAGAACTTCCACAGATCCAAAACCTCTACAAATGACCTCAGATGGCTGTAAGACATATGCCAATGGCTTCAGAAGGTTGAAAATACCCAAAATCAAAAAAACAAATCGTCGAAAACAGCCTTTCCTAGCCAAAGTTATGGCCAATTAAAGTTTCTCCAGTCTGCCCTAGAAAAACTCCAGCTAACTGTAGTTGGAGGCCAGATAAGCCCGTCAATTTTGGCGGTCCGCCAATTCCGCCACCAAATCTGACCTGACCGCTGGATTTAACCGTTTCTTTAATGCGCATGTGAACGCATTTATTAACTGCAGTTATCCTCGGATTTCGCGCTGACTGTTAGTGTTCTGGCCCTGGTTCTTGGCATAGGGTCATATGGAATGGGGGCTGGCCGCTTAGGGGCTGGCCCCCTTCATTTCCCGCCCAAAAACATATGAAACTTTAAATGGCATTTGGTCCGCTACCCAAACACGAACCACCTGATTGGCCCAACGGTAAGTTGTTTGGTTGTTGAACGGGAGGTCATGGGATCGAACCTCACCGCCACCAAAATTTTGAAATGCGCCCATACATGCTTGCTGATGTCATCCTGGGCCACGTGGTGGCCTCCGAGCCTACCACGTGGCAGCTTGCTATTGGATTCTCAAATGGAATATTCTCTGGAATATTCCAAGGAATATTTTGTGGAATATTCTTTTTTTAATTTTTTTTTGAAAAATTCAAAATTTCAATGTTACTGAGAAATTCTTCCTTTTGCCATAACTTTCTCATACGGCGACCGTTTTTCGAACCGTTGATGGCACCGGAATCAAGAGGATGAGCAATTTCCAGTTGTTCAACTTTGAACCAGTTCTAAGCATTTTAAATTTTGAGCATTTTATGACACTTAGGACATGAGAACCTGATCATTATCAGGTCTTCAATGACTCCTTCAGGTTTGATTGTGGAGCGGTCAGCTAGCTCTAGAATGGTTGGGGTTTCCCTAATTACATCCTTTAGCTATAATAACTTTGTAGTTTCAAGTGTCATGATGTTTATTGCAGCACCCAGATCTACTAGAAATCTAGAAACAAAAGTTTTTCCCACCTGTACTGTGACCGTAGGATGACCAGGGTCACCATATTTCAGAGGAGGGTTTTTTCTGACATTAGAGCAGCTAGATCACCCATCACATGAACTGTGAGGGGGTCCTTAGCTTTTATTCCAGGTTTCTTAATACAAATATCTCTAACAGTTCTAGCATAAATCGATACATATCACAGTGCTTGTAAGAGTGAAATTTTAACATATAAATTCTGCAGCTCTCCTAACATATTAAAAGCAGGTGGCTCAAGTGTTTTGGTAAGAGCCAAACGTTCAGGGAATGGAGGCTCTGCTGCTTCAGCAGTCTTTTTAGAAGATATTTCAACTGTTTCAGCAATGTTATTAGAGGATGATCCAACTGTTTCAGCAATGTTATTAGAGGATGATCCAACTATTTCAGCATTAGATGACTTTTCTTTTCTGATTTCTTCTTTATCAGAATCGGAAGTAATGTCATCAATAATGGGTTCAACTATTCTTCCAGAGCGTAAATGAATGTCATTATATTGCATAAGGGAAACCAGTTGGTTTTGAACATCAATTACCTGCAGAGCTTTATTACTATTCAGGTTGGGGTTAGGTTGTACAGGCAGCTGGGGTCTCATTGTTTGATTATTTGGTGGAGCATTTGATGGTAAGGAGAGAGATTGTTGATACTGAGGTTTGGTTTGGAAATGGGATCTGTGGAGCTGTCCAATTTGGGTTCCATTAATTAAAATAGGTTTGCTGTAGAGCCCAGGGATTCCACATCGTAGGATCAACAAAAGGAGGGTTCGGTTGCTGCATGGGTGGGAAATTCATTTGATTAAAGTGTGGGTACTGCATTTGATTGAAAGGTGGGTAATTTGTTTGAAAAGAAGGATGATTATTCCAACGATTAAACGACATGTTAGAATTCGTACCTTGTCCTCATGGTTGCCATTACCTTCTCTGTGTGAGGAGGTACACTGTTTCAGCGTCTTCTTCAGTTGGCTGCAGTGCTGCTTTTATTCCTGGCAAAGAAGGGCATTGTTGAGTCTCATGGTCCTTTTCACAGATAGTGCAGATTGGTACCTTGTCCAGAGGGCATTCCCTTAGTAGGTGTTTTTCCCTGCATTTAGAGCAGAAAATAGCCAGTAGCTTCTGCTTCTGCCTGCTTCTTTTTAACCTGCAAGGTATCAATTTATGAAGAAAAAGAGCTTAACATTTCAGTTTTAAATTCTTCAAGTAAGTTACCTATTTCAGCCCGTGTTGCTCCTCCACTTGCTGATTTTTGGACTCTTGAGTATGTAATGTCTTTGCTCTTTGGTCTGCTTGCTACTCCTCTCGAACATATTTTACAAAGATTGACAATCTCATCATAGGATTCCTTGGATATGTCTCCTTTTCCAAGCATATTCAACATATCTAAAAAATCATCTCGTACCCCTTTTAGCAATATTGACTTGAGTATATCCTTACTCATATCAGGATGATCAGATCGTTGCAAGTTATACTGTAGCCTTTCCACGAAGTCCTCCAGACTTTCGTCCTCCTTCTGAGTCATCTTGAATAATTCCTCCTTCCTTTCTCTTGTTCGACAATAATCTTGGTATTTAGCCAAAAATTTCTCCTTCATCTGGTCCCATGTTGTAATCACATGAGCTCCCAAGCTCATGAACCATCTTAATGCGTTCCCTTTTAATGTAGCTGGAAACAACTTCAATTTCTGAGCAACATTAACATAGTCATAGCTTCTACATAATATATCAAATTCAAAAAGAAATTCATCAAGATATCCTGTGGATAACCCATGGAAATTGGGTAATGCTGAAAGTGGGATATTCTTCATAGGAGTTGCTCCTCTGGGGAGATCTCCAATAGGGAATTCCAGGGTGGAGAGAGAATTTTCTCCTCTTCCCTCTATTCTGCAACCTCCACCGAAAAGTCCTTCATTGTTATCCTCCATTGGTTGTTTTCCTGATGCGCTTGCCCGGTCTTTAGATTTTTCTGTTGGAATTTCAATGTCCTGCACTGGTTCCTCCACCTTAATTTCCTCTATTGGTTCTTCTACTAGTCGTTCGTCTTCTTCCACTGATTCCTCAGTATATTCTGATGGTTCTATAACCCTCTCTGGTCCCACTACTTCCTCTGTCTGATAGTCTGTCTGGGAAGAGTGTTGGGTCTGTGGCCTTCGAGAGCTTAACCTCTGGGATGTCTCAGCTTTTGAAATAATATCATCAATAAAAGTTTTTCTTCCTCCTCCTTTGCCTTTGCCGCCTGAATGGTTAACCTTCTTGTGTCCTCTCATGCATCCTGCATTTCTAAAGAAAAATTATTAATACCCTTAAAATCTTCAGTCGCCTTCCCCGACAACGGTGCCAAAATGTTGGTCACTTTAATTGTCTATTAATAAAACAGTCGAGTGCCACATAAATTATCAACCCGGGAAAGTCTGATTATTCCAAAGGTGACTACGTACTGTATGTACTCAATCTTAATGGTATTAAAAGTTGTAGTATAAACAGTCTACTATCTATTAAATCCCTACTCCGTGTTACAGCAGTTACAGTAGTTACAGCCTATTGCAGAAATGAAGTAAGAACAAATAACGTAAAGGAAACAAATATGCAAAAGGAAGTGATGGTTGTCCTGCAACAAAGGATCATGACCCTATCCTCAGAGTAAGGACTTTCAGCACCTGCCTCTGTTGTCCAGTTCACCAATACACTCTGTAAATCTTAATCACCAGTGAGGCACTCATATACAACATCAATCAGTTAAAAAGGAAAACAGAGTTTCAGCAAAAGCAAATATCATTAGAAGCAGTACTCGTGATATAAATAGAAATCACACACACACACCACACAACAGAAAGAAGATAGGTGAATCTTGTGATGAAGGTGGGCCCTGTCCTTCTCACAATATTCCCCAGAACACAAAAACTAAGATAAAATACTCAGAACAGAGTTGTATTCATCTACCAATAAACCATATTACAAAAAGAGATTCAGTCTCATCCCTTCACTACAGTTTCTATGTTACAGCTTGTTCCCCTCCTTTCTGTCCCCCCCTCTAATGTAGATGTCTCCTCTTTATAGAGGAGACATCTATTACAAAAGATTTTCATACATTCTGATTCAACCCTTTTGTACCAAAAATAGGAACGTCAGTTCTCGATAACAAAATATTGTTACAGTCATGTGGATCATGATCATTATGACCAATATAGTAATCAGTCAGACTCCTTTGCTGATGCAGATTTGTTACGCAAATCTCAACTGTTCCTCAAAGTGCGCGTGCTGTTCGTGCTATTTCAGCTTCGAGGTTCATGTTGTTCTTGTTGTTTCAGCTTCACGGTTTGCGTTGTTTCCGCTGTTTCAACAACTACAAAATGTGATCCTACCAATTAGGCAATTTCAGCAATTGGTCAGCACATTAATAAACTTCAGGGAAAAATTATAAAGATAGCATGATTACGTGTTGAATAATTAAACATATAGCAATGAGGAGAGTTAATCTATACCTTTTGGAGTGGTTAAGCCAAAACACTAGCAAAGGCTTTCAACTAAGCATTGAAGAGGGTAATATAATGGCAAAATATACGGTCAAAAATAGACAATATGTGAACCTAACATTCGCGTAGCTCCGAACATTAGGGTAGCTGCATAACCCGTTTTTTACACAATAGCACCTTAATGCAGGTATTTAAAGACTTCAAGTACTTACCTCACGGACCTTTGAAAAAGCACCTCTCTACCTCACTGTAGCTGACTAACGTATCGACCACGAATTTAGTCACAAGTCCTCCTGATTTGATCGAGCCAATGATTGATAGCACGGGCGATCTTATCCTCCAAGGCTTCCAATCTCTGTACTAACTCCGGGGTCCAGACAATAGGACTGTCAAGTCTCCACCTTCCTTGGCTATCTGCTAGCTTCACGATCCACTCATATAGCTCAATTGGAAAGGAACAAAAAAAAATCTCGTGGATCTCTATGTCTAGGTACCTCTCCAGCCACTATTCCTTTGTCAGTCATGGATTTTTGTTCTCCTGCGCCACAAATTCGTGGATCTTCCTATCCAACTAGTCTCTAATCTCTTTCTTAGTTGAATTCTAGTGATACAACATCACACATCTCTTATGCAGATTTCAGTCCCAGCAATGGAACCATTTGTTGGTTTGGTGGGGCCTGACCCAGGTTCAACGTTAGTTAGCCAAAACAATCCCTACAGTACTCGCCCTTTCGACATCAGCCCGCGGAGCGTGGACCAAAGTCTCACCCGAAGTGGTATGGGGGGATGCTAGAACCAAGTCTCCGCACCCTAAGATGGTCGTGATGTTGGTTTATTCCTGCTATTCCTAATCTCGCGCAGGTTGTTAAGTTCTATGGCTCTATCAGTCTAGCCCTTTATTGCACCCTTCAATACCTACGCGAAGGGGTATAGTCAACCTTCACGCAGCCCTATCCTGCGATTTAGTTACTTTCGCATTGCTAGGACAGTGTATCGTGCAGATTCCAAAAGTAGCTTAGTGTCTTACTTATGTTATTAAACAATCACAGTTAGCACCGCGTAAACATATATCCTTACTTGTGTTCAATTAACCAACGTAATTACATGCATTCATGCACCACATAAGCATTATAAATAAAATTTATACACAATAGGACAAGTTGTATTAACAGGAAACAAAGACACAAAATTTGTAGAATACTTCTCTTTATTGATATCTTCAGATGATTACAGATTCTATCCGCCCTACGCACACAGTTGCAGGGCTCCACACACTCAGCTGCGGACTTCTACCCTGGGCCTCTACACACTCAGCTATAGAGCCTCCACCTACACTAAGACCTGAAACTTAGACTTCTCTCCTTATCTCTCAAAACTTCTTACTTCTCACAAAAACTTATTATGATTTCCTAGAACTTACTTACTTAGCTCTTTTTATACAATCCCATGGTCGGCGGACCATGGGTAGATCTTTACAGCCGACTTTACACTTTACAAAATAAGGGCAGACAACCCGTTATGACTCATGACAAATTCGCACTCCGCAACCACAAAATGCAGAGACTTTACACTTTATTACAAAACTTGACCCAAAACATGGGCTTTTAGCCCCAAAACTATCCTCAGGGGATCCTATTCTCAACAGTGATGAGCAGATTAAGGAAGGTGCTTAAACTTTATTAGTACTGCATACTATGAAAGGTTTGATCCTTTACCTCTGAACAGTAATTTGATTTATAGTGTATGGAAAGGCAGAATTGAAAGAAACTATGATTTCCTAAATATCCAAACTGAATTTTAGTTAATCATATGGAAGCATGCAAGTAAAAAATGTTTACAACCCAACAAAATGTATTTAACCTTATGAATATGGTTGAAAATTTATAAATGTAGAGGAGCTTATAAATACTAACAATCCAATAAACTATTCCCTAAAATAGATTATAACTTCATGGGGCTTTAAGATAAACTAATATTCAATTATCTCTTACCCAATTACCTTCACAAAACTTAAATACATGTAAAATAACAAAGATGAAGTGAAAAAATTAAGACAAACTCACAAAGAGACAAGTTGTTTGAAGTAAATCCAGAATCCTTTCATTAATGTGAAGGGAATTCAGTCTGATACAATTCCGCTTTAGAAAAACTCATGCAAGGGTTCAACCCTTAATAGATTGAGTTGCTATTTATTTATACAAAAATATAACACTCTAGAAACATATGAACTTATTTACAAAAAATAGTTCAAAAATATAGAACTACTTAAACTGTTGAGATGATGGCACTATCTTTGAGGAAGTTGTTGATGACTTGGCCCCTAAAATTTTGTCCTAGTTTCTATCTGTTGGATATCAGATCTTTTACTCGATGGTATCACATAATTCATCACATCTTTCATCAGTTGGTATAAAAAGATTTTTTAGCTTTCTATATACCTCATCTACCTCAGTATACTTCTCGAAAGTGGGCTTGTTGATGAAGATATGCTTGATTTCATGTTTAATGGTTAACTCAAACTCTAGTGCTTCAATAACTGCTTTCCCTATGATATGCCCCTTAATACCTGCAAACTTTGATGTATTTGTGGAAATGTTATAAACCTTCTCACAGTAATCTTCCAAGCTGATAAGTCTGTCATTTGGTGCTACTAGCCCTCACATTCCTCTTTAATTTAGTAGTTTGAATTTAGTTTGAAACCTCTAGAAAATATTTTCCAGAGCTTGAGACTTGTTTTCCAATTGGGTCATTAATTTTCTCTTCTGTAACACCTTTTTGATCTCTATAATGGTCTCTATTCTGTCTGCGTTCTGAATCTATTCCAACACTGACCTGGTCTTCGAATTCAAGATTATGATCATGAAAGTGGCCTCTGTTGGTTTTTGTCCTAATGTTGTTATCACCTGCTCAATGGTTGTTCTGCATCTATCGATTAACTTTTCTTGCTCAAATATAATCTGGATAGATAGCCAAACCTCATTTATGGCATGATTGATATCTACCCAGATCCTTTCCTTGGCTTAGGTCAAGGTGTGAGCCATTAATGACTGATTTTCCAAATTGTCAACCTTCTTGGCCATTTGGTGAGATTTCTACATTTCTTCAACCAAAAAAGAATCATTTTTAATCTTTTGATCTTCTACATCTTTGAGCTTTTACTGGAGCTTGCCATTTTCCTGTCTCTGAAGAGACAAGTCCTGCACAACGTTATTTAAATCTTCAGGTGTTTATGTCGAATATCTTGTTGTAACTGCAACTATGATGGGTATGGTTGTCACTAGAGTTGTAATTAATTGTGCATCCAATTATTTTTCTTTAAGGAGTTTCTCAATCTATTCCTCCATCTCCTTCATTTGTATATTTTGCTCAATAATCATTTTGAGCATGTCTTCCTTATGTTGTTCACTCTCTTCAATCTCTTTTTCTAATGGATCTTTTGTAGAAGGAAATTTAAGTTCTTTTCTAAGTGCTGCAATGTATGCATTCTTCTTCTTAATGATCTCCTCCACTGATTTGACATCACCAGGATCATATCCCAGCTTAATCACCAAATCTTCCAATTTTATAATTCTGGTGTGCTTTGCTAATGAAGAAATCTTCTTCAATTTCAACTGAGTTTGGAAATTTGAAAGAGATGTCCTTAACTTTGAAATCTATATGGAAGTATTTGTCATGGTGGAGAAAATCATTTCTCCAGACTGCCTATGGATATCCATTGGATCAATATGATGTATTAATTTTGTATCAAATGAGAAAATAGTTTTCTTATAATCTACAGAAGTCTTTGGAGATGGCACTTGAGTCTGTAAGAATTTCATTTGCATTATTCCCTTTTCACTGTGAAATCTTGTTCACAACTTGTGTTGGGAGGTGGAAGTCTGCTTCCAAAATTGATCATAGGTGTTGGCCTTTAGGGTTTCATTCTTCTGCTTAATATGCAAAAACTTACTGAAGATATTGGGGTCATCTAGTTCACCAAGTCTATTGACTATGACTTATCTGAAGGATTCTGTGAGGCCGAAAAGGATGGAGTATTAGGGAGGTGCTCTTCTAACCCTGTAGAAAGCTGCAAACCACTCATGATGATAGTCTGCTGCTCTTCCTTATTTTGAATTGACACATCTAGGATTTATGTCTTCTACTGAATAATAAACTCTTGAGCACTTATTTCTGTACAGGCTGGAGATGAGGGTTCTTATCTTTGTCTTTTCCCCTTTTTGTCTTGAGGTATAAGAGTGTGAAGGGTAGTTGTAGATAGATTTTGCTCCTCTTCTTCTTGAAGTGTATTCTCCTCCCACTGGTTCTGATTCATAAATTTCTCAATTTCTGGCCTATGGGTATGATTATAAGGTGTGGTTTTGAGCTCCATGCTTAGATTGGAAATAATATTGAATGGATCATATGACCAAGTGAAACTAGGCTAAAAGTTAAACTACTTGAGAATGGAATCTACTTCATTGCCTACTACCCTAGTATTGCATATAAATGGGCCTACTTGAGTTTTGATCCTGAATTGTGATTTCCTTTTCCCTGAAACAAAATGGATTTCACCCATGTTTATCATATGTCTTATATATTCCAGAGAGAAAATTCTCATTGGAACATACTTTGGAAACTTGTATGGATCCAATTCACATCAATATACTCTTATTTATGTGTAATTATGGTATAAATACCATGCTCAAGCCTTCGTCTACTCACTCAACTGTAAAACTCTTTTGATTTCTGCATTAATCCTAGGCTCATCCTGACTGCTGAGAAGGCCTGCAACTGTATGAACAAAATTGTCAATGAATTATGCAAACTTAAACTCAGTTGAGTTTCTTATTACTAACGAGGTCCACTATGTCACTACTTGATTGATGCCCTAATCATCTTGTGTATGAAGGTTTATTGGAAACTTGTCTCCCTACTGAAAAAGAAACATGTAGACTAGAATAGATGCATAATTGAATATATCTTCAGTAGTAATTTTCATCATTTGTTCATGCATATTATTAGCCAAAATTGGCTAAAATTATACATGAATGTTGGTCTGTGCTCAGTCGATAAAGTGCATAGAAAGCCTAAGATAGGCTCATCTACCCACTGGTCTGATGGATAGCCTAAAAGGAAAGAAACTAGGGCAATTATCTTCTTGGATTTCTCAGGCAACATGGAAGCTGGGTAAGGGGGGTTTTTCTTAGGAAGCTGAGAGTCTTCTGGGAGAAAAATATAAAAAAAATTGATCTCTTTGAGGAAAGGTTAATTTATGATATAGGTCTATTAGAACAGCTACAGAAAAATGGCTAAGGGAGTCATTTTGAGGAATCAACATCATCTGGTTTATGGGTTCTGGTGTAATGGAGACCAAAATGTCTGCATTTTGAACCACAATGGTTCTTTGCAATGGATTATACCTTGCTTGACACCACATGACCAGATTAGGGAAATAATGGGTCTAAGGAAAGATAAACATAGGAAATAATGAATCTCAAAGGTTAATGTCATCATGTTGATCGAGATAGTTTTGCTTTAACCAGTGATCTATATCGAACAAGTTGAATTCACACTCGATGTCAGCAATATTAAAGTATTGGTCAGCTAAGGACATATGGTATAGGTCTAGGGTAGCAGAAGTCTTAGGATTTTCATCACTTTTGGATTTGTTGCTAGAAGATTGGGCTTTATCCTTTGGTGCCATGACTATGGATTTTGAAAAAGAAAGGATATCAGAGGACAAAATTAGCTTTAACGGGTACCTGGATAGACAAATAAATCTCAGTTGAGGGTATCTAGGCTCTAAATTGCCGAAATTTGACAAGTGTTGAACAATAGGAGTACAAAAACTTTGAACAGTACCTGCAATTGAAAACAGTGATCAAAGTAGCTAGGGGAGCCGCGCAATATGTATTAAAGTGTTTTTATAGGCCTTAATGAATTACCATTAGGATGGAACCATTACCAAATGAGATTTTAGGTTCATTAATGAGTAACAGGAGCCTGGTAATGGATAGGATTGTAACAAGTGAATGATAACGGGAATGAAGTAATGGGTAATAGATGGACAGGTGGCGGAATATGATAGGTAGAGGGAGATGTGTGGGAGATGAAGTATTAACTCTTGGCGAGAGAAGAGGAGTGATAGTAGATTTTGGAGGGGGCGAGGGGGCGACGCAGTAGAATTCCATGTTGCATGGGACCCGTGAAAAGCAATACCGCATTTTGGACCCCCGCCCCCCCACCCTTGACGTTAACGTGAAATAGGACGGGTAGGTGCGAATTGGTTTCCTCGTCGTTGATCTGGGCGGGGAAAATCAAGGTTTTCAATAAGTGAGCTTTGGATATCGCAAAATGACAAGACATCAAATCATTTCCCGATGGAAAATAAACTCATATTTAGAGCTTATTACATGGCGCTAATCGTGTTTACATGACATGATTAGTTTATTTTTCAATTAAATAAATATATCAAAGCATAAATATAATCTAAAGGCGCATTTGATCAAGCATGCCTTTTATTTTCTAAAGAAACTCCTAACCCTATTCTATTACAAATATACAGTTGACCAAGTTTAAATATTTAGGTCACTTTTTCCTCTAACCTATCCTTTCTTCTAATTTCAACCAAGATTGAACAGTTTGGTTGAATTATTTTATAATCCTATAACATAAATTTAAACATGTTTGATCATGATTTTATTCTATGATTCAAACATAATTTATTTCAAGTGGCATTTGAGCTTGCTCACTTGTTCACTTACTTTTCTTTTGATGGGGTTTGCTTTTCATATTTTCTCACAAATTTTCATATTTTCATTCTTTTATTCTATTATTTATTTTTTTTATTTTTTCATACCCTCTTTTATAAATATCTAGTTTATTAAAACTATTTATGTTACAATAGGCTCAAGCTTCTTCCGTGCATCTTTGGTCACATGGAAATATACCGATGACCCAAAAATCCTAAAGTGACCAACATTTGGCCTCTTACCAGAGTAAGCCTCCTTTGGTGTCTTCATCTCAAGTATCTGATGTGGGCTACAGTTCTAAACATAAACCGTAGTGTTTCATGCCTCAACACACAAGTGTAGTGATAGGCCCTGGTCGTGCAACATCACCCTCCCTGCCCCTATTATTCTTATGTTCTTCCTCTTGGCCACCCCATTCTGTTGAGGGTTATGGGGTGTCGTCAACTCCCATTTAATCCCTTCCACTACACAGAAGTTCTTAAACTTGTTTGAGACATACTCACCACCATTATCACTCCGTAGAGCTTTAACCTTCTTACCTGACTCTTTCTCCACCAATGCTTTAAACTCACAAAACTTTCTCAAGGTTTTCTTTTTCTGCATGAAAAATATCTAGCATTTAAAAAAATAATCATCAACAAATATAACATAATACATGTGTTTGGCCTTGGATTTTGTCAAGAATGGTCCAAACACATCTGAATGGACTCACTCTAGAATAGCCTCTGCTTGAGTGTCTCTATCGTGAAAGGAAGACTTGGTGTATTTTCCCAAAGTAAACCCCTTGTATGTATCAAATTGCTCAAGTGTACCTTTGGGAAGACTGGTAGAGATCTGCGGCAATATCTTCATAGCCCCATGATGCAAGTGGCCTAATCGCCTGTGACACAACTCGCCAACATATCGACTCTGCACCCTTTTTTCTTTTATGCTCAAAGCAGCACACTCCTCGACCTCCAGCTTATAGAGATTCTTCACCTGAATCCCTATCTTCTTTACTTGACCCGTGGTTATGTGTCGAAGGAACACCTTTCCTTTCGAGAAGATCACATCATAGCCTCCATCCTCAAGCATGGCAATGGATACCAAGTTCTTCTTCAGCCCAGGCACATGCATAACATTCTTAAAGGTGAGTGGAGCCCCATGCTCCCTCTGAAAAGTAATCGTTCCCAAACCAGTAACAATATACTTGCCATCGTCACCCATCTCGATATGCATCTGGAGATCTTTCTCCTCCAAGTCACTAAATAAATATTTTTCATGAGTCATGTGGAATAAAACTCCACTGTCTAAGTACCATACACTTCCCATCATTGATAAAACCATGCATGCAATGAGGGAAAAGTCCAATTTGATCTAAGAGGCCAAAGCATCACCCGCCACTCCTCCTGAGGACTTCTTCTTAGACTTCTTGAGTGGACAATTTTTAGGAAAATGGCCCAGCTCATGACAATGAAAGCACTTAAATTTTTTCATGTCTTTCTTATTACCTCCATGATAAGAATATTATTTGGAATGGGAATATTTCCCTTTCCCCTTATTCACCTTAATCGCTAAGGCACAATTCTTTTCATCATCAGTCTTTCATGAAGAGCCATCCCTAGTGTTCCTCCTTATCTCCTCCTGCATCAAATCTGACCATAGTCCTTCCCAATCCGATAGCTTCTCCCGACCATTGACAAAGTCTTGATAACTATGCCAGCTCATTGGGAGTCGTAGAAGAGAAAGACTCACCATATCATCCTCGAAAACCATAATTCCAACACTTCCAAGTTCATCACGACATTGAGTGAACTTGGTCAAGTATTTTGGAATCGTCTCGCCTTTCTCCATTTTGATTTTTTGAATTTTGTCCTTCAGTGCCAATTTCCTTTGGTTACTGTTGTTCTGATACAAGTCCATCAGTTTTTCCACATAACATATGGAGTTTCCTTGCCATCGAGACTTGAGACAATGTGGTCTCGAACTCCCTCAAGGATTATCTGCCTCACCTTCGCCACACACTTCTTCCATTCGGCCAAATTTTGTGCATCTAATGTTGTTGGCTTGGGAATTTATTGATCAATCGATTCCTTCAAGCCATTATCCTCTAGCACAGCTTCCATTTTGTCACTTCAGGCTAAAAATTCAAGTTTCCTTCCAAGGCATACTCGAGCCGCAAACTGTAGAACACCATTTGCCGATCCTGAAGTATGTATTGCAAATTAGAATTTCACCTGTAACCCTGTTATAGACATTTTTGTGCCTTACAGCTATAAGCATAAAATGTCCATAATTCAAGGGATCCAAAGTCCCTAAAGATGTTGTTACAGCTCCTAAAGGAACAAGGTCAACCAATGACAGCTTCTCCCAGAAGTTCTCCACCAAAAACCACTCATAAACAGTCAATTCAGGATCAATTCAGAGGCTCCACTAGCTGCCTGCGTTGAAATGCAGAGGCTACACTGGCTAGGTGCACTGTAACGCAGGTGGAAGCACTACCAGGGTGCGCTGAGCGGGAAATGACAAATGGCAAACTCATTCAACGAGGTGGAAATACCCTGGAAGCTTCCAGAATCTTCTCCAATAACACTTGCCTCAATGAATTCGACTAGTGATGAGTAAGAGGTTCTCAACCTCCAAGTGGAAGCAAGAACTGACAGAGAGAAGCCACAAGTCAAAATATAAGTTGACTCATCCTCTCTGCTTACATCTATATATGGATCTCTCACCCAGAGGTTCAGGAGGCTGGAATTTTGTACTTTGCAGAGAATTGCTGTTGGTTTGAGATTGAGATTAGTACATTGGGTGATTTATGCTTTGTTGGAGGAGAGGAAGGGATTCCTTTGCTGGGAGGTAGATGCTGGATCGGAACTCACTTGGTTGTATCTCCTCTTGGACTTTATTATTCTATCAATAAACTATTTGAGTTTCTCCTACATGCTGTGTACCAATGATGTTTTGTTATGCTTACATGTTTAGCTTAATCTGATCTTGAGCTTTTTATGAATGTATATCTGTATCTTCATGTAGTTTCTCTCTCTTGTGATCTTGCAGGAATTCGGTGAAGCTGGGCCGGTGAAGGAGCAAGGAGCTGAGAGCCACTGAAGAGAGGAGTGATTGGATCGACAAACTAGTGGAAGACACAGGTTAGTTACATCCTTCTTCCTCATTTACATTTCATAAAGAAGAATACTCAATTACTTTACCTTGTTTGTTGCTAAGGCACTATCACACCTTAGAGTGGGATAGGGGCATTCCAAATGGATACTTTTCCCAACAACAAATTGGCGACTCCGCTGGGGAACGTATCTTGTTAGTTTATTTGTGTTTCTATTGTTGTTCTTCTCATAAACTCAGGAGTGCCGAATCGAAATGCATTTGCCATTTTCAAATGCAAAGTAGAGATCTGCCACTCTAGTCCCCTCACTGGGCCTGTTTTTATGATCTGAACAGCTGATCCACAAGTGCTCTAACATCCCTTTGTGATAGATCTTAGTCCTCCTTTAAATCATCCTCCTAATTGTACCTAATTGATAGCTTTTATCCGGCCAAAAACTGTAGATTAAACTGCAAACCGTGACCCAGAACCCTAGACAATTCTTGTTTTTGCTTCAGCGCAGACTCTGTGAAGAGGTTCTGCATTTCAACGCAGGTCCTGTGAAGGATACCTGCACTGAAGTTCAGTTTCTCTATGCTGAGGGTGCGCTGATCAGCCTTTGCCTTGTGTAGCTGTGGTTCCCTGCTTCCTTTTGCTCAATTTTATCTCTGTTTTTTGCAGCCTGTTATCAGTCAGTGTACCTATCTGAAACCCCTTTTCTTTGCCTCAATTCCACCTCAGTTGTATAAAGAAATTGTATTTGTTCTTTGTGTATTTGTGTATTTGTTACATCATTTGCAGTTTCCCATTACAAAAGTAAACTAGTCATACTGTCGCCCTTAGATCTAGACCTGTCGTAAGTGTCATTTTGATCTTAGGAGTGAGTTTGTTTGCTGTTCACAGTTGATTACTCTTTTACTTTTGTATTTTGGTTTGAATTTATGCATTTCTAGTGTCGAAACAAGTGTTTACTTCAAAATCATAAAGTGTCGTAATCGTCTTTTTGTTTTCAAAAAGAAACTTGTTTATGTTTTCACTTGAAATCGAATTCAAATTTGTACAACAGCTTTCTTTTTAGGCATCAATATTAAGAAAGCAAAAACAAATACATGCATATGTGCATTTGCATTTTGATAGTTTGCATGCTTTGATTTAGGAAAAGTGCATTTACAGTGTGCTCTATGCTCTTTGAGAAAAGATTGTGTCTTTCTTTTCCCCTTGTAGCTAGGATTTTCATTGTTGAAAAGATATAAAAGCTTGCTTATCATCTTTAGAATGCATCTAGGAATTGTATCATACATCTCGTGGTGATCCAAAAAGGAAAACTTCTAAGAAAGATAAACCTAAAATAAATTGAATGAACTTAACAACGCTTTGTAACTTAACGCACAACATAGAGGTCTAGGCTAGAGACGTGTTCCGGCGTCGTAAAACCTGGTGACTGTCGATCTCGCTGATGGTTGGGTGATTCCTCCTGTGAGACGATAAGCGCCAGTACGGATTGTGCTCCCATGTACCGTCGAGTATACATTGGGAGACCCCTATAGGCATAAAACCTTTATCCTTAGGAAGCCGTGTCGGTCGCCCTACTGATCGCAATGCACTGAACACAGCATTCGGGAAGATTGACCACCCGTACCTTAAAAAGTATTCTGTGGTTTTGCGAAAAGTTTGGCACACCCTCTACCTAGAACTCCAGAGCAGTTCCTTTTGGCCCTTTTCAGACTCTATAACGGAAAAAGTCCATCCGAGCATTTGTCACTTCGGGCTCGTTAAAACATCGAAGGAGACTAGAGTCATCTTTTGCTTTTTCTTGACTCTTTAAAATTGAAAAAGAAAGTTGTGTATAAGAGTCATTATAATTTATTTTAAACGGAATATTCATACCCTTTTTCTTGCGTTGATCTTTAGGTTGAGAAAATGGAGCCTACCAACCAAGGAATTCCCCTTGGTGGAAATCCTAGTCCCTTCTCCTCTTGGGGAGATGTTGGTACGCCCCATATGGCCACATTGTCGCTTCCAGGACTGACAATTGGCTTGCCGGTCTGGCTCTTCTCAACCAATGTCGTTCAGAACACCACTATTCCTTAACAGTCGAATCAACAGTTAGACCAGTCCAGAGTTACCCACCAGCCTTCTACTTCCTCTAATTCTTCCTCCCCTCCTTCCTCTTCGCTTGACGGGACTGGTAAAGATAAAAACCAAGTTCCTAAGGAGAAGAAGGAAAAGAAGAAGAAAGAGAAGAAGAAGAAGAAGCCAAAAGCGACTGGGGGCAAACAAGTGTCGTCTAACAAAAATCCACACACAACACTGACTAGGCCTAAATCGCCATGTGTCATATGCAAGGGAGACCATTTCCACAGAGATTGTCCCTGCATCCCTCGGATACTAAGGGACTGGTCTCCCCGTTTGCACAATCTGGTGGCATCAACCTCTGATAGCCATGTTGAATGCATACCGTCAACTAGCGAAAGTGAAGTCCTTGGACAAAAATGGAGAATTCGATCTCCCTGTAGACTGTGCGAAGGCAACCACGCCATCCACCGTTGTCCCTTCTTAGACGAAGCGAAAAGAGTTTTGGATGATCGTCTGGTTTCACCGTTACAACTTCCTCCTAGATATAAAAAACTCTTGCCAAGTCCTTCATTAGTTGAAAATCCAGCTGGCCCGCTCAAGTGGTCAGCTGAAGCGCCGGTCATTGAAGATGAACCAGCTGAATCCATACCCGACGAAAGTCAAAAGGTCGAAGCGGCAGTTGACCCGGTCTTGCCTTCAGAGGATTTATCTTCGAATGATACAGTCACTGAAGAGGATAAAGATGACACCATCCAAATTCTCTTCATCAACACAGACTCCGACGAGCACGGGGGCAATTCCCCCATTCCTTTATCGCAGGAAGGAAGTTCGCCAGAGCAATACCCGGCCATCTACTCGGTCCCACCACCAAGCAACCTAGTTGTCTCCTTCGACTAGAACCAACTAGGTAGACCCCGTTTGCCAGCAAGCATACCATTCAGAATTATCGTCCAAATATACAGAATGGTCATGGCTGGCACCATCATTGATGAGGGGGCATCTGTGAGTATCCTTTCCTCTATTGCTGGGAAAGCGGTTGGTTCGCCAGTGCTTTTGCCTGAAATGAGAAATCTGATAGGCTTTGATAAAGGAACCAGTCGACCTTTAGGGATCCTCCCCAATGTGCCCATAACATTGAAAGGGAAGACCGTTCAAATGAACGTGATCGTCGTTCAAGGACCCTTGGATTATAACCTACTCCTTGGACAAGACTATATTTATTGCATGGGAGCCATCGTCTCCTCACTCTTTAGAGTAATGTGTTTTCCGCATGAAGGAAGAGTGGTCAAGCTCGTGGACCAGCTTTCATTTCCTAGATCACGCATCGCAAATAGTCATATACCATCCCTAAATGGTCTCTTCACGCAAGAAATGTCTCAACCCACGGTCCGTCCTCCCGATGAGCGTGAGTAATTCGGAGGGATATGACTGGAACCCAGGGGGCATGCGTCCTGGTCTACTTCGGCAGGAAAACTTTGGGTATAAGGTAGGTTTCCGCGGAAGAATATGACTAGTCTGTACCCCGTTCGTCTTGGAAGAGGGGTTATTCTAGAATAAGATTCTTTTGTCAAAGTTATGTGTTTGGCGCTCGTTGTCATTCACCTTTGTCTATCTCGGTAGACATCGCCGAGGAAATGTTTTGTTTGCTGCGCAAATGACACAATCTTTGGTAACCTGAAAGAGGTAGGCCTTTCTTGGTAGAACAAATGTTTTATTTGCAAATTGAGTGGTAACCTTGAAATCGTACTTTATGCCTGGGGGCATGCAAACCTTTTTGAGTGCAAGCAAGGGGCGGCTATTTATTTTTTAAATTTTTAGGTCCTCCCTTTAAAACCGTAGGTCTAACCCTTTAAACTCGTAGGATTAGTCATTTTCGAACTTGCATAAAGAAAGGATTCCAGGAGCATAGCTTTGTGAGGCGCAAGCTCCATAAAAAATGGGATCTTACATGATACATTCTTATCATATGACTAGAAAATCGAGCAGTTTTAGCACATAGTTCATGCTCGTTAAAAAATAAACATAAGATCAAGCAAGTGTTTCAACCCACGTTTAAGCTCGTCCGGTAAATAACCACCGTGAATGTAACATTATCAGCCATTAAAGCCTTGGTCGTGTTTGCACCATCACCTCCACTTTTCCATTGGCCGATCATTCACCTCCATTTGATTGTTTACCCATTTTGAGGAACAGCTGCGAAGAGTGATTTCACTAGCCATCCTTGTGACACTGCCGTGATTGGAAAATTCCAACCCTTACCTGGAATCAGCTGCTAACCCGTTTTATCACTCGTTCCTCGAAAGACGAGTCTTCTTTAAGCTCTTTTCATCTTACTCGTAAAATATGAAAATATTGCCGAGTTTTGGCCTTCAAGGTCGTTAAAGCGACCGGAAGTGCTATCCCTCCTCTAGATTTTAATCTTTTTCGACCTAAGGGATTATTTCACAAAAAGATCGAGCGCTTGTTTTGTTCGGCTCGTTAAAACTATTGAAAATTCATCCCTTCTGTATTGTTTTATACTTTTTCGGACTTAAGGGATTAGATGACGAAAAAGGACCTTTGGAGTTATCTTTACGTACCTTTTTAGACTCTCTAAAAATGAAAAGGGACCGAGTTATCCTTGTCTTTAAACTCGTTAAAAAACATTAATAGCGACAAACTTGTCTTTAGACGAGAACGAGTTTCACTATCGCTAGGCTCGTTAAAACATAGCGATGGGTTTGCCCGAAGGGAAAATTATAGAACAAGCATATGTTATCCTCCTCAAGCTTGAAAAAAATAAAGAGGTACTGGTCAGCAATGACTGGGGAAAAATTGGGAAGAAACTCAAAGAAATTTATTGGTAGCAAGTCGCTCTTGAACATGACACTTCCACTCCGTGCCTGAGTCGGGTTGGGTTGTTTCATTCACCGGTCACATCGCCATGGTCTCGCCATACCATCCATCTTTGGGGTAAATGCTACCAATCCATCACATAAGTGTCGCCGATATGTTCAAGAGAAGTCATCTAGAGAAGTCAACCGTGTCCCATCCACTACCATACATCATCCTTCATTCTTTCATGACCGCCACCTTGAACCATATATCATCAGATCGTTTTCACCTCCATCAAAATCATTTGCTCTGTTCCGTGTCACTGATGTGGGATACATTAAGGCCCTCCTTTGATGGATCGTTTCTTGTCGACATCAGCTCATTATCCAAGAAGTTGATCTAGGGACACCCCCTTCAGTACTTTGAAGCTTGCATGCCTCAATGGCAAGTTTCTCACTTCCGGCGACAGGTATACATCAATGACCTTCGACCGAAAGATTTTGCGTGGTGTTCGACGCCAAGTCCTTTATTCACACCACGTGAATTGTACTGCAGTACCTTGAGGGTCATTATCATTATCGGTGAGTCCTATCGCGCCTGTTAACGGTTTACATCATTGACTGGTAATCAAGCGATGTCTTTCCATGTTCGACTTAAGAACATTTCTCACATGGATCGACTTGTACTTAGAGTGAAGATCGAACGAGTTTGAAGACCCCGGATCTAGTTTCATCCATCCGGGCTGCGATATATATTCAGGAAAAATAAAGACATTGACATGTACAACATTGCAACACAGACAATCATCCTACCAAAGGATGATGATTTCAGCAGGATCATCAGTCTATCATCAGACAATTGTCTGTCCTATGTACATAAAAATGAATTTATAAAGCTGATCATGGGAATGCTCGCCTCAGCTAGATCATGAAAACAGTATGAAAAATAATGTATTGTATTGTATCTTATTACAGGTCTCCTCCCAGCATTGAATGAACTTCGGATCCTCCTAATAAAGTATTTCACTCGATAAACAGCCTCATACTTTAGGGGGCAACTATTATAGACATTTTTGTGCCTTACAGCTATAAGCATAAAATGTCCATAATTCAAGGGATCCAAAGTCCCTAAAGATGTTGTTACAGCTCCTAAAGGAACAAGGTCAACCAATGACAGCTTCTCCCAGAAGTTCTCCACCAAAAACCACTCAGAAACAGTCAATTCAGGATCAATTCAGAGGCTCCACTAGCTACCTGTGTTGAAATGTAGAGGCTACACTGGCTAGGTGCACTGCAACGCAGGTGGAAGCACTACCAGGGTGCGCTGAGCGGGAAATGACAAATGGAAAACTCATTCAACGAGGTGGAAAGGCCCTGGAAGCTTCCAGAATCTTCTCCAATGACACTTGCCTCAATGAATTCGACTAGTGATGAGTAAGAGGTTCTCAACCTCCAAGTGGAAGCAAGAAATGACAGAGAGAAGCCACAAGTCAAAACATAAGCTGACTCATCCTCTCTGCTTACATCTATATATGGATCTCTCACCCAGAGGTTCAGGAGGCTGGAATTTTGTACTTTGCAGAGAATTGCTGTTGGTTTGAGATTGAGATTAGTACATTGGGTGATTTATGCTTTGTTGGAGGAGAGGAATGGATTCCTTTTCTGGGAGGTAGATGCTGGATCGGAACTCACTTGGTTGTATCTCCTCTTGGACTTTATTATTCTATCAATAAACTATTTGAATTTCTCCTACATGTTGTGTACCAATGATGTTTTGTTATGCTTACATGTTTAGCTTAATCTGATCTTGAGCTTTTTATGAATGTATATCTGTATCTTCGTGTAGTTTCTCTCTCTTGTGATCTTGCAGGAATTCGGTGAAGCTGGGCCAGTGAAGGAGCAAGGAGCTGAGAGCCACTGAAGAGAGGAGTGATTGGATCGACAAACTAGCGGAAGACACAGGTTAGTTACATCCTTCTTCCTCATTTACATTTCATAAAGAAGAATACTCAATTACTTTACCTTGTTTGTTGCTAAGGCACTATCACACCTTAGAGTGGGATAGGGGCATTCCGAATGGATACTTTTCCCAACAACAAACCCAAAACTCAAAACTTTGAAATATCCTCTAGTATATTGTTCTCAACTCTGATACCATGTAGAAAATCCTGTATTGCATATATTGGAAATACGAGTGAAGATACAAATCTTGTTCTCACTAGAAAAATTTCGCATAAGTATGCTCAACTCTCTCAGCTCACAAGCTAGCTCTTGGCCCATACTTAGCCAATTCTGCAAGTATCCAAGCTCTTGATCTCTTGTGTGATTCCTAGGATGGATAACTCGTATTTAAATGGAATTCATGCTTCCAGAACTATGCAATCCAAACATAGGATCAATCTTTGATGCATGCATGATATTTACACTCCAATAAATAATACCACTAATAGTACACTGTCCTTACACTCTAGTCTCAATTGGGTCTTTCTCTGAACTAACATGCATGAGTTTCTCATGAGGGAATCTTCAGTTAACTAGAGTAGCACTAGTGGATGAGGCCAAAGCCTCACCTGCGGCTCCTCCAAAGAACTCCTTCTTGAACTTCTTGAGTGGACAATTTGTAGCAAAATGGCCCAGCTCATGACAATGAAAGAACTTAACTTTCATCATGTATTTCTCCTAACCTCCATGATAAGAATATCATTTCGAATGGGAAGCTTTCCCTTTCCCCTTCTTCACCTTAATTTCTAAGGCACAATTCTTTTCATCATTAGTCTTTGATGAAGAGTCATCCCTGGTGTTCCTCCCGATCTCCTCTTGCATCAAATCTAACCACATTCGTTCCCAATCCAGCAGCTTCTCCTGACCATTGACAAACTCTTGATAACTATGCCAACTCTTTGGAAATACTAGAAGAGCAAGGCTCTCAATATCATCCTCAGAAACCAAGATTCCAACACTTCCAAGTTCATCACAACATTGAGTGAACTTGGTCAAGTATTTTGGAATCGTCTCTCCTTTCTCCATTTTGATTTTTCAAAGCTTGTCCTTCAGTGCCAATTTCCTTTGGTCTTTGTTGTTCTAATACAATTATCTCAATTCTTTCCACATATCATACGTATTTTCCTTGACATTGAGACTCGAAACAATGTGGTCTTGATCTCCCTCAAGGATTATCTGCCTTGCCTTTGCCACACACTTCTTCCATTCAACCAAATTTTATGCATTTGATGTTGTTGCCTTGGGAATTTCTTGATCAATTAATTCCTTCAAGCCATTATCCTCTATCACAACTTCCATTTTGTCCCTCCAGGCCATAAAATTCAAGCTTCATTCCAAGGCATACTCGAGCTGCAAACCGTAGAATTCCATCTGTCGATCTTGAAGTATGTATTGAAAATTCGAATTTCACTGATAACCCAAAACTAAAAACTTAGAAATATCCTCTAGTATATTGTTCTCAGCTCTGATACCATGTATAAAATACTGTATTTCATATATCGTAAATATGAGTGAAGATACAAAGCTTGTTCTCACTAGAAAAATTCTGTAGAAGTATGCTCAACTCCCTTAGTTCACAAGCTAGCTCTTGGCCAACACTTAGCCAATTCTACAGCTCTCTAATCTCCTGATCTATTGCATGATTCCTAGGATGAACAACCCGTATTTAAAGGGAATTCATGCTTGCAAAACTTCTCAATCCAAACATAGGATCAATCTTTAATGCACACATGATATTTACACTCCAATAAATAATACCACTGATAATTCACTATCCTTGCACTCTAGTCTCAACTGGGTCTTTCTCTGAACTGACATGCATGAGTTTCTTATGAGGGAATATTCAGTTAACTCGAGTAGCAATAGTGGATGCATTAGTGCACCAACTAATTGTTAGTCCTCTATTAGTTCCTCAAATAGTTTGGAATTAATTTAACTGAACTTAACTCAGTAAACTGAGTGATCTAATTTCCAACTCAATTTAAACTCATACTAGAACCCTACAACTTAGGGAGAACATATACATGACTATAGAAAGACTTCCAACTCGAAATTCCTAGGGTAATTAAGTTAATTAAACTTAATTAACTATTTACAAGCTTCTATGAGAATAGAATTCGATTGGAATTCAAGGACAAATTTAAACTGGAATTTCTTGTTTCCATTTCTCAATACTAGGAACATCAGATCCTTAATCTACTATCTATATTCTGATGGATTTTCCAGATTGGGTCCTGTAGATTCTCCACAAAACTTTTTGAAGTTCATTTCCATTGGTGTAGCCATCGACTTGCATTTTGTCATTTCAAATCTTTCCAGCAGCTTCACAACATATTTTCCTTGATAAAGGAAAATCTCATTGGGTGTTTTCCACACCTCAAGGCCTAGAAAGTAGTGCAGGAGTCCAAGGTCCTTAATCTCGAATTTAGAGGCTAGCTCCCTCTTACACTTGATGATGAGAGGTGAACTAGCTTTCAAGAATATATTTTCAACATATAAAACCAAAATCAAAGGCATACCTTGGACTCATGCATACCAAATAACTGGCAATGCATGCATACCAAGCTCAGGGAGCTTGCTTCAAACCATATAATGCCTTCTTCAACCTATAAACATGTGTTCTTCAATCCTCTACTTCAAATCCATGTCGTTTCTCAACATACACTTACTCGTGTAATATTCCATGAAAGAATGCAGTCTTTACATCCATCTGATGAAGGGTCCATCCTTGACTTTAGGTAAGTGAAACGATTGAAAAAATGGTTGTATATCGAACCATGGGTGAAAATATGTCATCATAATCTCCTCCCTCTTTTTGTGAGAATCCTCGAGCCACGAACCTTGACTTGTATTTCTCAATGCTACCATATCGATTCCATATTTGATCTTGAATAACCACTTTGATGTAACCATAAATTTCCCCTTTAGTCTTGGCACAACATCCCATACATCATTATTCCTAATAAATTCATATTCCTTAGCCACAACATCCTTCCAAACTTGTTCTTTTGCAATTTCTTTGAATGTTGGAAGGTTTGGCTTGAATCATACTGCTCATGGCTGCAACATATCCCTGGTACCCACATTGTTGCTTCCTTTTTATAAATGAGCTTCGAACAAATGCATGTCTCTCAACATCCTATAGAGTGTCGTGAAGCCAAAGTGGTCTCTTCCTAGTATGAGGATCACTTGGAGGAGGATCTAAGGGATCCATATGCTCCACAAGATCATTAATAATATCAGTCTCGGACTCAGGCATGGAAGGACCATATAGAATGTCCATGTCATCATTCTCCTTCTTGGGAGTAGGAGTTGGAAGAAGGTCTCTTTCTTTTCCAAGAGTTGCATATTTATTGAATTTTACATCCCTGCTAATTTCAACCATTCTTTGACCAATAATATATACTCTATATGCTTTAGAATTTTCACAAAAACCAACAAATGTACCTTTTCTTCTAGTAGCTTTCAAATTGTTCCTTTTTTCCTTCAACACATGAAAATATACATGGCATCCAAAGATACATAGATGACTAATGTTAGGCTTGACACCTATGAATACTTCTTCGAGGGTCTTATTTTCCAAAGCTTGATGAGGCACCCTGTTTTGAACATATACGACATGTGAAGCTTCTTCCCAAAGTAACTTTGGAAAATTTTGATAATGGAGCATCGCTCGGGTAACTTCTACTATATATTTGTATTTCCTTTTAGCTAAACCATTTTGTTTGGGATTATATGGCACAATTGTTTCCTTATTTCTTGCAAAAGTCAATGAACTCAATTGACATGTATTCCCCACCATTGTCAAACCTGAATACTTTGATTCTTTTTCCTATTTGATTTCCAACCAATTCTTTGACTCCGTAATTTTTTCGAAGGCTTCATCCTTATGCTTAAAATAGTATATCCATGTTTTTCTTGAAAAGTAATCAATGAATGTGATTTATTAGAGATATCCACTAATAGAATGCACAAGCATAAAACCACATATATCATAATGAATGAGATGGAGGATGACGTTTGTCTTGCTCTCACTAGAGGGGAATGGTCCCCTTGTCTTCTTTCCACTTGCACAACCAGGACATACTCCATATTGTTGATATTTAACATCGGGAATGCTAGAAACCGTTCAATTTCGGAAGAGAATCCCATAAACCCATTGACCGCCTCAATTTCGAAAGAGAATGCAGAAATAGGAAAAACAAGAATAAGAGATGCATATGAATAAGAAGTGAAAAGAATAAAATCAAATTATACAAAAGGGCTCTAAGGCTCCAAGGATGGCCAAGCCCAAGGATACTCAGAGTCCTGTGAAGGATATGAAGGTTTAGAAGCTAAAAATGGCACAAAACTTCATTATTTGAATCAATCAAAGTACATCCCTACTAGAAATAAAAGTGGAGCTGCAAAAATACATGCCCCTAGAGGAAAAATCGAATTGTTACTTACAAAAATGATGAGGAAGAATTCTCCTTGAAATAAGGAATATTTCCCCTCCAAAATCCCTCAAATAGTGGATCTAATTCCCAACAATAAGAATCTGCATTAAATGCAAGGGAACACATTCATAGATTTTCTCAAACATGGGAGCTCCAAAATTTGTGCAATAACTTCATAATATCTTGTTCATTTATTATCAAATTGTGATCCTACTATAGTATGGATAAAGTCCCTAGATTATCTCCTCCTCCAAATATTCATAATCTTCCCAATATTCTCACAATATTCTACAAAAATAAATAATATTAGGCGCAAATATGCAGTTATCTCTAAACATTCCTAATGAACATATTAAAGATAAAAGTATGTCATCTAATGCAAAAAGAGAGGTTTAATGTGTTGAAGGATGGTCAGATGGGCCTTAATTTATCTCTAATTTGAAGGCCCGTGATATCCCTCTACTGAAAGTGTTTCTCGTCCCTTGAGCAACTTAATGACCTAATTGTGCCTCATTCATGGCCCTAGTGGCCTCCCTGATTTGTCTTGTAGTTGTCCAACACTTTCCTGTAGCAACTTTCTGCCTTCTTGTAGTAGGGCATATTCTTCTTTTAGTTGTTTAGTCATGGCTCCCATAGTGCTTGGATTCTTCTGAGAGGCTTGGGGCTCCTTTATTTTTGGTTGGAGGGAGGTTAACTCTTTAGTTTGCTTCTTATTCTCCTTTTATCCTTTGTTATGAGTTTTGTTAGGATATTCCGACACATAGGATATAGTTAAGATCAACTTGGTCTAGTTTAGAGTTAGGTATAGAGTTAGGTAAAGTGTCTTTCTTTACCGTTGTACATATTGTAACTTACAATCCGACGGTCACGATATGTAGTGATCCGACGGTTCACTCTCACCTCGGTATTATCGACACTTGATCCGTGGCTTGACACCCGATTGGTCCATGAGTTCTATTTAAAGCGCATGGAGGGTCATTGTTCGGGTAATCCGTGCATGAGAGAAGCTTATGTAAATTTTCATTCTTTGATTAATAAATTGTCTGTACCCACGTTGGGACAGGCCGTGGACTGTTTCCCTCCTTGCACTCTGAGGGTTTTAACCACGTCAAAAATACTGGTGTATTGATTTGAGATCTGGTTGTGAGCGGTGTCCTTTTGGTATTCTTTCTGAGGAACTTACCCTGTAAATTCCTACATGGTATCAGAGCTATTTGAGGGCCGCGTCCGTTGGTGATCCAAATCTGAAGCCGGTAGAACTGCATGCGGCTGTCGTTTCCTAGATCTGCTGTTTCTGACTGCTTTCGGGCCGAGAGGACTGCTCTGTTGCGTTCGGAGCATCTGTTTCAGTGAGGAACCCCTTTCGTTTCACGCGAAAAGGTTTCCGGTAGCCCTAGCTGCGTCATTTTTCAGATCGGGAGGTATACAGTGTTTTTTTTTGCAGTTTACTGTCATTTTCTCTCTGCTTATTTCGGTTTCGGTTTATTTAGCCTTTTTTTTCCCGGATCTATACCTTTCATTTCTGCGTATGCTCTTTGCCCTGCGACTCTGTGCGATCTGGGCAAATCAGAAACAGAAAGAAAGGATTTTTCTCATGCGTATGCTCTTTTCCCTGCACCTTAGTGTGATCTTGGAAAATCAGAAACATTGAGAAAAATATTTAGTTTTTCGGTTAAAAGCTAACTTTGAGATTTTTTTTTTAAATTCTAGTTTTTTGGCTAAAGCTAACTTTGAGCCGTAAGGTTCGTTTTTCTTTGCATATTCGTGTTGGGTTTTGTGTTTTGTGTTTTGTAGGGGAAAAGAGCCTTCCCAAGGCAAGCACGCAAATCGAGGCCCCCCCTCTCTCTCTCTCTCTCTCTCTCTCTCTCTCTCTCTCAAATATTTTGTATAGATCAATTGGTTCAAAGACTTTTTAAGAGAGTAGAGGTCTTGGGTTCAAGTCTCCATTTTGTGGGGGCGGATTTTTTCATTCCCGCACATTCGCGCACTTTGCCGGCAACGTCAACCATTTTTTTTAAAAAAGCCATAACTTCTTCATCCGGAAGCCTTTTTCAGAGCCGTTTTTTTTAAAACCGCCTATTTTTTCGAGATCTATCCATTGGACCACTTACTTTCAGCATCTTCAGCTTCAGGTTTTTTTCAAAAAATGGAAAGTCCATGCCAAGTCATTCTTGACAGCACTAACTACTTCCAATGGGTAGCCTACATGGGAGATTTACTTAGAAGTAAAGGTCTCTTCAGAATAGCCACAGACCAAGAGAAGAAACCCAAAGATGAAGACAAGGCCGAAAAATGGGAAAATAGACAAGATCAAGCACGTGGTTTGATAGGAATGTCTGTTTCTCCTGATCTTAGATTCCACATTGCAGAAATTGAAACTCCTCATGAAGCATTAGAAAAACTTGCTAAAGTTTTTGGGATTAAAAATGAAATTAGAGCCCATCAACTTGAGAATGAGTTGCTTACTTTGGATCCTAATAATTTTTCTTGCATTGAAGATTTCTTGTCCAAATTCAAGACCCTTAGATATCTCTTGGAAGGTGTTAAAGTTAAGAAAGAAGATGGTAACCTTATTTATTCCATCCTTACTAAGTTGGGACCAGCCTACTCTGTATTTGTTTCCACTTTCCATTCTACAAGGGAAGCTTTCATTTGTCAAGGCAAAGACTACAAACCCCCTTCCTTTGACTCCTTTTGTGATTCCTTAATAAGAGAACAAGAAAAACTCTTACACCTTGGTCTTCTTAATCTTGGAAACTCTTCCTCGAAAGCGTTAGCCGCCCAGCAGCAACCAAATTCAAAGAATCCTAAGAAGTCTTATCCTCAAAGGAATGGTCCTAAACCAACTCAGCCTCAAGATGAAAGATCATTTCAGCAAAATGACAAGACCAATAAAAACAAATGGAAGAGGACTGATAGACATTGTAACTTTTGTAATCGAGATGGCCACTTAGAATCTAAATGCTTTAAGAAGATGGAAGCCTTGGAAGCCGCAATGAAGAAACATAACATCCATGTGGAGCCTACTTCAACTTCAACTTCCGGAATGGCACTTTCTGCATGTCGTTGTCAATCATCTCAGTCTGGTTATGCTTTAAATGTATCTTCTTCTTCTTCTCATTCTCATGAGTGGCTCATTGATTCTGGAGCCTCTTATCACATGGCCAAAAACCAAGCCATGTTTTCTTCTTTAAAAGATTGTAACACCAAAAATATATATGTTGGTGATGATAGATCTCCTAGTGTTGTAGGGACTGGAACTGTTCATCTAGACAATGGTCAGTTTAATGATGTATTATGTGTTCCAACCTTATCCTCCAACCTTCTATCTGTCTATCAGATAACTCATTCAGGTGAAGGCAAAATTGTTGAATTTTCACCTCATGATGTTGTAATCAAGGATCTAAAAGATCCTAAACAGATTCTAGCTACTGGTCTTGCTGATGATTCCACAAGGTTGTATAAGTTTCACAACTTTGGGTCATCAAATCTTCCCTCAGCATTTGTTGCTCATAATGATGAAGTGAGCAAACTTTGGCATGAGCGATTTGGTCACTTAAACTATCGCTCCCTTCAGCATCTATGTAAAGAAAATATGGTGCCAGGTCTTCCTATGATATCTTGCAGAGATGGTGTTTGTTCCGGATGTGTACTCGGAAAACATCATCGGGACAGTTTTGACAAACGTGCCTCTTGGCACGCCTCAGCCCCTTTACAGCTTGTGCACAGTGATTTATGTGGTCCTCTTCCTGTTGCTTCATTCTCTGGTTGCAAGTACTTCTTAACCTTCATTGATGATTTCTCCAGACGCACTTGGGTATACTTCTTAAAACTCAAGAGCGAAGTATTTAACACTTTTTTGGCCTTCAAAGCCTTTGTTGAAAAACAATCTGGACATCAAATTCTTAAGCTACGAACTGATAATGGTGGAGAATATGTTAAAAACACATTCATCAACTTTTGCACTGAAAATGGAATTCAAATGCAACATACTGTTCCATACACTCCACAACAAAATGGTGTAGCTGAAAGGAAAAATCGCACCTTAAAGGAAATGGCTAATTGTATGCTGCAATCTAAAGGACTCAGTCTTAGTTTTTGGGCCGAAGCAATTAATTGTGCAAATTATATAATCAATCGCACTCCTACTAAGGTTCTAGAGAATATCACTCCAGAAGAAGCTTGGAGTTCCATTAAACCAGATGTAAGTCACTTTCGTGTGTTTGGAAGTGAAGCATGGGCCCATATTCCAGATGAAAAGCATAAAGCTTTAGAACCTAAGAGTGAGAAATGCACTTTTGTTGGATATTCTGAAGATGTAAAAGGTTACAGACTTATTCCATTTAAGTCCAAAAATGTTATCATTAGAAGAGATGTAAAATTTGATGAAAATAAATCGGCCTGCGAGCCTAGTCCGGCGGATGTGCCACCTCTTCCTATCTCTTCTACTTTTGAAAACATTTCTTCTTCAGATGATGAAAGTGAGGATGAAAATCCTCCCCCACCTTCTCAGGATCCTCAACTTCCAAGATGGGTCCGTGCTACTCGAGATGCAGCAGGTGATCTTGCCGGTGATCCTACAGATCAGCGACGTACACGTTCTCAGTTTGAAAGAGCCTCTTCTTTACTGGCTCAAGCTCCAGTAAATCATGATCCTAACACTTTTGCAGAAGCTTCAGGCCATCCACATTGGGAAGCAGCTATGAATGAAGAATATCAGTCATTGATGACAAATGATACATGGGATCTTGTTCCTCTACCAACGGGACGAAAACTTGTAAGATGTAAATGGGTTTACAGAACCAAGTATGGACCAGATGGCAAAATTGATAAACATAAAGCTCGTCTTGTTGCTAAGGGCTTTTCACAGGTTGAAGGAATTGACTACACTGAAACCTTCGCCCCTGTTGCCAAAATGAACTCTATCCGCCTTGTTCTTTCCCTTGCTGCCTCTTTAAAATGGGAAGTCCATCAAATGGATGTTAAATCTGCCTTCTTGCATGGGGACTTGCAGGAAGAAATCTATATGGAACAACCCATTGGCTTCATACAAACAGACTCAAGCCTTGTGTGTCGACTTAAGAAATCCCTTTATGGTCTCAAGCAGGCTCCTCGGGCTTGGTATGCCAAAATGGATAGCTTTCTTTTAGAATCTGGCTTTTCTAGGTGTCATTCTGACAATACTGTCTACACCAAGAAAGTGGGTGACTCTCTTATCATCCTTGTTCTTTATGTTGATGATCTTATCCTTACTGGTAGTGATCCCAACCTTATAAACCATGTGAAGTCTATCCTTAAAAAGAAATTTGAAATGACAGACTTAGGACACTTACACTATTTTCTCGGTCTTCAAGTCTTGCAATCCAAGGAGGGTATTTCCCTTTCCCAGTCCAAGTATGCTTGTGATATTCTTCGTCATTTTCACATGGAAGACTGTAAGCCAGCCCCTTCTCCCTTTCAGTCTGGAGTCAAACTTTCAGTCTCTTGTTCTTCTCCTGAAGTTGATGCTACCTTATACCGTCAACTTGTAGGAAAACTCTTGTACTTAACCCATACTCGTCCTGATCTTTCCTTTGCTGTTGGCCTTGTTGCTCGTTTTATGCAAAACCCCCGTGAAAGTCACTGGAAAGCAGCCAAAAGAATACTTCGTTATGTTCGAGGTACAGTACAGTTTGGGATTCATTACAGTGCCAAAGCAGCTCCTCTGTTAGTTGGTTTCACTGATTCTGATTGGGCTGGTGACCCTGATGATCGGAAGTCTACTGCCGGTTATGTCTTCACTCTTGGTTCAGGACCTATTACATGGGCTTGTAAGAAACAGGCTGCCATTTCTCTTTCGTCAGCAGAAGCAGAGTATCGTGGTGCCGTGGAAGCTAGTAAGGAAGCCTTGTGGCTTCGTCAGATCCTATCAGAGTTTGGCTTTGAGCAGCAACATCCAACCTCCCTTTGGTGTGATAATCAAAGTGCCATTCAGCTATGCAAAGATCCAGTCCAGCATCAGCGCAGCAAACACATCGAACTACACATGCACTTCATCAGAAAACTCATTCATGACCATGCTCTTGAAGTACAATATTGTCCAACAGATGATCAGATTGCAGACATCTTCACAAAGGCTCTCACAGAGGCGAAGTTCACTAAACTTCGATATATGCTTAGAGTTCAGGAAGTTGTCACTAAGGGGGGATAGGCTCTAGTGCCTCCTTCCTTCTCCTATTGTGTCATATTTGTAAATCCTTCAATCCTATCCCAAGTTGTTCTTAAGGGGGGATGTTAGGATATTCCGACACATAGGATATAGTTAAGATCAACTTGGTCTAGTTTAGAGTTAGGTATAGAGTTAGGTAAAGTGTCTTTCTTTACCGTTGTACATATTGTAACTTACAATCCGACGGTCACGATATGTAGTGATCCGACGGTTCACTCTCACCTCGGTATTATCGACACTTGATCCGTGGCTTGACACCCGATTGGTCCATGAGTTCTATTTAAAGCGCATGGAGGGTCATTGTTCGGGTAATCCGTGCATGAGAGAAGCTTATGTAAATTTTCATTCTTTGATTAATAAATTGTCTGTACCCACGTTGGGACAGGCCGTGGACTGTTTCCCTCCTTGCACTCTGAGGGTTTTAACCACGTCAAAAATACTGGTGTATTGATTTGAGATCTGGTTGTGAGCGGTGTCCTTTTGGTATTCTTTCTGAGGAACTTACCCTGTAAATTCCTACAAGTTTTTAGGCAAGTTTTTCTTATGTTTCAACCTTTTATTTTTCTTTTCCACCATGTTCTTGTTCTGCGGAGCAATCCTTGGCTATCTCTTCAAGTCCATAAAATCTTCGATATCCATGTCAACAAAATTTTCCCAAGTGTCCTCAAGGTCTGTGCAAGGGAACCCTGCTACCAATTATCAATTTCATAACACTTAGAATTTCAAATTATGGCAAGAGGAGTTCTTGTTGTTGATGAGTGAGATGAAAAATGGCATGCCAATTTCAAAACAAGTTTATTCTGCCATCATAATGCTCATCCTAACAAGAAAAATCCACATTTCAAAAAAAATATTGTTCTAAGGGTTCTGCCACAAGGTGTTTAGTGGAGAAAATTTACGAAAATTCCCATAATTTTTATTTGTAAGAGGTGAGAGATCAAGTACTCACCCCTTTGTTGTAGACTACTTCAAAATTATAGGGTTCTATGGCCAATAATTCTTGAACTAGGGCCCATTTTTCCTTCTTGGGACAATCTTGTAGTAGGCATATTGTCTCTTGTAGCAACCCTATTCCTCCTGTAGCAGCTTTGTTTTCTCCTGTAGCGGGGAAGTTTGTGCCTTAAGCTGCTTAGCTATGGCTTCTCTAGTCGTTGGCCTTCTCATAGGTGTCAAAATTTTCCTTCCCTTTCGCTGAAACCTCCCCCCATTTTTCCTACTGCTCCTTCTTGGGGTTGGGTGTATTTTTAATTTTTGCCTTAGAGTAGTCTCAGTGGTAGAAAAAATATTAACTTCCTTTTTATCAGTGAAGGAGAAGGATGTTAGATTTTATATCCAACAAAATTTTTTCTCTGGTCCTTTCTTGCCTTTACACATAGTAATTTCCAACAAAACATATAACTCAGTTGTCTATTACAGGTTACCAACTTCAGGCATAATTTCTCATGAAATTATGTGGAAATCAAGGAGGGAGGAATCCATTTACTTTTTTTCAAAATAGATTTGTATGTGCATGAGGGTTTGAATACAATTTCGGGTCACTATGGCCCTCTTTCACCCTTTAATTCCTCATGTAACTTCTTCTCAACCCTCCTATAACAATTCAGACCTTCCTATAGCTTCTTCCTGTAGCACATGCAAATGGAGTTTGAAACACCTCAATGGCACCCTAGGCAATCTAATAACACTAGCCCATCCCTCCTCCAACTATTTTTTAGAAATGAATGATGGTGCAAATGAAGTCAAGCCTAGTACATAATATTCTCTTTGCAGTAAGGGCTCGAAGCACTTTGGTGACATGGTACATACATGAGTTTCCCTTTTAGAGCTGTTGTTCCCACTTCCTGTAATCATTACCCTTCTTGATTTGGCTTTTACACTTTACATAAGTGAGGGAATTAGTTGCACTTAACTGATTGAGGGTGGTCGAGACTGCTGACCCATCTTTAGGTTATAAAACCTCATCTCTCATGCATTGACAACAAATTTGTAACCATAAAAAAGTCAAGAGAAGAGGTGAAGGATATTGCAGACATGTACCTACCTGATCATTGCTAGAGAGGCATGTATGTTTTTTAATGATTTGATGATTAATCCATGGTTCTCTGGAGGTGTTAATTTCTTTGTTTTTCTTGTGCACAATTCTTCACATGATGTAGTTGACTGATGGAAATTTCCTTGCTTGTAGGTTTCTCTCTAGTTTGAAATCTATTGTTGTTGGAGTGGATGGATTATCTACTGGTGTGCCCCTTATCACTTCAGAAATGGCTTCGTGATGATAAAGGTGTGTGTATCTTTTACTTTGTGGGTGGAAAAAATAATTTTGGGATTTTGATGTGATTGTATAGGCTGCCACAGGAGGAATTTCCCTCTTATAGAAGTCACTTAATTCTTTTTTGAGACCTTATATTGCATGTGGAGCTTAGGGAAAGTCAAAAAAGGTAAAAGGGAAAAACTAAAATCATCAAAAGGTGGTGTAGGTGGTGGAAAAATTGAAAGTGAAGCTTTTTTGTGTTTTTTATCTATCGCAGAGTGGAATTAGAAATGGATTTTAGCTAGATGGAGTGGATGGGTGATGAAAGTGGTGTTGGGGGACCTCTCTCAACCTTCCCTAAAGAAGAAATTACCTTTTTCCCCTTCCTCCAATCATATATGCCTCCTGTAGCATTTTGGGCTCATCCTATAGCATTTCAAGCTACTCCTGTAGCATTTTAGGACAACATCCTATATCATAATTGTTTTAGCCATATCTCTCAAATGGTCAACTAGATGGATCTGAATTTTTCTAAGCATGTTTCCATAATCCTTATGCACCTCCCCATAAACAATCTTGGACAATGGATTCACGAATCTTGAGAAAAAATAAAAATGGTTGTAGGTGATGGAGGTCGATTTATCAAAAAGTGTGCACTGGAATTTATTGAAATTTCTTGAGCATGTTACCATCATCCATATTCATCTCCCCTTAAAACAACTCGACCAATTGATGCATGGGTTTCAAGATATGATGAAAACAATTTTCTTCTCTGAGTATTTTGGCCTCCTATAGCATTTTACGACAACAAGGAAAATGAATGAGAAAGACTTGGAAATGATAGGTGGATGTTGGAAATGGATGAGGGTAATGGATTGACATGGATTTGGTCCTTTTGGAGAATCTAAGCAAATGAGGAGAAATTCCAAGCTTGACTTCCTTTGACTAGGTTTTTGACGAACTTTTTTCTTTTGGCTCTAACTTCTTTTTGTTGCTTGCAAAGGTTGGATAGCACCTGCATTCATCAGAGTAGATACCTGGAGCAAATAATTTTTTCATTTTTCATTTTTTTCCTTTTAGACCTACTAGATACCTCAATGAGGTTTTCAATTAGTAGGTCTGCCTAGGCGCCTCAAATGAGGTTTTCACCTAGGATCTTTTCTTTCTCTTTTTTCTCTTTTTCAAACCCATTAACCACCTCATGGAGGTTTTAAATCAAAGAGCCAATCTCAAGCATCTCAAAGGCAATTTTCACCTGAGATTTTATTTTTTCCTCTTATTTTTCATTTTTAAATTTATTTTTCTATCTTAATCTACTTAAAAAAACAAAATTTCTTTCAACTATAGGAATACTTCCAATGGAACTTTGTGCACATCAAAATGACAGATAAAATCATGTGTAGACTCAGAAGATATGTTTTGACATGTACCTGATTATGAGAGACCAACTACTTTGATTGAGATGAGATAGGGAATTGTTGAAGAAGAGTGTGTTGTTGCAACTTGATTATTTTCTGGAACCATATTTCAATATAGTTGCATATCATTCCATGATCTTATTGAATTAGTCCCTAAACTCATGAACCATTTAAGATCTCTATCCTTCAATGTTGCCGGAAAAAATCTTAATTTTTGTGTGTTTAGTAAGTAACCATAAGATCTAAAAAGGATTTCAAATTTAAAGAGAAATGTTTTCAGATCCTCTGACCTTATACCATGGAAGTTGGAAAGGAAATATGGAGGGATTTTCTTAATATGCACACTAACATTAGTATCTTCAATGGAAAATCCAAGAGGATCTTCTTCATTGTCATTATCTCCATCCATTTCTTCTGCCTTATGTGTCACCCCCTTTTCTTATACCTGTAAAATTGGATGGTGATGTGGCTCTTACTACACCATGTGATCAAATGGGGGGGTTGGTGTTGGAGAAGTGTTTTTATTTTTATTTCTTTGAATAATAATGTTAATACAATGCAATTTTCTATTTTTGAAATGAAATATGCCTAATGAAAATCAAATTTATTTTTTTGCGGAAAGTAAGAGAAATGAATCAACTAGGGAATAAAACAATACATACTTTGACACCTCCTTGACAATGATGCCAAAAAGTGACGATCCCCAGTATTGCAACAAGAATGCTACAACTCCCAAGGCTACCAACTTAAATTATCAACCCGAGGTTCGTAAAAACTTAAGAGGTGTCGACACTATATGTGCAGCATACAATGTGTCATTATTTAATTGATATGATGTAATGGAGTGAACGTCATGAAATCAAAGGATAAACTAATTTCATAAATGGAAAATTTACTTTGAAAATAAATTAATCCTAGGCAAGAACAACAATTTGTAATTGAAATCCTAAGAGCATGAATTCAAATAAATATGCCTAATCTACTTTATAAAAGGGCATATCCTAATTGGTGTTTATTCTTTCTCAATAATGAATTTAGAGCCTAGGGGTCATGATTCAATCCTAAGAGACAAAAACCAAACTTTTGAATAAAATTTGGTCAAGTTTACATGTGCTACAGGAGTGCTACAGGTGAAACAAAATTGCTACAGGCGAAAAACATAATTGCTACAGGAGGAGATAATTCACTGAATTACCAAGTAAATAAAATGAAAATGGGATGGGGAATTTTTTATTATTAATTAGGATGTATTAGGACTCCATTCCAAGTGAAATTATTCCAAAATATCCCTATTAACATGTGCTAAAAAATAGCAGAAAATTACTACTCTAAAACTAGAAATTCAAGACCTATAAAGTTAACCTATAAAATTCCTAACCTAGTCAAGTGAAAATGCATTGGGGTAAATTTTGTTATTCACTTCAATGTTTTTATGAAATAATCCAAGTGGAATCAATTGAATTGAATCTCGTTAACATGTTCTAAAAAATAGCAGAAAATTATTATTATTGTGCTACAAGGGACTTCCAGAAATTCTAGATTCATGAACTAGTAACCCAATCCAAGTAGCTCAATGATGAAGATGAATTTTCAAAGCTATTCTAAGGATGCATCATGATTGTGACTCTATAAATAACCTGAAAAATAACTTCAATCATTTAACCCAATCCTACATCAAAAGAAGCATCAATACTAAATGCAGAAATAGGAAAAACAAGAATAAGATATGCATGTGAATAAGAAGTGAAAAGAATAAAATCAAATTATACAAAAGGGCTCTGAGGCTATTAGGATGGACAAGCCCAAGGATAATCACATTCCTATGAAGGATACCAAGCTTTAGAAGCTAAAAATGGCACCAAACTTCATTATTTGAATTAATCAAAGTACATCCTCGCTAGAAATAAAAGTGGAGTTACAAAAATATAAGTTTTCTCCACAAGAAGACTAAGAAGTACATGCCCCTAGAGAAAAACTCAAATTGATACTTATAAAAAATGATGAAGAATTAATTCTCCTTGAAATGACGAAGCTTTCCCCTCCAAAATCCCTCAAATAGTGGATCTAGTTCCCAACACTAGGAATCTGCATTAAATGACAGGGAACACATTCCTAGATTTTCTCAATCACTTGAGCTCTATAATTTGTGCAACAATTTCATAATATCTTGTTCATTTATTATCCAATCTTGATATTCATGTAGTAGGGAGAAAGTCCCTAGATTATCTCCTCCTCCAAATATTCATAGTCTACCCAATATTCTCACAATATTCTACAAAAATAAATAATATTAGGCACAAATATGCAATTAACTCTAAACCTTCCTAATGAGCATATTAAAGATAAAAATCTATCATATAATGCAAAAAGAGAGGTTGAATGTGTTGAAGGATGGTCAGATGGGCCTTAATTTATGTCTAATTTGGAGGCCCATCACTTGGGTTATCAAAAATTTGAAGAAACAAATAACATAGGAAATACTTGCTGAATGACTAGGTGCCAATGTGAAATCTAGAAGTGAAACCATGATACCAAAATATTTGTATATCGACTAAAACAAAAATACTTAGTTTTTGTTACAAGACGTCAAGGCCCAATACAAAACTCTGTAGTGGAACCTTGCTATGATAGGTCTGGATGCATATATAACAAATGTTTTTTACAACAATTCTTTTTTTTGTTACCTAACAGAGGGTTGACGAAATAAAGTACTTTTGTTGCTAAATCACGTTATAGGAAAATTTGAGGTTTCTCAAGAATTTTAAATTATGGTTAGTTTCTCACCTCAACATACTTGTTCTGCCCTCTATTACTTGAACTTAGAGCTTCCTCCTTTGATTCACTTTTTTGCACTTTACACTTGATATATCATCCTCAAACTTCATACTATTACGTACTTCGCTCCTCATGCTAACTTCTGATCACTTAAATCCCAATATGGACTCAAGATTGACTATAATATTCACCCATCCTAGAAATTTATATTGATGTTGTAGTCTAGACCTCTTCATCAAATGGGGCTCTTAGAATCGATGCTTTCTTTAAGGAGTCAACTTGAGCATAGGTCCTCTTGACATGAGGCGGCCTAGGCTTAGGTCCAATGTTCTCTTATTTCGGGTCCATTATGCCTCAAATCCCCCTATTCTTTGGGTTCCTCCTAACTTTAACATATATCAAAACGGTCTCATTTACCCACTTTGGGCTCCCCCCAGCTTTGATATTAATGAAAAAAAATTATTCAACACTTATAATATAGATTTGAACTTATAGCCATTTTTTTTATCTATAAGTGATTTTTGTAACAACAGCCTAATGTTTTCTATAGTAATCGCCTTATGGTATCAGTAGAAACAACCTGATAGTTTCGCAGAAAAATATCATTTCATCATGCTCATTAAAATAATATAATACCAAGTATGACAAACTCAAATGGCTAAAGAAAACTTTTCTTCAATTCTTACAATCTCACATTAAGATTCAGAAATAATTCAACTATTATATCTTCTTATGAACATAATGCAAAGACATATAGAATAATACATCCATGATATCATTTTTATGAATTTTGGATTCATAATATACACACAAAACCATTTTATGATAACATATTATTAAGTCCATGCCCTTTTTCCAATTAAATTTCTAACTTCAAAGAGTGAATAATGCATAAATTAATAACATGTAAAACTTATGATTGCATTTGTACTCTTGCAACATTTTATATGAAATTCTTATAATAAATTATAAGATTGCATACAAACATGTCAATGCAAATATTCATGTAGAACTCAATTTGTGTGAATTTACGTATGCTTTTTATTTACACAATTCTTTTAAATCTTAACATTCAACTATAATAGAAAATATTTTTTTAGAGGAATGAAAGTAAGTGCACATTTTTTCCCTAGAACATCATCACCATCTCCAATAACTCTAAGTGTCAGTGATTTCCTTCTTTCACATTTTTAACATGCAATAACTAAGATCATATTACACATAGCTCTTGATGCTCACTTGAAATGCCATCTTTTCCATACCCATATTTTGTTTTTGTGGTCATTTTGCCTATGATTTTAGCCATTCTTTTTATCTTACCTTTGATTGCAGTGATGTATTTTACCTAAGGAATGTTTTTCCACACTTCATGTAATTGTAGAAAATTCTAATAGTGTGATTGAGATAAATTAGCCTTACATACTCACTCACATAAAAGGTTCATGAGCTACTATTCCAGGTTGGTGTGCATAAAATGCTCCTACACCGTTATTACTACACCAATTATGTTACACCATTGTTGTTGCATCATTGTCGCTACACATGTGTTATTAGACTCCTGCTACTATTTTGTTTCTACTTAGTATCAATAATGTTACATTGATGCTACTACACCATTGATGCCACCATATAGTTGCTACTACATTAGTATTGTACACTAGTACTACTACATTTTGGATGATCAATTTTCATGCAACTATTTTGATGACATGGTGTCATTATTTGGGTAAAAGGACAACACACAACTATGGTCCCTTATCCTTCTACATAGTTAAATGGAAAAATTGTGCCTTCGACAAGCGCATATGTTGATTGTAAGGACCATGGTGTCGTGTGCATGGTAGTTTCCTTGGCAATTGTAGTAGTTAACATGGATGCATCTTAACGAAAGGTAAAGTTATGAAATTTTAACCAAGTCATTGAAATCTAATTCCTATTTGAGTTAAGAAATTAAAACAACTTGAGAATCTTGGATTCTTCGAGCTATTTCTAGAGTTCATGTACTTAGTGATGGATTTCATGTATTGGATCCCCCAAGTATGTCAAGGGTTAGGAACCCAATAGGCTACCTCCACTTGGGTTTGTAAATCAAAATAAGTTTGTCGGTCATTGATGGTTAAAGCTTCAAGTTGGTAGATTTCCTCACAAAATTCAGGGGGATTGTGTAATGGAAGATAGTTGTAACATCCTACACCAAATAACAAACAACCAGACTATATTTCTTACCCACAACACCTAAAGAACCAAAGGGTTGATACTAAGAAAACTAGGTGAAGGGAAAGCTTAGGAGTTCTAGGTTTATAGAGAATTCTAAGCCCACTATCAAAGGAAGACAAATGAAATGGAATGTGTTGAAATGTGACAGCAAGAATATTCCAATTTTAATTTGTCCTTGAATTAAAATTGAGAATTAAAATTTGAATTTAGTCTCACCAGCTACTTGAAAAATAATTAATTAATTCATCTTGAGTTAATTAGTTGGAGAAATTAAAGCTAGAAGCTTTTGTGAAGTCATGCAACAATTATCCCTTTGATTGAGGAAGTTATCCCTTAATTAAGGAGATAAGGATGAGTTGTATTTGAGTTGTAATTAGTTAACACAGTTAACTGAGTTAAGTCCAGTTAAATTAGTTCCAAACAGTTTTAGGAACTAATTGTGAGTTCAGTCAGTTAATACATGCATGCATGAAACTAGTGTACTCCAGATAACTGAATATTTTCTCAAAAATTAACTCATGCATGTCAGTTCAGACAAAGACCCAGTTGAGATTAAAGGCAGGGATAGTGTACTATCAATTGCAAGAATTTTCCTATAAGAAAATCTCTTGCATGCAAAAGGAATTCATTCCTTGAGATTTGTGCAGTTTTACAGTCTGTTGGAGCATTGTGTGAGATCAGTGTCACACAAGGTTACAGCTGGAACACACAGGGAAAATAGTGCAAGGAAATAGGAGGCTTGGAGGGCAGAGGGAAAGTCATATGATTTGTCTAGTCTAACTATGAGGAACAATGAGGGATTGTACTGAGAGCTAGATAGTTGTGAGAGCTAAAGCTTTGTGTAATCCCGAGATATTTCCACTTGTATGATAATACAGATAGCGAGGTTTTTAGCTGAGGCTTTCCCTAGAGTATTCGCCTATGTTTAATGTGTATTAATTCTTCTTCTCTATTATATGTGTTATGTTTGATCTTGTTCAAATTGATTCATCTTCCACAAGTTTGATTGTAGAAGTAGATTAAGTATTGTGCTTTAGTCTATTGCATATTCAGGTTAATCTACAGTGCGAATTTATACATGGTATCAGAGCAAAGGTGGTCAGAGCTGTGAACAGTATACTGAGAAGGGAAATTCGAAGTTTGAATTTCTTGATTGTAGGTACAAAATCGAATTCTTATCACACCTCAAATTTCACCAATGGCGTTCAATGGTTTGAGACTTGAGTATGCATTGGATGGCAGCTCGAATTACATAGCATGGAAGGATTGCATGGAAGTGGTATTAGAGGACAATGGTTAGAAGGATTTCATTGATCAAGAAATCCCCAAGCCAACAACAACTAATGCACAAGAATTTGCTCAATGGAAGAAATGTGTGGCGAAGGCGAGGAGGATTCTTCTGGAGGCAGTTCGAGACCATATTGTCTCGAGTCTCCATGGGAAGGAGACTCCATTTTCAATGTGGAAGACATTGAAGGACCTATAGCAGAACAATAGTGACCTAAGGAAATTGGGGCTCAAGGACAAGCTTCAGAATGACAGCCGATGATGATATGGTGAGCCTTTCTCTCCTCGGTCTTCCAAAGAGCTAGCATAGCTACCAGGACTCTGTGAATGGAAGAGAGAAACTGCCAAATTGGGAACGACTGTGGTCGGATCTGATGTAGGAGGAGATCAGTAGGAGCACTAGAGATGGTTCTTCATCTAAGCATGATGATGAAGAAAATCTAGCCTTAGCAAGTAAGGCAAGGAAAGGGAAAGGGAAGACTTCCCATTCCCAATTGAGTTCTTCTCATGGTGGGAAGAAGATTGAAAAATCTAAAGTGAGATGCTTTAATTGTCATGAGGTGGGCCATTATGCAACTAACTGTCTATTGAAGAAATCCAAGAAGGGATCCTCCAAAGGGTCAGAAGGTAAGGCACTAGCCTCTTAGTTCAAATTGGATTTTAACCTCATCGCATGGATGGTTTCATCGATGGTGGGTTGTGTTTGGTATCTGGACAGTGGAACCTCATTCCACATGACCGGTGATAAGAGTTTATTCAGTACCTTGGAGGAGAAAGACCTCAAAATGCGCATAGAGATGGGCGATGATGGAAAGTACCGTGTTTCAGGTGAAGGCACAGTTATTTTTGAGAGGGAGCATGGAGATCCTCTCACCCTGACTGATGTAAAGTATGTTCCTGGACTGAAGAATAACTTGGTATCGGTTGCGATTTTCGAAGACAAAGGCTATGATGTAGTCTTCAGTAAAGGAAAGGTGTTCCTGAGACACATAGCCATAGGTCAGACCAAGAGGATTGGGATTTGAGTAAAGAATCTCTACAAGCTAGAGGTAGATGATTGTGTTGCATTGAATTTGAAAGCAGAATTGGTGCAAAGCCAAGACATTGGCGAGTTATGGCATAGGCGATAGGGGCACTTGCATCATGGGGCCTTGAAGATAATGCAGCAGATTTCTACCAGACTTCCCAAAGGTAAACTTGAGCAAGTGAACACATGCAAAGGTTGTACCTTGGGAAAGTACGCCAAGTCTTCCTTTCATGATCGAGGCAGTCGAGCTGAAGAAATCATGGACTGAGTTCATACTAATGTGTGTGGACCATTCTTGACAGCGTCTACCATGAAACAAAGGTATTATGTGATTTTCATTGATGATTTTTCTCGTAAATGTTGGATCTATTTCATGCAGAAGAAGGATCAAACCTTCTCAAAGTTTTTGTGAGTTCAAATCTTTGGTTGAAAAATAATCAGGGAAGAAGATCAAGGCCTTGAGAAGTGACAATGGTGGAGAGTATGTCTCTCAAGAGTTTAAGGACTTCTGTGCAACGGAAGGAATTAAATGGGAGTTGACGACACCTCATAACCCATAGCAGAATGGGGTGGCCGAGAGGAAGAACAGAACGATTATGGGGGAAGCCCGGGCGATGCTACATGACCAAGGCCAAACAATTCATTTGTGGGCTAAGGCATGCAACACAGCGATCTATTTGCAAAATAGAAGCCTGCATCGCATTCTTGGGATGAAGACACCATAGGAAGATTTCTCCGGGAAGAGACCAGATGTGGGTCACTTCAGGATCTTTGGCTCATTGGTATATTGCCATGTGACCAAGGATGCCCGGAAGAAGCTTGAGCCGATAGATGAGTTGGGGATACTTGTGGGGTACACTGATATACCCAACAACTATAGGGTGTACTTTCCTACCAGTCGAAGGATAGTGGTTCGTAGAGATCTAAAGTTTGATGAGCAGAAGGCCATGCGAGTTTCCCTTGAGAAGGAGCTCCAACTACAGGTTGTGGAGGAACTTTTGGTTCCTAAGGAGGAGGATCCTCAGACGGATGTGGAGCAGCCACATGTAGAGGTTCCAGGAGTGGAGACATCCACTCAAGCAAAGTCTTCCAGAGAGGTACAGAAGCGCACAAGAGAAACTAACAGATTGTTCTCTGATGTGAGAGAGAATGTGGGAGAACCATCTTCTCAGCGCGAACAGAGGAGGTCACCTGATAGGTACACTAGATACATGGCCCTTGTTAGGTAATGTGTTGAGACCGAGCCATCTTCCTCTGAGGAAGCAGTGCAGCAACCGATTTGGGTTGATGCTATGGTGGAGGAGTATGACTCCATAGTTTGGAACAATGTTTGGGATGTGGTTCTAAGACCAAAGAACAAGTCAGTTGTGAGTTCCTGTTGGCTTTACAAGGTAAAGCAAGCTACTGATGGTAGTGTGGAGAAACATAAGGCAAGATTTGTTGCTCGTGGTTTCTGACAGGTCGAGGGGATCGACTATGATGAGACTTTTTCTCCTGTAGCAAGGTACTCATCTATCAAATCAATGTTGGCACTATCAGCATAGATGGGTTGGAAGATCCATCAAATGGATGTGAAGACTGCATTCCTCAATGGCAAGATTGAGGAAGAGGTGTACATAGAGTAGCCAAAAGGTTTAAAGACCTTCGATCATTAGTCGCATGTGTGCCAACTCAAGAGAGCTTTTTACGGGCTAAAGCAAGCACCTCGTGCTTGGTACACCAGGATTGACAACTACTTCACTAAGTTGGGCTTCACAAAGAGTGAAGCAGATGCGAACCTGTACCACATCATGGTAGAAGGTAAACATTTGATCATTATGTTTTATGTTGATGATCTCATATTGATAGGTGATGATCAGTTTATCATGTCTTGCAAGGAGGACCTTGCAAGAGAATTCGAGATGAAATACATGGGTCTCATTCACTACTTCCTTGGTACGGAAGTGTGGCAGAAGGATGGGGAGTTGTTTGTGTCTTAAGGCAAGTATGCCAATGATATACTTAGGAGATTCCACATGGAGAAGTGCAAGTCCATGCAGACTCCTCTAGCAGGTAACTAGAGGAAGGAGGATGCTACTTCAGGAGAAGTAGTAGAGGCTACTATGTATCGACAGTTTTTGGGTTCACTGATGTATTTAGTGAACACATGACCAGATTTGTGCTATGCGGTGAACCAGCTGAGTCAAGATATGTTTCAGCCTACCAAGATGTTTTGGAAGGAAACTAAGCATGTTTTGAGATACCTCATAGGCACATCTCTGTATGGAATATGGTACTGAAGGATAGAGGGAGTGAATCTACAGGGCTTCACAAATGCAGATTGGGCAGGGAGCCCATCAAATCGGAAGAGCACATCATGAGGAATTTTCAACCTTGGTTCAACTACAGTTTCCTAACACAGTAGGAAACAGAGGTCGGTTGCACTTAGCTCAGCAGAGGCTGAATACATGGCTGCAAGTCAGACAACATGTGAGGCCATTTGGATGCAGAAAACTCTAGATGGTTTGTTTGATCAGAGGGTGGATCCAACTATGATCTATTGTGATAATCAGAGTTGTATAAAACTCTCTGAGAATCTAGTATTTCATGACAGGTCCAAGCACATCGACATTCGGTATCATCATCTCAGAGACTATGTGGCAAGGAGGATCATGTTGTTGCAGTGTGTTTCGACCAAGAAGAAAGATGTTGAAATTTTGACTAAGGCATTGTCAAAGTGTAAATTCGAGTTCCATAGAGATAGGATCAGGGTGGAAGATAATCCCTTTTTTGTTGAGAGGGAGTGTTGAAATGTGGCAACAAGAATATTCCAATTTTAATTTGTCCTTGAATTAAAATTCGAATTTAGTCTCACCAGCTGCTTGAAAAATAATTAATTAATTCATCTTGAGTCAATTAGTTGGAGAAATTCAAGCTAGAAGTTTTTGTGAAGTCATGCAACAGTTATCCCTTGATTGAGGAAGTTATCCCTTAATTAAGGAGATAAGGATGAGTTGTATTTGATTTGTAATTAGTTAGCTTAGTTAATTGAGTCAAGTCCAGTTAAATTAGTTCCAAACAATTTGAGAAACTAATTGTGAGTTCAGTCAGTTAATGCATGCATGCATGAAACTAGTGTACTCCAGATAACTGAATATTCTCTCATAAATAACTCATGCATGTCATTTCAGACAAAGACATAGTTGAGATTAAAGGCAGGGACAATGTACTATCAGTTGTAAGAATTTTCCTATAAGAAAATCTCTTTCATGCAGAAGGAATTCATTCATTGAGATTTGCGCAGTTTTACAGTGTGTTGGAGCAGTGTCACACAAAGCTACAGCTGGAACACCCAAGGAAAACAACACAAGGAAATAGGAGGCTTGGAGGGCAAAGGGAAAGGAATATGAGTTGTCTAGTCTATCTATGAGCAGCAGTGAGGGATTGTACTGAGAGCTGGATAGTTGTCAGAGCTAAATCTTTGTGTAATCCTGAGATATTTCCACTTGTATGATAATACAGATAACGGGGTTTTTAGCTGAGGTTTTCCCCAAAGTATTCTTCTGTGTTTCATGTGTATTGATTCTTCTTCTCTGTTATATGTGTTCTGTTTGATCTTGCTCAAATTGATTCAGCTTCCGCAAGTTTGATTGTAGAAGTAGATTAAGTATTGTGCTTTAGTCTATTGCATAATCAGGGTAATCTACAGTGAGAATTTATACAGAATGGTAGATTAAATACTCATGGAAGGGTCTAATCATCACCAGGAGACAACATAATTCAAGATACTACCCAACCCAATTGAGATCAAAACAAAGCAAGCTAACATCCACCATCTAAAATCATAACTAGAGAATGTAATGGTTGAACTAGAAGAATTTTATATAGAGAGAATTACCCTGTACTAACTAGCCCTTCAAACATGAATCGATGAGCTCATGCTATCTATATTAAGACTAAAACCTCATGCTCTTGTAGTTTCAAGCTCTAAGGTTGATGTCAATGTCCCATGAGGTGTGACCCCTACTTGCCCTAGGCCCATCCATTTATCATTGCTTAGCGGTCAATGCTTAAGATGAAGACCTCTAAACCCTGATTCTAGGTCACTTATAATACTTGTGTATGTCAATTCATAATCAAAATATAAAGCCAATGCCTGACCTTGAGAGAAATCCCACCAACTATGCCATAGTTTTGTAAATTTTCCATTGAACACAAGCCTTCTATTTTTAGACACCCAAAGGAATTGTCTCACCTATGGTGGGGAATAATCCCATACATAAAGGAAAAGACAAAGAGAAAGGCCTCACATCTCAAAGTAGTCGGGTGTAGTAATGACTGACATTTGAATGAAGAGTGGTGTATGTTATTTGCATGTGTGTCGTATGGGGAGGGTTTTCCATAGAACATCCCCTCTTAAATGTGATGGGATTCCTGACTTCTAACACCCCGATTGGTGACCCTTTGTTCACATCTAGTATAAGTTGCAAAGGTTCCTTCCAGCTGGACAACACCTCATCAGACCATGTTGTTGTTCGGAAAATGTCTCGATCCTAACACCCCAAGTAAGCTAAGAATTTAGCCGCTTTGTTTCTAGTCCATCGAGAAGCCTTGGACATAAATTTAAAGTTATAATTGTTGTGTTCTTAGGTCATGGTTATGGGTGTACACTATTATAAATTAGTGTTTTACTTAAGCTTATAATGATGTTGTTAGTTGTTTATGCATATGTTATTCCACTTCCTCAAAAGACATTAATCATTTTAAATTAAAAAAAAAAAAACTTCAATATTGACCTTTAATATATAATATGAATTTTCCATATATATAGTTCTTAAAAACATAACCTAAAGGATCAACATTTTATGAATTAGTGAAACAATATAAATATTACTAATCTATGGTTTATGCTAAACACACATTGAATGTGAGCAAACATGAGTGATAAAACAGTGAATTTCATTTACTATTCACATTGATGTACATTTATAATACATTCCCATGATTGTTGGATCCATCTTCCAACGTCTCTTAGACTCCTTTTGATTTTTCAACTTCCTCACCATAACACTAAGCGGATTAGGTGTCCAACACTCATCCCCTTACTCTGAAGGGGTATGTATGAGTCCAAGAAGAGAGCTATAATGCAACATATAATAATGCATGACAAAAATAGGCTAAATGTTCTCTCTAAAATGAAAGTATAAGGTGGGAGAACTCAAGGTCTCAATTGGAAGTGGTTTAAGAATTACCACCAACACTGGAACGCTTAGTGCAGTTCCTAGAACTCTTCCATGTCTGGCAAGACGCTGAAATATTATGCTATAGGAAGTGTCCCTAATTATTTGAAGAGGGAGACATTCAACCTAGAAAAGGGAGGTCTACAACCTGCGGTGGTTTAAGGAAGGCCACCAATCAAAGGAATTCTTAGTGTGATTCCCAGAACTCTTCCAATTCTGGTAAGAAGCTGAAGTCTTCTGCTAGAGGAAGTGTCCCCAATTCTTTGAGGGACAAGCTAAACTGGAAGAGGGAGGTTTCAACCCCGCATAGATGGTTTAAGGTTGACCACCAACCAAAGGCATGCTCAGGGGCATCTTTGTCTCTGGCTACAACTCTGAATCTGGTATGGCAGGTTATGGCCCACGCTTGCCTGAAGTGGCTTTGAAGCTTGTAGATGACCATCACTTGAAGTGGCTTTGAGGCTTGTAGATGACCATCACTTCCCCCTGACAGATACAAGGTGAGAAGATGGAGAAAAATCAACTACAAAACTATTCAATACTCTCAAACAAGTTCTGACATATGGCTAAAATATCTTCTTGGTTGTTGAAGCCCATTGCCAAGAAGTGATCCATCCAAGATTAATCCTTGTTCTCGCAAGAGGCTTGTTTTTGAAGCATCTATTTGAAGAATGAGTGGTTTTATGATAATGCTCACATGGATGAAGATCAAAACAATGATTTTTCATATGGCCAACTCGGTCACAATGTTGGCATTTAACATTTTATTGTTGTTGTTATGGAAGAGGAGCACAATCTGGAACATATGAAGGTGAACTTTCATGAGAGAATCCAACACTCTGAAATTGGATAGGCTTTAAGTAATATGGAATATGAAAGGAAACCAGGGAAAATTTTAAGAACCCCCCCTAAATTTATAAATATAATAAATGGGCGAATCTCCATGGTATATAGAAAAAATGAAAGGCGATTTTATCAATAATATAATATGTTTATATAATTTTTCGGCGAATCTCTCACTAGGCATGGCGAATATTTTACTCAATTATAAAATCTTGTAATATCTTGGCGAGTCTTTCACTAAATAATAAAACTTTGTAAAGTCCTGGTGAATCTTAGCATAAGCTACATGCTGGTTTAATTCTCCCATTTAAATAGGCTACATTCCAGGTGAATACCATGGGTCAATACCATGTGCCATTTTTATTTTTATTAATTCTAATATTAGGGTTAATAATGGTTTTTTGCATGGTATTAATAACAGTCTAGTCCATGGTATTTGTCCCATAGTATTTTGGCCATAGGTTTCACCTAAATATAACCCATTTTTTGAGTGTTCGTAAATATAAGGTGACTTATGGAGTAAATATAAAAAAATGTTTTATTTGTTTACCATACCTCTCGTTTATTTATATTTTTTTTAATTTACCATACCTCTTTTACAAATATGGTATTTGGCCCATAGGATTCACTTAAATAAAACCTCTTTCTTGAGCCTTCATAAATAGAACGAGGGTTATGGACTAAATATAAAAAGAGGTTTTATTTATTTATGATACGTCTAGTTTATTTATATTTTTATTTATTTACCATACCTTTTGAGTAAGTATAAAAAGACGTTTTATTTATTTACCATAGCTCCACTCTACTTATAATTTGTTTACACCCTTACATGTATATAAGGTGACTTATGGAGTAAATATAAAAAATGTTTTATTTATTTACCATACCTCTCACTTATTTATATTTTTATTAATTTACCATACCTCTTTTATAAATATGGTATTTGGCCATAGGATTCACTTAAATAAAACCTATTCTTGAAAATGGGCGAATGGATTCACTTAAATAAAACCTATTCTTGAAAATGGGCGAATGGAAGGTTGTAAGTCCTAATTTCAAGGGCTAAATTTACCTTTTTTACCCTCTCCCTTAAAATAAGGTGGGCTATTTGAGGTGATTTGTAAAAATGTACTATGATACAAAATATTCGCCCACTAAAAATTTAAAACCCCTTAATTTCGCCAAAGGGCGAACATTCGCCCCTAAAATTATCCTTGACACATCCTTTTCATATCCAAGATGAGTCTTGTGCTTGTTATGGACAAGCTCTTCCCAAGGTCCGATAATGGGCTTGGGAAGTGCAGGCTGAATTTCTGCATCTTTTTGCCAATCTACTGCTTTATTGGGTATTAGATTGATTCGCTGCTTATGAGAGTATTTCTCAATGTTCCAAACAAAAATAAGTTCAGAATGATGACTCCACTATTGTAATTATTCTTCTTGAAGCTTAGATTCAAGTTACAAAAATTATATCTTTCCTTATGCACCTTGAAGATAAATTTGAATATCAGAAATAGTGTCCTTCATGATTTTAACAGCTATTTCAATACTAGACACGATTAGAGTTTTCAATAACTCTAGTACATTGTCAATTTTATCCATTTAAATTTTCTTGTAATTCCACCCTTCAACGATTAGCAAATAGTAACAAGGAGAATAAATATTAGACTTGGGATCTTAACTCATATGCTATCGATTTTGCTAAGAAAAAACAATCTTCTATCTATGCTTTGAACAAGGTATATAATAATCTCGATCTTATGTTTTGAGACATCATTGGTTAATCCACACTCAACATACAACTCAATATTCCACAAATGCCTCCATAGGATTTGAATTTGATCACCCCAAGTCCAAGTCTTCTGTGAGGGCTACTTCAAGATCTATGTCACATTGCTCAACTTACTTCAGACATAATACATGAGTACCGCAACATCCCACCTTGACAACATTTAATGAAAATAATTCTTTGTTTGAAGTTATAAGACTTTCTTACCAAACAGTTTTCCAACCAACTCCAAAGTGAAGGTTCATCGAAACGAATCCTCTTCAGTTGAAACCCCTAATCCATTTGCAACCATAGAATTGGTCCCACCCACTGCTACTCCGCAACTCGTAGATGCGTCTGAATTCGACAGAACTTAACACGGAAGAGCTAGTTCATGCTATTCCTGTAAAGGCATTCTGGGCATTAGAGAGTTGCTGGAATGTCTTCTTTTTCCTTCTCCAGCTTCTCCTTTGACACTAAAATACCACCATTTAGATCAACCCCAAAGTTTAACTTTAGCTCAACGTCCGTTTTTGTTTCTCTATCAAGTACAGGGTCACTGACTAGCACGTGGTCCTTGTTGGGGACAAAGCTAGTCAGTGATGATTCAACTCCAATTGATTCACCTAGAACTACAAGTGATAGTGCAGCTCCGCTACAGCTATTTGGAGAACCAACAGCTGCGAAAGTTTCGACGGTTGGAAGTGGCTTCGGTAGTCTTCATGAAGTATCAGTAGAAACGGGTGAAGAGAAAGAAAAAGCAGTGTTTACTGTTGATGCTGTTCTTTTTTAGTATATAAATGGGGGATGGAAGGAATGAGGAAAGGGTGAACTTAAACTGAACATCCCCACAATAGGTACTGGAAGGGAAAGACTTGTGATGAGGTCAAGAGGTAAATATAGGTTGATCCTCAATACTAATATTTATCCAGATATGAAATTGACGGGTATGGATAAAGGAGGCTTTTCTTTTGCTTGCATCAACAGTGCAGGCGATGGTAAGGACGACCTTGCTACATTTTCACTGAAGTTTAAAGACAGTTTAATAGTTGAAGACTTCCGAGTAGCCATTGAAGCATACAAATATAGATCACCTGCACAGTCAAGAGTGCTGGAGAATTCATTGAAGATGTGAAGATGCTCTAATTGTTTGAAAGAGTTCCGAGAATGGGTTGATGCTATGGTGATTTCTCCACTCTCAGCAAACACGCTTGTTAAGAGAATGTCGTCCTTCTAGCGCTTCCAGAGTATATATATATATATATATGCCAATGCACCCTAAGGACTCAACCAATACTCTCAGTGTTCAACCAAATTCAATACAATTCAATTTTCAATGCAGACTAGCAATGACAATATGTAAAAAAATTACCACAAAGAGAACCGACAAATCTTCAATGCGTCAAGGACTGACTAGATAAAGCGCATGTAGTATTCCAACGCATGGACTGAGTGCTCCATTCAAGGAATAAACTTCTTAAGGGCTTTAAGGCTCAACACACTAAGAATTCAATAGATTTCTACCAATGTATTGAAACTTCGTACAAAGATTATTAGGCGATGAGCCAACGTATCAATTCAATACAAAGAGAATAGACTTAGAGGTAGAGAATTAGCAGAGTAGATGGGCAGAGATCCGATCATTAGGTAGGCAGAGGGACAGAGTTGAGAAACATTACCTCTGTCCTGACAAATGCTTAGAAATATACAAACCCACAAGCTTCATTGATACAGAGAAGCGCGGGTTTACACAGGCCACAAAAACAAGTGGCTCACACAACATTGAGCAAATTATGAATGAACTAGCTCCTATACCATGTTAGACGCACATGGAATGGAATGCGAGCAGAAATGAGTGATAAAACAATGAATTTCATTTACATTGATGTAGATTTATAATACATTCTTGTGATTGTTGAATTCATCTTCCAAAATTTTTTCACTGTTCAACTTCCTAACTCTAATTTTTAGATGATTGGGTGTCAATCAATTTACACTTGCATTACATGCTTAAAATTAATATTTAAAAACCTGGTTAGGAGTGGTTAGGAGTAACATCTTAGCTTGCTCAAAGATAAACAAAGTCCAATTATCTAAATTGTTATGAAGTGATGGATATATACAAAATCTACTTTGTTTCACCATCATTTTCAAATTGGTGTACTATTTTAAGGTATAAATTCAAATCCGTCTCGGGTCACTCCATTTCCTAATATTTAAAGGATACATATTTCCTATCTCTGAATTTATATTAGTGTATATTTACATTATATGGTTGAGAGCTATGCTACTTTGCAAAATAATAATATAATTAGTCAAATCAAGTACATATAAAAATTTTTAATTTTTTGGTCAGTGGTAACATGATTTTATTGAAAATTAAATAAATCATGAATCAAATCTAAAACTTACCATTAGCTAGACTAACAAGGAGAGAAATGACTTATCGGTGAAATACTCTACCACTGAGCTACATGTCATTTCAATAAAATCGTATTTACTAGTTAAATCTAAAAGTGTAAACTACTTCAATATGGGTAAAAGTGAAAGCATGTGACTTTCACAAAGGATAAAGTGAGAATGGTATAAATTATAAAAGCATATTTACTAGTTAAATATAAAAGTGTAAACTACTTCAATATGGGTAAAAGTGAAAGCATGTGACTTTCACAAAGGATAAAGTGAGAATGGTATAAATTATATGTTGATTTGGTTTGTTGATAATTAAATTTAGTTGCAAAAGATTGCAATCAAAAGCTACACCATGAGAAATGATATTTTTGATAAAAGAAAGTTAAGTATATATGGATTCCCTTGACTCTACTCCTTCACGGTTAAGATGAGAAATGATATTTTTGATAAAAGAAAGTAAAGTATATATGGATTCCCTTGACTCTACTCCTTCACTGTTACAATAGGTACCAAAAAATTAGCTAACGGCCTTGGAGTTCATAGCATATAACGAAAAAAACTATCATATATTAAACACACGTATTCAAGACATGGTCCATAGTCAAACATTGTGGTGCAATACTTTGACCTATCAAATTTATACATGTTGGCATTATAAACTTCATTGAGAGATTCTCTGCATTACTTAATTTGGTTGATTATCCATAAGATTGGACACAAAGAAATGTGTAAACATTAAGCTAAGTAATGGAATGATTTGACTCGTGTTTTGAGAATAATAAAACGATGTATACAAGTTGCATAGATTACAAAAACATAACAAAAAATTGACTTGGAGAATAGTAGTAAACTATAAACCTTAATATTATTTTTTTGGCAAAAGGAAAATGGAAAAATGAAGTGAGCTTGATAAGTATTACGCTTTTCATTAATAACTTTGGGTAAATGTTCAGTGACATAGTTTCTCAACCCAGCACAATGTTTAAGTGTTAATAATATAATAGATAAAAATGACCGATGGGTTTTAAAGAGTCGTGCTAGAACCTATATTTAATTCCAGGTTAACAAAATGCATACACGAAATTTAATCTAACCCTTCAAATGATGAGTTTGTATGCATGAAAAAATCGAAGTACTCACACAAGACTAAATATTTTCTTCGTAAGTTGGCCATGTTTTCATAAAATAGAAAAAATATTAAAAGAACCTTTATTTTCATACATGATAAATGGTAGAATGGTTGATTTCAAGTGAATGCACAAACGTGTTTGACGTTGGGTGTAAGTGGTTTGTAACCAAATTTGATGAGCTTTCCAATGACAATGCAAGGGAGGGAGTGAATAGTGAGTTTGTAGGTGAATTGATAGTGCATTCATGGTGAGTTTGTACGTTAAAACCCTATGGTAATATTTTTTTTATTATTTTAAATGCTGGTTAAAAAAAAATTATGTTGTGCCTTAATAAATTAGTAATTTAAGTATTATTGAAAATTATTTTGCTTTTTTAATTTAATTAAATATAATCATATTTTATAAATCAAGGTAGATTTATTTTAATTTAAGATCTACCAAATATTGAGATGGATCAAATCTCTTTTCACTGGAAAATAAATTTAAATTTGTATATCAAGAGATTTGATCCTTTTTGGGGTTTGGTAGATAGGAAATTAAGATGAATCTAAGTTGGTTTTAAAAATAATATAATTTTAGTTTTTATTTCATGTCCCAAATATACTTACGTATTAGTGTTTTCTTTGCTAACTATTATTTTTATAAATTATAATACATTAGTAGCAATTTATGTTGAAAATTTTGAAAAAAAAATTATAATAAATATCTATTTATTATTTTTAAATTATTAATTTTTAAATGTTTGAATTTAAACTTGTAAGTTAATATAAATTAATCATTATCTTAAACTTAATTTGACATAGTCTACTAATAGAGGAAATGGAATTTTGGTAGCAATCTAGCGATACAATTTCTAGCAAGTTGTGATTTCTTGTAGTTTAAAATATACTTTTGAATGCATAAATGGATTTTACACCCTAAAAAATATATGAGGTACTTTCATATATATATATATATATATATATATATATATATATAGATATATATATACATATTAGTTTAATTGACTCGGCACATATTTTGTATAATAAATATATTACTATGTAAATTTTCATGCTCAAATTTAAGTAGTTATTTTATATAAATCTTAATTGATTTAAAAAATATTATTAAATTATGGATTTTATATTTTCTATTAAATTAAATATCATATATGAATATCATTTGACTTTATAACTTAACCATTCATGGTTTTGTACTTTATATTTATTTAAGCCCATGATTAAATTGTACTTTATAATTTTTGTTTGTTAAATTTTCTTTTATAAATTAAGATTGTAAAATACTATTGAATATCAATGGTTAAGAATCTTATTATATTGTAAGTTTATAATAAGTATTAATTTTTTATGTGCTTCTTAACTAAATTTAAATATGGTTAACATAATTATTATTTTACACCATTACATCTCCCATACCTTTTTGCTTTTAGATTTAAATTAAAAAATGTTATAAAATTAAATTAAATTAAAATATTTAAAATATGTTGAAATAGTTGAAAATAATTAATTCTATATTGTATTAACAGAGAAATGGTTACATGGTTGTAACGTAACTCCTTAAGTTAGGATTATTTCCTAGGTTGTAAGAGTTTTTTCTCACTTCCCTATTCTTTTGAGATGTATTTATTGTATCAGCTTTGTTTAATTGAACAGGAGAGTGTATGCTCCAGTTTATGCAATCTCTAGGTGCAATTTGCTCACCTGTGAGCTGCTAGTTAATTCAATTCATGTTTTTTTTTCGATTTTTCTAACATGGTATCAGAGCTCAGATCTGGTGAGCCTGATTTATCTGCAGAGCCTTATTGGCCATATTAGAACCCTAGTGGCTACATAGCCTTCGTGGCTATAGTGCCCTAGTGGTAACATAGGAGCCTCAGTGCTCATATTTTCAAAGTCTAGGTGGTTGGGAGTGACATACCTTACTCACAAAAGAAATTTATTTTCTCACAGGTCTCAACATATCTCCAGCTGAGCACAAAGCGATCATTCTGCCTTTCGGCTTGACAGAAGCGATGATCATCGCGGATCTCAGGGTCAAACCCGCGATGATCGACCACTCCTTAGAGGAATTTTAAATCATCATTGTTTTTCAGTCTAAAGGAGTGACAACATGTTTTTTATGGTTCTGAGCTTCAGATCGGGCAGTTTGGCGGCAGATCTGAGTTGCAGACACAGAGATCGTGGTAGATTTTGTTAGAAAATTATATCTTATAGAGCAATGAAACACATAAAATATATTGCAGAAATACAAACACAGAAAACACATAAAACAAGAGAGGCATAAATATACGTGGTTCACCCAATTTGGGCTACATCCACGGAGAAACAACCAGTCCTTCCTTTTATATTGTCCAGCAAATTGAAGAGATACAACCTACAACAAATCCGATGTAATTCCCTCTTCGCTCTCACACAATCTCCTCTCTCTTTCTCACTCAAAATATAGATCTACATAGACGCAATACAATTCCCTCATATATAGCGAGGGGTTGCCTTCTAGGGAAAAGAAACCATAAATTAAACATAACTTCTACCGTCAGATCTCCTCCTAATGAACGGCTCAGATTGACTACGAAATTACAACATTTTACAAGGAAATTTTACATATATTTTTAGCTTCAGGGGCACTGCCCCCGATCCCCCCGCTAGGGGGGCTCCCAAAATTCGCAACCGCCCCCCCGGATCCCCCCTGCAGCGTATATTTTACGGGTGGCTTTGCCACCCCATTACGAACTGGGGTCCAATGCGGCGATACCTTTAAATACAAAAGATAATTAGGCTCCACACCAAACAGATTCATGGAAGATCGACCAGATCAGAGGCAGATCGGGCAGTTTGGTGGCAGATCTGTGATTGATTCAAAGGTTCTAGTATGTTTTGAGTTGTTTTTTGTAGCTTGTAATTGTTCACTTGCTGAGAATCAACTGTAGATCGAGGGATTGGGATTTCTATCAGTAAAAAATGAACAATTTAATAGAAGCTTATCTCAATGAGTCTAACAAACTCGATGGGACCAATTATACCTATTGGAAATTCAAGCTACAAACATTGCTTGAGGGATCAAGCACTTGGTCAATTGTCAGTGGCGATGAGCTGAAGCCGACCATGGCAGCAGGCGGCACGACAACACTAATGCAGGATTGGGATAAGACAGAGAATAAGGTGAAAGTATTATTGAAGATGTTTGTTAAAGACAATATTATCCCACATATCAGAGACTATAAATCGTCCAATGACATTTTGATTACACTCAAGAACCTTTACTAGACACAAAACACCAATCACATCTTGTCGCGCAAAGGAAAGTTGTTTTCCATGAGGATGGAGGAGAATGAATCTGTTGCCAGATTCGTTGCACAGGTCAAGGACCAGAAGGACAAATTGGGAGACATCGGGGAGAAGGTGTCTGATTCCAATCTTGTCATAATTACATTGAACGAGATGATGGATGAGTACCAGATGTTCATCACAGGCTTGTCTGCAAGGAGGGAAACCCCTACATTTGAAGAGCCAACTAGAATCCCGATACAGGAAGAAGAGCAACGACAAAATTTGAGACCACAGAGTGCCGATCTTGCTCTAATGGCGAAGAAGCATCCATACAAAGGGAAACAACCACAGGGATAGAAATGTGTTGGCATTTTTCAAAAGAGACCATTTAGAGGTATGTCTCCAAATAAATCTAACAGTAAATGTTTTTACTATGGTAAAACTGGTCACTTTTCTAAGTTTTGTTTTAAGATACAAACAAATGAGGCTAGAAATAAATAGAGAAAACACACAGGGCATTTTGCCGATGAAGGTCATAGTCACGATCTTCGATTATTTGTAGCTGATTATGCTCTTTCAGCTATTGAGGAGGATGAGTCCGAAACATGGTTCGTATATTCAAGCGCGTCTTCACATATGACAGGTAATATGCATTGGTTCAAAATTTTTGAAGAAACCTCTTGTGGAACTAACATATATTTAGGTGATGACAAAGGTTATCAAATCAAGGGGTATGTGATATTCTGGTGACGTTTCCTAATGGTAATATCAGATATATTAAAAATGTGATGTATGTACCCAAGATCAAGAATAACTTGATCTCTGTTTCAATGATGATAGATCAAGACCTGCAAGTCGAATTCTTCAGATCATATTGTGTCATAAAGGAAAGTAAGAAGGAACCAATTGCATCAGCAGTGCGTGTGGGATGCATGTATAGGTTGAATGTCAAGATCATGCCACACAAATATTTGGCTTCAACATGATTGGAAGCCGAGAATCTTTGGCATCAAAGACTCGGTCATTTGAACCTACAAGATCTCATGTTGCTACAAAGGAAAGGTATGGTTAACGGATTACCTGCTTTTCAGAATGTTCATTTAGATTGTGATTGATGTGCATTAGGGAAAATGCATAGAAAAGAGTTTCCTTTGAATGCTAATAGGAATAAAAAGATATTCTAGAGCTTGTTCATACAGATATATGTGGACCTATGCAGAGTAGGTCACTAGGTGTTGCATATTATTTTCCACTCTTTACTGATGATTGCACTAGATTCTCTTGGGTACATTTTATTAGAAAGAAGATTCATACATTTCAATGCTTTAAAGAATTTAAGAATATGGTGGAGAAGAAGGCATGGAAATTCATTAAGATTCTCCTCTCTGATCAAGGGCGAGAATACAAGTTCGGAGAGCTCATGAAATTTTTCAAGAATCATGGGATTATTCAACAGTACAGAGTACCTCACACTTCGCAGCAGAATGGAGTTGTTGAACAAAATAACAAAACCCTTATGGAGTGTGCATGAAGTATGCTTCAAGGTAAGGGTCTATCTAATGGTTTTTGGGCTGAAGCCATTAACACTGCAGTTTACTTGAAAAATAGGAGTCCAACTAAATGTCTCAATTTTAAAACTCCTTTTGAAGCATTTTATGGATATAATCCTACAGTGAATCATTTAAGGGTTTTTGGGTCAAAATCCTTTGCCCATATTCCCAAGGATGATAGGAAGAAGTTAGATCCTAAGGCCACGAAATGCATCTTTGTAGGATACTGCACTGAGTTTAAAGCTTATAAATTGTTTAATCCTTTGACTCATAAAGTTTTTGCGAGTCGAGATGTGTTATTTCATGAGCAGATTGAGGAAGGAAATAAGGAGAACAACCTTGAAGAGTGGCACATTCCATTGTTGATGGAAGAAAGCAGCGAAGATATGCAACAATAGCAACAACAACAACAACAACAGAAAGAGGAGGAGGTAGGTGATGTAATAAATAAGTCGAGCCCACTAAGGTCTGAAGTAGACGGATTTGAGGTGAGTCCATTACCAAGAAGATCAAGTATGCAAACTCAACTACCAGCCAGATTGAGAGGCTATGCTTTAATGTCAAACATTTTAAATGTTATAGAGCCCACAAATTATAAAGAATCTAGTTAACCTCATGAGTGGAGGGCCGCAATGAATGAAGAATTTGAATCTATTATCATAAATAATACTTGGGAACTAGTTGAATTTCCTGAAGGAAAAATACCCATAGGTTGCAAGTGGCTTTACAAACCTAAATTTAATGCATATGGGAGTATAGAAAAGTTTAAAGCTAGACTATTAGCAAGGGGTTATTCACAGAAAGATAGAATTGACTATGAATAAACCTTTGCTCTTGTAGCCAAACAAATACTATTAGAATGTTAATTGTTGTAGGTAAAAAACATCAGCAGAAGCTACACCAGTTAGATGTTAAGTCTGCATTTTTAAATGGTGATTTAAAGGAAGAGGTTTATTTAATGTAGCCTGAAGGGTTTGTTAAACAAGGGCAGGAGCATTTGGTTTGTAGATTGAAAAAGGCCCTTTATGGTTTAAAACAGGCACCCAGGTCTTGGTACGAGAAGATTGATTCATTTTTATTACAGCATGGTTTTCATAGGAGTAAGAATGACCCAAATCTATATACCATGTATGATGAACAAGGGCAGATAATTTTGATTTCCTTTTATGTGGATGACATGATTATAACAGGTAATGCAGATGCATTAATCAAAGAAATCAAATTGTAGATGTCACAAGTTTTTGAGATGAAAGACCTCAGAAGTTTACATTACTGTCTAGGTCTGGAAGTGTGGAGAGACTCTGGGTAGAATTTCCTTACTCAAGGGAAGTATGTCAAAGGGCTGCTCAAAAAGTTCAGAATGGAACAGTGTAAGACAACATCAGTACCTTTGCAGCAAAACCTAAAATTTTGTAGAGACGATGGCTCTAAGGAGGTGGATGCTACTTTGTATAGGTAGCTAGTTGGTAGTCTGATATATTTGACTACAACTAGACCAGACTTAGCATACTATGTTAGTGTGCTGAGCCAGTTTATGTCTAAACCTCTTGAAAGTCATTGGGTTGCAGCAAAAAGTGTACTAAGGTATCTTCATGGTACTTTTGATTATGGTATTTTACACACTGATACATCTTATGTTATTTTAGCAATTTTTCAGAATTTGATTGGGGAGGTAACCTGGATGATTAACGATCTATCACGAGTTATGCATTCAGTATTGGATCTAGGGTCATAGCATGGAGCAGTAAAAAGTAGAGCATTGTGTCTTTATCTTCAGTTGAAGATGAGTACCAAGTAGTATGTGCAGCGACATGTGAATCCATCTGGTTGAGGAGGCTTCTCCATGATGCAGGAGAAGAATAGAAAGAAGCGACCATCATCAAGTGTGACAAACAGAGTTCCATTAAGCTGGTGAACAATCCAGTGTTTCATAAGAACACGAAGCACATAGATACTCTATTTCACTTCGCAAGGGAAAATTTCCAGTCAAAAGAAACTTTTATTGAATATTGTAAAATATGTGACAATATGGCTGGTATTTTTACAAAGCCTATTGGGAAAGTGAAGTTTGAATTGTTTAGGGGGATGTTAGGACTTTAAGATAATCCTTTCTCCATTAAGGGGCAGAGTTGAAAATAATTAATATTATATTGTATTAATGGAGAAATGGTTACACGGTTGTAACGTAACTCCTTAAGTTAGGATTAGTTCCTAGGTTGTAGTATTTTGTTCTCACCTCCCCATTCTTTTGAGATATATTTATTGTCTCATCTTTGATTAATTGAATAGGAGAGTGTATGCTCCAGTTTGCTCAGTCTCTAGGTGCAACTTGCTTACCTGTGAGCTGCTAGTTAATTCAATTCATGTTTTTCTTTCCGGTTTTCTAACAGGCATGCATTTTTTCTTGCATTACACCTAACACCTACATGCCTCTCATAACAACTAATAAAGAATCTTCCCTAATGAGTCGTGCCCCTTTTTAGTAACAAATTTAAACAATGATAAACATATTTTCCATTATCATGGGACCTAATTATATGAAATTATGTTAATATCTTTCCTAAAATAAAATTTAATTAAATCCATTAAATACTTTTTTTTGACAATGGAAAAACTTATCTTAATTCAATTCAATTGTCAAACTAGCAGTGGGACAACTATTCAATATTTGAGAATGTCTTTTGGGTTAATCACATAATTAGGATTTGGTCGACATTTAGAACCAACTAATGTGGTTCACCTTTGTTTTGAGGATAAACCACATTAGTTGGTTAGAAATGTCGACCAAATCTGATGTGATTAATCTGAAAGACATTTTCATTTACAATATAAATCACAAAAATATGAGATCTAACATTCAATATTTGTTATTAATAAATATAATAAAATTATTTAGTACCTAAATTTTTTTAATAAAATGAAAATATTTTCAATATTACACTTTTACAAATTATCTAAATTAGTTTTTAAATTTATAATTTTAACAATTTAATTTGTGTAAAATTTTTAAAATAAAATTAATTAAAAATTACACTTTCATCCAAACATATTTCGATATAATAATAATAATAATAATAATTATTATTATTATTATAAAAAATTTACATGAATTATAAAACACCATATTTATAAACCAATTGTAATTTTATGAGATATGATGTATAGAAATTATAATAAATTTATAAATTAGTTGAATGTTCTTGCTCTCATACTTCTTGGAATATAAAGAAAGATATTATGAAATTTGTACAAAACAAATATAACATTTTTTGTTGTCACATGTTATAGGATACTTCGTGCCTTTTATTTCAAGAAAGGGAAGAACAAAGTAATGATTCCTCAATGTTGGAATGCTTTAGTCACTCTTTTTTTTTTTGGTTTTGTACATTAACCGATGTTAACTTTGACAATTTCTCTATGATCATTGATTCTCTTAAGTTTTTTGTAATCATTCCTCATTGTTGGAATGCTTTAGTCACTCTTTTTTTTTTGGTTTTGTACATTAACCGATGTTAACTTTGACAATTTCTCTATGATCATTAATTCTATTAAGTTTTAAAAAAAATGTGTGTAATTTTGTTTTTAAATAATATGTTATTTTAACTTTGGTTAATATACTTCTAATATTTATATAAATAATTTGATTTTTAATATAAATAAATTACATTATATTTTAAATTTAAAATATTAATAAAATGTTTTATTATTGTGTAGTAATATAAATGTTTGAATAAAAAGTTAAGGAACTGAAATAGATAGTATAGAGAAACATTGTAGTGTTTGTATGTAAATGAGTGTAAATATTTAAATATCGGTTCAATTAATAATAAAAAAGTTAAAAGTAATAAAAATAATAAAATTGAAGTTGCTATATTGTAATTTTGTTTTGTAGGGTAATTTAGTCCATCCAATTCAAATTAGAAATTACACTCTATAAAAAATTGCATAAATAGTTATAACTTACGTTGTTCAATGCTAAATTCCATAGAGAAATCATCCTATAGACTTCCTTTGGTAGAAAGGAACTAATAGATTGAGATGAGAAATTGATAAGTAAATTGTTTGCTATCACAAAATAACTCTCATAAATTTTGGTGGGTAGTAAATATTAGTAAGTCTACACATTTACAATTGTATTCTTACATAAGTTCTTAGGAAAAAATAAACAATGATGGGAAGTAACTACTAGTAAGCATATTTATTTAAATCTTATTCCTATCCATTTTTTATGCAAATATGCTTAAATTATGGTATTATTAATTACTAATTAACCTAACCTAAAACATGTTGGCTACCATCATTCTCGTTCTCTCACACCTCTATTTATTCATCCCGTTGAGATCTAGCTTATATATATTTTGATCTATCCTGATGATGAGCCACAATGGATGGCTCAAAACATCGATTTAAATAATCATGGATGTGATAATCCCAAAAGAAGAAAACACTACACAAAAGACTAATCGCAAAAGCCTCAGAACAATAATTAAATTATGGTGCTAAGCAATTGATACTAAATATGTTATTTACTTTAGTATAAGCTATTTTCAAGGATTTCGTTTTTGGATGATTTTCTTGCAAAGCTTAAGAATTAAAAAATCACTACAAAAATATCTAAAAATCATGCATAAACATTGCAACCATATACATAAATTATGCCATTATATTGTGCAAATGCTCCAATAAGACCTTCAAGTTATGGTCTAATCAAATGTTTGAAAATTAACTTTTTTAGTCATATCGAAAAACAAATATTTATTTTTCAAAGTTAGACATTGTAATTTGCATTGGCCAATGATAAAATATAGCGATCAATTGTTAGAGTCGTTTTCCATAACCATATTTAAATTTAATTAATAAACACATAAAAACATAATACTTACAATAAATTTACATTATAACTATATTCTTAACTATTGATATTCACCGACACTTTACCATGGATATTATTAACTTGTAAATAGGTTTTGTTACAATACCATGGGACAACATCATGACTTATCAATACCACATGCCCAAAAGCCATAACTCATTTCACAATAAAAAAATAAAATGTAAAATATATTAGACATTACATTGAGCATTTATTACATAGAGTGACAATTCTCAATCATATATATATATATATATATATAGAGAGAGAGAGAGAGAGAGAGAGAGAGAGAGAGATGCAGTTGAAGGGGGTAAGCGAGGGAACAAAGACATGGAGAGATAGAGATAGATAGAGATGGAGTGACAAGGGAGGGATGAAGAGAAATTGAGGGAGAGAGGAGAGGAGGGAAGACAAAGAGAATGAGAGGAGAGAGAGAGAGAGAGGGAGGGGGGGAGAGAGAAGGAGAGAGAGAGGGAGATTGTGTGTGTATGTGAGGGAGAGAGAGAGAGAGATGTAAGACAAACAAATTAGAAACTAAATCAACTGTATATTAATGATATCAAACAATGATGTACAATGTGTACATATTAATACATACCGGAAACAATTGAATTAGTTTCGTGTCTTCTTGGACTCCAATAACTACTCAAACTAACCCAATCTTAATCCCGAGGATTAGCTATCTAACATTCCCCCCTTAATCTGAAGGGATGTACCAATGTCCAAGAATGCAAGCTCAAAATGCAAAAAATGTATCTCAGGCAAGAGTTGGATGTCTCTCAGAAATGGTTTTTAAGGATGACCACAAACCAATATGGGAGAACTCAAAGTCTCAACCAACACCAACATTGGAACCTTCATAAAAGTTCTCAGAACAACCAAAAATGTGGTTTTAAGGTGACCAAAAACTTTGTAACTATCACAACAGTTCCTCGAACAATTCTAAATATGGAAGTGCATGTTCACATACAACTCAATCAACTCAACTCTGACTCATGTTGGGTTGACATCTTGAACTCGAACCCGTATCAAACCATCAACGATTCCCCCCTTGTCGGATACAGGGTGAGAAGTATTCTTCAACATCGCAAGGTTGGTCATCACTCTCAAACATATTATTTGGTATGACATATAAATCTTCTTGGTCATTTTCGCCCAATCCCAAGTGTTGTGGGGAAAAATGCCTATGCAGCATGATCCTATCCACCTAAGGTGTGACAGCGCCTTAGCAACAAACAGAGACAGCTATTCTAGTATTCTTCCTTTATGAATTAAGAATGAAGAGAGAGATGGATGGACTAACCGGTGTCTTCCGTTTGTCCCTTGATCGGGCTTCTCTTCTCTTGGATAGTTCCCAGCTACTTGCCTTCTCGCTCGCCCAGCTTCAAGAGGTTTCTGCAAGATCACAAGAAGAGAACACTACACAAGACATGGATTCATATTCATAACTAGTTCAGGATTAGAAATAAACTAAACATACTAATGCAATCATACATCAAAAATACATCAGTATATAGGAGAAACCAAGATAGCTTTATTGATGAATAACAAGGTTCAGGAAGAGATACAACCCAGAGGGCTCCAATCCAGCATCTCCTTCCCAGCAAATGGAATTCCTATCTTCACCCCCTTTAAAGCATTAAGCACCCAACGATTCCAATCTCAAACCAACAGCAATTCTTTGCAATAACAAAATTCCAGCCTCTAGATATCATGGAGGAGAGATCCATATATAGATGTTTGGAGAGAGGATGAGTCAGCTTGAGATCTGACTAGTGTCCTCTCCCTCTGTCAGTTCTTGATTCCACTTGGAGGTTCTTGCTTCCACTTGGAGATTTGGAACCTCTTACTCATCACCAGTCGAATTCCATGAGGCAAGTGTCATTTTGGAAGCTTCCTGGGTTCTGACACCTTGAGAAATGAACTTGCCACATGTCCACTCTCGCTCAGCGCAGGTAGCCAGTGTTGCCTTTGACATTCAGCGCAGGTAGCCAGTGTTGGCTTTGACATTCAACGCAAAAAGCTAGTGAAGCCACTGAAATGATCCTGAATTGACTTTTTTTTGACCAGTTTTTGGTGGAGAACTTCTGTGAATTGCTGTGGTTTGTTAGCCTTGTTCCTCTAGGGGTAGGAACAACATGTTTAGGGACTTTGGATCCCTTAGATTATGGACATTTCATGCTTAATGCTGTAAGGCACAAAAATGTCTATAACAGTTGCCCCCTAAAGTATGAGGCTGTTTATCGGGTGAAATGCTTTATCAGGGGGATCCGAAGTTCATCCAATGCTGGGAGGAGACCTGTAATAAGATACAATACAATACATTATTTTTCATACTGCTTTCATGATCTAGCTGAGGCGGGCATTCCCATGCTCAGCTTTATAAATTCATTTTTCTATACATAGAACAGACAATCGTCTCATGGTAGACTGATAATTTTGATGAAATTATCATCCTTTGAGTAGGATGATTATCTGCTGCAATGATGTACATGTCAATGTCTTTATCTTTCCTGAATATATATCGCAGCCCGGATGGATGAAACTAGATCTGGGGTCTTCAAACTCATTCGATCTTCGCTCTAAGTACAAGTCGATCCATGTGAGAATTGTTCTGAAGTCGAACATGGAAAGACATCGCTTGATTACCGGTCAATGATGTAAACCGTTAACAAGCGCGAGAGGAATCACCGATAATGATAATGACCCTCAAGGTACTGCAGTACAATTCACGTGGTGTGAATAAAGGACTTGGCGTCGAACACCACGCAAAATCTTTCGGTCGAAGGTCATTGATGTATACCTGTCGCCGGAAGTGAGAAACTTGCCATTGAGGCATGCAAGCTTCAAAGTACTGAAGGGGTTGTTCCTAGATCAACTTCTTGGATAATGAGCTGATGTCGACAAGAAGCGATCCATCAAAGGAGGGCCTTAATGAATCCCACATCAGTGACACGGAACGGAGCTAATGATTTTGATGGAGGTGAAAACGATCTGTGACATATGATTCAGGGTGGCGGTCATGAAAGGATGAAGGATAATGTATGGCAGTGGATGGGACACGGTTGACTTTTCTGAACGACTTCTCTTGAACATATGGCGACACTGATGCGATGGATTGGTAGCATTACCCCAAATATGGATGGTATGGCGAGACCATGGATGTGATCAGTGAATGAAAACAACCCAACCCGATTGTGGTACGGAGGAAAAGTGTCATGTTCAAGAGCGACTTGCTACCATCAAAGTTTTCTTTAGTTTCTCCCAATTTTTCCCCAGTCATTGCTGACCAGTACCTCTTTATTTTTATCAAGCTTGAGGAGGATAACATATGCTTGTTCTATAACCTGCCCTTCAGGCAAGCCCATCGCTATGTTTTAACGAGCCTAGCGATAGTGAAACTCGTTCTCATCTAAAGACAAGTTTGTCGCTATTTAATGATTTTAACGAGTCTAACGACAAAGATAACTCGGTCCTTTTCATTTTTAGAGAGTCTGAAAAGGTACATAAAGTTAACTCCAAAATTCCTTTTTTGTCATCTAATCCCTTTCGTCCGAAAAAGTATAAAACAATATAGAAGGGATGAGTTTTCGATAGTTTTAACGAGCCGAATAAAACAAGCGCTCGATATTTTTATGCAATAATCCCTCAGGTCCAAAAAGATTAAAATCTATAGGAGGGATAGCACTTCCTGTCCCTTTAATGAGCTGGAAGGACAAGGACTCGGCAATCTTTTCATATTTTACGAGTTAGTTGAAAAGAGCTTAAAGAAGACTCGTCTTTTGAGGAACGAGTGATAAACAGGGTTAGCAGCTGATTCCAGGTACAGGTTGGAATTTTCCAATCATGGCAGTGTCACAAGGATGGCTAGGTGAAATCACTCTTCGCAGCTGCTCCTCAAAATGGGTAAACAATCATATGGAGGTGAAGATCGGCCAAATGAAAAGTGGAGGTGATGGTGCAAACACGACCAAGGCTTTAATGGCTGATGATATTACATTCACAGTGGTTATTTACTGGGTAGGTTCATTTTTATTTTAAAATGAGCTTAAACGCTGGTGGAAACACTTGCTCATTGCTTATGTTTATTTTTTAACGAGCATGAAGTCCGCGTTAAAACTGCTCGGATCTTGCGTTTATTTTTTAACGAGCATGAACTATGTGCTAAAACTGCTCGAATCTTTCGTTTATTTTTTAACGAGCATGAACTGTGTGCTAAAACTGCTCGATTATATGGTCAAATTTTGATTTTTTACCATGACTAGCTTTGCCCTTTTCAAATATAGTACTGTATCTTCAATTGCTGCATCAAACTAGTTAGAAATGAATAACATTTGCTTGAAAATGAGATTAGAACCCTAATATTTCGCTTTGAACTACGTAAAAAGCAATTAAAAGGTGTTTTTACCTCTCATTTTACCATTTCATTTGAACTTGGTTTGTTGGAGCTTTGGAGGTGCCTCTTCCCCCTTGATTGTCATCAGCTGATTCCGGGAGATTCTGCGGATGATTTTCGGTGCCGTCTGGACCAGGTAGGAGCTAAACCCTAGCTCTTTCTCTTCATGGTTTCCTTTTCCCATTCTGTGCCTGTTTTCCTGTCCCCCTGAGCCCCTGGGGTTTTGCTAGGGCGCTCTGCCATCAGCGCAGGTAGTCCATTCGAAACCTGCGTTGAATGTCAAGCTGCATGAAGGAAGTTTGACCTTCAACGCAGGTGGAACACTTGCCAGTTTCGTTGGGCATAGAAAAACAGTCTTGTTGCACAGTTTTTTGATGAAAATTTTGCCAGTTTCACATCAAATCCAGGATCTTACTATTTCTCTTGTTTGTTTTGCAGGGACCTTTGAGCAAAATGACCCTTACATGGCGAGAACGAGAACATGAAGAAGAGGACATGATTGCCCTCCATGACCCTGTCACGGTGAACGCGCTGCGGAACTGTGGCCTGCTGAAGTTCTTCCGTATCTCTAGTATGAGAGCACAGATCTCCTTACTGCAGTATATGCTTGATGCTTGGGATCCTATCAACCAAATATTTCAGATTAGGGGCAAATCTATCCCCCTGACCGTAGTAGACATTTACTTCTTGACTGGCTTGTCGAGGCGGGGTGCTCCCATTTCTTTGTCAGGTTCGGCCCGAGGGAATGACTCCGTGAGAGATTATGTCCGCCAGTATTGCAGGGAAGGATCTCAGCCGAGCAGAGACGGCAAGGTCGTTATCCGTGAGATTTCTGACAGATCTCTCAGGTCCATCTTGTATACTATTGGTAGGATGGCCGGTAGCGCATCTCTTCATGTTGCCAACAGATCCTATGTGCAGCACGCCTTGGAGTGTCTCCAACCGAAAATATTCAACTGGTGTGATGCAGTACTTCTTCAGATGAAAATTCAGTTGAACAAGGTAAAGGACGAGAAGCTGAAGAACTTTGGATTTGGTTCTATTTTGACTGCCTTTGCCTTGGAGAAAATACCACTGATGCAGCCTCAGTATATCGCACTCGACTTGCCTTCTCCTACCGAGCCACGTATGCAGAGATGGGTTGATCACATGTCTAGGCATGCTGGTCAATCTCAGATTTCTTTCACTGATACCTTCTTCAGGTGGTTCGAGCGTCAGGAGATGGTCTATTCCGAGTATCCATATGTTGGTATGGATTTCCGAGGTGATCCGGACTTGGTACTGCCGGATGGCGAACAATGGGGCGCTATTGGTAAAATCTTCGACCATATTATTGTTTATTGTTCTTATTTATAATGTCCTTGTGCTTTATTCTATCAAGACTTTAATCAAACTCATGTGTGCATGCAGATGTTGGTCCTGTTCGTCCAGCAGTTCACCCGAGAGCGCCAGTCGCTGCCCCAGCAGGGGAGACTGCTGGGAGGGTTATTCTCCGCGACCTTGACGTGGCCGAGACCCTTACAGCTATGCAGGAGCAGGTTGAGAGCCTTACTCTCGGCATTCCCGATGTGAGGATTGATGAGTTACCTTTACAGTTGCAGCGGCATACTACTGGTGTGCCTAGACGATGGACTCATCTCTTACGCATGATTGCACAGGCCGTGACGTGCTATCATGAGCATCACTAGACTAGGGTGCCCCCTAGCATTTTTGAGTTTTTGGGTCATGCGACCGACTTTTGTCTTGGTTACATAACATTATGTATAAACGATAAACAACTTATATATATATATATATTTTGATTTTCGGGGTTTATTTTGGTTGAGTTATATGATCCATATGTACAACCTTGATGATGTGTCTCTTTTTATAAATGTCGCAAATGTCTATCTAACACATAGTTTGCTAATGAGTCGGTTAATGTGTTTAAGTTTCTGGAAATATGTTGGTATTGAATTAAATAAAATTGTCTTTCCAAAATCTTAACCCTTAGGAACATGCGATAAATAGCTGGATTGCGGACGGAATATATTCCATTGAGTTGTAGTATTACGAGTTGTGAGTCTAGCCTGACGATTAGTCGGCGTATACCATGGGTGATGGCATCAGAGAGTAGTTCTATCAACGCGCTATACTCAGCGATGTTATTCGTTGACTGCCCGATACATACACCTCTGAAACTTACTAACTCGCCGCTTGGATCAAAAATGGCCCAGGCTGCGGAGGACAGGTTCCGCGAACTACGACTTGCTCCGTCGGCATATCCAACACATGTCTCCAGAAGGTTTGACATCTGCAATAAATGTAAAAAGGTGGATTACTCGACCAAAACAAACACTTTAGCGAAAACAAAATACAACAAAAGCATACAGGTTACTATTTAAGCATAATAACGCTTGAGGTACAACCCATTATGGGGTTGCGCCAGTGGAATTCCGTCATAATCCATTAACTCATAGGCTACTATTGCTAACACTCGTTTAACAATATAGGGGCCCATCCATAAAGAATTAAATTTACCTGCTCCCAATTTATCGGATTCTTGGTCATAAAGCAAGACCAAGTCACCTTCTGAGAAGACACGGGGTTTGACATTTTTGTCGAACTGCGCCTTGACTCGTTTCTTATGGGCTTCGTTAGCCAAAGCGGCGTCACAACGAGTTTCATCCAATTGGATTAATTCCAAGAAACGGGCCTCTTCTTCCAAAGTTCCGGGGAGGAGGTCAATTGGGAGTTTAAGAGATGAAATTTCACACTGGATTGGCAAGACTGCTTCCAGGCCATACACCAGTTGGAAAGGTGTGAACTCGGTCGCATTCCTTACCGATGTTCGGTAAGCCCACAAGGCTGAGTACAGGATTAGGTGCCACCTTCTTTTGTGAACTCCGATCATCCTTTGCAACATACGCTTCAGGACCTTGTTGATTGCTTCAACTTGTCTGTTGGCTTGCGGATAATACGGGGTAGAGCTGTCGTGAGATAGCCCTAGTTTGGCAGCTAATTCAACCATCATGTGATTGCGAAAATGTGACCCATGATCTGTAACTATAGCCTGTGGTACGCCGAACCTGGCGACTACATGATTGAAAAAGAAAAGGGCAGTTGTTTCACCAGTGTTATCTAATGTAGGCATCGCCTCGGCCCATTTGGTAAAATAGTCAACGGCGACTATGATATACCCATGCCCCCTGGTCGAGGTGGGGTTACATGTCATGAAATCGATGCCCCATTTGGCGAAAGGCCCAACAGCAACTATTGGCTGTAAAGGTGCGGGTGGTCTTCTAGTTTTGCTATCAAAAATTTGACAAGCATGGCAACTTCTGACTGCGGTTATGCAATCTTTGAACATGGTTGGCCAGAAGTATCCTGCTCGTAAGATTTTTTGTGTTGTAGCATATCCAGATTGATGCCCCCCACATGCACCTGAATGACACTCATTCAGGGCTTTTTCGGCCTCCTCATGGGTAAGGCACCTTCTCAGAACTGTATCGATACCACGACGGTAAAGCGTATCACCGACGATCATGTAGTCTTTTGCTTGGTATTGTATACGTTTCTGTTCTGAGTGAGAGGTGTCAGGCCTGAACTTTTGGGTTTGGAGATAAATGATTATATCTCCATACCACTCATTGCTTGTAGATATCAGAAACAAACTTTCGTCCACGATTGATTCTTCGGATGTTTCATCGTTGGACGACGATGGGAGATCGCACAATAATTCTGCGAAGACTAAAGCTTTCTTTGATTTGGATTTTACAAATTCCAGATCAAACTCTTGAAGGATCGCTATCCATTTTGAATATTTGCCCCCCAGCAACTGTCGCGACAATATATAAGTCATGGGGTTGCAATCTGATAGAATGGTAGTTTTCCGAAAGAGGACATAATGTCGAAATCTTTGTATCGCTTGAATAGCAGCGAGTGCTAGCTTTTCAACGTAAGAATATTTGCTTTCTGTATCATTTAAGTTTTTACTTAAATAATATATAGGATTTTCAATTCCATCGACTTCTTGAACTAAAACCATCGCAATGGTCGTATCTGCTGCAGCCAGATACAGGTTAAAATCTCTTTGATAGTCCGGGGCATACATTAATGATGCCTTTACTAGAGAATCTTTCAGAGCATCAAAAGAAGCTTGTGCCACCTGATCCCAGACAAAAGGTACATCCTTTTTCAAAAGACGAGTATAACCTTTAGCAAGTTCTGCGTAATTTGGAATGAACCTCCTCAAAAAGTTTGCTTTCCCTTGGAGTTTCTGAATCTGAAGCAAATTTGAAGGTGGAGGCAAATTAATGATTGCCTGAACCTTGCAAGGGTCGAGACGAATCCCATCCTTAGAGACCACAAAGCCAAGTAAACGACCAGAACCGACGCAAAATACACATTTGTGCGGATTGAGTCTTATCTTGTAGTGTCGGCAACGTAGAAATATCGCTCTTAAATGCTGCGGATGATCAGTCCGCTTTCGCGAATGAGTCGGAAGGTCGTCGAGGTATGGTTGAACGATGTTCTTGATGTCATGGAAGGCATAATTCATTGCCCTCTGAAACGTCGCCGCTGCGTTCTTTAAACCAAAGGGTAATTTTCGATAAGAGAATGTGCCCCACGGACAAATGAATGCAGTCTTTGACTGGTCCTGTGGGCGGATATTTATTTGATTATACCCGGAAAATCCATCCATGAATGAAAAGATTTCACATCCGGCGCATTCATCAATTATCTGGTCGATGAAGGGTGTAGGGTAGTTGTCTTTCGGACAAGCTTGGTTTACATCCCTATAATTGACACACACTCTGATTGTCCCTTGTTTCTTCATAACAGGGACAATATTCGATACCCAATCGGTTAGAGGAACCGGGTAGATGAAACCAGCATGGAGAAGCTTTTCAACTTCTGCTTTTATGGCAACGACTTTCTTGGGGTGCACCTGCCGAAGCCGTTGTCTTACTGGTTTGACATCAGGATACATCTTAATTTCATGTTCAACGATACTCGAGTCAATGCCTGGCATTTCATCATATGACCAAGCAAAGACATCTCTGAACTCGCGAAAAAGAGCGTTATATATTTCCAGTTCTGAAGGAGAACAACCTTTGCCGACATAAATATTCTCTATAACATTTGTTTTAGTCGAGATATTTATGGCTATAGTTTCTTCAATATTGGATAAGTTTCGCTCGGAATCCACTGTATTTATAGTGTTTGATAGGAATTCAAAAACTGAAGGGTGGTAAAGGTCTTGTTGAGTATCTTCTTCATATTCTGGAAGAAGGGAACGATGGTGGCAATCATTCCATGGTGCCCCCTCAATCAACATTGATTGTAGAATTCCTTCGTCAGTCCCATGTACTTTCGACCAAGGATCTAATGGGGTACCATATTCTCTAGACCTATCTACCCAAACGCTTGATGAGCGTTGATTTGGGTTCGCCTCCCATGCCCGAAACATTGATTGCTACAATATTTCTATAGGGCTTGGGGGCAAAACCATTGCATGATCCATGTTGATATCGTCTTCTGAGATCTTTGTGGAAGATATCATGTTGCAGGCTCCTACCAACGCTACTTCTCCTATATAGATTGGAGGTGGTAGTGCGAAAGTTCCCATTAATGTGGGGTCTTTCAGTAGGCCTACTCCGATGTCTTGAAGCGAATGGTTGCTTCCATGGATCATGGGAATGCTTCCTGTAACTTGTGAACCATTAGGGAGGAAGTCTTGTTGGTCGACGATCGTAATCCCTCCTTGAAAAGGGAATGCGATCTTCCTAAAATAAGTCGACACAACAGCTGCCATGGCATAGATCCACGGTCTTCCTAGTAGGATGTTGTAGTCAAGATTCCCATCGATGACTTCAACATCTATTTCTACTGTTTTTTCTCCCAGTTCAACTTTCAAGTTATTAAGGATACCGCACGGGGTATAGGTCCTCCCGTCGAATGCTTTCAATGTCGTCGAAGATCGCGACAAGGTCGGAGACCCTAAAGTTTTCCAGCAACTCATCGACATAATACATGTAGATGCCCCCTCATCAATAATTGTTCGGTGAACAGTTTTGTTGAGGGCTTTCACTTGAATAAGGAAAGCTAGTTGAGCTGGTAACTGAGGATCGTACCCTTTGTGGTCGAAGGATACAAGATTGGAATCCTTAGGATCAACCCCACCAATAGCCGATAACAAAGCCTGCCTTTGGGATGGGAAATTTTGTAGTACTTCAAGAGTCGACATAGCGGATGGCGATTGGGCCAAATCTTCCACTATGTTATAATGTTGCGCCGCTCTGGCGCGAGGATTAAATGTCGACTTGTGTACTACTCCCTTTGGCGGTTTTATTGTTAATTCAGGAATGATGGGTGGTACAACTTCTTTCGAATTTGTTGTCGAACTACTTGGTTGATCTTTACCTCTGTCGTTCGACAGCTGCGGATTCTCGTAATCTTTGTTCCTTGTCGAAATCAAAGCATCATTCTGCTGTTTTGAAACCGACAACATGAGCACTTGCGACGGGGAAGCATTTCCACTATCAACCAGATTTTGACCTGGATTGGGAAACGGATCAGTTAACACAGCTGAGGTTTGTGAACTTTTGAAGATCCTTCTAAGCTCAGCTTTGTATGGACAATCGGTTGTCCAATGATCCTCGTAACATATCATGCATGGACTTTTTGGTTTCCCTTTCCTAGGAGGGTTTGAAGAAGGTTTTTCAGGGGATGACTCGCCCTGTTTCTTCTTCTTCCCTTTGTTTTGCTTCTTCTTGCTTCCTGGTTGATTGGTTTCTTTGCCTTTATCTGTTGATACGGCATTTACTTCGGAAGCAAGAAATTCTTCTTTTGCATTTTGATCCGAATTCGTACGGGCTTTCTTAGACGAAGCCTTTGTCGATTTCGAGTTTGTCGTGCCAATCACACCATCGACGGCATGAGAGTCACTATTTGATTTAGGAGGAGGAGGAATTGAGAATTCTGGTCTAGGGGCGTCAGGTATTTTGTCGTAGAGCGTGCCAGACTAAGTATAGACTAAGTCTAGATATTGTGCACAAGCAATAACTTGCTCCTCCGTTACGACTCCCCCCTTGGCCACATCTTCCGTTATAGCAGGAAGTAACGACTTGATAAACCATTCAGCTAATAGCTGATCGGGAACGTATGTTTTCACCATCCTACGATGACGACGCCACTCGTGTATATGATCGGATATATGAGTGGTCGTTGTCTGCTTGAAGTTGGTTAAGATTTCCATTCCCGTTTCATACCTTATCGGTAATTGAAAATGGGTTAAGAAAGTCGTGGCTAGGGAGCTGAAATTGTCAAACGAGGCTCTAGGTAATTCAATATACCATTTTGTCGCTGGACCCGTTAACGTCCTCTGGAAGAGGCGAAGCCTTATTGAATCATCATTTAGGGTGTTTGATGAACACCATAGATGAAAAGTCATCACGTGATTCGATGGGTCTTCACCTGGATTTCCATTGAATTTAGGAATGTCAGATGGAAGTTTGTGAGGAATCGCTGGCCACCAAGGGGCGTAAGCAATCGGATCGTTGGTTAACCGATGTAAATCGGGTAACTCTAAAGTTGCCACGAATGGTAACTGTTGATTCAGGTTAGGTGAAGCATACCCAGGGTATGATGGAATCGCTTGAGCAGTGGGCCTTTGCATACCAGCATAATGTAATTGATGTTGGTACGACTGATACGGTTGGTGGACTTGACCACTGTAAAGTGGTTGGTTTTGACCGTTTTGAATGTACGGTTGTCCACTGTTCGCAAAGATCTGCTGCTCAGAACCTTGGTACACTTGCTGGAATTGTGGTTGTTGGTATTGCACTAGCCACGGTTGTGAAGCCATGTTCTGTTGTGCTATACTAACCGTTGGACCAAGGTGTGGGGTAATTGTACCCGTTTTGACCTGTGTCGCCCCACCAGTAGGCGACTGTGGTTGAGTCACAGGGTCAAGGGGCTATTGCATTACAACCTGAGAAATCGGAGGTTGACATACAACAGGCAACGTTTGAACTTGCAACACTGTCACAATGGACGGTGTGGTCGGGATGTTTGACATAGGTACACATTGTTGCATAAAATACACAACCCTTGGTTGTTGAGGTAGCATAGGTACCCAACCACTTGATGAAATTCCAGTATAACCTGAATATTGTTGTGAACTCCCGTATGGATACCCTCCCGGAGGGGGTAATGAAAGGGCATACTGCCCCCCATACGGTAGCAATCCGGAACTCAAGGGGATTGTTTGTGCTTGGGGACTGGATTGCCCAAATTGACCTCCAAATGGATCAATCTGGCGAGTTTCAACATAAGAGTTTCCGGATATTATTCCGGATGAACAAACTGGAACAGACCACACTGTCGAAATAGTCCCTGGGTGGACTCCTTCTAGCGGTTGTGAGCTAGTTGGGACAGATGGTATGCTGGCAAACATTGTCGAAGTGACAGCAGGGGCTTCTGCTGTCGCTGTGTCATTCGACACAGTCCTAGATGTTGACGGTTGTTCAGACATTTTGAGTCTATCCAATAGATTTCTTAGCGATTCTACAGGAACTTCCACTTGTGGTAGACTAACTTCTAATGTAGAAGGAAATAGAGTGACCCCTACTCCAAAATGTGTTGGAGTACTTGCTTGCGGATCCTCTACAATTTCCTCTATCGCAATCAAACCAGGTGGAAGGGGAAGACCGTCAGGTCCGTAAAATATTTCTGGTGCCGAAGAAGGGGTTGAATCGATAGCGACATTTGTTTGAGGAGAAAGACTCTCTGAACCGGTCACAGATGGAACTGGTTCAGTAACGCAAGTATTTGCCCCCAGACTAGGATCAGTGTTACTGTCCCTCTGTGGCTATTGAAATTCTTCTGTAGAGGCAGGGTTTCCAGAAATGTTTGGAGTAACCGGAATCTCAGATGTTTTTGGAACACTTGTTCTAACTTTGATAGGAGATTTCGAACCGGTTAAACGAGTTCGCTTTGTCCGTACTGTTTTCGATTCCGGAGACAAAGACGGTTGACTCGTAAGCCTCCACGAACAATGGGGTTTCAATTGACTTTATTCCACGATTGCGGATTACTCAATCAACCAAAATACAAAAAGGGGAAAGTGTGTTTCCGAATTAAATGAATTTTTTAGATGCTTTTAGACACAACTTGCTTTTTCACTTTTAAAGAGTCGAGAAAAAGCTAAAGATGACTCTAGTCTCCTTCGATGTTTTAACGAGCCTGAAGTGACAAATGCTCGGATGGACTTTTTCCATTATAGAGTCTGAAAAAGGCCAAAAGGAACTGCTCTGGAGTTCTAGGCAGAGGGTGTGCCAAACTTTTCGCAAAACCGCAGAATACTTTTTAGGGTACGGGCGGTCGATCTTCCTGAATGCTGTGTTCAGTGCATTGCGATCAGTAGGGCAGTCGACACGGCTTCCTAAGGATAAAGGTTTTATTCCTATAGGGGTCTCCCAATATATACGCGACGGTACGTGGGAGCACAATCCGTACTGGCGCTATCGTCCCTCAGGAGGAATCACCCACCATCCACGAGATCGACAGTCACCAGGCTTTACAACGCCGGAACACGTCTCTAGCCTAGACCTCTATGTTGTGCGTTATGTTGCAAAGCATTGTTAAGTTCATTTAATTTATTTTAGGTTGATCTTTTTAGAAGTTTGCCTTTCAAGGTTCACCATGAGATGTATGATACAATTCCTAAATGCAGTCTAAAGATGATAAGCAAGCTTTATATCTTTTCAACTTTGAAAATCCTAGCTACTAAGGGAAAAGAAAGACACCATCTTTTCTCAAAGAGAAATCAGCACACTCTAATGCACTTTTCCTAAATCAAACATGCAAACTATCAAGATGCAAATGCAAAATGCAGGTGTTTGTTTTCCGCTTTCTTAGTATTGATGCCTACAAAGAAAGCTTTTTGTACAACTTTGAATTTGCTTTTAAATGACAAATACAAATAAGTTTACTTTTTCGAAATCAGAGAGGGTAGAAGAGATTACAACACTTAATGATTTCCGAAATGAATACTTGTTTCGATACTTAAAAGAGACAAACTCAAACCAATAAGCAAAAGCAAATGTATAATCAACTGCAAACAGCCAATGAACTCTCTCCTAAGATCACAATCAACAGATCTGAATCAAGGGCTACAGGATGATTATTTCACTCATGCAAAGGAAAACTGCGAATGACGCCACAAACACATAAAAACACTCACAGTCTTTCTGTACAAAAGGAGGCAGAATCTAAGTAGAGAAAAGGAGTTATCAGACTGGTACCTATGCTGGTTACAGGCTGCAAAAATCAGAGATCAAAACAGGGCAAAACAGAGCAGAGAACCCCAGCTGCACAAGGCCAAACTGGTTCAGCGCAACCTCAACACAGGGGTTTTGACATTCAGCGCAGGTAGCCTTCACGGGACCTGCGTTGAAATGCAGAACCTCTTCACATCTGTCGCGCTGAAGGAGAAACGAGAGTTTCTCACTGGGTTCTGGGTCACATATTGCTATTTAATCTACTGTTTCAGGCCAAATAAAAGCAACAAGCAAGGTGTAATCAAAGGGATGCTTTGAGGGGGTACTAAGATCTATCACAAAGGATCATCAAATCATTTGTGAGTCCATTGTTCAGATCACAGACAAGTCCAGTGATTGGATCAAAGCAGCAACTGTCTACTTTGCATCTGGGAATAGTAGATGCAGTTCGATTGTTGCTGTCAAGTCTATGAAACAAACAATGATAGAAACACAAATAAAATGACTAAACAGATCTCCCCAGCGGAGTCGCCAATTTGTTGTGGGGAAAAATGCCTATGCAGGACGATCCTATCCACCTAAGGTGTGACAGTGCCTTAGCAACAAACAGAGACAACTATTCTAGTATTCTTCCTTTATGAATTAAGAATGAAGAGAGAGATGGATGGACTAACCGGTGTCTTCCGTTTGTCCCTCGATCCGGCTTCTCTTCTCTTGTAGAGTTCCCAGCTACTTGCCTTCTCGCTCGCCTAGCTTCAAGAGGTTTCTGCAAGATCACAAGAAGAGAACACTACACAAGATATGGATTCATATTCATAACTAGTTTAGGATTAGAAATAAACTAAACATACTAATGCAATCATACATCAAAAATACATCAGTATATAGGAGAAACCAAGATAGTTTTATTGATGAATAACAAGGTTCAGGAAGAGATACAACCCAGAGGGCTCCAATCCAGCATCTCCTTCCCAGCAAATGGAATTCCTATCTTCACCCCCGTTAAGGCATTAAGCACCCAATGATTCCAATCTCAAACCAACAACAATTCTTTGCAATAACAAAATTCCAGCCTCTAGATCTCATGGAGGAGAGATCCATATATAGATGTTTGGAGAGAGGATGAGTCAGCTTGAGATCTGACTAGTGTCCTCTCCCTCTGTCAGTTCTTGATTCCACTTGGAGGTTCTTGCTTCCACTTAGAGATTTGGAACCTCTTACTCATCACCAGTCAAATTCCCTGAGGCAAGTGTCATTTTGGAAGCTTCCTGGGTTCTGACACCTTGAGAAATGAACTTGCCACATGTCCACTCTCGCTCAGCGCAAGTAGCCAGTGTTGCCTTTCACATTCAGCGCAGGTAGCCAGTGTTGGCTTTGACATTCAGCGCAAACAGCTAGTGGAGCCACTGAAATGATCCTAAATTGACTTGTTTTTGAGCAGTTTCGGGTGGAGAACTTCTGTGAATTGCTGTGGTTTGTTAGCCTTGTTCCTCTAGGGGTAGGAACAACATGTTTAGGGACTTTGGATCCCTTATATTATGGACATTTCATGCTTAATGCTGTAAGGCACAAAAATGTCTATAACACCAAGAAACAATCCATTTGAAATTTCGTTGCTCTCTTCTAGTAGTCTTCTTTCTAGAACATCTATTTGTATGGTGATTTCAATTCCCATAATGCTCACATGGTGAAGATAAAAACACTGATCTTTCACATGTCCAACTCTATTACATTGTTGGCATCTATCAACTTTTTATGGAACAACAACATTCGAAAACCCAACGCTTTGGAATTGTATAGGTTTATCAAAATCTAGAATGTGAAAGGATACATCCAGGAAATTATATCCCAATTCAGTTCTGTATTTATTATGAGTAATATCTTCCCACGGTCTTATAAGAATTTTGGCAACAACGAGATTCACATCTATATGAAAATGACTCTTGCAAACAATTGCATGAACATGACTTTTCGTTGCACCCAAATTTTCTTTTGAAATCACTTCATTACTCTGATCATTTTATGACTGATGATCAGGATCAAAAACCTGTTGTTCTGAACAAGAACAGGTTCATAATTCTTCTTTTGTAATTCATGTAGTTCATCTTGTTGAAACTGGGACTCTAGTTCCAAGAATTCAATTTTTCTTTTAGCATTTTGCAAACATGTTTGGATGTCAAAGAGCATGTCCTTGCTGACTTGGACACTGTTATGAATAGTAGATGACATTAAATTGCATAATAACTGTAACAAATCATCGAGTTTAGCCATTTTCTCCAGCAATCAACTTTGAAAAAAGAGGTGTCGGGTACTAGCAAAAATGCATCCAATACAAACAATGACTAGGTGTCGGGTTCAACTGAAAATGCACCCTCATTACAATGCAGTTCAACAAGTGAAAAATGGATAGTTGGCAATACAATGCTAATGGAAAATAAGAAGATATGAAGGGAAAACCTTTAAGTACACAAAAAAAACTAGTGATACGACACTACTTGCTTCCTCATAAACAATTTTTTAGATATTTTCACTCCATAGTAACCCTGCAAACCTCAATGACAAACCTCAACATCCAATTAACTCTGAGAAACATTTTCCTTAACTTAAAAAATATTCTCTAACCATAAAAAAAAATCTATCTCCTTTATAAAATTATCTCTCCAATAATTTTCCGATAATGTCAAAATTGTTCCATAGGTTTCAAAATATTTGTCATAAATAATTAAGTTTTATAAATAAAACTTAATTAATTTACCTTCAAACTCCAAAAACTACCATGCCTTTTAAAAATTTGTTCCAAAAATTTCAAATTCTCTGCTTCTCATAAATGTAAAACTGACCCTTCAAAACTTATTTCGACAAGTTCAACACATTATTGAAATTGACACTTACCTGTTGTTAACTTCCTGTGCAGCTCAACATGGTCTACCTGCTGTTAACTTCCCGTGTAGCTCAACATGGTCTTCCAGAGGAAAATAGTATTTTTGAAATTCCAAGCTTCTTTTTTTTTGGTTGTGGTTATTCAACATCAAATGGGACTGGAACTTCACTAGATTCATCATCTTCAACAAAGAATTTGCATTTCTTGTCATAGCTACTAATAGATGTATATTTGTCAACTCTTAACAAGAAGTATCCAATATTTTTGTATTCAGGCTTTTGTGATCCATAATGAATTAAGCAAAGTCTTTCGGTAGAAATCACATAAGAGAAATTTTTGGCCTACGCGTTTCGAACCAGCAAGTGTGGTTCATCATCAGGACCAGATGAAGAGGCAAACCATGGAAAAAGCTTAAATAGAGAACAATGTAGAGACATAATTTCAAGTAACGGCTATATTTGAAAAATAATATTTAAATTATGATATTAATTTATTAATATATTAAAAAAAATGTTATTAAGTAACAACTATAATAAACGACTAGTTTTTGAAAAATAATATTTAAATAATGATACTAGTTTATTAATTTATTAAAAATATTGATAGGTAACGGCTATATTAAACGGCTAGTTTTTGAAAAATAATATTTAAATTATGATATTAGTTTATTAATTTATTAAAAAGGAATATTAATAAAAAATCGCTATATTAAACAATTAGTTTTTGAAAAATGATATTCAAAAAAACAGTCAAACTCTAAACAAGGAGGGAAGTAAAAAATTGTAGAAACGAGCCAAGACCCTAATCGAGACAAGATCATTTGATAAATAAAATAATTAATGAAAATAAAATTAAATAAATTAAATAATTTATGGAAAAGTAAATAAATTAAAACAAAAATATACACAGATTAAAATGTACACACACACACATATATATATACAAAATAAATAAATATATATATAATATATATAAATATATATATATATATATATATATATATATATATATATATATATATATATATATATATATATTCAAAGAAAAGTAATCCTAAATAAAATAGTGTCAACAATAAAATATGGGGCTGAAGCCCCATTAAACAAATAAAAAAAATACTAAAAGGAGTTGAGAACGAATAAGATGATAAAATGCATAAAAAACACGAAGGCTCAAGAAAATAAACTCTAATGAAGAATAAATCAACAACATATACTATAAAAAGGATGCCAATAACTACATAGATAAATAAATAAGCAAAATAAATCCAAAAAGAAGCCTAAAAAACTAGGAGGAGAGCACAGAGACCCAACTTCTACTAATATTCCAACCATCATCTCTATTCAAATTATTGGGTCTTTTTTCAATTTCTAGGGCCTCCCTCAATTTATGATGATGGAAATGAGTAACCCTAGCAACGACTTGGGCCTCCTTAATGTAGATGTGATGCTTAGATTTATCTACATGCTCTGCCAAAGTAGAGGAGCGGGTCTTGCCATGCTTGATGTCATCGGCATGTTCACAAATATTTTGATTAATCGAGCGACCAGTATCACTAATGTAGGGAGTCCCACAAGAGCATGGGATAACATAAACACCCTTCATATTCTTGGGGTCCACTGGGTCTTTTACAGATCTAAGGGAGCTCCGGATGGTATTTAAAGGCCTAAAGGTTGAAGCCACCTTATGCTTCCTTAGGATCCTCGCAATATTGTGAGTGGTCCCTTGGATAAAAGGAAGATAAACACTAGAAAATCGATGCTTGGTATCTTTCTTAGCACTAAGACCTTTTTCAGCTCTAAGGAAAGCCTTAGTACATTGGTGTCTACTATACCAATTATTAAAGAAACCACTTAGGAGATGTGCTTTCTCTTCATTGAGATGGTTGTCATCAGAAACTCTTAAAGCTCTAGTCGCTAAGGTGTTGAGATGGGAAATGATAAGTATCTAATATATTTATCAAAAATTTATAGTGGGCAATAATTGAAACATCACATTATGCAATAATATGTCAAGCCTGTTGCACAAAATATGGCTTCGGTACTGGCAGCCCATCCATTGATTCTAAAAATCAATTTTTTCATAGTTACATGGTAAACATGGTTTCAAGGATCAATGTAGAAATCACAATTGAGAAAATAAAAAGAAAACTCAAAGATTAATTTGTCACCATTTATGCAGATGGATGCACAACCCTGGGTTATAAAAAAAAATCAAAAATTTTCATTTGCATAAATGATTATGTCACACTTGTCTCTTTTTTTTATTCACTGGGATAAACTGGATTTCATAGTTCTTCTTCTGTAGTCTTCCTTGTTGCCAATTCACTGGAAGAAACTGCAATTCATAGGTCTCCTCTATTCTCTGTTCGTGGAAGACAAACAACAGCTTGTAAAAGAAAATGCATATGTTGCAGCATGTGATGTATTATCAATTTTCACTGTCCAACTTGGATTGAATGGTAAAGTAACAAAACTTTGAATTTTCTCGGCAATTGAACTAGGCTGCGATATCTTTAAATCTCGGTTAAATTATTTTTAGTTGATTTAATAGTTTTTCACTAGTGTATCTACATTAGCCACCATCGAATACTTTTAACCACCAAAACAATGAAAATGTAACAAATCTTCAATCACTATGGTTGATTATTTCCAACTAACAAATGGAATGTTGAAGCCTAACTAAAATGATCCTACCATCCACGTCATCAATTCAATCATTGCCATCACACATGGGCAATTTATCAAGTAGAAATATGGTAGAGATTTTACTTTAGACCCCTTTTAATTTTCTGCTTGTAGAACCCCAAAAGCAAATACATGAACACGATTTTGAAACTATCATTTTTAAGTCACCCCTCCACTGTAAGACAAAAGAATTAAAAACTAAATCAAATGTATAGTAATGATATCAAACGATGATGTACAATGTGTACATATTAATACATGCATTGAACAATTGAATTAGTTTATGGATCTTCTTGGACTCTAATAACTACTCAAACTAACCCAAGCTTAATCTCGAGGATTAGTTGTCTAACGAGAGAGAGAGAGAGAGAGAGAGAGAGAGAGAGAGAGACTCATGGGATGAGAGATAGAGGGAGGTGGGAGAGGAAGGCAGAGAGGGAGGACATGAGAGAGAGAAGGAGAGAGTGAGGGAGAAAGAGATGGAGTTGGAGGGGGGGAGAGGAGGGAAGAATAAAGACGTAGAGTGATAGAGGTGGGGAGAGGGAGAGACAAGGGAGAGATGAGGAGATGTGTAGGTATAAATGTTTGTAAAATTCCACATTTAAAATGCACATCTAACATTTAACATTTATATGTGGGCTCAATTAAAAAATAACCAACCTAAATCCATCTTTATTCCATATCTACCAAAATCTAGAGGGATCAAGTCTCTTTTTGCTTTAAAAGATGTTTGCATATCAAAAAATTTGATTCCTCTACTGGGTAGATCAAGAATTAAAATGGATATACACTGATATAAATATAATATAAACAATATACTATTTATACGTAAAAACAAAAACAAATAAATATTACACAATAAATTATTTAAATACATTATATATTTATATTAAATTTTATACGATTTATTTTAATTTATAATATATTGAATGTTTTTTAATATTGATATAGATATATTTAGTTTTATTTTGTCGTATTTAAATATAAATATTTTTATGATTGTTTGAGGTATAAAATTTACAATAATTTTGATGTACTTATTATATTTAAATGTAAATAATATTTTGTAAAATATTTTTTTTTGGGACATATTTAAATATAAATAATATTCGGTAAAATATCCAATTTTAAGATAAAAGCTTTTATATTTTAAAAGATATTCATCAACCATAACGAAATGATTTTGATGGCTTCATCATTATTCTCATTATTTATTGGATGAACTTTATTGATTAAATAACATAATCATCAAAATGATTTTGATGGTTTCATCATAATTCTCATTATTTATTGGATGAACTTTATTGATTAAATAAACTAATCATAAAAATAAAACATGACCATGATGGTTTTATTATAATTTTCATTATTTAGTGGATAAACTTTATTGGTTAAACAACATAATCATTAAAAGAAAACATGACGTATATCTATTTAATTTTTTTCTTTTAAATCTTAAAATTTCAAAAGACTATTTATAACCTAGTCAATGATTATCATTATGAGCTCGAACTTAATTGAAATATCACTCGCCAATACAATGAACATTTATCCATTGTATCACGCCATTGAAAGGGTCAAATTCATTTTTCCTTACGATAAAAGGTCGAATTCATGTTAAAGTACGGACTTGTAATTTTTATTTTGTAATATCGGATTATAATTTTTATTGATATTTAAAAAAACAAAATTTGCAACTCATGTGCTTTGTATTATATGGTTGATTTTGTTAACCCAAAAGTCAATATTTATTATATGATTGAGATGAAAGGTTGCTCCAACGATGAAAAAACTATAAGTATTGGCTAGTAGAAATAACGATCTCAACATAATAGCCGAACACAGAAATTAGATAGTGGAAGAGCACCACGAGAAATCGTTCATCAAGGATGATCACTAAATGATTTGGAGATGAATTTCCACTGACCATGTTGACTAGAGTGTCATTAATGATCGCTTTATTTTGAGGCGTTGTGGAATCAGTGTCTGGATCGGAATTGATGTAGTGCTCGATTTTGTTAAGCTAAACCACAATGTCATCCATATCATATCTCATATCCCACATTATACTCTTTAGGTTCTCCTAACCCACAAACAACTTATAATTATCAACCTGTTTGTCCCTCAACTCCATATGAAGCAAATAGGTCATTTGTCTATGAGAGAATATTGAAGGCAAGAAATATAACCAGCACTTTCTCCATTTTCCTAGGTCTGGTACCCACTTTGATTTCTTCTCACAAACCTCAAGATCTAAATGATACTATCTTTCACTGAATTATCTTGCCTCCGGGGATCGTATCTCCTCTCAAACCTCCAGGGGCACAACATCATAAAAAAATTTCAATGGCTCTCAACCAAAGAGACATTGTTGTCTGGAGGAGAACATCACAAAGGAACTTCCTCTTCTGCTAATGAGTCCTTGTCACGGTGCCATCGAACAGAAGGTCTTGCAATAAAATTGGACCAACAAGACTTGAGATAACCTACAAGTGTAGTTACATAGGACATCAAGGTCAAGTTGATAGAAAAAACCTTCGATTCCCCAAAGACCAGACACAACTAGCGGGGATAAAAACTCAGTGTAAACATCATCCACATACCTACAACCATGTGTATTCCAACCAAACAGAACTCAAGACCGAGTACGACTAAGAACCACATACAATTCCTCCTTCTTAGATGACGTAACCACCCATTGATTAATTTGAAATTGCACTATGTTAAAACCAAATCGAGAACGAACCATTGTACCAGACATCGGCAACCAAAACTGGGCAATTAAAAGATAACCCAGAAGGTTCAAGGGATTGTAAATCTATCGACGAGAGTACCACAACCAACTAGAAAGAAGGGCCAAAGGAGGAGTTATGCAGAAATCACACAAAATACATTTGGTGGCCTCCCGTGACCCCACAACCTTGTCGATGACAATAATAGAGTGGAATACACAAAGAGGAGACCAACTAAAATAATCACCACCCTTAACTATATCCCTTAGCACAAGAAAAACTAGGAAGTATTGCAAAATAACATAGCTACACAACTTGAAATGACATCATATGCAATTAAAATACCCAAACTAACCACATGACCACCCCAGGCTTGTATATACCATTAAGTACCTCCTCAACACTGGATAGAACGAGAAATTACAAAGGAAAAAAGCTTTAGAGCATGCAGCTCTGTAAAAAACCTTGATAATAAAAAACACATTTCACTCGCACATTTCCGAAGAGAATGGGGGCAGTATGTCGCCACCCTACATACAATGGTACTCTTTGCAACTCCTTAGCAACAATTGAACCTATATATGACTGAAATGTGGTAGAACCAAAATAAGCATGTTGGAAGCTCACCAGAATACTTGGTCTATAGATGGGTTCGACAGAAATTTGTTGAATAAGTTTGTGTTGTAGCGCCTACAACCACCCTCCAAAATTTTTCCTTAGCCTCCTTTTGGAGCCTCTCTTCCAACCTTCACAGTAGCTTTCCTTGCTTCATCAAGTTCACAAGCTTCAGTGTCTTTCTTGCACAAAGGCAACTTGTCGGTCACAGCTTGATCCATTTCCCTCATAGGTTGTTCACCCAGACTTGGTCCAGCTACGGGCTAAGCAGCTTCCCCTTGAAAATTACGCATTTCTGGAGGGCAACCAGCCTTCCCTCTAGAAATTGTGCAATCCTCTATGGCAGTCTGTTGGGCTCTAGAATTGCACAATCCTGCCTGCCAAAACTCCCAGCAGTATTAGGGAAAATTTCCCTAGCAAGGCTGCTCAACCTAGAATTTGCACAAATCTGGGCAGCAGTTAGCTTCTGTGACTAGAAATTGCACAAATATCATGGGCAGGCAGCCCAGCTCCCAGCCAGAAATGCGCATTTTTCTCCAACAGTCAAGCAATCTCTTGCATGTGTAGCTGAGTTGATCTATTCCCTCCCGGACTAAGAAAAACATACTTGCATGCATAGGCTGCTTCTCCCAAGGCAGCATGCAAAGGCATCCCTTGTTTGAGGGAGCTATGTTTAGCAGTTGGAGGTTACATGCAAAGAGAGATTCTGAAACCTCCCTCCAAGTGTTGCTTCCCCTAGATTCGTGGCATGCACGTCACAAGCTAGATGTTATCAAAAATCATCAACCGGATGTTGTGGAGATCATTCCTCACATCAACCTTGCAGCTCTAACATCCCACATCACATCTAGGAGTAGTCAGTACATTTAGCTCAACTGTTTTGGGGTAAGCCCACTTCCCATGCCTTGTGATGCATTTCTGTCGCTTTTTGTGTTGACGCTTGTGTGAGTACTGTTTGCTTGATTTCTTTGAATGCTTGTTGTTGTTTACATATATTCTACCTTGTCCTAGCTCTATTTAAGCTTTCGTTGCTATCCCACTGTTGTTTCATGCATGAAACTGTTTTGCACGGATGTGCGCCCAACCGACGAACTGCCTCACCCATGTGCATGTTGATCTGTTTGCTGAATCTTCCATTCATTTTTTGCATGCACTGTTGATCACTAGTATCACTTAGTGTCGCCATGCATTCACTGTCTTATTTGCTTTCATTTGTCCATCGGCAAGTCGAGCCAACCTTGGCCTGGACTCTGCCTCCACCAAGGCTACATTGCACAATCTAGGGAAGGAAGGCTCACCTTCCTCTCTAGAAATGTGCATTCCTTCCTAGAACTGGCCTCCACAATTGTTTTGCGCATTTCTAGGGGACAGTGGCTGCTTGGCCCAAGGAATTGTGCAAATTTGTCCCTAGGCCAATAGTCCTTCCCAGCTGGAATTACGCATTATGCAATCCGAGTAGTCAACAACCACACTGGGCTATGCATTGCACAGTTCTAGCAGTCAGTCAGTTTCCTAGCAACCCAAAATGTGCCTTATGCAATCTTGGCAGTCAGTATCCCGACCTCCGGGCCGAAATTGTGGAACCTTCATGATCATTCGCCTAGGTATGTTACAAGTCAGTTCTCATGTTCATTTTGGTTTTCAACTAACACATTACTTGCCATGAGTGTTTCCATGTCTCCAGGTATCACAAGTGTTCATTTTCCTCTCAGCAGTACAGGTACAATGGTTTCCAGGAGAGCAGAGACGAAGACACTGTTCAGAGAACAATTGGGGATGTAGTTGATCAAGTGTCTATGGACTTGCCTACCCACTAAGACATCAAGTTGTTCGTAGACAAGGACATCAAGATATGACAGTCAATAGCATCACATCAAGCAACATCATGAACAACAGTTGAAGACAGCATACTGAATGCAACGAATGCAAGAGGAGGGTTGTTTACAACACGGAGGCGGAACAAGGTTGCAAGCTTAAGCACATCCATTAATGATGAAAGCAACTTTGGAGACTCCAGCTATGAGGTGGCAGCATGACATGAAGATCGTGCGAAGACATAGAATGGAACAAAGAAGGAGTTTCATGTGTTGAAGTGGCAACTCAGGAAGAACATGAAGTTGCACAGACATTTGAATGAGTTGCAACAGGAACAGGAACAACAGTAGGCGCAACATGCATGCACGGATGAAACCTCACCCGTACAAGTTAAGGATCCATCCTAGTAGCTGACACAAAGCAGACATGGTGAGTAGTGTTGTTGATCGCATGCAAGGGATTTATCAACATGCATGTCGTTGAGCGCACACATTCAATCCAACGCATTCAACACACTCACTAAGGTGAAGACAAGAAGCAAGTCCAACTGCGGTTGAACATGTACTTCGGCAAGTTGACGCACATGACCACCAGCACACACTTGAAGATCAACATGGACAATATGCATTAGTGTGTTGCCAGTTCAACTGTACCCAAGAAGACCATGCGCATGTCAGTAGACGAGTTGGATGAAGGGGCCGAACCAATGCACCGGTTGCAACGTAGGCAAGAGTTCGCTTCAGCAAGATGTCACCATGAGGTGCATGCACACCATCATGGACAACCAAGCTTGGCATCAGCTCACCACCTTCACCATCACGTGCATGTGAAAGAGTTGGTCTCATCACACTTGACCGAGTGTCAATGATGTCTTACAAGGCTTGCTCAAGCCATGTTGTTCACATGTGTACATGTGCATTGTAATGTTGAGTCGTGTCAAGTGTAAGTCAAGTGTCAATGGTTGGATGTAACAGTCATAGAGTAGGTGAAGAGTCATGAGGGTAGTTGAACTGTCACAAAGGGGAATGTCAAGGGTCACCCCAACCTTTGCTATAAATAGTACCTCATAACTCATTCTAAGGGTTTTTGGTTAGCCAAGCTTCTACTAAGACTATCTTGAAAAAGGCTTGGACAGTATTGTAACGCACCTTGGCTTCTCCACTACATGGAGCTAGTACATCTCTTTGGAGGAGAAGGGGGATGTGGCTATAACATTCCATTGTTGGGGCTAGAAGGTTTACATGGATGTATTGTATGACTATGAATTACACTTCTTTATATAATAAGAGCTATCACATTTTGATGCATATGTTGTTATTGTAGTTGGACTGATCCAATTTCCTTAATGATATATGTTGTTTAACTTACGTACTTGTGTATGAACTGATTTGTATGCAATTATATAAATCTTTTTGTTAATGTGTTACATATTTTGTTAATGTTGTCACCGTCAATGTTGACTTCTCTGCTGGACATCAGACAGACCTTTCACTTGAACCTTTCTATAAAAACTGTCACACTTGTCTCAGACTGATCCATGAGTGTTGTACGTGTTATCTTACCTTGTATCATGTGAATGCCGCATCCAAGTGGACTGCTCCACCAGAAGCTATGCATATCCTTTGTGTTGTTTGTTCCTAGCCAAGTTGGGACCGATCCCTTTCATCCTAGAACTCACCTTCACCTCCTTGCCCCTTTGAAGTGTTGGAACCTCTCATACACCTTCCTTGACTCACTGCATTAGTCACATGCTTGCTGTTGATAGACTTATCCTACTTGCCTCTGTGCAACATTGCGGTCAAGGCATTACCTTACGACCCACTGCTGGGACTCTTACACCAAACGGTCTAAGGTCTCATTGGGACTTCTTATCGGGGAGATCCCCTTGACATGTTGTCGGGTCCAGCACCGTCAACATTTTTGGCATTAGAAGGAGGGCCTGATGACAAGATGTGTCCTCTCATCCAGTTTTGAACCTTTGAATATCTTTCATGGAGTCTTGCACTCTTCTTCCCCCGAGGTTTTTTTCAAATCGTGAAGATGTCTCCATCTTGGGGAAGATTTTCGATCTCTTGTCCACTCACACTAATGATGGTGAAGGCGAAGTGGCCTGGCCTAGGCACTTACTTAACTTTCTTTCCATGATGCATGAGGAAGATGAGTTTTTTGACGAACAGGCCAGTTCGCTGCTTGCATACACACTTCGCGAATCTCCATTTCATTGGGTTCTCAACCTACCGGCTGACATTGTGCACTCATTTGAGAAATTCTGTGATCTTATTGAAGGCACGTTCTACCATTTTGATCCAGACCATCTTGACTGGAAACTGTTATAGAAACGGAGGGCTCCGCATGAAACCGTTATTGATTTTTGGCAGCGCTTCTGTGACTTTCAGTTTCAAGCTTTGAGGAGCCAGATGAAATTTGCTTATCTTTGGGACCCGTTCGAGTACTGCCTTAAGAAATCTTCCCGTCCCAAGAGAAAGCTTGAGATAAAGCCTCGCTCAACATTAATCATTGATGGAGCTATGTAATCTCATGTGGATGCAGTCACTGTCTCTACTAACTGTCTGCCTCGCTCTCATTCAATAGCTCCGCCATTGTCCAGTGATGATGAGGATCATGCTTGTACACATGTTCATCCTTCACACTCTCCCAACATCACTTCACTAAATTTTCATGCATATTTGGTTGTGAGTCCTTCCAGTCCTCATATGAATTCTTTTCTATGACCTCTGTCTTCTCACCCGAGTGTTCCTCTGGATGATGCTGTCTTGTGTTCATCCATTCCAGACTCTTCACTTGTTGTGAACGAGGAACAACCCACTGACGGAGTTGGTGTTGCACAGCCAACATGCACTGTCATTCATGAAGAGTATGAGTGGGGTATTGAGCATCAACACTCGACGAAGGATGACTCCTTTTCATTCGAACCCCCTCAATTCTTTCCTAACATCGTTGGTGAACCAATCATCCATGATTTCGCATGTGCATCTTCATCCACGGATGCACCCATTGTTGATCTTTCGCAAGACACACCGTATGTTAGCCCATCATCCAACAATGGAGAGGACCAATCATTCATTGGAAATCCACTTGATCTTTCATCTACTTTTTCTGGAAACGCAGAGGGTGAACATCCTTCCTCCTCATCTACCCCTCTGTGTGATTCATCAAACCATGAGGATGTCGACCAACATCCTGAATTTTCTGATCTTGGTTGTCATGATCTCTTCACCTCATCATCCAATCACGATGTTGATTCACTCGTTGTTAATCCGTCTAAGCCACTGTTATATGAATATCCATCTGTCAATGAAGTCGAAACCCCACAGACTGTCGAGGCACTTTAGCCCAAGCTGATGGTTATGTCAGGCCCTCGCTGTCCTGAGGTTGGTTTCACTTCCGATCAAGAAATTGTTCAAACACTCAAGGCTCCTCATCACTCATCTATATGCACTCAAGATCAATCTAACACTCATATTTTACTTCCTCCACTCGAACTACACAATCCCATTGCTCATGCATTGGAGGAGTCTTACATTGCAAGCACTCATGCGTGACATAAGTTATCTTTGTTTCTTTCATTTGCTTGCATGTCATAGTCAAGAGTGTGCTTATGCTTCAAAGTTGCACGTAGTGTCACACAACACCATGATAAGTCCGTAGACAACCTGTCATCCACATGCACTCAATTATGTCCCGTGGGCACTTTGAATCATGAAGTGTGGTTGTCTTCATTATTATATCTTTCTTGCTTGCTGGTTCGCATAACTGGGTTGCTCGTAGACCAAGCCTTCACCAACATGGGTCTACCAATGCGCCAGTGGCTGCATTGGAAGTATCACTTCACGTGATCAGGCCCATGTACTGTTAGTGTAGGAGTAGGAGTAGTGTTTGCTTTCAGTTGTTTGCTTGCATGCTTGTTTTCTTACGTGCTTTGTTTACTTGTTTGTTTGTTTGCTTGTTTTTTTACTTGCTTTGCTTTCATTTTTTCTTCTTCTCTTGCTTTTCTTTGTTGATTGTCAGTTCATTCGCTTGTTTCATTCATAGGTTAGTTTTGCATGAAACCATGTGCGACTCTTGAAGTGAGCTGGGTAAAGTACAAGAGAGCTTGTACAACTATCACTACTTAGTTATCTATCATCTTGCCTCTATATGATGAGCTTGTTACTTTTAGTCCATGATACGTCGAAGGAAAATACGTACCATTTGAAGTGAACCTTGGTGTAAACACAACGCTTATAGGCTAACTAGTGTCACCTTCTCTAGTCAATTTTTTTTGGGTTAACCCTTGTCATCTCAGTCAAGTATAGTAAGACAAGTGGGAAAACCTTAACAGGCATGTCAAAGACACAATAAAATACTTCTCTATTGGAAAAACCTCTTCTCCTCTCAATAAGTCAGGATCCCTCTTCCGCCTCTAAAATGAATAAGTGCTATGCATAGTGAAAAATGAGAAAAATAAAAAAATAAAAAAATAAGGTGAAAGAAGAGAAAGGCTTCCTGTGCGGGGAGGTGATGCAAGTAACTCCGCCGAGGTACTGACCAAGATTGCTGGCAGTGGAGCCATGCTTGTGTTCCTATGTGACTCCATCGGTGTACTCTCTAGGCCTGTTGGTAGTGGAGCAACACTAGAGATGAAACTAAGACTCTGACGATTATACTGCTTGTGCACCTATATACCCCTCAACCCCAATCAAAACAATTGTGTTGTCTTGGCTTGGAATGTGTGTCAATCAACCAAGCATTTGGTAGATGCTACATCTTACGATCAAGTTAGTGTGAAACCAAGATGAGCTGGAAACTGAACAATACTTTCGGAGGTGTTAGACTTGCTTTTCATGAATAGGGTCCATTCAGAGAGCTGGAGTTCTACCAGTGTGTCGCCAAATGTTGTAGTGGTTACAACCACCCTCCAAAATTTTTCCTTAGCCTCGTTTTGGAGCCCCCCTTCCAACCTTTACAGCAGATTTCCTTGCTTCATCAACTTCACAAGCTTCAATGTATTTCTTGCACAAAGGCAACCTGTCGGTCATAGCTTGATCCATTTCCCTCATAGGCTATTCACCTGGACTTGGTCTAGTTGCGGGATCAGCAACTTCCCCTTGAAAATTGTGCATTTCTAGAGGGAAATCAGCCTTCCCTCCAGAAATTGCGCAATCCTCTCTGGCATCGTGCTGGGCTCTAGGATTTATGAAAATTTCACTAGCAAGGCTGCTCAACCTAGAATTTGTACAAATCTGGGTAGTAGTTAGTTGCTCTGCCCTGAAATTGCACAAATCTCCTCGGCAGCTAGCCTAGCTCCCAGCCATAAATGCACATTTTTTTCCAGCAGTCGAGCAGTATGTTGCATGTGCAGCTGAGTTGACTGGTTCCCTCTGGGACTTAGCAAAACATACTTGCATGCATGGGCTACTTCTCCCAAGGCAACATGCAAAGGCATCCCTTATTTTAGGGAGCTATGTTCAGCAAGCTTTAATGTCTTTCTTGCACAAAGGCAACTTGCTGGTCACAACTTGATCCATTTCCCTCATAGGCTGTTCACCCTGAAATGGTCCAACTACGGGATGAGCAGCTTTCCCTTGAAAATTACGCATTTCTGGAGGCCAACCAGCCTTCCCTCCAGAAATTGTGCAATCCTCTCTAGCAACCTGTTGTGCTCTAGGATTGCGCAATCTTGCCTACCAACACTCCCAACAGTATTTGGGCAAATTTCCCTAGCAAGGCTGCTCAACCAAGAATTTGGGAAAATTTGGGTAGTAGTCAGTTGCTTTGACTAGAAATTGTGCAAATATCATGGGCAGGCAGCCCAGCTCCCAGCCAGAAATGTGCATTTTTCTCCAACAGTCTAGCAGTCTCTTGCATGTGTCGCTGAGTTGAACTGTTCCCTCTAGGACTAAGAAAAATAGACTTGCATGCATGGGCTGCTTCTCCCAAGGCAGCATGCAAAGGCATCCCTTGTTTCAGGGAGCTATGTTTAGCAGTTGGAGGTTACATGCAAGGAGCAATTCCGAAACCTCCCTCCAAGTGTTGCTTCCCCTAGATTCATGGCATGCACGTCACAACCTCGATGTTATCAGAATTCATCAACCGGATGTTGTGGAGATAATTCCTCACATCAACCTTGCATCTATGACATCCCACATCACATCTAGGAGTAGTTGGTACATTTAGATCAACTGTTTTGGGGTAAGCCCACTTCCCATGCCTTGTGCTACATTTTTGTCTCTTGTTGTGTTTTCTCTTGCGCGAGTACTATTTTCTTGATTTCTTTGAATGCTTGCTATCATTTACATATATTAGCTTGTCCTAGCTCTATTTCAGCTTTCACTGCTATCCCATTGTTTTCGCATGCATGAAACTGTTTTGCATGGATGTTCACCCAACCGGAAAACTGCCTCACCCATGTGCATGTTGATCTATTTGTCGAATATTTCATTCATTTTTTGCATGCACTGTTGATCACTTCTACTATCACTTAGTGTCGCCATGCATTCATTGTCTTATTTGCTTTTAGTTGCCCATCCACGAGTCGAGCCAACCTTGGCCCGGACTCTAACTCCACCAAGGCTACATTACACAATCTGGGGAAGGAAGGCTCACCTTCCTCTCCAGAAATGTGCATTCCTTCCCAGCACTGGCCTCCACGCCTGTTTTACGCATTTCTAGAGGACAATGGCTACTTGGCCCAAGGAATTGCACAAATTTGTCCCTGGGTCAGCAGTCCTTCCCAGCTGGAATTGCACATTGCGCACTTCGAGTAGTTAGCAGCCAAACTAGATTGTGCATTGCATAGTTCCAGTAGTCAGTCAGTCTCCTAGCAACCCAAAATGTGCCTTGTGCAGTCTTGGTAGTCGGTATACCGACCTCCCGGCTGAAATTTCAGAACCTTCATGATCATTCGCCCAGGTATGTTACAAGTTAGTTCTCATGTTCATTTTGGTTTTTGATTGACAAATTTCTTTCCATGAGTTTTTCCATGTCTCCAGGTATCGCAGATGCTCATTTGCCTCTGAACAGTATAGGTACAATGGTTTCCAAGAGAGTAGAGATGAAGAGACCATTCAGAGAACAATTGGGGATGTAGTCGATCAAGTGTCTATGGACTTGCCTACCCACAAAGACATCAAGTTGTTCGTAGACAAGGACATCAAGATATGAAAGTCAGCAGCATCATGAACAATAGATGAAGACAACATCTCAAATGCAACGAATGCAAGAGGAGGGTTGTTGACAACACGGAGGCGGAACAAGGTTGCAAGCTCAAGCAGACCCATTGATGATGAAAACAACTTTGCAGACTCTGGCTATGAGGTGGTAACACGACATGAAGATCGTGCGAAGATAGAGAATGGAACAAAGAAGGAGTTGCATGTATTGAAGCAGCAACTCAGAAAGAACATGAAGTTGCACAGACATATGAATGAGTTGCAACAGGGACAGGAACATCAGTGGGCGCAACATGCACTCACGGATGAAACTGCACCCATACAAGTTAAGGATCCATCCCAACAGCTACACAAAGCAGACATGATGAGCAATGTTGTTGATCTCATGCAATGGATTCATCAACATGCATGTCGTTGAGAACACACATTCAATCCAACCCATTCAACACACTCACTAAGGTGAATACAAGAAGCAAGTCCAACTGGGGCTGAACATGTACTTCGTCAAGTTGATGCGCATGACCACCAACACACACTTGAGGATCTACACGGACACTATGCATCAGTGTGTTGCTAGTTCAACTGTACCTAAGAAGACCATGCGCATGTTAGTGGATGAGTTGGATGAAGGGGCCCAACCAATGCATTGGTTGCAATGGAGGCAAGAGTTCGCTTCAGCAAGATGTCACCATGAGGTGCATGCACACCATCACGGACAACCAATATTGGCATCAACTCACCACCTTCACCATCACACGCATGTGAAAGAGTTGGTCTCATCACAGTGGACTGAGTGTCAGTGATGTCTTACAAGGCTTGCTCAAGCCATGTTGTTCACATGTGTACATGTGCATTGTAATGTTGAGTCATGTCAAATGTAAGTCAAGTGTCAATGGTTGGATGTAACAGTCATAGAGTAGGTGAAGAGTCGTGAGGGTAGTTGAACTGTCACAAAGGGTAATGTCAAGGGTCACCCCACCCTTTGCTATAAATAGTCCCTCATAACTCATTATAAGTGTTTTTGGTCAGCCAAGTTTCTACTAAGACTATCTTTAAAAAGGCTTGGACATTATTGTAATGTGCCTTCGAGGACTGGCAGGGGCTCGACCATAAGGGAGAGGAATTTGATTTGGATGGATCCCTCTCGCAACCTAGCTGGATTGCCCGAGGAGCTAGTACATCTCTTTGGAGGAGAAGGGGGATGTGGCTATAACATTCCACTATTGGGGCTAGCAGGTTTACATGGATGTATTGTATGACTGTGACTTACACTTCTTTATATAATAAGAGCTAGCACATTTTGATGCATATGTTGTTATTGTAGTTGGACTGCTCCGGTTTCCTTAATGATATATGTTGTTTAACTTACGTACTTGTGTATGAACTGATTTGTATGCAATTATATAAATCTTTTTGTTAATGTGTTGCATATGTTATTAATGTTGTCACCGTCCATGTCGACTTCTCTGCTGGACATCAGATAGACCTTTCACTTGAACCTTGCTATAAAAACTATCGCACTCATCTCATACTGATCCATGAGTGTTGTACGTGTTATCTTACATTGTTTCACATGGCTGCTGCATCCGAGTGGATTGCTCCACTGGAAGCTATGCATATCCTTTGTGTTGTGTGTTCCTAACCGAGTTGGGAATGACCCCTTTCAACCTAGAACTCACCTTCACCTCCTTGCCCCTTTGAAGTGTTGGAACCTCTCATACACCTTCCTTGACTCACTGCATCAGTCACACGCTTGTTGCTGACAGAATTATCCTCCTTGCCTCTATGCGACATCGCGGTCAAGGCATTACCTTACAACCCACTTCTGGGACTCCTACACCAAACGGTCTGAGGTCTGATTGGGAATTCTTACTGGGGAGATCCCCTTGACATGTTGGCGGTTGCAGCACTGTCAACATTTCTGGAACTAGAAGGATGGCATGATGACAAGATGTGTCCTCTCATCCAGTTTTGAACCTTTGAATATCTTTCATGGAGTCTTGCACTCTTCTTCCCCCGAGGTTTTTTTCGAATTGTGAAGATGTCTCCATATCGGGAAGCTTTTCGATCTCTTGTACACTCACACATATGATGGTGAAGGCGAAGTGGCCTGGCCTGAGCACTTACTTAACTTTCTTTCCATGATTCATGAGGAAGATGATTTTTTTGATGAACAGGCCAGTTTGCTGCTTACACACACACTTCACGAATCTTCATTTCATTGGGTGCTCATTTGAGCCATTCTGTGATCTTATTGAAGGCACGTTCTATCATTTTGATCCAGACCATCTTGACTAGAAACTATTATAGAAACGAAGGGATCCACATGAAACCGTTATTGATTTTTGGCAGCGCTTCTATGACTTACAGTTTCAAGCTCTGGGGAGCCAGATGAAATTTGCTTATCTTTGGGACCCATTCGAGTATTGCCTTAAGAAATCTTCCTATCCCAAGAGAAAGCTTGAGATCAAGCCTCGCTCAACATTCTTCATTGATGGAGCTGTGCAATCTCATGTGGATGCGGTCATTGTCTCTACTGACTCTCTGCTTCCCTCTCATTCAACAACTCCACCATTTCCCAGTGATGTTGAGGATCATGCTTGTACACATGTTCATTCTTCACACTCGCCCAACATCACTTCACTAAATTTTTGTGTAGATTTGGTTGTGAGTCCTTTGAGGCCTCATATGCATTCTTTTCTATGACCTTTGTCTTCGCACCTGAGTGTTCCTTCGGAATATGTTGTCGTGTGTTCGTCCATTCCAAACTCTTCACTTGTTGTAAACGAGGAACAATCGACTAATGGACTTAGTGTTGCACAACCAAAATGCGCTGTCATTCATGAAGAGTATGAGTGCGATATTGAGCATCAACACTCGATGAAGGATGACTCCTTTTCATCCGAGCCCCCTCTGTTCTTTCCTAACATTGTTGGTGAAACTGTCATCCATGATTTCACATGTGCATCTTCATCCACGGATGCACCCATTGTTGATCTTTCTCAGGACACACTGTATGTTAGCCCATCATGCAACAACGGAGAGGACCAATCATTCATTGAAAATCCATTTGATCTTTCATCTGATTTTTCCGGAAACGCGGAGGGTGAAAACCCTTCCTCCTCATCTACCCCTCTGTGTGATTCATCAAACCATGAGGATGCTGACCAACATCCTGAATTTTCTGATCTTGGTTGTCATGATCCCTTCACCTCATCATCTGATCACGATGCTGATTCACTCGTTGTTAATCCGTCTAAGCCACTGGTATATGAAGATCCATCTGTCAACAAAGTCGAAACCCCACAGACTATCAAGGCACTTCAGCTCGAGCTGATGGTTATGTCAGGCCCTCACTGTCCTGAGGTTGGTTTCACTTCCGATCAAGAAATTTTTCAAACACTCAAGGCTCCTCATCACTCATCTATATACACTCAAGATCAATCTAACACTCATATTTTACTTCCTCCACTCGAACTACATGATCCCATTGCTCATGCATTGGAGGAGTCTTACATTACAAGCACTCGTGTGGGACATAAGTTATCTTTGTTTCTTTCGTTTTCTTGCATTTCACAGTCAAGAGTGTGCTTATGCTTCAAAGTTGTACGTAGTGTCACACAACACCATGATAAGTCCGCAGACTGCCTATCATGCACATTCACTCAATTATGTCCCGTGGGCACTTTGAATCACGAAGTGTGGTTGTCTTCATTGTTATATATTTCTTGCTTGCTGGTTCGCACAACTGGGTTGCTCGCAAACCAAGCCTTCACCAACATGGGTCTACCAATGCGCTGGTGGCTGCATTGGAAGTATCACTTCACGTGATCAGGCCCATGTACCATTAGTGTAGGAGTAGGAGTAGTGTTTGTTTTCAGTTGTTTGCTTGCATGCTTGTTTTCTTACGTGATTTGTTGACTTGTTTGTTTGTTTGCTTGTTTGTTCAATTTCTTTACTTTCATGTTTGCTTCTTCTCTTGCTTTTCTTTGTTGATTGTCAGTTCGTTCGCTTGTTTCATTCATAGGTTAATTTTGCATGAAACCATGTATGACTCTTGAAGCGAGTTGGGTAAAGTACAAGAGAGCTTGTACAACTATCACTACTTAGTTATCTTTCATCTTGCCTCTGTATGATGAGCTTGTTACTTTTAGTCCATGATACGTCAAAGGAAAATACATAACGTTCGAAGTGAACCTTGGTGTAAACACAATGCTTGCAAGCTAACTAGTGTCACCTTCTCTAGTCAATTTTTTTTGGGTTAACCCTTGTCAGCTCAGTCAAGTAGAGTAAGGCAAGGGGGAAAACCTTAACAGGCACGTCAGATATACAATAAACTACTTCTCTGCTGGAACAACCTCTTCTCCTTTCAATAAGTCGGGATCCCTCTTCCACCTTTGAAATGAATAAGTGCTATGCATAGTGAAAAATGAGAAAAATAAAAAAATCAAAAAATCAAAAAATTTAAATGAAAAAAAATAAGGTGAAAGAAGAGAAATGCTTCTGTACAGGGAGGTGATGCAAGTAACTCGGCCGAGGTACTGACCAGGCTCACTAGCAGCGGAGCCATGCTTGTGTTCCTATGTGACTCCACCGGTGTACTCTCCAGGACTATTGGCAGTGGAGCAACACCAGATGAATCTAAGAATTTGACGACTATACTACTTGTGCACCTATATACCCCTCAACCCCAATCGAAACAATTGTGTTGTATTGGCTTGGAATGTGTGTCAATCGACCAAGCGTTTAGTAGATGCTACATATTACAATCAAGTTAGTGTGAAACCAAGATGAGCTAGAAACTGAACAATACTTTCGGAGGTGTTAGACTTGATTTTCATGAACAAGGTCCATTCGGAGAGCTGGAGTTCTACCAGTGTGTTGCCAAGTGTTGTAGTGGTTACAACCACCCTCCAAAATTTTTCCTTAGCCTCATTTTGGAGCCCCCTTGCAACCTTTACACCAACGTGCCTTGGCTTCGTCAACTTCACAAGATTCATTGTATTTCTTGCACAAAGATAGATTGTCGGTCATAGCTTGATCAATTTCCCTCATAGGATGTTTAGCTGGACTTGGTCCAGTTGCGGGCTAAGTAGTTTCCCCTTGAATATTGTGCATTTCTAGACGGAAACCAACCTTCCCTCCAGAAATTGCACAATCCTCTCTGGCAGCCTGGTGGGCTCCAGGATTTACGTAATTTCACCAGCAAGGCTGATCAGCCCAGAATTTGCTATTAGCAGTTAGCTTCTCTGACTAGAAATTGCACAAATCTCCTGGGCAGCCAGCCTAGCTCCCAACCAGAAATGCACATTTTTCTCCAGCAGTCGAGCAGTCTCCTGCATGTGCAGCTGAATTGATCGGTTCCCTCCGAGACTTAGCAAAACATTCTTGCATGCATGGGCTACTTCTCCCAAGGAAACATGCAAAGGCATCCCTTGTTTTAGGGAGCTATGTTCAGCAGTTGGAGGTTACATGGAAGGAGAAATTCTGAAACCTCCCTCCAAGTGTCGCTTCCCCTAGATTCATGACATGCACATCACAACCTCAATGTTATCAAAACTCATCAACCAGACGCTGCATAGCTCATTCCTCACATCAACCTTGCAGCTCTAACATCCCACATCACATCTAGGAGTAGTCGGCACATTTAGCTCAACTGCTTTTGGGTAAGACCGCTTCCCATGCCTTGTGCTGCATTTATGTCACTTTTTTTTTGTTTTCTCTTGTGCAAGTACTATTTTCTTGATTTCTTCAAACGATTGTCATCGTTTACATATATTCTAGCTTTTCCTAGCTCTGTTTCAGGTTTCGTTGCTATCTCACTGTTGTCGCATGCATGAAACTGTTTTGCACAGACATTCACCCAACCAGCAAACTGCCTCACCCACATTCATGTTGATCTATTTGTTGAATCTTTCATTCATGTTTTGTATGCACTGTTGACCAGTTCTGCTATCACTTAGTATTTCCATGCATTCACTGTCTTCTTTGCTTACAGTTGCCCGTCGGCGAGTCAAGCCAACGTTGGCCCGGACTCTACCTCCACCAAGGCTGCATTGTACAATTTGGGGAAGGAAGGCTCACCTTCCTCTCCAGAAATGTGCATTCCTTCCCAGCACTAGCCTCCAAGACTGTTTTGTGCATTTCTGGAGGATAGTGGTTGCTTGGCCCAAGGAATTGTGCAAATTTGTCCCTGGGCCAGTAGTCCTTCTGAGCTGGAATTGCACATTACGCAATCCCAATAGTCAGAAACCAAACTGGACTATGCATTACGTAGTTCCAGTAGTCAGTCAATTTCCTAGTAGCCGAGACTATGCCTTGTGTAGTCTTGGCAGTCAGTATCCCGACCTCTCGGCTAAAATTGCGCAACCTTCATGATCATTCACCCAGGTATATTGCAAGTCAGTTCTAATGTTCATTTTGTTTTCAACTGATAGATTTCTTGCCATGAGTGTTTCCATGTCTCCAGGTATTGTAGGTGTTCATATGCCTCTCAGCAGTACATGTACAATGGTTTCTAGGAGAGCAGAGACGAAGACACCATTCATATCACACTTGGGGATGCAGCGGATCAAGTGTCTATGGACTTGTGTACCCACAAAGACATCAAGTTTTTCGTAGACAAGGACATCAAGATATGATAGCAAGCAACATCACAACGAGCAACATCATGAACAACAGCTGAAGACAGCATACCGAATGTGACAAATGTAAGAGGAGGGTTGTTGACAACATGGAGGTGGAACAAGGTTGCAAGATAAAGCAGATCCATTGATGATGAAAGAAAATTTGGAGACTCCAGCTATGAGGGGACGACACGACATGAAGATCATGCGAAGACAAAGAATGGAACAAAGAAGGAGTTGCATGTGCTGAAGCAACAACTTAGGAAGAATGAAGTTGCACAGGCAGATGAATGAGTTGCAACAACAACATGAACAACAGTGGATGCAACATGCACTCATGGATGAAACTACGCCTATACAAGTTAAGGATCCATCCCAGCAACTGACATAGGGTAGACATGGTGAGCAGTGTTATTGATCGCATGCAAGGAATTCGGCAGCATGCATGTCATTGAGCACATGCATGCAATCCAACCAATTCAACACACTCACCAAGGCAAAGACCGGAAGCAAGTCCAACTGGGCCTAAACATGTACTTCGGCAAGTTGATGCGCATGAACACCAGCACACACTTGATTATCAGCATGGGCACTATGCATCAGTGTGTTGCTGGTTCAACCATACCCAAGAACACCATGTGCATGTTAGCAGACGAGTTGGATGAAGGTGCCGAACCAATGCACCGGTTGTAACAGAGGCAAGAGTTCGCTTCAACAAGATGTCACCATGAGGTGCATTAACACAATTACAAATGACCAAGCTTGGCATCAGCTCACCACCTTCACCATCCCAAGCATGTCAAAGAGTTGGTCTCATCACATCGGATCGAGTGTCAGTGATGTCTTGCAAGGCTTGCTCAAGCCATGTTGTTCACATGGGTACATGTGCATTGTAATGTTTAGTCTTGTCAAGTGTAAGTCAAGTGTCAATGGTTGGATGTAACAGTCATAGAGTAGGTGAAGAGTCATGAGGGTAGTTGAACTTTCACAAAGGGGAATGTCAAGGGTCACCCCACCTTTTGCTACAAATAGTCCCTCATAACTCATTGTAAGGGCTTTTGGTCAGCCAAGTTTCTACTAAGACTATCTTGAAGAAGGCTTGGACAGTATTGTAATGCACCTTGCCTTCTCGACTGCATGGAGCTAGTACATCTCTTTGGAGGAACACACGAATGTGGTCGTAACATTCCACTTTTAGGGCTATCAGGTTTAATGGATGTATTATATGATTGTGACTTACACTTCTTTATATAATAAGAGCCAACACATTTTCATGCATATGTTGTTATTGTAGTTGGACTGCTTTGGTTGCCTTAATTATATATGTTGTTTAACTTACGTACTTGTGTATGAACTGATTTGTATGAAATTATATGAATCTTGTTGTTAATGTGTTTCATATTTTGTTAATGTTGTCACCATCCGTGTCCACTACTCTGCTGGACATCAGACAAATCTTTCACTTGAACCTTGCCATAACAATGGTGGCACTCGTCTAAGACTGATCCGTGAGTGTTGTATGTGTTATCTTACCTTGTATGATGTGACTGCTGCATCCAAGTGGACTACTCCACCAGAAGATGTGCATATCCTTTGTGTTGTGTGTTCCTAGCTGAGTTGGGACTGATCCCTTTCAACCTGGAACTCACCTTCACCTCCTTCCCCCTTCGAAGTGTTGGAACCTCTCATACACCTTCCTTGACTCACTGCATCAGTCAAACCCTTGCTGCTGACATAGTTATCCTACTTTCCTTTGTGCAACATTGCGGTCAAGGCATTACCTTACGACCCACTTCTAGGACTCCTACACCAAACGGTTTGAGGTCTAATTGGGACTTCTTACAGGGAGATCCCCTTGAAATGTTGGTGGGTCCTACACCGTCGACAAGTTTCCACACAAGAGACAATTCCTCGATGCATACCCCGCAAGATTTAGAATTGTTTGGAACCACCTTGTAGATGCTAGAGCTCCCCGCCAATGTATGTGCTCAATAGTGTTTGTATATAACTAATCCAGAAGAGCGATGTTGAACCTTGAAACAACACAAAGCCTTTGACATTCCTTTACCATGCACCAAGTGTTTAACCCCATCTCGTGCTTCCTAGCCCAAAAACATCCATGATTCGTGTATCATTAATGCAGTTCAATCGTCTCTTAGGGAAAATCCTCTCTATCTCCATTCTCCCACATGCCTTCTCCTCCTTGTTGGCTTCAAAAACCTCAAATACATGTTCAAAGGTATTTGTAGAACCCACTAACTCATACAATAATCATGTGAAGTAAATTCCCCACATAAAATAACATATGATACCCATACTTAACTCTCTTTTCCTCCTCCAAGCATTAGGTATTTTGTGCTAGGTAGGTGGCTTGGCACACTCCCCCAAGGTTGCCCCCACCATGGAAACCAAAACTCCTCACATGCTACTCATTAGATCTATGATGCCTATCTGCCATAAAGTCGCATGCCCAACGTCGGTGATGGTTTATCGTCATCCGAGCATCCCCATCACGGATCAACTTGTCGACCCTTTTCCTATCCTGTGCTACCCGTTGTTGTAGTGCGAGAATGGGGTGATGTTGTAGCCATCCACCCTATTCTTCCTCTATAGCTACCTTCGTTCCACTGCTTCCCAATTTAGCTAAAACATCCACTACCTAATTAGCTTCCCTCTTCATGTGAACAGGGACAACATAATCAAAAAATTGTATGAGTTCCCTAATGTTGCTTACTATCTCTTACAAATGCTAGTTAGAAATCATTTTTTTTTTTCAGGTAGGTGACCTAAAAAAAGTTTGTGCACCATGTTAATGGCGCTTTGATATCCCCCTTGAATTTGTAATAGGTGGATGCCTCTTCTTACTGCAAGTTGGAGTCCCCTTTCTAGTGCCCAGAACTCTGCTACATTGTTTGTTGTTTCTCCACATGATAATGCACAAACATACAATAGATTCAATTTAGTGTCTCTTAATATCCCTCAAATAGCTGTAACTCCAAGGCTTCCTCTTGAGGCTCCATCAAAACTCAACATTAGGAAAGATGTGGCGGGGGGGGGGGGTTGTAATAAGAATTCATAATTTTGCCTTTAATTGTGATTTTTTTGAGTTGAAAATCCCAGAATGTGATGGAGATGTACTTTTTGCAGAATAAGCGATGATTGGTCATCCTGGTGCCCTGCACTTTCGTCTGACGGATGCATTGCCAAGGTTTCCCATACGTTTGATATTATTTTCTCTTATGGCATATATGATGGTCAATTTCTATATTCAAAGACCCTCATATTCCTTTCCTTCCATAAATTCCAAAATGAGAAGGCCATACATAGACACCATGCTGACAATACCCATGGATGCATGAATTTATCACTAAACCAATCTAATAACCAAGTTTTAACATCCACCACCTTTATTGATTTTCAGTTAAATAAATCATAGGTAGAGTGAGATATTTCCTACGAATAGGCACAAGATATGAGTAGGTGGGTAGAATTCTCTTCCTCTTGTAAACTAAAATGACACCTTGATGTACCTACAAATCCCTTCCTTTGCAGTCGATCCCATGTTAGCACATGACACCATGTTATCACTCGTAGAAAAGTTGACACTTTTGGCCAACCTCCTAAATCCCATACATCTTTCCATAATTGACTTTCCACCTGATTATTTTCTAGAAATGTTAAGTATGCTTCCTTTAAAGAGAATGTGCTAGATTTCCCCTTTCCCTAATGCAAAATATATCCTTTCTGCGAGTTTCATATCCTTATTCCTTCAAGATAACGTTGGAAATCCATCCACAACAATAACATATTGGAATTTCCCAAGCTTTATTGTGTTTTCCACTGTCACCACCCATGGGAAGAAGGGTTCACGCTACAATATTCATCTACTTTATAGTGACCTAAAGATTGATTCCATTCTTTTATATAGTAGATTTTTCTATTATCAACTAGAGGAGTGTTTTTCTGCCATGACTCTTCTTAGAAAAAGGTTGATTTACCATCACGTATTTCCCAAAATGCAAGTTTTTTAACCTTATTCTTGCCTCATAAGCCCAATTCCAAATGTTAGAGCCCTTGATTGGAACACCTAATATTCATCCTTTCCACCTGAGAATTGGTTGACATATATTTACTATTCCATGCCCTCTTCCAAAATTGGGAACCACCCTACACCCATGACCACCACAACTTCATTGCATAGGATTTACTAACAAAATGGGGATCCCTTAGTCCCAAAACTTCGTGTGACTTTGATAGTATCCATTTGTCGCAACCTATAAAAGCCCATTTATTTGTTGTAACTGACCCTTTCTACAAGAAATATGACCCAAATGTTCGGAGATATTAGGAAACATTACTTGGGATGGGCATGAGTGATAATTTATAATTTGGTAGCATTTGGAGAACAACTTTCATCAAGATAAGCCTGCTTGGAAAAATTAGGGTTCAAAATACCCTATTAGTCATTCGAAAAGATGTTTTATCCACTAACTTTTCCCATATTTAAGCCTTTTGATAGTTCCCACTAGTATAATCCCAAATATTTTTTTGGTAACGCATCACTACTATAACCCAAGGTGTGAAAAATTCTTTTTTGTATCTATTTCAGGCAGCTGAAAAATATCATTTGTGTTTTCTCTTTATTCACCACTATTCCAAAGGAAAGCATAAAAGTGTTAAGCAGTTTCTCCATCCTGGCAACCTCTCGCCTGGTATGGAGACCAAACAGTATAACATCATCCACGAACTGTAGATGTGTAATAGGAAAATCATTCCCATATAGATGCAAGCCATATGTATAATTTGACTCTCCAGCTTCTTGAAATATTCTTCCGAGACCTTCCATGGCGAAAATAAAGAGAAAAGGTGACAAAGAGTCACCTTTTCTACTACCTCTATATGAATGAATGGTCCGAGAGGGTGTTCTATTGAGTACGATTGAGAAAATGACTGCAAAGATGAGGGAACCGACCCATTTTAGCCGGGGCTTAGCAAAACCAAATTCTTATAAGACTTTAAATAGAAAAGACCAACTAATTATTCCATAAGCTTTAGACAAGTCCAATTTGACAAACATACATGGGCGTTTGGTCCACTTGAGTGAGTGTATGACTTCCTGAACTATTATGATTCCATCTACAATCTCCCTTCCCTCCACAAATCCCACTTGTTTAGGGGAAATCAAAGTTGGAAGCAAAGTTTTAAATATATTCACAATCACAAAAGTTATAATCTTATAAATTACATTACATAGTGTGATTGGTTGGTAGTCGTCCAGACTCTCAGTTTTCCCTTATTTTGGTATTAACGAAATAAACGTTGCAATCAGGGTGGGGAGGATGTCCTGCATCCGTCTCGATTATTAAACCACTTCATAAACATCTTTGGCAAGGAAATTCCAGCATTACTGGCAAAAATCTATGGTGAATCCATCCCTATCGGTGCCTTATTTCTTGGCATACTCTTAATCGTTCCCTCTACTTTTGTGAAAGATGTCACTTGTATTAGTGCATTATTTTTCTCCTCACTGATTAATTTATGGATTTTGTTTTACAATTGTAGGCGCAAAGCCTGAAAATTATGGTTTTGATTTACTCCCAGACCAAATACCAACAAATTAATTTACCAACTCTCATTCAATGTCATGCCGCATCAAGTGCCTCCCACCATCTTTTTCGGTGATGGAGAAAATTCTATTGCGCAGGCAATGTTGAATCATTCCATTGTGAAAAAAATGGTGTTACATTTGCCTTCCTTCAAACACTGAATTGTAGACTTTAGTTTCCAAAGTATCTCCTCCCAATTCTTCCTTTCCTCTAGTTTTACCATGACATCCGCTTCCTCGACAGCTAACTCCCTGGATCTTCCCTCCCAAATGATCCTTTATTGGATTGAAGACATCTTATTTTCCAGCTCCCTCTTGTCCTTAAAGATATTTCCAAAAATATCTAATTCCAATTTTTGATACCATAATTTAGTTGCTTTCGTTTCAATTGGAACCTTCTCATCTTAGTATTTCCTTCTACTACAATTTCCTCCCACCAAGTTTGAAGGAGATCTATAAAGTATTTTGATTGAAACCAAAAAATTTCAAAATGAAAAGGTCTATTTAATAGTGGTTATTTGATATCTATTTCGAGTCTATCTGGCTAATGGTTTGATCCCATACATGGTAAAATATCATCTTCTATATATAAATCTTTTTGTATAAGATTTGCCAAAACCAAGAACCTGTCTAGTCTAAAAGCCATCTGGTTCCATATACTACTGAGAGAAAAATGTTCTCGTCAATTCCTACATATTGAAAACTACTTGTTAGGATTCGATCATATGAAAACTATTGTTGGAAGAGTACCAGTTGAGGATTCCACCAAACAGATAGGCCTCCTGTAGTCCCCAAGGTCAATATAGACATATGTTCACAACATTTCCAACAAAAGTGTATAATGTTTTGCATTCTCTCCCTGTCTAATTTTGTTTCTTGTAAAATTACAATGGCTAGATTCTCCTTTTTAATATGATCCCTAAGGTAATGTTGTTTACCTTAGCTATTTAGCCCTCTAATATTTGATGATGATATTTTCATTGGTACTGTGCAAATATTTTACAAACCCTTTGCTAGGCCAGTGATCTCCTGTTCTGAGATACTTTAAGTATTCCCCATCTATTTCTGAGAATTTCATTTTGGTTTGGTAATATTCTTCTTCTATTTTTTATGCAATTCTTTCGATAAAATTTCCTTTCCTTTTTCTTTAAATTATTGGAAAGCTTGTGTTATAGGGTCACCTGGGAAAATCCATTTTTTTTTACTTCCAATGAAGGTAAGCATGGGAGTACCTTTCCTTATCCTCATTTGGAAGAACAAAAAGGTACTTCTCATCCCATTTGTTTACCATAGTGACCAATGTTTTCTCTTCTTTCGTCAAGTCTATGATTTTATGATAAAAGAGAGGAACCACTTTCGCAAACCTTGGAAAGGCAAGTAGATCAAACTCTGTTTGCATATTTTCCTCCTCACCCAAGTTACGTTTCAAGGCCCCCTTATCCTTAGTATTCTCCGAAGGAACAATATCCATTTGGGTCACATCGAATTCTTGATTGTGTTCCTCCGCATAGAAGGATTTATCGCCCTTCGTTCCCCTTATGTTAAAAGGAATTCAACTCCTTTAATTTCACTGCCAATTATCAACTTTATGAACCCATCATTCATCATCGAGCTTCCTGGGGGTTGTTCATTTTTCTTCAAAGGACACTCATGAAATAAATGGCCATATTTGTGACATAGTCTACATCGGAACAACATATGTTCATATTCTAGGGGTTGCTTCTAGATCTTACCTTGAGAATCAAAATCAATGGATTCTGGTTGGGGTTGTGAGATGTTCATATAAATACACAACTTGGGATATGACATATTCCTCCCCCTTTTAGTCACCTCTTAAACATTCACAAAATATCCCAGAGCCTGACCTATGCCTTCAAAGGTCTCTGGGAACCAGAATTCTTCTGGTAAAGAGTATAATCTAACCCACACCGGTACAGTCATGAATTCCTAGTTATTTGGATTAAAATAGGCTTCCTAGTTCCTAATGTAAAGTCCTGCATTATTGAGAAAATACGACCCTCCTTCAAAAATATGTTCCTTATCTTCCAAGTTGGAAACGATAACCGTGAAAAACCCTTTCAGGCCTATTCACAGATCAACCTCTCTCTTAGGGTGCTAATAATCTTGTATCCAACATCTGATCTCTCTTTCTATCTGCCAGATACCAATAAAATTACAAATAAATGCATGATCTCACATCCTCTTTCTCCGAGTTTCCAAAATATTGACAGGAATGGTGAACTTAGGGTTCTGTGAGGCTTTGGGGATGCATTTTCCTCACATCCCTCTTTGCCACAAATCCCCCATTACTGGTGTTTGTTGCAATCATGATGTATCGATGCCTTCCTCCCCTCTATTTACCTCTTCATCTCCTTTACTAGATAATATATTCTGGAAGGAGAGGGAAGCCCCTCCCACCTTTGACGACATTACGCAGGGAAACCCTTCTTTTGCAAAAAACTTCATATATCCTATCTTCCATTACAGTTTAGGCTAATTATACCATACAATACTCGTTAAAGACTTAGAAAAACCTCATTGCGGTGTTTCTGTAAGTGAGGAAAATATATTCAGGTCCCCTGAACTTTTCTTATTACCATAAATGGTATATTTTCTCCTTCCACCTCTTTATAGAGTTGAACCTTATGTGATTAGTTTTCATTGTCTCCCCTAGACTAATTCTCGTAACGACATCCGCCACGAACAGATAAATTAACTTAAGGATTTTATGTGTAAATGACATCATAGGGATGGTCCCTACATAGGGGTTCGATTCGATGTTATTGTATTTTGTTCCATATTTAAGCAAAACAAATAGAAATGGGAAGTTAGAGATAAAAACGAAGGGGGATAAGATTTTGTAGCATATTTACAAGCCACAAGTCTTAGGTAACTCCATTTAGAGTGCCTCTTTCTTTGTATCTACATATTTTTCCATACTAAAGACAGGAAAAAATGAAACCCCACCTTCTGGTTAGGTTTTCTCCTGAAAGGGTTTCTTTGGAAAAAATTGTGCTTATATTGGTTGGTGTGTGTATTTCTTTTCACTCTATATTTCTCACATTTCAGCTAATTAATTTCTAAGCATACAGAAAATAAATAAAAAATATGATACCTAAAAGGAATTAACATTTATAGTAAATATTTTAGTATTTTATCAAATATATGTGATGAATTATTCCAATAAAATAAACATGACAATTTACTGATCATCCCCCCTAAACTACTAGTGGCTTCTTTACTTCCACACATTACATTGATCAATTTAACGTATATGTAATTGTATGTTACTTCATATCTAATGGTCATTTCTTAATGTTCATAGATAGGATTTTATCACCATTCTTCCCATCTTCAAGATGAAACATCCTTAAAGAAAGACAATGCAATGACCATTAATTAGGAGTTACGCCCCACAATCATCTTGAATCCATTTTATATTTGAACCCATAATTTATATGAAGTAGAATTGCATTTTCAAATTATGCCATTATCGCCAAGTTGTTATTTTCATTAACTATATCAAAATAGTCTATTACAAAAACACGTATAAAAGACAAATAATACATAAAATACCAAAATATCTTTGTCCATGCAAACTAAAAGATTTTATATTAACATTATCAAATATATATCGGCATAAATTCATTTATCTTTAATAGATTATTTTTTTTACTACTTACTACACATTATTTATTTGTATTATTAGTCCCTGCCATCTGGCAATGGCCAGGGACTATTGTAATCGTTCCGGTCGACTTAACATTAGTTCGGTGCTCTTATACCGCCCTTATCCTAAAGTCTTGTGACCTGTTCTCTGCAGTTAACCAAAGTCGATTCCGCCGTTCGCCTTTGTCATCTTATTTGGCCTCTTCCCGAGGCGGAAGAGGCCGGAGCATATGGTAAAATGATATTTAGCCACTATCATCTGTGCTTGACTGTGTGCGGTTTACTATTAATGCTGGCATTAATTTGTTAACCTTTAATGTTAAGTCTACCACCGGTTCTTCACACTCAGCCTTAGTTATTTAACGCCATGGGTTGGTCCGGTGTTTGACGTGGGTTGGTGTGATTCAGGGGTTATGGTTAACATTTGTTGCGCGTAGACATTCCATTCCTTCCAGGTGACATTCTACATGCAGCATGGGGCTACGTGTAGCGTTATTTTCTTCTTATATAATGAGCGTTATACATGATTTGGTCATTACGGCTTGTTATTTCGCGCTTCGGCTCCAGGTACTGTTTATTACCAGAGCCCTGTGCTGTAGGATACTACTGAACATTGCTTTGTTTACAGTTTTTTGGCCTGTAAGTTCTGAATTTTTTTACAGGTACCTTTGTCTGGCGTGTTGGTTTTGTGCCACTTTTCCGTTTTGGAAGCTGGCTTTGGGCTTTGTGTGAATTTCCTGTTTCACTTTTTCATTTTGGAAGCTGGCTGTGGGCTTGCTTTGTGGATGTCTATGTATCTGCTTTCCCGTTTGGAAAGTAGCTTTGGGTTTTCTAGGATCTTTCCTATCAATAGATTCTCGCATTGTGAGTTCTGTAAGTAGATGTATGAGGCCTTTATAGTTATGCCATGCCAGTGAAACAGCTACTGTAAAGCTACTGCAAAATTTCAAGGTTTCGACCTTGAATGACTAAGGTTCTCCAATTGTTGTGTTTTCCCATCCAGCTCTTTTGAAATCTCAGTGGTTCTTTTGCAGCCTTTGTCATGAGACTTAACTGTCTGTCTTCGCCTCCACTGCTGTTGAAATAGAGTATAATAGTCTTTGTCTCTGCTGCCTTTTGGGCTACTGGTGCTCTTGGTTGTGCCTTCCCTGCTATACACTTTGCATTGCAATCAAATTCAGGGTTCAGTTAAGCTCATTATAAAGCTCTGTAGTTTTTGTCTTAGAATTGGTCAATGGTCTTCACAGAGACCTGCTATCACCTTACACCTTATCAATATTAGCATGATAAATTTCTACTCTAATAGACAATAAATCACTTAGCTTTGTCGACTCAGGCTTCTACATATATATCATATCCAGAATCTTATGTTTAACAGGCAATGAGGCTTTCATGAATGGCAGTTGATATGCTTAGTCTATGTTGAATGGCTCTATATCTCCTATCCTTCATATGGCCTTGTCCAATTCAAAAGGAGAAAACTTACAACAGCCAACAAGCAATTGCTGCAATCTAGTGCCATGAAAAAGAATTAGTCTACTACAGAGATCTATCAGTGGAAGTTGATATGCTTGGTCTGTGACTCTATGTTCATTGCGTTGGGCCCTTTAGACATCATTGCATTTTGCAAATATATTCACAAAAATTATCATTAACAATATATTAAAACTCAAAGCAACACTCAGATAAAAAATATGCGGAACTAATCACTCTAAGAAAAATTCAATTCCTGTAAATTAGCAACAAACTCCAAAATATGAGCACAGAAAAAATTGTGTTGTTGCAATTCTAATAAGTAGACAAATTTTGATCAGATAAAAGCATTGATCAGATTTTATAGCCATTTTATGCTAAATTTTTGGCATGTTTGGCGTGTAGGTTTGATGAAATAAATGTTGCCATGTTATTGTCCTCGATCTCCTCTATCCAATGAGGTATCATGGGCCTGCTTTGTGCCATGTAGCCCAAGGTATGGTCTCTGAAAATCAATGACTCCGTAATTGTTGATCAATTCGTAGGAGAATTCCATCTGCTGATTTAAATGCCTAAAGAGTTGTTTTTATATAATTTTATGGATTTACTCTAATGTGTATTAAAATAAAAAGACCATGAACTCTGCTATACACTTTGCATTGCAATCAGATCCAATCAAATTTAGAAGGCTTTGTCAGAAACTTTTGCGATCTAATTCAGAAGGCTCTATCTTATTCAGCAGAGTCATTTGTCAAACCTTAACAAATCCATAATTCACAGGTTCAAATTCAGGGTTCAGTCACTTTCCTTTTAAGGAGCTTACGGGCACAGTCACAGGTTTCAACTTGCTGCAGGGACTCGCTGCGTCGCAGCTACCCTTGTTTAGTTTAGTTTTTTTTTATATCCATATAATATTATTTATAGTTGTTTTTATATAGAATTTAGTTGAATTATATTGATATGTGGCCATGTTTTTGTTATTGTAAATTAATTTAAATGTTTTCTGGGATGTTAGATTTTGAATGTTTTGTAGAATTGTTATTGGATATGAAGTAATTGCATAATTGAAGCACTAAAGATGGATGTGAATGTTACTAAAGTTTTTAATGAAGATATTTCATTTCAGGTGTAGTTGCATTTCCAAAGGAAAAAGGTGCCTTTATTGAACATGAGGCATCAAAAATAACTAACTACACTCAACGATCCTTACACTAAGTTGAGAATCATCAAATAAACACTTCAATGAGATATGAAGAGTAGATAAATGGTGACAACTATAATAATGGAGTTATTAAAAATACTATTAAAAATACTACACAAGATTTTAATACTTTAGATTCCATATTGTTGATGGGCTATTAGTTACGTAATATAAAGCTCTAGTTCAGGATCTAAAGTGCTCACCTCTTATTAATATGCGGAGTTCACTACCGAATTATAATTTTAACCTAGAGGGAAATATTTATTATCAAATTTACAAGTGAAGAGATTTTTTTTTAATGTTAAAGAAATAAAAAATAATTAAAAACCTATATTTCATTTGAAAAAAAAAATTGAGAATACAATATTTTCGTTCCATGATAACTTATTAAAATAATATCTTAAATATTTAGATATTTCCTTTATGAACATTAAACACTCAAATATGAAAATATTGACCAAAACATTAAAGTAAATAGATTAAACAAAGTAATTTGACCTGAGTAGAAAATACATTGCATTGATTCACTAAATTGGAAAGAGCCCCAAACTAATCAAAGCACTAATTAATTAGAACTACAAAACTAATTAACTAAAGTAAATTGATTATAACTAAAAATATTGTTTATTCATCCATAATGTCACAAACTAGAAACAACATTGGTATATAATCCATAGATAAAGTCATGGAATCCTACGTGAGGGATAATGTCCCCGAGTCTATCTAAGATATTTATGTTCCGACTTCCACATAACAAGTCCATAGATGAATTCTCTCTAAGAAAATATTTTATAGACAAATGGTTCATATATGTTCGACTTCCACATAACAAGTCCATAGATGAATTCTCCCTAAAAAAATATTTCGATAGAAAAATGGTACATATTTTGGTCACTATACTTGCATTACGAATATGGTTGGGTAGGGAGAGGGAAATGTCTAAAATTTTGATGTTTGTACTAAGACATGCAAAGGAGTGGTTCATTGGTGGAAGACTACAAGCATATTGAAACGAAAAAAAATTGTATAACAAAAATAAAAAATAAAACTTAATGGTGGGTTGTTGTAATAAAAAGAATATGATTTATAAATTTCCATCAATATTTTATTGGACAGTTCATCACAATAGATCTACTAAAATATATTAAAAAATACAAAATATATATTATGATGGTTTCTTTCTACTTACATTTATGGATCTGTTAATTATTTTTTATTGTGTATGCATGCAAATTATAATTATGCAGAAAATAAAGAACAATGAAATAAAACTCACAAACCTGAAATTAACACAATATCTAATCTAGGAAATCCTTTTGGGAGAAAACCTAGTTAGAAGATGAGGTCGCTCCACTCTCTTTGAATGGAAAATGACTGAAACTACAAAAAAATGAGATTTGCGGCTTGTGGGATGCTATAGTGGACAAATCCTAAATATTTTTTCTCTCCCCATCCACTCTTGGCTATTGTGATCATATATGGAACAGAATTCACACCACTAGAATAAAACCCATTTTCTCCTAATGGCCCTATAACACAACTTGATAGCCTACTAGTGGCTAGGTTTGACTCCAACTATTAACTAGAGTTATAATATGGACTCTTCTAGAATATTCTTCATCATAATCACTTGTATAGCCCGTTTTCCATGAATAATGGGGGATGGCATAACATCCTACCAAATCAACTTTCAAGTGACGTAAATTTTGCATATAGACTACAATTAAGGTGATTCTTATGCTATTGGAAATACATATGCATGTAGAATAGAAGATATCACGCTAAAGTGGCAAGTTTTACCTCCAAAAATGGGAATTTGATGCATCAAACTAGTCCAGGCATGTTTTAGACCCTAATTTTCCAAACCTGCTTCTGTAGATAAAAATGACCTTATGAGATAATTCCTCCACATTTTCCACTATAAGAGCATCGATATGGACAAAAAATAATATAATGATCAAATCTAGAACACATATTCCCATTTTTGGGGGATTATTGTCCCAAAAAGGTTTTACTAAATGAGGTGCGGAAATTTTTCCTCCACCTTGAATCTCTTGAGTGTACCATTTAGCTTTTCCTAGAAGCTGTTTTTCAACCCAATCTGCTAAAGGTCATGTTGCCCATATCTTGAAGTTCTTGGACCTCTTCTACAAAACGATATCCTATGTCAACTCTTCCTAAGAATCTAGTGCCAAATCCTCTATAGAAGGTATGACTTGTTCCTCTTTTTGATATGGCATGGAAGGCTCATAGAGTTTCAAATTATTTACATTCACCACTTAGTAAATGTGCATATATGGGGGTAGAATTAATCTATAGGAACTATCCCCCACATTTTCCATTATCTAATAATGACATATTTTAGAACCTTGATTTTATTACTAGGACCTTGTAGCCTCTCCTTGTTCAAATGTAACCATACTCTGTCTCCCATCTTATGCGATCTCTCTATTTTGTGTTGATCACATATCACCTTGTATTTTCCTGTGAATTTTGCAATGTGTCACATACTCATAGATGGATCTGATTGATCTTCTCAATAATTTTTTCTTCCCTTAAGGCATCCCTTGTAAGATCCTTCCTCACTCCTCCTTGTTGTCCACATTCAACATCCAAGGGTTGAGGTGGAAAATATCCAAAGAAATTTTCAAATGGGGACTTACTAGTAGAAGTGTGGAATGATCTATTATAAGAGTGTTGTATATATACCATATTTTTGTTCCAAGTCTTCGAATGCTTCTGATTGTACCCTCTCAACTATTGACTACTTTCGCTTTCCCATTTGTTAGTGGATGGAATGTTGTAGACATATTTAACTTTGTGTCCATATTCTCCCACAATGTAGTCCAAAATGCACTAAGAAATAGTATGTATATGTTTGAAATAATTCTCCTCGATATCACAAAGTGCATCTAAACCTTTCCAAAGAAAAATTTCACTGCTTCTTATGTGTTGATGGTTCTTTTCATAGGGTGTTAGAACATGTATCTTTCTAAAGTTGTCAACTACCAGAAATAGGTAATCATGCCCCTTGCTAGTTGTTGGAAACCATCCCACAAATTCAATGGAAATGATTTCCCAAGGACAAGTGGGTATAGGAAAGGGATGATATAGACCCTATTTCATGTTACTAGGCTTGTTGGTACAACAAGTCATGCATCCTCTTATGAACCGAGCTACCTATTCTTGCATCTTGGGCCAATATACATACCTTTGCAAGTTGGCCACTATCTTCCCTACACCAAAGTTCTTTGCAACCTTGGAGGTGTGAGTCTCTCTAATAAGCTATAGTTGATCACCTTTAGGAACACATAATTTATCTATCATTTAGAGTAACTTGTCGTAGGGATGGTATTCAACTGTTTTGTCACCATCGTGCACATGTCTCTAGCTCTACAACTACTGAAACATCTCCTTGTAGTTAATATGTCCTTGAAGTTATTATCGTGCACATGACTCTAGTTTTACAACTACTAAAGCATATCCTTAAAACATCATGGGTGAAAGGATCCATGTGCATTAAGGCTTCCAAAGTTATTATCTTTGAAAAGGGGGGGCCTTGAAAGCATTGTTGGGCATGGAATCCCCCCACAACATGTTTTGGGGCTCAAAGCCCAAGTTTTGGTCAAGTGTATTGTAAAGACAATGTGAATTACAGGCACAAAGCGCGAAGTATAGGATGAGTCATAACGCTGTCCACCCTAAAGTATTGTAATGTAATGTAAAGTCATGTCGGCCTACCCATGGTCTGCGTACCATGGGATTGTATAAATAGAGCGAGGCTCTAAGTCGTAAAGAGAGTGAAGAATAAGGGAGAATATGAATCGTTCGAGCATAGAGTAAGAATCTAAGTGTATTGGGTTGTAGTAGTAGGAAGAGGCTCTATAGCTGAGTGCGCAGAGGCCTAGTAGAGTCCACAGCTAAGTGTGCGGACCCTTTCAACTGAGTGCCCAGGGCAATGTCGAGTCTGTAATCTTGATCGAAGAATAATAAAGAGAAGTTGATTCCTATTTCTGTGCATCTGCTTGTGCATTGCCTTATTTACATTTATACTGTTTTATTTATCGCGCACACTGATATGATTGCTGAATATGTTGTAATAATCATTAGTCTTACACCAATAAGTTAAGTAATTAGGTAATAACAGATCAAATAGCAAGGGACTTGGGTATTATATGGGTTGCGCCCCGAGTAGGGCTGCACGGAAGCAACATCATAGGTTGCGAAGGAATAACAAGTGCACGTAGCGACGTGTGTGCAGGGTCAAACCGCGGACCTCCAAAAGCTCATCAGACATCCCCAGGGTGCAGAAACCTAGTTCTAGCACCCTCCCATACTACTTCGGGTGAGACCTCAGTCTGCGCTCCACGGATTGTTGCCGAAAGGGCCAGTAGTACTAGGATTTGCTTGGCTAAATCACCTCTGAACCTGGGTCAGGCCCATACAGGCCAACAAGCATGTTGTCCAACTTGTTTGTGCATCCCTTCTTATACTTGATAACTAAATGAAAGTATTGTAAAAATCCCATCTAATTGAAATGCTTGGTTTGTTATAGCTTACTCAAATTCTGCAGGTATTGTAGTGGTTGGTGATGTATTTTGATTACTATATTCATAAATTCCACTAGGGCATAAATATCCTTGTCGTAGGTGAGTTATTTAAGAACTACCTCATGAAATAATTCATAATGGTAGCATACATGCATTCCTCTTGACATCAAGACCGCTCGCATAACATATCCACTCACATTTGTCTTTAATTTGAAGGTATGCTACAATTTCAGTAATTCCAGAACTGGTGCTTAACCAATATTCTTATTTAACTCTTTAAAGGCCTGCTGTTGACCATTCCCCCATCGGAAAATATTACCACTAATTATTATGGCACGTAGTGGTGTTGCTACTTTTGAAAATGAGGCTATGAATTTCCTCGGATACAATGTTGCCCCAAGAAAAATATTGACCTCATAAAAATTATTAGGAACCAACCACTTCATGATGACTTCCATCTTGGCAAGATATTACTTGATCTCTCCTTCACCTATCACATCCCCATATACACCAAAGGTTGATATGTAAACTCACACTTCTTGAAATTTGCTAGCAGTTTTTGCATCTTTAATATGTCTAGGGCTCATGCCAAATGTGAGATGTGCTCCTCCCAGGTAGAACTATAGACAGGTATATCATCCAAATATATAATAACAAATGAATTTATAAAATGCCACAATATATAATTCATTAAACTCATAAACATAATTGGTGCATTGCATGGGCTAAATGACATGACTAACCACTCATACAAAACATGCCTAGTTTTGAAGGTGGTCTTCTATGTATCGTCTTCTCTGACTCAAACCTGGTCATATCAAGACTTTAAGTTCATCTTGGGGAAGTATTTTACTTTATGAAATTGATCCAGTAGATCATCTATCTTGGGTAGGGGGTACCTATTCTTGAGGGTCAAACCGCGAACCTCCAGAAGCTCATCAGCCATCCCCAGGGTGTAAAAACCTGGTTCTATCACCCTCACATATTACTTCGGGTGAGACCTCAGTCTGCGCTCCGCGGACTGTTGCCGAAAGGGCTAGCAGTATTGGGATTTGCTTGGCTAAATCACCTCCAAACCTGGGTTAGGCCCATACAAGCCAACAAATGGTTCCATTGCCAGGATTGAGATCTTCATAACGGATGTCTGATGTCGTGCCACTGGAATCCAATAAAGAAAGAAATTGAAGAGTGGTTGGACAAGAATATTCACGAGTTCGCGACGTAGGAAAATAGAAATCCGCGAGTATATAAGGAACAGTGGTTGGAGCACTACTTGTATATAGAAATCCACAAAATTTTCTTTGCATCCTTTCCTTCTGAGCTGTATGAGTGGATCGTGAAGTTAGCAGACTACCAGGGAAGGTGTAGGCTCGAAAAACCAATAGTGTGGACTCTGGAATTAGTGCGCAGGCTAGAAGCATCAGGAGATAAGATCGCACGAGCTATGGACCATTGGCTCGAGCGAATAATAGGAGGATTTATCACTGAGTTTATGGTAGACACGACCGTCAGCTATAGTGAGGCAGAGCGATGTTTCCTCAAGGGACCGTGAAGTAAGTATATTAAATATTTGAACACTTGGATTAAGATGCTATTGTGTGAAAATCGGGTTATGCGAATAAATTAATGTTCAGAGCTACACGAAGTGGGAATATGTACAGAATCAGAGGTAGCAAAGACTTAGAAACTAGTCCCTTAATTTCACACTCGTGGGAGAGCAAGCAAGAGCTTGTGAAAGTTTCTCCGAGAAGTGTGGTCAGTTTGATAAGGCAACGAATTCTGCGTTTACCACCTCCACCCGCACTGCCACCCGTCTCACCCTCCTCACCTCCATCTCCACCCACCCCACCTCCGCCACCACCACAGTTCAGTATGGAAAGTGCATTCAAACTACCGGTATTCAGAGGAGTGGGGAATGAAGATCCAAACCAATTCTGGTTCGTAGTAAGAGCAGTATGGAAAGAATAAGGTGTCGTGGATGACAATATTAAAAAGGCTACGCTGGTGAGCGTTTTGCAGGATCGCACATTAACATGGTATATCAAGCATTCTAATGACCACCCAAACGTAGGAATCGCAGAGATCCAGGCCATGCTGAACATGGAATTTAGCAGGCCAAAATCATAAACACAATCAATCATTGGGTTTAAGGAGATCGCGATGCTCCCGGGCAAGACCTCCTGGGATCTGGACCAAAGGCTGAAGAGTACGATTCGTGAAGCCAATATGACATTGATAGATGGACAACATCGTGCATGGTTTGTGGCATCACTTACGCCACACTTAAGGATGGCATTGTCACAGCAAAAACTTTCCACCCAGGCCAAAGTGTTGGAGATGGCAATGAGATTACATGAGACCCCTATACAAGACCCTGGGTTGGGAGTCCAACAAATCCACATGCAACTACTGAATCTGTGTTTGGAAATGAAAATATTGAAACACGATAGGACACCTTGGTCGGAGGCGTGCGAGGAAGTATGGTGCATAAAATGCAAAGGCCAAGGGCACAACAAGGACCACTATCCAGTGTTCGCAAACTACTTGGCAGGAGGAGGGTCGATGCCATTAAGACCTGAGGCATAGGTAGGGCTGAGCATGGCGCCTGCATTATGGTGTGCAATCTATCAGATAGGAGGAAAACACACTATAGATAACTGTCATCTATTGCATAAGTATACGTAGACGTCCCAACAATTGTTTTGTAATTTCTGTAGGTCAGTAGGCCATGATGAACGCACTTGCCAAAGCCATGAACTAATGATGGATCAGACACTTGCCTACAAGGTGCAGACAAAAACGTGAGCCCTCGACCCAAATCCAGGGATGGTGTGCTAGATTTCAGGGGCGTTGTCAAGGTTGAGGCGGATTGGGACTAGGAAGGGATCGCAGACAACTAATTTGTTACAATTGCAGAGGGCCAAGGCACTATACCCATGATTGCAGAAACCTAACAACAACATCATGTTGGTACTGTACTTAGTTTGATCATGAGGTAGAAGACTGCCCTTCGCTGATAGCGAGGATGTGCAAAAAGGGGGTACTCCAGCCCCCTCCGACTCAGAATTTGCAGATGATGAGGTCTGAGCCGCGCGAAGAAGACCTGAATGTAAACGTGATGCTCAAGAGCAGTATGACCACGGGAGATGATAAAGGGAAGCAGCCAGAAGAACGTGTGTGGGTTTGCAAGGCTCCTACAAAGGAACTCGAATTTGATTTAGAATGTGTGAAGGAGAGATTCATGGAAGTTAAGAAGAGCTTCACAGAGGCCTCCACTTCAGGTAGTAGGGATCAACTAGAATGAGGGATGAATCCTTCAATACTCACTACCTTTCTAGAGACATGCATGAAATTGTTGCGTGACAATAAGGAAAATCGAAGGACTATAGGAACTTATTACTAGGTGCGTGGGGTCAGGAGAACTACATGTGGTCCTAAATATTGGAAAGCATGCATTGCGCACAGAAAGGGAAATGAGGTTGATTACACAAATCGACGAGTAAGAAATGGACTAGGTAATCCTGGATCTAGGTTCGGACGTGAATGTACTACCAAAGAAAACATGGGAATGCATGGGCAGACCCGCACTACAATGGTCCCCTATTCAATTATGAATGGCGAACCAACAGAAGATTTTTCCCATGGGAAGATTGCAAGGGGTAACAATAGATATTGAAGGTGAGAGCGCAGGCGGATTTTGAAGTGATAGAGATTGTCGATGACAGTAATCTCTATCCCACACTACTAGGAATAGACTGGGCCACCGATATGAACGGAGTCATAAATATAAAGAAGTGCAAAATGATCTTTGAGAAAAATTCACTACGCATAGTAGTACCGCTAGATCCAACCGAAGAAGCGCGACACACTGAACCGGTGTGCGAGGATGATAGTGATGATGATCTTGGTTGTATTTACAAGATAACTGCATGAGAATAGGATTGGGTGAATCCGAATGCAGATCGAAGGATTTCGTGGGAGCGCAAAAGCTCCTGCACTTCAGATTTAGACGAACAAGTAGAATGATGGCAGAATCGGCTGCACGAAGTAACAACGCTGAATTGCAACATGATTATTAGATCATTGCGTTGTGTGACAACATAGGCAAGGGAGCTGCTGACATATGATGGATTAACAATGGTGGATGAATTTCTGAGAAAATTTAAAGTGTAGTACCAGAACAACAACGATTTGATGCTCTGAAATGGACACTACGCGCAATGCCCGCACGATGGTGGGGTACGCATTAAGGAAATTTTGATGACTGGTGCAGATGCAAAAGGATGATGCGCCTATGTTTTTGAAAAACCCAGCTTCGAATGAAAGCCAATCAGTAGGGGTGGAACAACTTGCACACCACCTTCCCGATGGGTACATACATATGGTGTACAACCTGCACAAGCACACACCACCCCCAGAATAGAGAATTGGAATGTAGCAGTAGGAAATGTAACGCATGCTATCAATTCTCCATGACGAAGCATTCGATAGGGTGTGTGGAACACTGAACAAGGTTCACCAGGCGAGATGAACTGATTGGGACCCGCGCGTGCCAGCAGTTCGATGGGCCTATAGGACCATGTGCAAAACCCTGAATGCAGAGATGGTACCAAAGGTGTGGAACATAGTAGAGACCGTAATTTCTGAAGAGAATACAAAAAGGAATCCATACGTAATGGATCCCACAATTGTGATAGTGCACGATGACTAGGACAAAGAAATCACACATCTACGCGAGGTCGAACATATAAGGATTCAGGAAGCCATTCGGTGAGGGAACCTTAGACTTCATGAACTCAAAAAGGACTGGGTATGATTGAGGAAGAAAATAATTTTGATGGACGCTGAGATCAAGAGGCTAGAAAACGAGATCACGCAAGCATGTCTCCTCGATAAACCAACGATGACAAATCAAGATACAGATGATCATACCACTGCATTAGAAGATTGTCGCTGAGAATTTCTGACTCTGCTACCATGGCTACGACCGTACCTTACCAAACGCAGTAACCAGGGGAGAACACTACATACAGTAGAATGCGCGGCGCCGGATATCACGAAGGCAATTGAGGAATTTCTGCAGACTATGCTGAAAGGTGAGTTGAAGTCTCACACAGGTGGTATGGCCACCTGACTATTCGTAGGCAGCACAACCTCAGTGCTCTAGGTAGTTGAAAGAGAGCATGGGACTATAAAAGAGTTTATTTGGGAGGTGTGCGATGGGGGAGGTGCGCGCAGAATCAACATGTCACAACGGTCATGACCGCGCACGGGAGGCTGCGCTGCCATGCGGGTAGGCTGGGAAGTGACCGTTGGTGTCACTATTCATGACAAGATGTTCGATTTAAGGCAAAAGGGAGCAGGTGAAAGGCATTTAAGACACGAATTAAGGGCAAGATTTGAATTTTGGGGCAATCTACTGCCAAGAAAGCATTGGTGGCCTAGAATTGGGGGGAACGGTTAAATCTCAATTCAAAAGAAGCTATAAAACTCGAGGGGCTAACCACGAGAAAATACTTGTTCATTTGAGATTTGAGCAGTTGATTAGAGCACTTAGTGTTGAGCGCCAAGAAAGATTTAAGCCCTGAAGTTCGAAAATGACCACAAACAACTCAAACAGGATGACAACTACTAGGAGAGGTTTGGGCTCTACAGAAGGAACCACCGATGAGGCCGCGTAGAACCCCATGGTACATGATGTTCCCGAAGACACTGGGGTCGCATCGGAAATCCCAAAATCACCTTGGATGTCGAGGCCCAAGAAAGACAAGCAGGCAGCGAGACCAGTTCGGATGTCTTAAAGGAATCCGCAGTTCGATAAACTCTCAATAGAAGGAAAGGACATGGTTTTCACCATTGAGACAAATGATGAGGAGGAGGACCTACAGCCTCTCGTCGATGAGATAGAGGAAGCAGAAGATATGGAAAAGGACATTGAGCCGGTGTGCTCTGCAGCGAAATTGCCAGAGTACATCCCTTCGCGGAAAAGGAAAACTAAGATACCAAAGGACCTGGATGCCACTAAGAGCGCACTCCATACCCTGATCCTCCCCAATGAAATTGCGTTTAAGGGATCACACCTGGGTTGCGTGCCCACAATGAAGTTTGAAGATTGGGACCTCGTGGATAGCGAGAAGTTCCCACACTTAGAGATAGAAAGCCTCATGAAGCAGAGCACTGAGGGGCTAGTCACAACACTAGAGCCACAGAAATGGTTGTGCGGTGTGGAGAAGGCTAGAATACTTCATCTACTGTGGATTCCACACTTTCACTGCATGCCTATCACTATTTTCATCATTAGGCAGCTGCTTTTCCTGGTGCACAATGGGTACTTATGGCTGGAGGAGGCTATTCCTATCATGGCGGACCTCATCCATAGAATTTCCCGACTCCCCTATAAGGGAAATGACCCCGCGGCGATAGCAGGAGAAAGCGGAGATTTGGTGCTTGTGGAGGCCATGAAGAAAAAATACAAGCTTGAGAAGAAAAAGAGGGGTTATGTAATCAACAACATCAAAGATAAAGGGCTGTGCGTAGCCACCCAACTCCTAGCCAGGAAGGTAATGAGAAAATGCCGCAGCGATGAGGTACCAGTGCCAGTAGTTACGTTGGCCGAACAGTGTGCAAATTGGGTCCAATTCAACTGGGTCGAGTTCCTTTGCGAGGAATTCTTGACCAACTGCAAGGAAGCCCAGGGGCAGGCCAAGACCTTCGACTATGTGTGGTTGCTCTTGTCCATTTTACTGGTAATAGGGGAATTGCCCAAGGACAATCAGTTCCCTAGCATTGAACAGGACTTAACAGAGGCTGCAAAGTACGCGTTGCTCTGGGCCACCAAGGACACAAATTGGATTCGCGAGACAAAGATCTTCTGGGTGCTGATGGAGGCAAGCATCCAGATGTGGATCAATAGACGACCGCACCTATTCCCCACAGTGCACAATAGTCTGTGGAGCTTTGCAGAATTCAAGGAGGACATGCATAATGTTTACATCAAGGCGTGTAAGGATCTGATGCAACAATGGACCAAGCTCACCTTCATCACCATTGATGATGCAATATTTTCAGTGTTAGAATCATGGCCCCCAAGTGGCGCGCCCCAAATCTGGTGGAGCTGGATAGAACAACAGCACGAAAAAAAAAGGATGAAGCCAAGTTGCGTGTCACGAAGTTGGCTGAGAAAAGGTGCAATGAAAAAGTGGTCGCAGAGGTAAGGGCTGTCCGCGAGGCAGCAAGGGAAACCACGGAGTAGGTAAAGGCCACCGAAGAAGTAGCAGTAGTGCAGGCAACAGGGGCCACCACAATGCAGAATGAGGAGGGCCAAGACTTGTCTACAGGATAGGAAGCAGAGGACACAGAAGAAGGCATAGACCAATGCACAACTTCCACCCAGCTGAAAAGGCCGTGCGTCACAGAGAGATCGGGTCCACGAAAAAGGTCAAGGCATCCAAATTGGCCATCGACCCGATCACGTTAATAAAAGGCAACCTCTATGACATTGGCGACAGGGTTCGGGAGGTCACTATGGAAGCTCTCCAGGAAGCCATGTTGAAGCAGTAGATTATGTTGGGGACCCCCCCATAGGAAGGAACCATAGCCACTTACGACGCAACATGCACATCATCAGTGGAGCAGCTACTACGTGCAAAGATGGCCAACACCATAGTGCTATCGGAAGGAGCGCTAACAACAGAGAACGAGGACGACAGAGCCGCAATGAGTAGGATCAAGGGACATGGCCTTAATTTGGCTGCCCTTCCGTGAGACACATTGTACCAACTGCAGGATGGCATAATAGCAGAGCTCCGCACTAGGGAGGGCCGTGCGATTTAGGTGATGAGAGAGCAAAAGATCAACATCGAATAGCTTAGCCTGTAGCGTGATGAACTGGTGTCACAGAACCAACAGATCGTGCAGATAGTTTATGAAGCATTTTGGTGAGTCCCAGAGTTGTCCATTGCCATAGACCTACCAACAAAGATGCGGATCCACTATCTGGCAAGTGGAGTCAGAAGCGTGCACAAGGAAAGAACGCGAGTGCAGCTGGAGCTGAACCTCCAGATTGCTGAGTTGCGGCTGAAGGCGTAGACTTCCACTCCTCCGGAAGTTAGAGAGCAGCGCATTAGTGCTATTTAAACAGGACTGGAAGAAATTGGATGGGTAGTGCAGGACTGTACCGGTATGTTGGACCAAGCTTTTGACGTCCTCACATCCTTGCAGGAGGACCCCAACATACACTGCCTGGAAATAGAGGCGCGCGAGCTTCAGGAGCAGTATGATAATGTAAGGGGAACAACATAAACAATCATCGTCACTCAATAGCTGGCAAAGATGCAACAAGAAAGGGCACTGAAAGAGCAGGTGGATGCCGCCAGACAGAAAGAGGAACTTCTCAAAGCGCGCATCTAACCATGTATTTATGATGCCTTCACCATTACGGCAGATATTGAGGGAAAGCTCACATAGATGCAGGGACTCTACGCACTAAGGTAGGCAGTTGATCCTCACAAAGAGGCATCAGAAGATCACATGCATCAAGTCTAGCAAACCGCAGAACAGTGCACCATGGACCTCTGAGAAGTACAAGACCAGTTGGAAGGGCTCCACGCTAAGATCGCCACACCAACAGAGCGACTTGAGATGAGTCATGATGATTGTGTTGGGGGCCTGTTGTGCATGGAACCCCCCCACAACATGTTTTGGGGCTCAAAGCCCAAGTTTTGGTCAAGTGTATTGTAAAGAGTCCGCGAATTACGGGCGCGGAGCATGAAGTATAGGATGAATCATAGGGTTGTCTGCCCTAAAGTATTGTAATGTAATGTAAAGTCATGTTGGCCTACCCATGGTCTGCGGACCATGGGATTGTATAAAGAGAGTGAGGCTCTAAGTTGTAAAGAGAGCGAAGAATAAGGGAGAATATGAATAGTTCGAGCATAGAGTAAGAGTCTAAGTGTATTGGGTCGTAGTAGTAGGAATAGGCTCTATAACTGAGTGCGTAGAGACCTAGTAGAGTCCATAGCTGAGTGTGCAGACCCCTGTAGTTGAGTGCACAGGGCGGTGTCAAGTCTATAATCTTGATCGAAGAATAATAAAGAGAAGTTGATTCTTATATCTATGTATCTGCTTGTGCATTTCCTTCTTTACATTTATACTGTTTTATTTATTGCGTACACTGATATGATTGTTGAATATGATGTAATAATCATTAGTATTACACTAATAAGTTAAGTAATTAGGTAATAACAGATCAAATAGCAATGGACTTGGGTATTGTACGGGTTGCGCCCCGAGTAAGGCTGCACGGAAGCAACATCACAGGTTGTGAAGGAATAACAAGTGCACATAGAGACGTGCGCACAGGGTCAAACCGCAGACCTCCAAAAGCTCATCAGCCATCCCCAGGGTGTGGAAACTTAGTTCTAGCACCCTCCCATACTACTTTGGGTCAGACCTCAGTCCTCGCTCCACGGATTGTTGTCGAAAGGGCTAGTAGTACCAGGATTTGCTTGGCTAAATCACCTCTAAACCTAGGTCAGGTCCATACAAGCCAACAAGCATGTTGTCCAACTTGTTTGTGCATCCCTTCTTATAATTGATCACTAAATGAAAGTATTGTAAAAATCCCATCTAATTGAAATGCTTGGTTTGTTATAGCTTACTCAAATTTTGCAGGTATTGTAGTGGCTGGTGATCTATTTTGATTACTATATTGATAAATTCCACTAGGGCATAAATCTCCTTGTCGTAGGTGAGTTATTAAAGAACTACCTCATGAAATGATTCATAATAGTAGCATACATGCATTCCTCCCGACATCAAGACTGCTCGCATAAGATATCCACTCACATTTGTCTTTAATTTGAAGGTATGCTACAATTTCAGTAATGCCAGAACTGGTGTTTAACCAATCTTCTTATTTAACTCCTTAAAGGCCCTCTGTTGACCACTCCCCCACTGGAAAATATTACCACTAACTATTATGGCACGTAGTGGTGTTACTACTGCTGAAAATGAGGCTATGAATTTCCTCGGATACTATGTTGCCCAAAGAAAAATATTGACCTCATAAAAATTATTAGGAACCAACCACTTCATGATGACTTCCATCTTGGCAAGATATTACTTGATCTCTCCTTCGCCTATCACATCCCCATATACACCAAAGGTTGATGTGTAAATTCACACTTCTTGAAATTTGCTAGCAGTTTTTGCTTCTTTAATATGTTTAGGACTCATGCCAAATGTGAGATGTGCTCCTCCCAGGTAGAACTATATACAAGTATATCATCCAAATAGATAATAACAAATGAATTTATAAAATGGCACAATATATCATTCATTAAACTCATAAACATAGTTAGTGCATTGCATGGGCTAAATGACATGAATAACCACTCATACAAACCATGCCTAGTTTTGAAGGTGGTCTTTTATGTATCATCTTCTCTGACTCAAACCTGGTGATATCAAGACTTTAAGTTCATCTTGGGGAAGTATTTTACTTTATGCAATTGATCTAGTAGATCATTCATCTTGGGTAGGGGGTACCTATTCTTGAGCGTATTTTTTTTAATGTGCTATAATCAATACACATCTTCCAAGTCTCATCCTTCTTTGGCACAATGATGATGGATGACCCATATGGTGAGGTACTTGGTCGAATGACACCTTGTTATAGTAGTTGTTGCAATTGCTTCTTCACCTCAATTTCTTCTATAATTGATTTCATGTACAACCCAATGTTCATAAATGGGGACTATGGCAATAGCTAGATCTTGTGATCCACTTCCCTCTTGGGTGGTAGCTCATTAGTCTCCTGGAACACATCCCTATATTAATGTAGAGACTCTTATATTTTATTTTTCTATTTCTTAATACACCCCTCCTTGGATGATTTTTATCTCACTGACTCTTCTACAAACTGATTTTCTCTTATAAATAATAAAACACACTTCTTGCTATAACTGACGAGTTTAGTAGCTTGGTTGGAACTGACCAACAAAATTTTGGACTTTCCTTTATGTGTGTTGATGGTGAAGGATTTTTCATCCTTGATGAGGTGATACTGGTTGGATTTATGCATGAATATTGCAACCTACATGTGCATCTAGGGAATTTTGAACACCACTCCACATATATCAAGGGGAATTACATATAGTTCTTCTTCATTCGTAAAATAAACAACGAAAAAAATACAATTTTTCACTATTTGGTTACCTTTATTTCTACATCCTTATTACCGATCCCAATGGATACGAGATTGGATTATCACAAACTTCTATTCCAATTTGTTGACTAGATTTTTTGCAATGAGATTTTCCTATATGTGATCCTAAGTTAACCATAACATCAATCTTTGTCTTCTTTATATGTATCTTTATATTGAAGAGTCTGGTCTTTTCATGCTCTTCTTGTTCCTAAAGGATATAGATCCACCTTCCTTATGTATTGATGTACATATGATCTTCTCATCCACATCTAAGTTTCTTTCAACCTAATTACTCAAATCCATGTCCATGATATTTTTCTTCTTATTATCTTTCTTTTTGTTCTTTAGGTTGAAATTTGGATGTAACATTCAACACTTCTCCTCTATATGACCGCCAATATTATAATGGTTGCTGGGATATTTGTAATGTTGTCTTCTTGCACTTTCTCCCTTTCCACTTCTTCTTCCCCTCCTTCGAAGCATCTTAGTGCTCCTTCTACCTCAATTCACTTGATTTCCCTTTATTCAAAAGAATAAAAGAACGAAAACTACCAAATCAGGAAACTTAGGAACAACTTCAAGTCCTCCTCCTGAATCTGATCAAATAGAATCATTTTTCCCTGTAAGTACCAAACCCAAGTTTACATCTACTTTTGTCGCTCAAACTGACACAACTGATACTAAATTAACTGAGACTTTGTTCCCTGAGGTCATACAATCTGACCTTCCTGAGTTGGAAACTTTATTTCTTGAGATTATTGAACTAGAGGAGCCTTAGTCATCTTTACCTATTTATTCAAGTGTTTCATCCTCTCTTTCGTTGTCTCAGACAGATCCGCCTACTATATATCTTAGCCCCAGTGGTGAAATGCTTCCACATGGACTTGTGAGTATCGAGGAGTTCCCACAAGAAGAGCCTCATCCCTCTACTCATTTGGAGGGACCTTTTCTTTATTCAATCCATCCTCTTCTTCCTCCTTCACCTCTTGAACAAAATCCTTTACCTGGTTCTTCTAACTTACCCATGAATTTCACGGGGCAATCCACATTGGGATTATTGACCATGAATGGAACTGATATGGCTTATTATCCTACATCTACCACTATGGTTGAGACTTCAAATGTCTCTTCCACATCTATGTTTTTGACATCACTAGAGGCACATATGTATGGTGGCTCATCTATCCTACCAGGTTATCAATCCTTATCTGGTACCTTCTCTAGTGCATCGTCCAGTTTATGGACATCTTCCATGTCATCCACTTCTGGAATTCCATTTTGCACTACTCTTATGAGTGCTACACAACCTGCTCATTCTCCTCCTCCTACACCAATAGTTGAGCAACAGGTTGACCCCTATGTTAGTGTGAAGGTATTCTTCAACAACCTAACTATCCTTATGTTGGGTACCCTCCACAAGGGGGGAAGTTTTCTCCATCATCCCCTATTCCTTTGGCAAGGTGGCAATCTGTTGTTGGTATACATCAAATTGGTAACCACCCTTATTATAGTCCTCCTTCTCTTGGGATAACTGCTTGTGTTTGGAAACCTACTTTGCCCATTCAACGTGGTTCGATGTTGGGTTATTTGTTTGTTCCCCAACCTATTCTATCATCTCAAGTTCTTATTCCTCAATTTTTACCTCAACAAGCTCAAATTCATGTAACTCAACCTGTAGAGGCCGCGATATCATATCAACCCATTCCTTCAGTATCTAGTACCTATCAGTCCCACTTACTTAGCCTTTACAAATTCCTTTACAATATCAATCTCTTGCATAATGTATTACTCAAATTCCAGTAGGACAAATAATGTATGGTATGGAATAACATTAATCGAACCCTCTTTATCATGGGACAATGCAAATCCCCACCGGGCAATAGTGTAGAACTTATCGGGGTATCCCTCAGGTGCCTTTTCAAGGCCAACAAATTCATGGTTATCCTGGGGCTGGTCAACAAGGTCAACTGAATGTTAGTTATTAGAATCCTCCTTATCTTGGTAACTAGGTTCCTTATTACCAAAACCCTCCATATTCAGGAATGCAAGTGCCCCTTGCCTAGGCTATTCCTTCATATCCAGGTCATCCTTCGTTGGGATTTAATCGACAGTTGCAGTTTGTGGCCACTCTCGAGATGCAAGATTTTACGCGGCTCACCAATGACCCCATCGATCATTCGCCTTGGTGGCCGATTATTCCTGCTAAATTTCCTTTGATTATCCCTATATTCAATGGCAATCCAGGAGAAGACCTATCGACGCATGTCATGACGTATCATCTGTGGTGTTTAATATATCATTGATACATGGTATATTGAGTTACCCAGAGCTTCATTCCATGATTTCAGCACCTTAGCCACAACTTTCCTCATGAATTTCTAGTTTTCCATCAAATACGAAACTGGAACATAACTGTTAACAAACTTCAAACAATCATATTCCATTCACATTTCAGATCACATGCATGAGTGGATATGTTGTCGCAGGTTGGTCAAAACTTATGTTAGCAATTAATTGCTTGTGGAATGGTTCACTAAATCTCGATTGGCACCCATAACATAATATGTAGCAAAAGGTGGAGTCATTATTGAAGAGAAAGTAATTTCTCATTCGTAATATTTGGATTTGGTTAATACCCAATCCGACACGTTCTACGATAAGATACAAAACACTCTGAGACCTTCGAATATTGTTCCTCCTCTTATGTTGGGTGAAGAATATCATGGTACTGATGGAATTATTGGTTCTACCAGCATATAGACAACAAGTAAACCATCTAGTATTTCTCCACTTGCATCTGCCCAAAACCCTCAATCCCACCCTCTTGTGGCTTCTGCTTCTGAGATAAATGTCATTTCATCTAATAAAAGAAAGTCCCAATAAAAAACTAGAAGAAAGAAGAAAGGAAAAGGTAATAAAAATAAATATCCCTCTTTGTAGGATAAACAAACAAATTAGTCAACAAATCAGTCTCCTGATGAGAAATGAAATCCTTGATATCCTTTCTTGATTTGCAATGAGGAGCACTTTACACATGATTGTCCTCACTGCACTAAAGTGAATCAATTTATTAAGTCTTCCACTTCTCCTGTAGTGTTGACTGGCCTGTTTCTTAATCAAGAGACTCATATTGTTGCTCAGGACCCATCTTCCTCTAACACAGTTTTGACACTTTCCTTTTCAAAGCCAAGATATGATGTTTGGGTAGGTACTCAGAACAAGGATTATGGTAATGTGAATCTACCAAATGGTTAGGCTACTGATCAGCCTCCTAGTTTAGCACCATCCTCGTTAGATCCCACTCGACCATTGATTCTTACTGAATTGAATATTGAACCTCGAAAAGGCATTATTCATAGGTCAACTTTCAACCCTAGTGCAAGAGCCACTCAGAATTATAACATAGTTGAATACTTGGCTCAATTTCCATCAGCTATGTCAACTATTGAGGTGTTGCAGAACCACCCCACCCAAAAGAAGGCTTTAGTTTTAGCTATCAGATGTGTGGATCCATCAGATTCTAACCTTGTTGTTTTCTCTCATGAAAACTATACCCCTCAGCTTCCAGCTCAGTTAGATTTCATAATTCAAGCCTTTGTCTGTGTTAAGAGTATTCATCATTTTATCATGGATGAGGGAGCCTTGACTTGCATAATGTCCATATCTTGCTAGAAGGAAATTGGTTCTCCTCAACTGAGTCAGTCACCTACTACATTAAAAGCTTTTGACTGGAGAACATATAAACCTTGTGGGATTTTGAACTCCCTGCAAGTTGAATTAGGGGGAAAAATTGTGTCCATAGAAGTTGAATTTATTGATGGACTTCTCGATTATGATATTCTATTAGGATGTATGTGGGTTTATTCCATGGCTGCTATTGTTTCAACTTACTTCTATATGATCACATTTCCTCATAAAGTTCAGATTGTAGCCATAGAACAACTCACATTTTTCGCCTCTGATTTACATGTTACTAGAAGTGTCCCTCTTGTGGGGGAAACACTACATTCATATCAACATGTCAGAGTTGGATTTTTGAAGGATTCATCGCTTATGGGGACCTTTCCACTCCCTCTTCCTCTCCTTCCCAATAGATCATCTTTGGTGGCCTATATCAACATGATATCATCTTCTACCTTCCTAGCCAGTCCATGGATTACACCAGATGAAATTGACATCTAATGTTTTGGTGAGCAAATGCCACTAAGCCCCATTGAGCTATATTACAAAGCCATTTATTCATCTTGTGTAGTTTCCTCTTTTGATTTGTTTAATTTATTAGACATATCATTAGACTATGGTACATATTCTGATCCTTTATCACGTGTATTCCCTATCGACAAAAGCATTATGGAAATCATGATGTCGAACGATGCACCATGGGACGAACATCACCATAGTTCCTCCTTACATGATTCCATTCAGGATAGTCTCAGTGATGTATAATCGCCCAATTTTATTGATCTTTTTATGAATTCTGTATCTATTCATGAGGTCAATTAAGAAAAGAACCTTTCAAATTTCTAAGAGACAATACCTCATGACATTTCCATTAAGCAAGGTGTTGTAAAAAATATACACATTGGAGCATCTTGTTCTCCATCCAAGATTGAGACTTATCGAGCCCTTTTTTGTGAGTTTCGAGATGTCTTTTCCTAGACCTATGAAGAAATTCCTAGTTGTACATGAAATTAAGATGTATCTTGATGCCAAACTAGTATGAAAACACCTCTGTGTGATCCATCCCAAGAAGGTTGTTGGTATTAAAGCTCAATTTGACAAGCTTCTTTGGGTTGGTTTCATATACCCCGTTCCTTTAGTTGATTAGGTGTGGAATGTAGTTCCCATCATGAAGAAGAAGGGCACCATTCAAGTTTGTTTCGATTATTGGGATGTGAATCATGCATGTCCGAAGGAAAATTATCCCACCCAATTTATCGACTAGATTGTTGATGACTGCAATGGCTGCAAAATTTGACCTAGAGTTCATCGAATCCAAGTTTAAGAAATTCCTAGTTTTTGCCGAATTGATGTGCAATCTCCCTTCCCTTGATTTAGAATCTACCTATGAAGATTCTATTCTTGATAGGTCATTGTTTCTAATCTTGTCATCTGACCCATGGTATGGAGATTTCTCGATTTATCTCCAGACCCAGAATTTATAGTCTAATACCTCTCACTTGAAGCAATGATGTATTCATTACCAAGTCCGAAATTACATCATTATAGATGACACTCTTTACCAACGTGGTATTAATACAATCTTATGAAGGTGTCTTACACTTGAGGAGGTTGATAAAGTCTTAAATCAATTCCACTTGGGTTCATGTTGCAGACATTTATCTGGTTATGCTACTGCCTAGAAAAATTTACGTGTTGGTTACTTTTGGCCTACCATCTTTCAAGACTACATCATTGTTGTCCTGAAGTTTCATGCATGCTAGATATATGATTGTAAGACCCATGATCTACCCACTACGTTGCATCTCGTTATCGTTGCTGGTCCCTTTGCGAAATGGGATATCGACTTCATGACATGTAACCATCACTTGGCCTGGGGGACGTGGTTATATTATTGTCATTGTTGACTACTTTACTAAGTGGGCCAAGGAGATACCTACATTTAACAACACTGGTTAAAGGGTTTCATACTTATTTTTCAACCACGTCATCGCATGGCTTGGTGTTCCACAAGAAATAATTATGGATCATAGAAAACATTTCTGGAATTATATGATGAATGAACTAATTGCTAAGTTGAGACTTTCCCATGAAAGTTCCACTCCCTTCTATCCTTAGGCTAAATGATAGGTTGATGCCATCAAAAAATTTCTTAAGGCAATGCTTCAATGCATGGTATGGATCCACAAATCAAAGTGGAATTTACTCATTTATGCTGCCTTGTGGGCATACTGAACCTCGGTTAAGACAGCTACTCGATTCACACCCTTTTAGCTGGTGTATGGTCTGGAAGCTATCCTCCCAATTGAATGCGAAATTCCATCATTGAAACTAGATATCAAACGTCTTCTTACCACTTCTATATAGGAGAAGCATCTTTTACATTTGAATCATTTAGATGAAACCTGACATGATGCTGCTATAATGAAACTCATAACAAATCCATCAAGGCATAGTGTGGCAAGAGTGTCAAGCCTCATGCCTTCTCGGAAGGAGACCTTGTCCTACTATATGGATAGGATTATGATAAATTAGGTTCATGGAAGTTTCAACCCATGTGGTTAGGTCCATACATTGTCAAGCAAGTCCTTGCAAAAGGGGCCTAGAGTTAGTAAATATTGATGGAGTTCCCTTGGCGCAACCTAGAAATAGGTTGTATCTCAGAAAATACTAAGCTTTATCTAAAGTGTCGTTTTCATTGTGTACATATTGTCTTCTTGAGTGTGTTTGTAGTGTTTCTTTTCATATTTTCGCACAGTTTCTATTGATTCCCTTTTACATTTGGTTTGTAGATTTTGGTATCTCTTGAAACTTTAATTGGTTATGCTGATGGTGCCAGTCATAGTACTCAAAACGTATCTTCTATAGCATGGGCTATCTTTGCTCCAAATGGTGAGTTAGTGAGTCTGCAAGGTATTTGCATTGATCACTACACCAACAACATTACTGAGTATAGCGTAGTGGATGAGCTATTGTCTGATGTTGTTACACATGATATCCACCATTTAACTGTTAGACATGACTCACATTGACTCGTAGTACTACAAGTTGCCAGTATCTACTCAATTAGAAGTCCCACCATGTTACGCATGGTTTTAAGAGTACGCCTCTAGAAATACATTTCAATTTCATACAGTATGAACACATTTCCAGAAATCTAAATACATTGGCAGATGCCCTAGCTAATCATGCTTTACATATACATTTGCAACAAATGTAATTAATTTTCAATTCATATCACAATGTATTGAAAATACAATAGAAACCCAAAAACACTGAATAGATATATATATATATATATATAAGTTTGGTTTTACATAAAATTGTGTCTAAGACACATATGGCATACATCAACCATATAAAAAACTACATGCAAGGATCTAAGTAGACATAATCAAAGGCGCTCATAATAGAATGACACTGCATGAGCCATCTTGCATAGTATTCGACTGATACTACTAGGCGCTCCTATAGTGTATCGTTGAAGTTGCAATGGAAGCTGGTTGACCGCGGTATCATCAATTCCATGTGTCAACCCTTCCATGTAGCGCTCTACTTCTAATAGGACCTCTGCTACATCTGGATCCTACAGCATATCCCGTCCCACTACAGTGACCCATGCTAGTTCTACTTCCTCCTCCTGTTGTTGTTTCTCTGCACGATGGAGATATGAAGCACCAACAGGTCCCCACATCTGCAAGAAACTTCAATAGTTTAGTCTCGGAAACATCAAAAAACACAAAAAATTGTAAAACTTCCAAAACTTAAAAGTTCAAAATTTCTTACTTGCAGAACCCCATTCCTCACCCTCAAGAAGCACGAGCTTAGGGTCATCATGGAAATCCATGTCTGCATGATGATATTCATTTATCATGATAAACTATCTAAGTAGCCATATGAATGATGTTGGTGAGAAGCTAACCACTGATGGCCCTGCATGTCGAGACATGTGATCTATCCATCACCTCATACATGGGACCCTCAGATCGATAGGCTCGAGTATGACATGTTGAGGCTAAAGTAATGGAACCTATTCTAATGCAAAGGAAACTAAGATTGCACTCTACCCAAATTTCTTTAGTTTTCCCTATTTTTCCTTAGTCAGTTGTTCTTTCATGTTGACCAGAACTCCCTCACTTCAGTTGAAGAGTATTGGCTCCAGACACTCCAATCCATATTACATATATGACGTGCTTGCCACATGAAATGTGGAGCTACCTGCCAGGCTTGTGATAATGAATAGGATCATTCTCAAAGGTAACTGGGTCACATATTTTATATCGACATTTCCATCCTTTGTTGGCAGAGATCGAGGTCTACAATAAGTGGAAATATAATCTTTCACTGTCTCCCCACCACTTCTCCCACCTAGGAGAGATATGGGGCCACCCCTCATGGACGGTCCCATCAGAAAGTAGATATGCTCTACCTTTACCTCGAGTAGATGTTCCCCAAACCTAAATGATTGTGCCTTAACATCCCATGAAAACCAAGGTATTTCAACAACCCCATCTATTGCCTCATATCACGAAGCCAAAAGAATTTTAGTAATCCATAGTTATTTAATGCTTGTATTATAGCAGGATCATTTGCTGCATTTAAATATTGTTCCTCATGTTCTCTTTCTCTCCATATGAAATCCATTTTGTGCTAATGAACCCCTGAAACATCAACAAGATATTCATTAGGATCCTTTTCATGCAAAAAATTTGTCAAATTTTGAGGGAAAGCTAATAAACAAGCTTTACATTTGCACCCAACGCATCCCATAAGAGGAAACCGAAGCATTGAACCTCTCCCTGCAATGCATGACTACCTAGGTGGAATGCACTTTTCAACCCTCTAGGCTTGCATTGGTCCTAAGGTATAATTTTGGAACCATGGGACCCTCAAAAACTAAGAAATTTTGCTTGAAATCAGAGAATTGAACCACTGAAAGAAAGATATATGTTTTAGCTCCTACCTGGAAGCGATGGTACTCAAAATTTTCCACTGGATTGGCCACAATTAGCTACAGAAGATTGGGGGAAAAATTACTCAAAACTCTCACTATTAGAGGTAAATGTGAAATGGTAAAATGAACAGTCATTTTGAGTATATATGGTCATATTATTCATTTTTTTATTCATATTTAATGCTTTGACCTTGTGATGATTCATTTTTTCTATGAAATAGGCATGTTTAATCCTTTCTGCGTTGTTATGAGCAGGTCGAAAAATGTTAATGGTTTTTGTTGTGCTTTACACAAGTGATTTTGACCGAAGATTACACTTTTATCTCTTTTTTGGGCTCTTTATACCTACGAAAAAGGAACCCCTTGGATTCCTCTTTCAACTCTTTTAAGACTCCTGAAACATGAAAAGGTTGTCGAGCACTTGTCTTTTCAAACTCGTAAAAGTAAATGAAAGGACGTGTACTCAATATAAGTTTAACCCTTTTCTAGACTAAGATAGACTAACTATGACAAAGGAATACCTTAGACGAACATGGCTAAGAGGTTCTCTTCGGTATTATTTTCTACCTTTTCAGGCCTAAGGGAATACCTGTGAAAAGGAAATTTGGAGTTTTCTTTTCTGCCTCTTTTTCAAACTCTCTAAACATGAAAAAGATGTCAAGTCTTAACTTCACTAGAATCGTTAAAACATCAAACAATGATGGAAGTGTCGAACATGCCAAGGCCAAACCACTCCTTCTCAAGGTTTGTTAAATATAATCAGAGATATTTATCCGAAGGATGGACTTACAAATCCAGCTTATGTTATTGTGGTGCAGGTAAATTTTCAGTGCAGACACAAACAATTCCTCTAGCCCAAGAGAGCGGGTCTAGCCACAAACAAGAAATCTATGGAAAATCTCCTTAAGCTAGAACCAATTAAGAGGGCCTACCTATTAGAATGTTATTCTTCTTGGTGATGATCCTGCTTCCTCACTCCAACTATCTTCTATTTCCTTCCTTCGAATACCTGAAACAAGCAAACAACAACAACAACAAACATGACATCATGCAATATTGTATTCAGCCTACTTAATAGGTCAAGGAACATTAAGCCATAAAGATGTAAAATGACACTTCATGTAGGAAATCAATCGATAGTTGCATTAATATAAATCAGAAAGAGATTACAATCAGTGCCTTGACATTGTTGGTCTCCTCTGACGTATCCAAGTTCCCACGCTTCTGCTAGCACTTCATGGATGATGCAGGAGCATTCAGCTCAATAATATCATTGTATCTTAGTAGACATAGGGGGTCTTGTTTTTTCAAGGAAGTTGGTTTCCTATGTTTTGAATTAATGTAATTATTAAGGTTTTGAGTGATTTTAATGAGAGAAGCTAGAATAGGGATTTAATTAAGTATATTGAGGCATATTAGTAAATATTCTCGAATGTAGGAGAATATGAGAGAATTAGGATAGTTGAGAAATTGAGAGATTTGAATTGTAAAACTTAGAAGGATTTAGTTCATGATTTTGTGGATTAGAGAGGATCCTTGGAGATAAGGAAGAGATTTTAGGGTTTTTTTGAGAAGATTATGGATCTAAACTAAGAATTGGTTGTAGAATCCTTTTGTATAAATGTAAGCCTAAAAGGCATAGTCAGGGGTTAGCTAGTTAGTTAGGAGTTAGAGTGTGAAGAGTTTGATTGTAAGCCTATGGGCAGAGTGTGAAACAGAGGCCACTGATATTCAGGATTGAGAGAAGAAACTGTGTAAATACCTGTTTATTAATACAAACAACTTGATTCTGAGTTTATGTGTGTGTATGGAGTAATTTAATTGTAATCTATGTGTGAACTAGAAGTAAGTTCTATGTAATAGAAGTTGCATGTGTAGAATCCAAGGCAGAATATAGAGAAGAATAATAGGGAGGTGTTACAGCTTTGTACACACCAACAGTACAAGAGGAAGTCCTTAATGTTACAGTAAGGTGAAGGAAGCATAAAGGTGTGAGCAGAGCTAAGTTAAGGAGGAAGTTATGTGGCAAAACAATGAAGGACCAGAACCCTGAAGAAAGCCAAATCATAGGAGAACATTGAAGGAATGACATAAAAACAAATTAAAGAGAAGAATGAAGAATGAGGTAACGATGCACATGAGTCTGGATCTATAGATCAACGAACAAGGCTGAAGGTGATGGGTGACCAAGATTAAGTCGTACAACATAAGAGAAAGAAATGAATGATAGAGATTAAATACAAGTACTTGCAGAAAGTGAAAGGCGGGAATCGATCTGGATCGTTAGATCGACAAATCTGGTATATCGATGGTGATCAACAACTATGTGGGGGATAGGAGTGTATGAGTGCCTAATCGTGTTTGAAGGCCTGCAATTGTTCTTAGCCGTCGATCGCAAAAGTCAATGCTTACGTCACAGTCAACTATGACATTATACCTATAATTAACCTGCGTGCTAGTTGAAGGGCCATAGACTGTATGATTTGGTGGCCTCTGTTATCAAAAGGATATCTGGTTTTAAAGTGATCGGAGTTTAAGTTTAAACCCGGACCCGAAGTTTTATAGACCAAGGTTTATGAACCATATGAGCTCCGTGAGGCGGGTAAGTGTTATGCAAGTTTCCGATGCGATATCACTACAGATCGTTGGATCAAATGGGTTTTGATCTATGGCACAGGATCACCGAGCAAGTCTGTTGATCGAGGAAGACATCAATCATCAGATTCAAGGTAAGATCGGCAGTGGAGATTGAAGCGGACCCAAGAAGGTTATAAGCATGATTTTATTCTATTTGGAGTCTGGTTGTGTTATCGCATATCACATGTGAGAGGAGGAGTCTTAGGAATGTGATGAAGTCACAGGTTGTTGTGATGCGAGATTGCGACAGCCATTGATTTGGTGGACGAAATCAACGGTGGAAAGGTTAATCACATATCACAAATCGGGAATTCTGAATGCATATTCTATTGAGTCCTTTGAAACTCCGCGATTACGATAAAGGATGAGCTGGCACGTAGAGTGGGGTTTGGTTAATATGCATGGTTATATAATGGACCAAGGTTGTCGTAAAGGTTGAAGGGTTGAGTTATAAGGTTTCACAGAACATGATTAACTAAGGATTAGAATAGCCTTAGTTATTAACCCGTTCCGCGTGAGATTCAATTAAGGGGCCTTAAACCTTATGTAATGAAGTTTTTACTATCAGGTCATAGAAATTCTAGGACATACGAGATTATGCATTTTATATGCATACTGTGGGTATCGCAGGTTTTCTTGCATCAATGGACAACCCCAACAATGGATGTTTTAAGGCCTCTTTCACTCTAGTCTCAAACCAAACCAAAATCACACTATTCTCCCTCAAACACACACTAGAAAGCTATAAGCTATAAATGGTTTGCTGGTTATTCACATTTGCTCCAAAATGCTAACTAGCTTTTGCTTGGGAAAAAGAGAGGATTATATAGCTTGGATGGATGGGAGATGGTTCATCTCATCATGGGAGAAGGTATTATCTCTTGAGGTTGTTCCATCCTGATAGGGGAAAGGATCCCAAACTAATTTCCTCGGTTCTATCTGGACCAACCATCTATCAAACTTTTGTTACGGAGCTTCGAGACATGGAAGCTTCAGCTCCTTATTTAGAAAACCTTCCAAATGAGGATCGGTGTGACTAAAAAAAGGCTCAGTCAATTAGATCGGTGTGAGGGCTAGTTTTAACCTCTGTACATCGGCATGAGGAGAAAACTAGTCAGTAGCATCGGTCTTGTACATTGGGATAGAAGGAAGATTCTTGGGAAATAATGCAAAGAGGAATAATTATGCTTATGAAGAGGGACATACTGGGGGTTTCTTCATGATGGGAAAGCATGTCAGGTACACTATAGAGGTCCTCTAGGATCATAGATGGAGAGTACAGGGACAAGGAAAAATGTTGTGTAACAGATTCCCCCTAAAGCGTGAAGGCCGAACTAGAGTGAGGGGTGAAATTCTTTATAAGTTGAAGCGGGGAACCAGACTCCATCATTAGTAAACCTAAAAGAAAGCATAGATACATATACATCACTGGAAACTCTAAATAATGATACATGAATCATGGTATGGACGTAGCCATCTAGAGAATGATCATGTAAATGGATCCAAGGTATGGGCGCAACCATCCAATAGAAAGGATCATAATGAAACCAAGGTATGGTCATAGCTATCCAATAATGAGAAGGATAACATATAACAAATCATGGTATGGTCATAACCATCCATCTAAAAGAGACATGTATATCAATATGACCATGTCACATCGCCTCGCAACCTGGACTTGTGTAATCTTAGCCCAGGGTCTTGTGCTCCAAACAACTCGATCAAAGTACAAATCCTAACATGTGAATGAATATGTTGAATTCGAACATGCTAAGAAGTCGCTTGATTACCAGTCAATGATGTGAACCATTAATAAGCACGAGAGAAACCATTAATAATGACAATGGCTCTCAAGGTACTGGAAGCACAGCTCACGGAATGTGAATAAAGGAACTGATCTTGAACACTTGTGAAATCACTCGATCGAAAGCCAATGATGTGAACTTGTCATCGAGTATGAAGAACTTGCCATTAAGGCATGCATGCTCTAAGGTACTGGAAGGGAGTCTCTCAGCCAGCTTCCTGGATGATGAGATGAAGTCGACAGGAAGTGACCATATTGACGGAGGTCCATGATGTATCCCACATCATCGACACGAGACAGAGGGATGCAAATGATTTCAGATGATACAGAGAATCAAGAGTAAGTGTAACTGCAAAAGAACTGACTCTTGAACATATTGGCAACATGATTCCGGAGTTTGGCAGCTGTTGGATCCATAGGATTGGTGGTCATGAGGACGTGGTAGAGATGAAATGGAAGGAAAAAATGAGTGGCTGAACCCAGGAAGGTCAAATGAAAAGGAGGATATCCCAACCCAACAAGAAGCGAAAGTGTCATGTTGAAGAGTGAGCTGCCAACACGACTGATCGAATTTCCAAATTTTCCCCCACCATTTCTGGCAGGTACCCCAATTATTTTTTATCGCAAGCTTTGAAGGGGATAACATATGCTTGCACTATAAGTTCATCCTTAGGACGAATCTGACCTAGTAAGTTTAATGAGCCCTAGGAAGGAGAAGCTCACATTCGTCAAGGAGATGAATCCAATGTTGTTTAATGTTTTAGCGAGTCCAGCAAAGGTGTTACTCAATATATTTTTCATGTTTAGAGAGTTTGAAAAAGACACAGAAAAGAAAACTCTACATTGTCCCTTTTTGTACATTTGTGTCTCTCGAGCCCGAAAAGGTAGAAAATGATACTCGAGAGAACTGCTTGACCATTTCAGTCAAGGAGTACCTTTTTCATACATAGTGCATCCCAAGCTGGAAAAGGGGTAAACGTATACTGGGTGCATGAAATTTCGTAGCCTTTTACGCATTCAAGACAACAAGAGCTCAACAATCTTTTAGTGTTTAAAGAGTCAGAAAAGAGTTTGAAAGCAGACCCCCCATTTTTATTCTCTTTTACGAGTCAAAAAGGGAAAATTACTCGGCAATCTTTTCATTCAAGTTTTATGTGTCGAGAAAAGAGCTAAAACATGACTCCAGTACCATCATCGAAAATCTGTCACTTGTTGCTACACAAGAAAGGTAAATGCATTATCTAGTTCTGAGGCAAAATAGGTCAAAAAATACTCAAAAACCCTAATATTTCATGAAAAATTGAATAAAATGAGTCAAAAGTAATTATTTTTTAACATTTACCATTTTACCTTTGTGTGAAGAGTTTTTTAACTACTTGTGCCCTAATTTTGTTGGAGCAAATTGTGGGAGATCCAGGAGGTCGTTTTCCGAGCCGTTAGTTCCAGGTAAGAGCTAAGACCTTAAGCTGCATTTTCATACTAACTTTTTCTATTTTTATCCATTTTTTGGGTTTCATGGGGAGCTTCTAGAAAACCCTTTTTTTCCCTCGGTTGGTGTGATTTGCGGGCACAAAATCGTGCCGATCGAGGGTTGCTAAAACTGCCAACCGCATCGTCAGCACCACTGTTTTTAAAATAGTCGCGTCGGTGCCGTGAGAAAATAATTTGCATGTCTTTTTTTCTCAATTCAACCTTTTGAACCCAATTTTTTCTCGCCAAGGATGATCATTGACTTGATTACATGGTTTTTTCAAGAAGAAATTGTGAAAAAATGGCAGATTGGAAAGAACGTGAGCATGAGGATATTGATACTCAAGCAATAGCTGATTCAAATTGCTTGGAGGCTTTGAGGAACTTTGGGCTCCTCAAATTATTTCTTACACTAGGTCTACGGGCCCAACCCTAGTTTCTACGGTACCTGATCAGTCTCTGGGATGTCAATTGGGAAATTTTCATCATTGGTGACCAAGAGCTAGAGTTGGAAACTTCAGACATTTATTTCATCATAGGAATATCCCGGAGAGGGGAACCAGTCAACCTATATGGGTCGAGGCCGATTGGGGCAAGCATGACCATGCTACTTTCCAAATATTACCCAGAAGCTCTCAAATCCAAAAGTGGAAAGATCGAGATTATGATTATTCAGGATCTTGTGTTGAGAGTGCTACTGTTGACCATCAACAGAGTGGCTAGGTCCCAAGCGTCGCATGAGACCAACAAGTCGAAGTTTCAATACGCTATCGACTGCACGGCGGCCACCATATTTAATTTGGCGAAGGCTATGAAAATCAACATGAAGCACCAACTATCAAAAGCTAAGGTAGGAAACTTGAAGCAATTTTGCTTCGGATTTGTTCTCGTGACCTTCTTCCTAAAATGGATTTCATTGTTCCAATATCATCTGACTGAGGTAGATTCATTGATTCCATGAGACCCACAAATTTTCTGTTGGAGCGAGTTCATGCCCAGGGTTATGGGGGGCCAATAGATGTCCTGTAAGCATGCCTTTTTCTCTTAGATATGATGATAGTTGATCATATTGGAGGATTGGCCTTACAGTGGTATCGACTTCTGTGAAGATCTAGATATGCCGCTCGTAGAAGGGGAGGATTTTGATGATGGAGGTAAAAACAAACATTTTTTAATTTTTGATGTTTTTTTATTGTTTTTGAGATATATGTGTTCATGACACTTTGATTTTATGAATGCAGATGTTGGACCAGAACGCCCTGCCGGGATGTCCCCGATCGCCAGGCGCATCGCTCGACAGTTTGATGTCGCTCCTTATCAGGAGGGAAGCGACAACAAGGAGGATATTGTGTGGAATCTCGAGGGTTTGACCCATGGGATCCCAGAGTATGCTTGGATGGGTGATGTCCCATGCCAGTACTAGAGGCATATGGTGGGGGCGTCAGATCAGATCTGCCAACTAGTGACTCGCGTAGTCCGAGCAGTTACATGCTATCATGAGCATCATGCTGTTTAGTGCATATGTCTATCATTCCACATTTTTGAGCCCTGCGAGCCACGGATGTATAGGGCTTGTGATCTACCGATGTATTTCGAACACACATATTATTTTTTGAGGTTTTGATATATGAAAAACATTACCGGCACACACACACACACACACATATATATATGTTGCACTCCCTTGCTTACTATGGTACAAATGTTTTCATTTTTTGAGTTTTACAATATCCAACACATAATTGGCCAATGCATCTATTAATGCATTCATATGTCTAGGAATATGATGATATGTAATGTAATCAAAATTTCTTTCTAGTAGACGAATAGGTAGATACATTCTCAATATCTAAGGGTTTTTGATAGAATATTGCCTGTTGAGTTGAAGGACGACAAGCTGTGAATCAAGGTCAAAAACCAATTCCCGGATGCCAAGAGAGATAGCTTTTGCCAACAATTCGATAAGTGCGCTATACTCATCGATGTTATTAGTTGTTTGACCTAGACATATACCTTGAAGATCAATCAACTCACCATGGGGGTCATAAATGACCCGTGCCATGGATGATAGATTTTGGGTACTACGACAAGCACCATTAGCAAAACCGACCTAAGGAGACACCGACATTTGCAAAGCAGGAAAAAACATAATAAGCAAGAATGCTTCTTACAAAACAACACACCAAACCACACTGTACAAAGAATGAATAACACACTATTGTACAAAAGTACCCATGCAAGATGACCTAAGCATAGTACTTTTTGAGAGAGTCCATGCTCGGACTCAGGTAATCAATCAACACAGATGAACACCAGAGTTTTACCGTTGACATGACGAGTAAACATCGACTCAGCCAATTAATAGAGTAGAACTCATATAAGGATGTGCCCCGATGCCCCCTGGGTGAGGGAGGGTTATGAGTCATAAGATGACAATCCCATGGAAATAATGGGCAATCGGGAAAAATGTGGGGAGGGAGAAAAAACATGAATCTATAAAGAGATAAAGGTGCCCTCAGTTGAAAGATCTTGACAATGTTAGGAGAAACTGATAGGTTAATAGGAAGTGGAGAAGATAACTTCTCAAGACACATAGACATGACCGTCGGGCCAGGCAAGAACGAGGAACGATGAGGAGTGTCATTCCAAAGTACTTCCTCTGGAGACATTACTTCCATGACACTTTCATCAGAAAGAAAAGTCTCTGCTAAGGGATTCGAACATTCTGAAGAACTAAGCCACACGGATTGAGAATACGCGTCAAAAGGTGTTCTCGAAACAGGGTGATTAGAGGACACTGAAGGTGAAGCCGAAACAATTTCCATGTAATCAATTTTGGTAGGACTTAATGGCATAACAGCGCCCCATGTATCAACAAGATTCAACGATGGAACAACCCAAGGATCAGACGTGATCTGAACTGGATCCTCAAACAATTCCATGATTGTTAAGAATGAATGACAGACTTCAAGAAATCTTATATCTATTAGAAATAACCTCTGAATAATGGTAATTTGTAGCCAACGTGGAGCAATGAGGACCTTCGGTCAAAGCGCGCTGACCGTTGGCCCATGGAGATTGTGCATGGTTGAAAAATGGCAGTTGGGAAGCTCAAACCCAGAAACAGAGGCTGTTTATGATACGTGATTAGCAAATGTATCGCTGGGAAAAACCCCTCGAGAAGGAAAAGACCCGAGCGCTTGGTCACAAGGGAAACTAGAAAACCATGGGAAAGCACTAAAACCAACAAGTAGGTCCCGTGCTCAAAACTGGCGGAATATTGGAGGCATTTCGGGTGGTAAGTGGGTTTGGTCAAAGACCCAGCGATTCCATACACCGAGTGACGCGTGTTCGATGGGGAGAGAGAAAAACCACTTACATCATGGACTAACAGTCGAGAAACTCAACCGCACGATATAAGCAAAGACCGTAGGATCTAGGGGCTCTAGATGAAATGGTGGAGGTTCAACCCGATGGATGACCGGACCCGAGGGAGAAATAAGATATGGCACATAAAGATTTGACGTCTGATTTGACCAATGAGTCGATAGAAGGATCCGTTTCGCAGGCATCTGTGAAATAACAGAAAAAATGACTGTTCAGGGAGAACTGACACTCAGTTCACAAGGACATAGGTGGCCACCTCTCTACGAAGCATTACATAAGAACGATGATGTAGGGAAAACGAGTCCCAGTAGATAGAGGCAGGCGATCCAGAGAGTCGGGAAGACGAAGCGAACAGTTGAAGAAACGAATTGGCTTTAAAGCCACGAGCTGACAGAGACAAGACAGGGAGAGACAAAGAGGCAGAGAAGCATTGAAGAAGCTGAAGGCCGAGAGACAAAGAAAGAAAGGAAAAATTTCAGAGAACAGAGAAGCCGAGTTGAACATCAGAGTAAGGGTAGCATCAAGCAGATAGATACAAATTGAGGTTGAAATTTAGTAAGGGGAGTCTGTGAACTCTAAGGACTTGGGAATTCCAAGTGCCATCCTACTTATCATCCTCTATCAAGTGAGACTCAGGTTGAGCTCCTTATTGTAAGACTATGCTTTAAAAACATAATAAAAGGGCCACCACTGAAAGCTGGACTAGGAGACATAGCCTAGGAGGATTGGGTGAACTCCTTATTAAATTTTGTTGTGTTTATGTTTTGCTTACTGTGATATCTTACTGTTTCAAGTGTCTGTTTATTTTGCAATCTTATTGATCTGTTGCCTAAGATAACATAGACACAAACACCAGCACATGAGTCTCTAATACCTTCATTAATTTCCTAAGGTCACCTAGGGGTTATTTTAGATCAAGACATGACCGAAATCATGTTGACAGAGGCAACATGAGGAGGTGGGAGCGGAAATATTCCCATCAAGGTAGGATCTTTGAAAAGTCCTACACCCACACTCTCATAAGTAGCATCGGTGTGCTTGACATACAGAACATTGTTATTCGAAAAGGAAGAGGCAAACAAGGACAATTGGTTGACTGTGACTATCTTCCCTTGATGGGGAAAATGAATCACATAGAAGAGGGAGGAGCATACAGCATGCATGGTATGGGTCCAACTCCGTCTGTGTAGAAGATTGTATTTAAGATTAGTGTTAATGATCTCTACTTCGACATGTATCCTCTTTACATCCAAGGTAATGGAAAGGTTGGGAAGGACACTGAATATTCATGAATCATGCCCGTCAAAAGCTTCGAGAGTGTTAGGGGAGTGGTTCAGAGTAGGAGAACCAAGTGCCTTCCAACAAGTGACAGACAATGCTGCAGGTAGAAGCACCTTCATCAATGACGGTCCTATGAATGGTTTTCTCATTTATGATTACTTGAGTGACAAAGGAAATTTGATGAGGTAAATGTGGAATGTGGTTTTCCAAGTCAAAAGAAATGAGATTAGAGTTAGCTAGATCAATACCCCCAATAGCCGACAGTAATGATTTCCACTGAGAAGGACAACTTTGAAGGACCTTGAGAGTAGACAGAGCTGATGGTGCTTGAGCCAAATCTTCAACAATGTTATAATGTTGAGCGGCTCGAGCGTTGGGATTGTACAAGGACTTTCGAAACACACCCCGATGCTACAGGGAAAAGTGTCTATATAGAACTGCTCTATCCCACTAAGGTGTGACAGCTGCCTTAGAAACAAACAGAGTAAAGCTACTTTCGTTTTTCCTTTATGAATTATAGATAGAGAGGAACAGAAAGACCAACCTCTATCTTGCGCTAATCTCCTGGTTTGATTCCTCTCTTCCTTGATAGTCTTTCGCTACTTGTTCCCTTACACACCCAGCTTCACAAAGTACCTGTAAGATCATAGTAACATAGCACTATACAAATACATGGATCTATAATCATAAACAATCTAGGATCAGATGTAAATTGACCATACAAATGCAGCAAACATGAATGACACAAGAGTATGGAGGAAAACTTGAATAGCTTTTATTGATAAACAAGAAAGAGCCAAGAGGAGTTACAACCAGTTGTTCTGACCCAGCGTCAACCTCTCAGCAAGGAATCCCCTCTTCACCTCATACAAAGCTTAGATCACCCAACAATCTGATGTTTGTCTCAAGAAACCAACAACAATTCCTTACAATATGCAAAATTCCAGCCTCTGGATCTCTGGGATGAGGGATCCATATATAGATATCTGTAATGGAGATGAGTCAGCTTATGATTTGATTAGTGTCTTCCCTCTGATAGTTCTTGCTTCCACTTGGATATTGATGATCTCTTACTCATCCTTAGTCCAATTCAGAGAGGCAAGTGTCACAGGAGAAGTTTCTGGAAGCTTCCATTGCCTCTCCACCTCGCAGAATGACACTGCCATTTGTAATTTCTCGCCCATCGCACCCCATAGAAGGGATTTTTGAAATGCAACGCACCCACATAGTGTTTTTAGGTGAGATGCAATGCACTTGGCCAGTGGAGCAGCTGAAATGATCCTGTTTTGACCAATTCTGAGCAGTTTTTCATGGAGAACTTCTGGGAGAAGCTGTAATTTGTTGACCTTGTTACTTTAAGGGTTAGAACAACACTTTTAAGGACTTAGGAGCCCTTGGTTTATGGACATTTCATGCTTGGTGTTGTAGGGCCCAAAAAATTCTATAAGAGTTTCCCCCTAAAGCATGAGGTCGTTAATCTTTTGATGTCGTGTGAAATGCTTTATTATGAGGATCCGAAGTTCTTTCAAGCTGGGAGGAGACCTGTAATAAGATACAATACAATACATTATCTTCATAATATTTTCATGATCTAGCTGAGGCAGGCATTCCCATGCTCAGTTTTATAAATTCATTTTCATGTACATAGGACAGACAACCGTCTGAGTGTAGACTGATGATTTTGGTAGAGCCATCATCCCTTTGATTGGAAGATTAACTGTGCAACAATGATGTACATATGATGTCTTTATTTCCCTGAATATATATCGCAGCCCGGATGGATGAAACTAGATCTGGGGTCTTCAATCTCGTTCGATATTCACTCGAAGTACAAGTCGATCCATGTGAAAGATGTTATGGAGTCGAACATGGAAAGACATCGCCTGATTACCAGCCAATGATGTAAGCTGTTAACAGGCGCGAGAGGAATCACCGATAATGATAATGACCCTCAAGGTACTGTAGTACAATTCACGTGGTGTGAATAAAGGACTTGGCGTTGAACACCACGCAAAATCTTTCGATCGAAGGCCATTGATGTAAACCTGTCGCCGGAAGTGAGAAACTTGCCATTGAGGCATGCAAGCTTCAAAGTACTGAATGGGGTGTTCCTAGATCGACTTCTTGGATAATGAGCTGATATCGACAAGAAACGATCCGTCACAGGAGGGCCTTAATGTATCCCACATCAATGACATGGAACGGAGCAAATTATTTTAATGGAGGTGAAAACGATCTGGTGATATAAGGTTCAGGGTGCCGGTCATGAAATAATGGAGTATAAATGTATGGTAGTGGGTGAGACACAGGTGAATTCTCTGAATGACTTCTCTTGAACATATCGGCGACACTGACGTGATGGATTGGTAGCATTAACCCCAAATGTCGATGGTATGATGGGACCATGGTGATGTGACCGGTGAATGGAACAACCCAACCCGACTTGGATGCGGAGTGAAAGTGTCATGTTCAAGAGCGACTTGCTACCAACAAAGTTTCTTCAAGTTTTCTTCCCAATTTTCCCCAGTCACTACTGACCAGTACCTCTTTATTTTTTTCAACCTTGATGAGGATAACATATGCTTGTTCTATAATTTTCCCTTTGGGAAAACCCATTGCTATGTTTTAACGAGCCTAGCGATAGTGAGACTCGTTCTCGTCTATAGACAAGTTTGTCGCTATTAAAATTTTAACGAGTTTAATGACAAAGATAACTCGGTCCTTTTCAAATTTAGAGAGTCTAAAAAGGAACGTAAAGGAAACTCCAAAATTCCTTTTTTGTCATCTAATCCCTTAAGTTCGAAAAAGTATAAAACAAAACAGAAGGGATGAATTTTCGATACTTTTAACGAGCCGAACAAAACAAGTGCTCGATCTTTTTGTGTAATAATCTCTCAGGTCCAAAAAGATTAAAGTTTAGAGGAGAGATAGCACTTCCGGTCCCTTTAACGAGCTGGAGAGGCCAATGGTTTGGCAATCTTTTCATATTTTACGATTCAGTTGAAAAGAGCTTAAAGGAGACTCGTCTTTTGAGGAATGAGTGATAAAATGGGTAGCAACTGATTCCAGGTAAGGTTTGGAATTTTCCAATCACGGTAGTGTTACAAGGATGGCTAGTGAGATCACTCTTCGCAGCTGTTCCTCAAAATGGGTAAACAATCAAATGGAGGTGAATGATCAGCCAATGCAAAAGTGGAGGTGATGGTGCAAACACGACCAAGGCTTTAATGGCTAAAGTACTACATTCACGATGGTTATTTACTGGGGAATAGTTCATTTTTTAATGAACTTAAACGCGGGGGGAAACATTTGCTCATGTCTTATGTTTATTTTTTAACGATCTTGAACTATGCGCTAAAACTACTCGATTAATCCAGTCATGTGATAAGAATGTCTCATATACGACAATTTTTAGAGTTTTTCCCCACATCCTTTTTTTATGTAAGTTGGGAAATGACCAATCTAAAAAACAGATAAATGATTGCTCTTTGCTTGCGCTACAAAAGGTTTGCATGCCCCCAGGTATAAAACAGAGTTTCAAGGTTACCTCTTCTTCTTTCCATTAAAACATTTGTTTTACCGAGAGAGGTATACCTCTTACAGGTTACCAAAGATTGTTCTATCCACAGCGCAAACAAAACACTTCTTCGACGATGTCTACCGAAATAGACAAAGGTGAGTGGCGATGCCCGCCAACTCACACAACTTTGACAAGAGGATCTTATTCCAGTCCAACTCCCTCTTCCAATCATGGACGGGAGTACGGACATATACTCTCGCGGAAACCTACCCTATACCCGAAGTTTTCCTGTCGAAGCAGACCAGGGTGCATGCCCCCTGGGATTTAGTCATGTCCCTTGAATCACTCGCGCTCATCAGGCGGGCGGACTGGAGATTGAGACATTTCTTGCGTGAAAAGAGCATTCAGGGATGGTATATGACTATTTGCTATGCGTGAACCGGGGAATGAAAGCTAGTCTACGAGCTTGACAACTCTTCCTTCGTGCGGAAAAAACATTACTCTAAAGAGTGAGGTGACAATCGCTCCCATGCAATAAATATAATCTTGTCCAAGGAGTAGATTATAATCCAGGGGTCCTTGAACTACCATTACGTTCATTTGAATGGTTTTTCCCCTCAATGTTATGGGCACATCGGGAAGGATCCCTAATGGTCGACTGGTTCCTTTATCAAAGCCTGTTAGATTTCTCATCTCAGGCAAAAGCGATGGCAAACCAAGTGCATTCCAAGCAGTCGAGGAAAGGATACTCACAGAAGCCCCTTCATATATGATGGTACTAGCCATAACCATTCTATATATTTGAACAATAATTCGGAATGGTACACTAGCTGGTAAACGGGGTGTGCCTAGTTGATTCCAGTCGAAGGAGACAACTAGGTTGCTTGGAGGTGGGAGCGAAGAGACGGCCGGGTACGACTCTGACAAACTTCCTTCCTGCGGTAAAGGAACGGGTAAATTGCCCCCATGTTCATTGGAGTCTGTGCTTATGAAAAGAATTTGGACGGTGTCATCCTTGTTCTCTTCGGTGACTGTATCATCTGAAGATGGAACCTCTGAAGGTAAGACCGGGTCAACTGTTGTCTCGACCTTTTGACTTTCATCTGGTATGGGTTCAGATGGTTTGTCTTCAATGATAGATGCTTCAGCCGACCACCTGAGCGGGCCAGCCGGATTTTCAACTAGTGATGGACTCGGCAAGAGTTTTTTATATCCAGGAGGAAGTCGTAACGGTGAAACCGGACGATCGTCCAAAACTCTTTTAGCCTCGTCTAAGAAGGGACAACGGTGGACGGCATGATCGCCTTCGCACAGTTTACAAGGAAATCTATATTTTCCTTTTTGTCCTGGGGCTTCACTTTCACTAGTCGACGGTGTGTTTTCAACATGATCATCAGAGGTTGACGACACTGGGTTCTGCAAATGAGGAGACCAATCCCTTAAGATCCGAGGGATGCAAGGACAATCTCTATGATAGTGGTCTCCTTTGCAAATGACACATGGCGATTTATGCCTGGTCGGTGCAGTGTGTGGATTTTCGCTAGACGAAACTCGTTTGCCCCCATTCGCTTTTGGCTCCTTCTTCTTCTTCTCTTTCTTCTTCTTTTCCTTCTTCTCAAGTTCTTGACTTTTGGCTTTACCAGCCCCGTCAAGTGAAGAGGAAGGAGGAGAGGAAGAATTAGAGGAAGTAGAGGGTTGGTGGGTAACTCTGGTTGCTGATTCGATTGTTCAGGAATTGCGGTGTTCTGAACGACAGAGGTTGAGAAGAGCCATACAGGCAAGCCGATTGTCAGTCCTGGAAGCGACAATGTGGCCATATGGGGTGCACCAACATCTCCCCAAGAGGAGAAGGGACTAGGATTTCCTCCAAGGGGAATTCCTTGGTTGGTGGATTCCATTTTCTCAACCCAAGATCAACGTAGGAAAGGGTAATGAATATTCCGTTTAAAATAAATTTTAGACGCTTTGACACAACTTGTTTTTTCAATTTTTAAGAGTCGAGAAAAAACAAAAGATGACTCTAGTCTCCTTCGATTTTTAATGAGCCTGAAGTGACAAGTGCTCAGATGGACCTTTTTGTTATAGACAATTTTGTGCCTTACAGCAACAGGCATGAATTGTCAATAATCCAAGGGATCCAAAGTTCCCTAAACATGATGTTCCTACCCCTAGAGGAACAAGGTCAGCAAACCAACAGCTCTCAGATCAGTTCTCCACCTGAAAACACTCAAAAACAAGCAATCTTGAAATCAAAGCAGGTGCTCCACTAGGCTTCTGCGCTGAAACTCAGATCCTCCATGGTGTACCTGCATTGCAAAGCAAGTGGAACAAAGGCCACCTGCGCTGAGCGAGATGGGACAAGTAGCACACTGAGTCATTGCTCCAAAAATGACACTTGGATCAGGGATTTCGCCTTGTGATGAGTCAGAGGCTCTGTTTCTCCAAGTGGAAGCAAGGTTCTCCAAGTGGACTCAAGAACTGAAGATCAACTAAAGATTAACTGAAGAGAGAGAGGACACAAGGCAGCTACACATCAGTTGCAAGCTGACTCATCCTTTCTCAATTCATCTATATATTGAGCTCTCTCCTATGAGCTCAGGAGGCTGGAATTTTGTGCAAAGTAATGCTATGCTGTTGGTTTCACTATAGAGCTATTGGGTGATTGCTTGAGGGAGGTGAAGAGGAGAAATTCTTTCTGCTGGGAGGTGTTGTTGGATTAGGACCTTCAATGGTTGTAACACTCTCAAAACCTTTACTTCTTCATTAATAAAAGCTATTGAGGTTCTTCTATATGCATTTGTTCCAATGATGTTTTGTGATAATTGTATATTTGGTTTATGCTAATTCGTGAATCAATTATGATTGCATGCCTCTTGTAGTCTCCTTCTTTGTCATTTTGCAGGATCTCATTGTAGCTGGGCCGGCAAAAGAGCAAAGAGCTGGGAGCAAGCGGCCATAGAGAAGAGTTTGGATTCGACATTAAGCGCAAGGCAACGGTTAGTGCATTTATCCACTCTCTTTTGCTTTCATAAAGAAGTAAACCTTAAGTAGTTTTCTTTACAGTTGTTGCTGAGGTACTATCACCCTTAGAGTGGGATAGGGTCATCCGAGTCGGATACTTTTCCCTACAACAAACTGGCGACTCCGCTGGGGAAAAATTGGGAGAACCTCACAGCATTAATGGTAGCAAGTCGCTCTTGAACATGACACTTTGTCCTCCGTATCATATCGGGTTGGGTTGTTTCATTCACCGGTCTCATAACCATGGTCCTAGCCACACCATCCACAATTGGGGTAATGCTACCAATCCATCACATCAGTGTCGTTATATGTTCAAGAGATGTGGTTCTGCAAAGAGTCAACCGTGTCCCATCCACTGCCATACATTATCCTTCATCCACTTCATGGCCGCCACCCTGAATCATACATCACAGTTTGTTTTCACCTCATCACAATCACTAGCTCCGTTCCGTGTCACTGATGTGGGATTCATTAAGGCCCTCCTTTGACGGATCGCTCCTTGTCGAAGTCAGCTCATTATCCAAGGAGTTGATCTAGGAACAACCCCTTCAGTACTTTGAAGCTTGCATGCCTCAATGGCAAGTTTCTCACTTCCGGCGACAGGTATACATCAATGACCTTCGACCAGAAGATTTTGCATGGTGGTCGACGCCAAGTCCTTTATTCCCACCATGTGAATTGTACTGCCGTACCTTGAGGGTCATCATCCTTATCGGTGATTCCTCTCGCGCTTGTTAATGGTTCACATCATTGACCGGTAATCAAGCGATGTCTTTCCATGTTCGACTTCAAGAAATTCTCACATGGATCGACTTGTACGTCGAGTGAAGATCGGAAGAGATTGAAGACCCCGGATCTAGTTTCATCCATCCGGGTTGCGATATATATTCAGGACATAAAGACATTTGATATGTACATCATTACAGCAGATGATCATTCTTCTCAAAGGATGATAATTTCAGCAGAGAATTATCGGTCTACAATCAGATGATCGTCTGTTCTATGTACGAAAATGTATTTATAAAGCTGAGCATGGGAATGCCCGCCTCAGCTAGATCATGAAAATGTATGAAAAATAATGTATTGTATTGTATCTTATTACAGGACACTTCTCAGCAGATTGAATGAACTTCGGATCCTCTCAATAAAGCATTTCACCCGATAAACGACCTCATACTTTAGGGGGCATCTGTTATAGACAATTTTGTGCCTTACAGCAACAGGCATGAATTGTCAATAATCCAAGGGATCCAAAGTTCCCTAAACATGATGTTCCTACCCCTAGAGGAACAAGGTCAGCAAACCAACAGCTCTCAGATCAGTTCTCCACCTGAAAACACTCAAAAACAAGCAATCCTGAAATCAAAGCAGGTGCTCCACTAGGCTTCTGCGCTGAAACTCAGATCCTCCATGGTGTACCTGTGTTGCAAAGCAAGTTGAACAAAGGCCACCTGCGCTGAGCGAGATGGGACAAGTGGCACACTGAGTCATTGCTCCAAAAATGACACTTGGATCAGGGATTTCGCCTTGTGATGAGTCAGAGGCTCTGTTTCTCCAAGTGGAAGCAAGGTTCTCCAAGTGGACTCAAGAACTGAAGATCAACTAAAGATTAACTGAAGAGAGAGAGGACACAAGGTAGCTACACATCAGTTGCAAGCTGACTCATCCTTTCTCAATTCATCTATATATTGAGCTCTCTCCTATGAGCTCAGGAGGCTGGAATTTTGTGCAAAGTAATGCTATGCTGTTGGTTTCACTATAGAGCTATTGGGTGATTGCTTGAGGGAGGTGAAGAGGAGAAATTATTTCTGCTGGGAGGTGTTGCTGGATTAGGACCTTCAATGGTTGTAACACTCTCAGAACCTTTACTTCTTCATTAATAAAAGCTATTGAGGTTCTTCTATATGCATTTGTTCCAATGATGTTTTGTGATAATTGTATATTTGGTTTATGCTAATCCGTGAATCAGTTATGATTGCATGCCTCTTGTAGTCTCCTTCTTTGTCATTTTGCAGGATCTCATTGTAGCTGGGCCGGCAAAAGAGCAAAGAGCTGGGAGCAAGCGGCCATAGAGAAGAGTTTGGATTCGACATTAAGCGCAAGGCAACGGTTAGTGCATTTATCCACTCTCTTTTGCTTTCATAAAGAAGTAAACCTTAAGTAGTTTTCTTTACAGTTGTTGCTGAGGTACTATCACCCTTAGAGTGGGATAGGGTCATCCGAGTCGGATACTTTTCCCTACAACAAACTGGCGACTCCGCTGGGGAAAAATTGGGAGAACCTCACAGCATTAATGGTAGCAAGTCGCTCTTGAACATGACACTTTGTCCTCCGTATCACATCGGGTTGGGTTGTTTCATTCACTGGTCTCATAACCATGGTCCTAGCCACACCATCCACAATTGGGGTAATGCTACCAATCCATCACATCAGTGTCGTTATATGTTCAAGAGATGTGGTTCTGCAAAGAGTCAACCGTGTCCCATCCACTGCCATACATTATCCTTCATCCACTTCATGGCCGCCACCCTGAATCATACATCACAGTTTGTTTTCACCTCATCACAATCACTAGCTCCATTCCGTGTCACTGATGTGGGATTCATTAAGGCCCTCCTTTGACGGATCGCTCCTTGTCGAAGTCAGCTCATTATCCAAGGAGTTGATCTAGGAACAACCCCTTCAGTACTTTGAAGCTTGCATGCCTCAATGGCAAGTTTCTCACTTCCGGCGACAGGTATACATCAATGACCTTCGACCAGAAGATTTTGCATGGTGGTCGACGCCAAGTCCTTTATTCCCACCATGTGAATTGTACTACCGTACCTTGAGGGTCATCATCCTTATCGGTGATTCCTCTCGCGCTTGTTAACGGTTCACATCATTGACCGGTAATCAAGCGATGTCTTTCCATGTTCGACTTCAAGAAATTCTCACATGGATCGACTTGTACGTCGAGTGAAGATCGGAAGAGATTGAAGACCCCGGATCTAGTTTCATCCATCCGGGTTGCGATATATATTCAGGACATAAAGACATTTGATATGTACATCATTATAGCAGATGATCATTCTTCTCAAAGGATGATAATTTCAGCAGAGAATTATCGGTCTACAATCAGACGATCGTCTATTCTATGTACGAAAATGTATTTATAAAGCTGAGCATGGGAATGCCCGCCTCAGCTAGATCATGAAAATGTATGAAAAATAATGTATTGTATTGTATCTTATTACAGGACACTTCTCAGCAGATTGAATGAACTTCGGATCCTCTCAATAAAGCATTTCACCCGATAAACGACCTCATACTTTAGGGGGCATCTGTTATAGACAATTTTGTGCCTTACAGCAACAGGCATGAATTGTCAATAATCCAAGGGATCCAAAGTTCCCTAAACATGATGTTCCTACCCCTAGAGGAACAAGGTCAGCAAACCAACAGCTCTCAGATCAGTTCTCCACCTGAAAACACTCAAAAACAAGTAATCCTGAAATCAAAGCAGGTGCTCCACTAGGCTTCTGCGCTGAAACTCAGATCCTCCATGGTGTACCTGCGTTGCAAAGCAAGTGGAACAAAGGCCACCTGCGCTGAGCGAGATGGGACAAGTGGCACACTGAGTCATTACTCCAAAAATGACACTTGGATCAGGGATTTCGCCTTGTGATGAGTCAGAGGCTTTGTTTCTCCAAGTGGAAGCAAGGTTCTCCAAGTGAACTCAAGAACTGAAGATCAACTAAAGATTAACTGAAGAGAGAGAGGACACAAGGCAGCTACACATCAGTTGCAAGCTGACTCATCCTTTCTCAATTCATCTATATATTGAGCTCTCTCCTATGAGCTCAGGAGGCTGGAATTTTGTGCAAAGTAATGCTATGTTGTTGGTTTCACTATAGAGCTATTGGGTAATTGCTTGAGGGAGGTGAAGAGGAGAAATTCTTTCTGCTGGGAGGTGTTGCTGGATTAGGACCTTCAATGGTTGTAACACTCTCAGAACCTTTACTTCTTCATTAATAAAAGCTATTGAGGTTCTTCTATATGCATTTGTTCCAATGATGTTTTGTGATAATTGTATATTTGGTTTATGCTAATCCGTGAATCAGTTATGATTGCATGCCTCTTGTAGTCTCCTTCTTTGTCATTTTGCAGGATCTCATTGTAGCTGGGCCGGCAAAAGAGCAAAGAGCTGGGAGCAAGCGGCCATAGAGAAGATTTTGGATTCGACATTAAGCGCAAGGCAACGGTTAGTGCATTTATCCACTCTCTTTTGCTTTCATAAAGAAGTAAACCTTAAGTAGTTTTCTTTACAGTTGTTGCTGAGGTACTATCACCCTTAGAGTGGGATAGGGTCATCCGAGTCGGATACTTTTCCCTACAACACTTTTCTGTTAAAGAGTTTGAAAAGGAATGAAAGGGACTGCTCTGGAAATCTAGGTAGAGGGATTACCAAACCAATCGCAAAACTACAGAACAATTTTTACGGTACGGTAGTCAATCTTCCCGAATGCTGTGTTCAGTGCATTGTGATCGATAGGGCGACAGACACGGCTTCCTATGGATAAAGAATTAAGCCTATTGGGGTCTCCCAAAATATACTCGACAGTACGTGGGAGCACAAGTCCGTACTGGCACTTATCGTCTCAAGGTGGAGGAATCACCCAACCATCAGTGAGATAAAAAGTTACCAGGATTTACGACGCCGGAATACGTCTCTAGCCTAGACTTCTAAATGTTGTGCGTTAAGTTCCAAAGCATTTTTAGATTCATTGAATTTATTTTATAGTTGATCTTGTTTATGAAGTTTGCCTTTCAGGTTCACCGCGAGATGTAGATGTAACTCCTAAAATGCAATCTAAGATGATAAACAATCTTTTATCTTCTTTGTGCAATGAAAATCCTAGCTACTAAGGAAAGAAAGACATAATCTTTTCACAAAGAGCAAAGAGCACACTCTAAATGCACTTTCCTAAATCAAACCAATCAGACTGTCTATATGCAAATGCACATGCATGTATTTCTTTTCGACTTTCTTAGTATATGAATGATAAAAAAAAAGTTGATGCACAAATATGAATTTCTTTTCAAGCGACAAATATCAACAAGTTTCTTTTCGAAATCAAAAAATGGAGACGATCACAACACCTTACGATTTTGAAATGAATACTTGTTCTTGACACTAGAAAATTACAAATTCAGACCAAAAACAATAGTAACAAGATAATCGACCATCAACAGTAATCAAACTCTTTCCTACGATTGAAATCGACACTTGCGACAGTTTCAAATCAAAGGACGACAGTATGATTACGCTACTTTTGCAAAGGAGAACTGAAAATGACTCAACAAACACAAAAAAACATTTACAGTTCTTTTGTACAAAGGAGGTAGAATAACAGCAAGGAAAAGGGGTTTCAAACAGACATATACTGATCACAGGTAGCAAAATTCAGGAATAGAACTGGAAAGAATGAATCACAGAAACCAAAATTGCACAAAGCCTAGTCTGATCAGCGCACCTGTAACACAGAGAATTTGAAATGCAGCGCACCTTCTCCACTCGGGAAGTGCATTGAAGTTCAGATTCTCTGAACAATACCTGTGCTGGGCCAGAAACGAGACTCTGTTTGGGTTCTGGCTCATAGTTTGTAGTTCAGTTCATGGGCTTTTGCCGAGCAAAAGGTAATCAGTAATGCAACAATCAGGGGTAGATCTAAGGAGGATCTAAGGGCTATCACAAGGGAAATCAGAGAGTTTGTGAATCAGTTGTTTAAGTCATAAATAGGTCCCGTAGATGGACTGAAGTAGCATTTATCTACTTTGCATTTGCTATGGCAAATGCAGTTCGAATGCTACCTGTAAGTTTATGAAATAGACAACAAGAAAGATAAACAAACAAGCTAATTCATCCCCAGTGGAGTCGCCATTTTGTTACAGGGAAAAGTGTCTATATAGAACTGCTCTATCCCACTAAGGTGTGACAGCTGCCTTAGAAACAAACATAGTAAAGCTACTTTCGTTTTTCCTTTATGAATTATAGATAGAGAGGAACAGAAAGACCAACCTCTATCTTGCGCTAATCTCCTGGTTTGATTCCTCTCTTCCTTGATAGTCTTTCGCTACTTGTTCCCTTACACACCCAGCTTCACAAAGTACCTGTAAGATCATAGTAACATAGCACTATACAAATACATGGATCTATAATCATAAACAATCTAGGATCAGATGTAAATTGACCATAGAAATGCAGCAAACATGAATGACACAAGAGTATGGAGGAAAACTTGAATAGCTTTTATTGATAAACAAGAAAGAGCCAAGAGGAGTTACAACCAGTTGTTCTAACCCAGCGTCAACCTCTCAGCAAGGAATCCCCTCTTCACCTCATACAAAGCTTAGATCACCCAACAATCTGATGTTTGTCTCAAGAAATCAACAACAATTCCTTACAATATGCAAAATTCCAGCCTCTGGATCTCTGGGATGAGGGATCCATATATAGATATCTGTAATGGAGATGAGTCAGCTTATGATTTGATTAGTGTCTTCCCTCTGATAGTTCTTGCTTCCACTTGGAGATTGATGATCTCTTACTCATCCTTAGTCCAATTCAGAGAGGCAAGTGTCACAGGAGAAGTTTCTGGAAGCTTCCATTGCCTCTCCACCTCGCGGAATGACACTGCCATTTGTAATTTCTCGCCCATCACACCCCATAGAAGGGATTTTTGAAATGCAATGCACCCACATAGTGTATTTAGGTGAGATGCAACGCACTTGGCCAGTGGAGCAACTGAAATGATCCTGTTTTGACCAATTCTGAGCAGTGTTTCATGGAGAACTTCTGGGAGAAGCTGTAATTTGTTGACCTTGTTCCTTTAGGGGTTAGAACAACACTTTTAGGGACTTAGGAGCCCTTGGTTTATGGACATTTCATGCTTGGGGTTGTAGGGCCCAAAAATGTCTATAACACCCGAGAAGGTGGTCGAATGGCGGAATCAGGATTAGGTTGCTTAATATGGAGAGGACCAGGACTAGACGGGGCGGAAGAAGAAGGGGTACCTTCTTTCTCTTTCCTTGCTGATGGTTAGGAGTTTGATAATCTTTTGACATAGTAGAATCATTGATCCAGGTACTCATGATGAAGACTTGTGAACCTAAGGGAGCGGATGACTAAGGTTGGTCTACCATTTGAGTCTGTTGGGACAGAAATGGTTCTTTCAGGACAACTGGGGTCCCTTTGAGCAAACGGTTAACTTCAGACCATCTGGGACAATCCTTAGTATAGTGATCCTCCTCATAGATGAGGCATGGATACTTAGGTTTCTGTTGGGAAATATCACCAGTAGATGGTTTAGGAGGACCCTGTTTTGCGACATTGGATTTACCCTTGCCTTTACCTTTATTCTTACCTTTATAGGATTTATCCACTGTGGTAGACTCGACAGTGTGAACTTTTGAGGTTTTACCAGGGCTAGATGCATTGAGAGAGGAGTCATTGGGAGCAGCGTTGGAGACTGACTTCTGTTTGGAAGAAGATTTGGCAGGGATCTGAGTCACTAAACCAATTACTCCATCAAATGGAGGGGTAACAAGATACGTAGATGTCATCAGATCAGATGATGGTGCGGGCACATCGGGTAACACATCATATAACGTGCCAAGTTGTGAATAGACAAGGTCTAGATACTCGGCAAGTGTGATGGCTTGTTACTTAGTGACGCATCCACCCATAGCAATGTCCTCAACAATTTTTGTTGACAAATGATTTGGTGAACTACTCGGACAACAAATGATCAACAATTTCAAACTTAATCAGATGACGCCTATGTCTCCATTCATGGATGTGATTGGAGATGTGAGTTGCTGTGTCTTGCTTGAGTGACGTTAACAGATGGGTGCTAGTTTCATAGTGAAACGACAGCTGGAAGTGTGTGAGAAAGGCCATGGCAAGAGTGTTAAATTCATGATAGGTATTTCGAGGGAGCTCGATATACAGCTTGGATACAGCTCTTGTAAGAGTTTGTTGGAAAAGATGAAGATGAATGGAACCATCAACGTATGAAATCGAGGAGCTCCAGAGGTGATATTTCATCATGTGGCGTTGAGGGCCCTCTTTCGCTTTTCCTTCAAACTTTGGACAATCACTCGGAATCTTGGATGGAACCAGATGCTAGTATGGCGAATGAAGAATCAGATCATACATGAGTTTAGACACATCCGGAAATTCTAGCGTAGCCAAGAATGGAAATTGAGTATTGAAAGGAATTTGAAGTCGATAAGGGGGCCCAACTAGTGGGATCCATTCCTGCTGGTAAGGATTTTGCCCCCAAAGTGGAGGGTTTTGTCCATAAGGCATTTGATTTTTCCCCCACTTTAGGTTAGCTTTCTCGTAGGGAGGATTCTCACCTTGAAAGCCTTGAAATTGTACAGCTAGAGGCTGTTGGTAATAAACATACTGGTTAAAAGTTGTTGAGCTTGCTGGCCTTAGACATACAAAATTTTCACCTGATGTCCCTGAGCATAAGGGTTTTGGATCTGATCTCCCTAGACAAATGGGTTTTGGACCTGGTGCCCTTGGACGTAAGGATTCTGCATTTGTTGTCCTTGGACATAAGGATTTTGGACTTGCTGTCCTTGGAGAATAGGAGGCTGAACCTATTGCCCTTGGACATAAGGATTATGTGTTTGCTACTGCAGGATTTGACCCTGGCCCTTCCCTTGCAAGGGTTGATCCTGTTGATATGAGTATAAGGGTTTCTGTTGCTCGGGTTGACCTTATGGCTGAAAGGGATGACCTTGCGGCTGTAAAGGCTATCCCTGCGGTTGCAAAGGTTTACCTTGCGAAGGCATAGGATGGGAGGAGTTCGGTGCATATTGCATCTGCGGCTGCATGGTTTTGCTGCAACTATTGCGAGGGTTGCCCCTGCAGTTTTTGTAGTTGTCCTAACTGCGACATGATCTGGCCTTGCTGCTACATGGATGGACCCTGCTGCAATGAAGGTTGCCCTTTCTACTACAGGAGTTGTCCTTGCTGCTGCAAAGGTACTTGAACAATTCCCATAATGACAACTTGAAAGTTCCAGAACTATATCTGGCCATACCCACCAGGCAGCGTGGATGGACTAGGATGGACATAGGGTCTAGGCTGAGGGATGTATGACAGATTAGCCATCGCTTGTGAACCATATGGAAGATAAGGAGGTTGGTATTGACGTTGAGCCATATTGGGCTGCTAGTACTGGATGTGACTTGACCTAGATGGACCAACATTGGGTTGTTGGTATTAGACATGACTTGACCCAGACAGACCAACATTAGGCTGCTGGTACTGGACATTACTTGATCTAGTAGGACCAACAGGATTTGAAATGGCACCTGAAGAGGGTTGGTTCATCCCAACCATGTGAGGTTGTGAGCCACTCACATTGGTTGTGTCAAACATCATAGAAACATTCGAACTCTACCCACCAGGTGATGGATTAGTCTATCCACTTGCTGGAGGGATCGAAGAACTGATAGTGACATGACTCGAGATCGTTGGATGAATCGGATGGATCACTTGGATCGACGAAACAAGAGGATTGGGAATGGTGGGTTGCATAGGGACTGAAGTAACTATAGAAATCATTGTTTTTTGGGTGGTCAGGTTCTGAATGAATGGACCTATGGTAGGCATAGCGCCAGATGGCCAAATAGGGTTGTGATATAATGATGAGGCAGTAGCCATGCCTGAAACCAACTGAAATAAAGTCACATAATTACATGGTAACTTAGGATGAACATTAGTCGAAATGCTTCCCGTGTAAGGGAAACCTTTAGGAGGGAAAGGATATTCCTGCTCCTCGACTGTGCGCGGAGTGAAAACCTCCGAGTGACTCGGAGAGGAGATTGAGATTTTGCCTTATGATTCCATGTGTGAAAATAGATGACGACGCATTACCGAAGATGTTTGAGGGGATAATTCCAAAGGAATACCTGGTTGATCATACGGAATATACGGACGCTGTGGTGATATCACAATAGGATCGAAAAAAGGATTCATATGATAAACAACCAGTCCAAGCTAACCTTCAGAAGTCGATGGACTCTTGGGAGTCTGGAGAGTGTTATTCAGAGATTTCGGGCCAATGTCAGAAAGTGACCCAGTATCTGAAGGGGGAGGACGAGATGAAAAGGGTTGAAAACTCAAAAAAATTCCAAGCTCAACACCTTGGTCCTCAAGTGACTGTGGCAATTCAGGAAAAGGATCCTCAAACAATATTTCAGAGAGAGGAGAGGAAGAGGAACTAGGCGAACCAGTTGGTTCAGCCACACTGATCTTGTCTCAAATAACCAAAAGAGAGATTGATTATATATCATCTTGGGATTCAACTGCGTTAAGTAGGTCATTCATCTATGACCATTTCCATGAGAGGTAGTCATAATTAGCCAGTTACAACTACCTCTCATGGAAATGGTCATAGATGAATGACTTACTTAATGCAGTTGAATCCCAAAATGATATCTAATATAATGCACTGTGAAAACCCCAATACTTAATTCAAAAAGAGAGATTTATTTCAATGGATTTAAATTGTATTTAAAGGTATACTCATGATGTGGTCTAAAAAATAGTAATAGGGATGTTATAAGATCGTGGAAAACATTTTTTTAAGACGCAAAAACAAACTGGTGCTCTTTCATGTTTTAAGCATCGAGAAAGAAGTAAAGGTGACTCTATCACTTTCAGTTTGAAAAGAGCTCGAAAGGACAAGCACTTGGGTGATATTTTATATTTAGGGAGTCAAAAAGATCGAAATGAAAACTCAAGATGATCTAGGTAAAAGGGATTACCAGGTAAATGTGAATTGTAGAATACCTCCCTGCGAACTGAGAAGTACGGGCTGGTAATCTCCCTGAATGCTATGTTCGGTGTATCGCATTTACAAGGTGGCAGACTCGGCTTCCTATGGATAAAGGATTGCAACCTAGTGGGGTCTCCCTTTACACACTCGATGGTATAGGGAGCACAAGTCTGTACTAGCGTTGTCTAGTGCCGAAGCGAACGACAACTGTTAGGTTGTAAGATGCTGGAACATGTCTCTAGCCTAGACCTTCTAAGATGTGATAGTTAGATTTTAAATGTGCCTTAGGTTAATTGAGTACATTTTAGAGTTTATCTTCAAATTATGTCTCCATTTTCAGGCCTTATCGATGTGACTCAAAAACACCTATATGCAGCTAAATGAGACAAGACCCAAGGATGATCATTGACTTGATTACATGGTTTTTTCAGGAAGAAATCATCGAAAAATGGTGGATTGGAAAGAACGTGAGCATGAGGATATTTATACTCAAGCAATAACTGATCCAAATTTCTTGGAGGCTTTGAGGAACTTTGGGCTCCTCAAATTATTTCTTACACCAGGTCTATGGGCCCAACCCTAGTTTCTACGGTACCTGATCAGTCTCTGGGATTTCAATTGGGAAATTTTCATCATTGGTGACTAAGAGTTGGAGTTGGAAACTCTAGACATTTATTTCATCATAAGACTATCCTGGAGAGGGGAACCAGTCAACCTATATGGGTTGAGGCCGATTGGGGCAAGTGTGACCATGCTACTTTCCGAATATTGCCCAGAAGTTCTCAAATCCAAAAGTGGCAAGATCGAGATTATGATTATTCAGGATCTTGTGTTGAGAGTGCTACTATTGACCATCAATAGAGTGGCTAGGTCCCAAGCATCGCATCAGACCAACAAGTCGAAGTTTCAGTACGCTATCGACTACACGGTGGCCACCATCTTTAATTGGGCAAAGGCTATGGAAATCAACATGAAGCACTAGCTATCAAAAGCTAACGCAGGAAACCTGAAGAATTTTTGATTCGGATCTATTCTAGTGACCTTCTTCCTTAAACGGGTTTCGCTGTTCCAATATCATCTGACTAAGGTAGATCCGCTGATGCCATGAGATCCACAAATGGTCCGTTGGAGTGAGTTGATGCCCATGGTTACAGGGAGGCCAATAGATGTCTTATAAGCCTACCTTTTTCTTGTAGCTATGATGATAGTTGATCGTAGTGGATGATTGGCCTTACAACAGTACTGACTTCTGTGAAGATCCAGATATGGCGCTCCAAGAATGGGAGGATTTTGATGATGGAGGTAAAAACAAACAATTTATAATTTTTGATGTTTTTTATTGTTTTTGAGATATATGTGTTCATGACACTTCAATTTTATGAATGCAGATGTTGGACCAGAATGCCCTGCCAGGATGTCCCAGATCGCCAGGCGCATCGCTCGACAGTTTGGTGTCACTCATTGTCAGGAGGGAAGCGATAACGAGGAGGATATTGTGCGGAATCTCAAGGGTTTGACCCATGGGATCCCAGAGTATGCTTGGATGGGTGATGTCCCATGCCAGTACCAGAGGCATATGGTGGGGATGTCAAATCAGATCCGCCAACTACTGACTCGTGTAGTCCGAGCAGTTACATGCTATCATAAGCATCATGTTGTTTAGTGCATAGGTCTATCATTCCACATTTTTGAGTCCTGCGAGCCATGGATGTATAAGGCCTATGAGCCACCGATGTATTTCGAACACACATATTATTTTTTGAGTTTTTGATGTATGACAAACATTATCGGCACACACACACACATATATATACATATACATATACATATACATATACATATACATATATATATATATATATATATATATATATATATATCTGTTGCACTCCCTTGCTTACTATGGTACAAATGTTTTTGTTTTTTGAGTTTTACATGTTTATCCAACACATAATTGGCAAATGCATCTGTTAATGTATTCATGTGTCTAAGAATATGATGATATGTAATGTAATCAAAGTTTCTTTCCAGTAGACGAATACGTAGATACATTCTCAATAACTGAGGGTTTTTGATAGAATATTGCCCATTGAGTTGAAGGACAACACGCTGTGAATCAAGGTTAACAACCAATTCCTGGATGCCAAGAGAGATAGCTTCTGCCAACAATTCGATAACTGTGCTATACTCAGCGATGTTATTAGTTGTTTGACCTACACATATACATTGAAGATCAATTAACTCACCATGGGGGTTTAAAATGACCCATGCCATGGATGATAGATTCTGGGTACTACGGCAAGCACCATTAGCGAAACCGATGTGAGGAGACACCGACATTTGCAAAGCAGGAAAAAACATAATAAGAAGGAACGCTTCTTACAAAACAGCACACCAAACCACAGTGTACAAAAAATGAATAACACACTATTGTATAAAAGTACCCATGCAAGATGACCTAAGAATAGTACTTTTTGAGTGAGTCCATGCTCGAACTCAGGTAATCAATCAACATAGATGAACACCGGAGTTTTACCGTTGACATGATGAGTAAACATTGACTCAGCCAAATAATAGAGTAGAACTCATATAAGGATGTGCCCCGATGCCACTAGGGCAAGGGAGGGTTATGAGTCATAAGATGACAATCCCATAGCAATAATGAGCAATCTGAAAAAATGCGGGGAGGGAGAATAAACATGAATCTATAAAGAGATAAAGGTGTCCTCAATTGAAAGATCTTGACAATGTCAGGAGAAACTGACAGGTTAATAGGAAGTGGAGAAGAGAACTTCTCAAGACACATAGACATGACCATTGGGCCAGGCAAGAACGAGGAACGATGAGGAGTGTCATTCCAAAGTACTTCCTCTGGATACATTACTTGCATGATACTTTCATCAGAAAGAAAAGTCTCTACTAAGGGCTTGGGAGATTTTGATGAACCAAGCCACACAGATTGAGAATACGCGTTAAAAGATGTTCTTGAAACAGGGTGATTAGAGGATACCAATGGTGAAGCCGAAACAATTTCCATGTAATCAATTTCGGCGGGACTTAATGGCATAGCCACGCCCCATGTATCAACAAAATTCAGCAAGGGAACGACCCAAGGATCAGACATTATCCGAATTGGATCCTCAAACAATTCCATGATTGTTAAGAATGAATGACAGACTTCAAGAAATCTTATAGCTATCAGAAATAACCTCTAAATAATGGTAATTTGCAGCCATCATGGAGCAACAAGGACCTTCGGTCAAAGCGCACTGACCATTGGCCCATGGAGACTGTGCATGGCGCAAAAATGGTAGTTGGGAAGCTCAAACCCAGAAACGGAGGCTGTTTCTGATATGAGATTAGCGCAAAGCACTAATCGCGTGTCGCTGGGAAAAACCCGTCAAGAAGGAAAAGCCCTGAGCGCTCGGTCACAAGGGAAACCAGAAAACCGTGGGAAAGCGGTAAAACAATAGGTGGGTCCCATGCTCAAAACCGATGAAATATCGGAGGCATTTCGGGTGGTAAGTGGGTTCGGCCGAAGACCTAGCGATACATACACCGAGTGACGCGTGTCCGGTAGGGAGAGAGAAAAACTGCTTACATCACGGACTAATGGTTGAGCAACTCAACCGTGTGATATAAGAAAAGACGGTAGGATCTGGGGGCTCCAGATCAAACGATGGAGGTTCAACCCGATGGATGACCAGACCCGAGGGAGAAATAAGATATGGTGCATAAATATTTGAAGTCCGATTTGACCGATGAGTCGACAGAAGGATCTGTTTTGTAGGCATCTGGGAAATAACGAAAAAAACGACCATTCAGGAAGAACTGACACTGAGTACTCAAGGATACAGGTGGCCACCTCTCTGTGAAGAGTTACACAACAACAATGATGCAGGGCAGAGGAGTCCCAGTAGATAGAGGCAAGTGATCCAGATAGCTGGGAAGAGGAAGCAAACAGTCGAAGAATGAACAGGCTTTAAAGCCATGAGCTGACAGAGACAAGACAGGGAGAGATAGTGAGGCAGAGAAGCAGTGAAGAAGCTGAAGGTGGAGAGAAACAAAAAGAAAGGAAAAATTGCAGAGAATAGAGAAGCCGAGCTGACCATCAGAGTAAGGGAAGCATCGAGTAGACAGAGACCAATTGAGGTCGAAATTCAGTAAGGGGAGTCTGTGAACTCTAAGGACTTGGGAATTCCAAGTGCCATCCTACTGATCATCCTCTGTCAAGTGAGACTCAGATTGAGCTCCTTATTGTAAGACTCTGCTTTAAAAACATAATAAAAAGGCCACCACTGAAAGCTGGACCAGGAGATGTAACCTGGGAGGATTGGGTGAACTCCTTATTAAATTTTGCTGTGTTTATTTTTTGCTTACTGTGATCTCTTACTATTTCAAGTGTTTGTTTATTTTGCAATCTTATCGATCTGTTTCCTAAGATAACATAGACACACACACCAGCACATGAGTCTATAATACCTTCATTAATTTCTTGAGGTCACCTAGGGGCGATTTCAGATCAAGTGGTATCAGAGCTATGGGTTGTTAAGGTTAGAAAAGCTTGTGCTGGATTTAGCTATTGAATGTTAACTAGATCAAAGATCAAATTAGGAGAAGGAGAGTTGGTCGAAACTAATCCTGAAATTGGAAGATTCTATCCTCAAAAGACAATGTCGGAGGAAGGTTCTGTGGGGCCAGACCCTCAATTTATAGATAGTTTCTTGGCCATAAGGTCCATGGTAGAGGAAATATATAAGGAATTTAGAAAACATAAAGATGAAGATTCATCAAGCTCCAAACAAGATAATGGAGAAGAAGATTCTCTCCTCCATGACCACTCAAAAGGTAAAGGGAAAGAAGAAAACTTTCTCACACCTCCTAATAGCCTTGAACATAAAAGGAAGACATCTTTGATTAAACTAGATGTTAAATTTGATTTACCAATATATGATGGAGAGTTGAATGCAGAAAAGATGGACAATTGGATAAGACAAATTGATGTTTATTGTAGAGTGCAGAGTATCGATTCATACAAGAGCAAGATTCAGCTGGCCAGCCTATGCCTTGGAGGCACTGCCTTGGTTTGGTGGGAAGGTAGGACCCAAGTTGACATGAAGAGACATGGTAAGACTCTTTCTGTCTGGAGTGAATTTGTTTCTGCAATAAAAAAGCAGTTCTATCCACTGGCCTACATGTAGCAAGCCATGATGAGCTGGCAAACTCTTCGACAATTGAAAGGGAAAAGTGTACAAGGTTACACCCAAGAATTTAGGAAGAGAGCTTTGATTCTAGGAATCTCATTGGACTCATCTGAGACTTTGTTGAAGTATATAGGTGGTCTACACAGCTACACGAGGCACACTTGTTATAGACATTTTTGTGCCTTACAGCATGAAGCATGAAATGTCAATAATCTAAGGGATCCAAAGTCCCTAAACATGTTGTTCCTACCCCTAGAGAAACAAGGTCAGCAAACCACAGCACTAAAAATCAGTTCTCCACCTGAAAACACTCAAAAACAAGCTAATTCTGGATCATGTCAGCTGCTCCACTGAGCATCTGCGCTGAATGTCAACTGCTCCACTCTGTACCTGCGCTGAATGTCAACTCTAATGAAGGCTACCTACGCTAGGCGAGATTGGCCAAGTGGCACAGTCATTCTGCAAGGTGTCAAGTGCCCAGGAAGCTTCCAAAATGACACTTGGATCAGGGAATTCGCCTTGTGATGAGTAAGAGGATCTAGATCTCCAAGTGGAAGCAAGAAACTCCAAGTGGACTCAAGAACTGAAGAATAACTGAAGTGGGAGAGGACACTAGTCAGCTCCATGCCAAGCTCAAGCTGACTCATCCTTTCTCCAAATCTCCTATATATAGAGCTCTCTCATGAGGTCTAGGGAGGCTGGAATCTTGTGAATGTAAGGAAGTGTTGTTGGTTTGTGCATAGAACTATTGGGTGATTTGCTTGAAGGAGGTGAAGAGGAGATTTCTTTCTGCTGGGAGGTGTTGCTGGATTGGGCCTCTTATGGTTGTAACACTCTCAGAACTTTACTTCTTCCATTAATAAAGCATTTGAGGTTCTTCTATATGCATGTGTCTCTGTGGCGTATTGATACTTGTATATTTGATTTATTCTAATCCTTGAATCAATTATGGATGTATGCTTCTTGTAGTTTCCTTTTCTTGTGCTTTTGCAGGATCTTTGTGTAGCTGGGCCAGTGAAAGAGCAAGGAGCTGGGAGCAAGCAGCAAAGAGGGAAGATTGGATCAACCATTAGCGGAAGATAACGGTTAGTGGATCCCTTTCTCCTCTCTCTTACATCTCATAAAGAAGTAATCTTGAATAGCTTTACATTCAGTTGTTGCTGAGGTACTATCACCCTTAGAGTGGGATAGGGTCATTCCGTATTGGATACTTTCCCCAACAACAAATTGGCGACTCCGCTGGGGATCGTATCTTGTTGGTTGTTTGTGTTTTTGCTATTCATTTCATAAACAAAGGGAGTACCGAATCGAACTGTATTTGGATCTTTCAAATGCAAAGTAGAGGGCAGCTACTCTAGCTCAGTTGCTGGGCAAGTTTATGATTTGAAGAGCTGATCCACAAGGACTCTAATAAGCTCGTAGTGATAGCTTTTCATCCTCCTTTTCATCCCTTAGTGTGTCCTTGACTGATAGCTTCTGATTTGGCCAAAAACTGTGAATTTTTGAGCAATTTGTGACCCGGAAACCAAGAGAAACGAAAGTTTCATTCTTCAGTGCAGGCTGTGTGAAGGCTGTCTGCATTTCAGCGCAGTTCCCGAAGGGGCTACCTACGCTGAAGGTCAAACTGCCTGTGTACCACCTGCGCTGGACCAGTCTTGCCTTGTGCTACTGGGGTTTCCTGTTGTTTCTTGCCCTGTTTTCACTCTTGTTTTTGCTGCCTGTTACCAGTCAATGTGCCTATCTGAAACCAACTTTCCTTGCCACTATTCCACCTCGGTTGTATAAAGAAACTGTGTTTGTTCTTTGTGTATTTCTTGTATCATTTACAGTTTCCCATAACGAAAGTGAACTAGTCTTGCTGTGACCTCTTAGATCTAGACCTGTGATAAAGTGTCGTTTTGATCTTAAGAGTTAGATTGTTTGTTGTTCATAGCTGATTGAGCTTTTGCTTTCGTCATTTGGTTTGAATTTATATATTTCTAGTGTCGAAACAAGTAAATCTTAAGGTGTCTTTTGATTTTGGACAAGCTTGTTTGCTTTCACTTGAAATTGAATTCGAAATTATACAACTTTCTTTTTGTGTCGCACAAACATTAAGAAAGAGAAAAGAAATACTTGCATTGTGCATGTGCATTATGACAATTTGCATGTTGATTTAGGGAAAAATGCATTAGTGTGTGCTCTATGATCTGCGTGAAAAGATGTTATCTTTCTTTTCCCTCAGTAGTTAAGATTTTCAAAGTTGAAAGATTGAAAAGCTTGCTTATCATCTTAGACTGCATTTAGGAGTGTTACTATACATCTCGTGGTGATCCATAAAGGCAAACTGCTAAACAAGATCAACCTTAAAATAAATTGAATTTACATAACAACGCATTGAAACATAATGCAAACACATAGAGGTCTAAGCTAGAGACGTGTTCCGGCGTCGTTAAACGTGAGATCTTAGCGTTGAGTGGTTGGGTGATTCCTCCACGGTGAAGCGATAAGTATCAATACGGACTTGTGCTCCCACGTACCGTCATGTATATATTGGGAGACCCCTATAGGAACAAAGCCTTTATCCATAGGAAACCATGTCGGCCGCCCTACTGATTGCAATGCAGTGAACACAGCATTCACGAAGATCGACCACCCGTACTGTAAAACGTATTCTGTGGTTTTGCGAAAAGTTTGGCACATCCTCTGCCTAGAACTCCAGAGCAGTTTCTTTTGGCCTTTTTCAAACTCTATAACTGAAAAAGTCCATCCGAGCATTTGTCACTTCGGGCTCGTTAAAACATCGAAGGAGACTAGAGTCATCTTTAGCTTTTTCTCGACTCTTAAAAAGTGAAAAAGCAAGTTGTGTCTAAAGCGTCGTTATAAAATTTATTTTAAATGGAACATAATCACCTCCTATTCCCGCGTTGATCTTAGGTTGAGAACATGGAACGCCCCAACCAAGGAATTCCACATGATGGAATTCCTAGTCCTTTCTCCTCTTGGGGAGAAGTTGGTGCGCCCCACATGGCCACATTGTCGCTTCCAGGACTGACGATTGGCCTGCCAATTTGGCTATTCTCAACCAATGTAGTTCAGACCACCATGGTTCCTGAACAGTCGACTCAACAGTTAGATGAGTCTAGAGCTTCCCACCAGCCTTCAACTTCCTATAACTCTTCCTCCAATCCTTCATCTTCGCAAGGTAGAGCCGGTAAAAGCCAAGCTCCCATGAGGAAGAAGGAGAAGAAGGAGAGAGAGAAGAAGAAGAAGGAGCCTAAGGCGACTGGGGGCAAGCAAAAGACATCTGACAAAAATCCACACACAGCACAGAACGGGCCTAAATCGCCATGTGTCATATGTAGAGGAGACCACTTCCATAGAGATTGTCCCTGTATTCCCCGGATACTAAGGGACTGGTCCCCTCGGTTGCACAATTCGGGAGCATCAACCTCTGATAGCCATGTTGAATGCTTACCGTCAACCAGCGAAAGTGAAGGTTCAAGACAAAGAAGGGGAATAAGATCCCCCTGCAAACTGTGTAAAGGCGATCACACCATCCACCGTTGTCCCTTCTTAGACGAAGCGAAGAGAGTTTTGGAAGATCGCCTAGTTTCACCGTTGAGACTTCCTCCTGGATACAAAAAACTCGTGCCAAGTCCTTCGTTGGTTGAAAATACAGCTGGCCCGCTCAAGTGGTCAGCTGAAGCGTCAGTCATTGAAAATGAACCTAGTGAATCCAGACCAGACGAAAGTCTAAAGGTCGATACGGCAGTTGACCCGGTTCTTCCTTCAGAGGTTTCATCCTCAAATGACACCGTCATCGAAGATTCATCTTCAAATGACACCCTCACTGAAGAGAATAAGGATGACACCATCCAGATTCTTTTCATCAACACCGACTCTGATGAGCATCAGGGCAATGCGCCCATTCCTTTATCGCAGGAAGGAACATCGTCAGGGTCATATCCGGCCGTGTATTCGGTCCCACCACCAAGCAACCTGGTTGTGTCCTTTGATTGGAACCAACTAGGCAGACCCCAGTTACCAGCTAGTATACCATTCAGAATCATAGTCCAAATTTATAGAATGGTAATGGCTGGAACTATCATTGATGAAGGGGCATCTGTGAGTATCCTTTCCTCTATTGCTTGGAAAGCACTGGGTTCCCCGGAGCTTTTGCCTGAGATAAGAAATCTCTCGGGTTTTGATAAAGGAACCAGTCGACCATTAGGGATCCTCCCCAATGTACCTGTTACGTTGAAAGGGAAGACCGTTCAGATGAACGTGATGGTCGTTCAAGGACCCTTGGATTATAACCTACTCCTTGGATGAGACTATATATATTGCATGGGAGCTATAGTCTCCTCACTCTTTAGAGTAATGTGTTTTCCACACGAAGGAAGAATGGTCAAGCTCGTAGACCAACTTTCATTTCCGGGATCACGCATCGCAAATAGTCACATACCAACCCTTAATGGTCTATTCACCCAAGAAATGTCTCCACCCCCAGTCCTCCTTCCCGATGAGTGCGAGTGATTCGGAAATATGGGACTGGAACCCAGGGGGCATGCATCCTGGTCTGCTTCGGGAAGAAGAAACCTTGGGTATAAGGTAGAATTTCCGCGAAGGAATATGACTAGTCCGTACCCCGTCCGTGGATGGAAGAGGGGCTGTTCTAGAACAAGATTCTTTTGATAAGGTTACTTGTTTGACAACAGTCATTCATCATTGTCCACTTCGGTAGGTAGTGCCAAGGAAATGTTTTCGTTTGATGGTGTTAACAAAACAATCTTTGGGTATCCAGGAAGAGGCAAGCCTCGCCCTTTAAAACGAATGTTTTATCGGATAAGTAGGGGCAGCCTTGAAATTGTACTTTATACCTCGGGGCATGCAAACCTTTTGGAGTGCAAGCTAAGAGCGGTTATTTATCTGTTTTTTGGGATTAGCCGTTTCCGAACTTGCATAAAGAAAGGATGAGAGGGAGCAAAGCTTAGTGAAGATGAAGCTCTATAAAAAATAGAGATCTCACATGAGACATTCTTATCTTATGACTGGTATTATCGAGCAGTTTTAGCATAAAGTTCATGCTCGTTAAAAAATAAACGCAAGATCTGAGCAGTTTTAACGCGGTCTTCATGCTCGTTAAAAAATAAATAAAAGCAGTGAGCAATGTTTCCCCCAGAGTTTAAGCTCATTTTTAAATAAAAAATGAACCTATTCCGGTAAATAACCATTGTGATCGTAAATTTATTAGCCATAAAAAGCCTTGGTCATGTTTGCACTTGCCACCTCCATTCCATTTGGCCGATCGTTCACCCCCATATGATTGTTTACCCATTTTGAGGAACAGCTGCGAAGAGTGATTTCACTTAGCCATCCTTGTGACACTGCCGTGATTAGAAAATTCCAACCTGTACCTGGAATCCTTTGCTATCCCTGTTTATCACTCGTTCCTCAAAAGACGAGTCTTCTTTGAGCTCTTTTCTCCTGACTCGTAAAATATGAAAAGTTTGCCGAGTTTTGGCCTTCCAGCTCGTTAAAGTGACCGGAAGAGCTATCCCTCCTCTAGATTTTAATCTTTTTGGACCTGAGGGATTATTACACAAAAAGGTCGAGCGCTTGTGTTATTCGGCTCGTTAAAGTTATCGAAAACTCATCCCTTCTTTATTGTTTTATACTTTTTGGACTTAAGGGATTAGATGACGAAAAAGGAATTTTGGAGTTAACTTTCTGTACCTTTTCAAACTCTCTAAAAATGAAAAGGACCGAGTTTTCCTTGTCGTTAGACTCGTTAAAATGATTAAATAGCGACAAACTTGTCTTTAGACGAGAACGAGTTTCCCTATCGCTAGGCTCGTTAAAACATAGCGATGGGCTTGCCCGAAGGGCAGGTTATAGAACAAGCATATGTTATCCTCCTCAAGCTTGACAAAAATAAAGAGGTACTGGTCAGAAATGACTGGGGAAAAATTGGGAGGACCTCAAAGCTTTAATGGTAGCAAGTCGCTCTTGAACATGACACTTTGTCCTCCGTATCACATCGGGTTGGGTTGTTTCATTCACCGGTCTCATCACCATGGTCTTCGCCAAAACCATCCACATTTGGGGTAATGCTACCGATCCATCACATCAGTGTCGTTATATGTTCAAGAGATGTGTTCAGAAAGAGTCAACTGTGTCCCATCCACTGCCATACATTATCTTTCATCCACCCATGATCGCCACCCTGAATCATATCTCACAGATTGTTTTCACCTCCACTAAAATCATTAGTTCCGTTCTGTGTCACTGATGTGGGATTCATTAAGGCCCTCCTTTGACGGATCGCTTCTTGTCGACTTCAGCTCATTATCCAAGAAGTTGATCTAGGAACACCCCCCTCAGTACTTTGAAGCTTGCATGCCTCAATGGCAAGTTTCTCACTTCCGGCGACAGGTATACATCAATGACCTTCGACCAGAAGATTTTGCGTGGTGTTCGACGCCAAGTCCTTTATTCACACCACGTGAATTGTACTGCAGTACCTTGAGGGTCATTATCATTATCGGTGATTCCTCTCGCGCTTGTTAACGGTTTACATTATTGACCGGTAATCAAGCGATGTCTTTCCATGTTCGACTTCAGCGCAATTCTCACATGGATCGACTTGTACTTAGAGTGAAGATCGAACGAGTTTGAAGACCTTGGATCTAGTTTCATCCATCCGGGCTGCGATATATATTCAGGAAATATAAAGACATTTGATATGTACATCATTGCAGCAGATGATCATCCTACTCAAAGGATGAAAATTTCAGCAGAGAATTATCAGTCTATCAGACGATCGTCTGTTATATGTACCAAAATGAATTTATAAAGCTGAGCATGGGAATGCCCACCTCAGCTAGATCATGAAAGCAGAATGAAAAATAATGTATTGTATTGTATTTTATTACAGGGCACCTCTCAGCGATTGAATGAACTTCGGATTCTCCTGATAAAGCATTTCACCCGATAAACGACCTCATACTTTAGGGGGCAACTGTTATATACATTTTTGTGCCTTACAGCATGAAGCATGAAATGTCAATAATATAAGGGATCCAAAGTCCCTAAACATGTTGTTCCTACCCCTAGAGAAACAAGGTCAGCAAACCACAGCACTAAAAATCAGTTCTCCACCTGAAAACACTCAAAAACAAGCTAATTTTGGATCATGTCAGCTGCTCCACTGAGCATCTGCGCTGAATGTCAACTGCTCCACTCTGTACCTGCACTGAATGTCAACTCTAATGAAGGCTACCTGCGCTGGGCGAGATTGGCCAAGTGGCACAGTCATTCTGCAAGGTGTCAAGTGCCCAGGAAGCTTCCAAAATGACACTTGGATCAGGGAATTTGCCTTGTGATGAGTAAGAGGATCTAGATCTCCAAGTGGAAGCAAGAAACTCCAAGTGGACTCAAGAACTGAAGAATAAATGAAGTGGGAGAGGACACTAGTCAGCTCCATGCCAAGCTCAAGCTGACTCATCCTTTCTCCAAATCTCCTATATATAGAGCTCTCTCATGAGGTCTAGGGAGGCTGGAATCTTGTGAATGTAAGGAAGTGCTGTTGGTTTGTGCATAGAACTATTGGGTGATTAGCTTGAAGGAGGTGAAGAGGAGATTTCTTTCTGCTGGGAGGTGTTGCTGGATTGGGCCTCTTATGGTTGTAACACTCTCAGAACTTTACTTCTTCCATTAATAAAGCATTTGAGGTTCTTCTATATGCATGTGTCTCTGTGGCGTATTGATACTTGTATATTTGATTTATTCTAATCCTTGAATCAATTATGGATGTATGCTTCTTGTAGTTTCCTTTTCTTGTGCTTTTGCAGGATCTTTGTGTAGCTGGGCCAGTGAAAGAGCAAGGAGCTGGGAGCAAGCAGCAAAGAGGGAAGATTGGATCAACCATTAGCAGAAGATAACGGTTAGTGGATCCCTTTCTCCTCTCTCTTACATCTCATAAAGAAGTAATCTTGAATAGCTTTGCATTCAGTTGTTGCCGAGGTACTATCACCCTTAGAGTGGGATAGGGTCATTCCGTATTGGATACTTTTCCCAACAACAACACTATCCTCATGTTTAATCCCACTAGTATAGATGAGGTATCTATTCAAGCTACGCATCTAGAAGCTAGAGGAAAGAATGGGAACCCAGAAGTTGGGGGATCATCCCAGCCCATTGCAAGCAAGAATAAGGAGAAAAGAAAATAGAAGTGGAAAGCAAGGAAGGCCAACACTACACAGAAAAGCAAGTCTTCATGCACTCACTATAAGAAGGATGGGCATGATGATGAGCACTATTGGATTTTGCATCCAGAGCTGAGACCTAAGAAGTTCGAGGGCAAGAAGAAGAAGATTGCTGCAGCTATTAAGAAAGATTTGGGGTCAGAATCAGGAGATGAAACAACCATTGTAGCCACAGGTATAAAAGGTAAGAATTCTGAAGCATCTACTAGTAATTCTGCACAATCTACTATTGATGAAGAAAATGAGAGAAAAAGACACGAGATTTTCCATATTCGAGTTATTTCCAAACATCAAAAGATTGATACTTTGTTTGATAGTGGCTCACAAATAAATTTAATTTCTGAAGAAATTGTAAAGAAGTTGGGATTACTGACTACACCTCACAAGAAACTATACCCATTAGGATGGTTAAGTGATAAAGCACAACTACAAGTGACTAGACAATGCAAACTTAAGTTTTCTTTTGGGTCAGCATTTGTTGATGAGGTTGAGTTAGACATAATTCCTTTGGATATATGTGGAATTGTTTTAGGAAGTCCTTACTTGTATGACAAAAAAGTTATTTTCTATAGAGTTGAGAACAAGTATCTACTCGTTAAAGATGGAATCAAATACTTTGTAAGAGCTCATAATCTCAAGAATAATTACACTCTCATAAACTCATGGTAAATGAAACGAATTATAAATTCATGCAAATAATTTTTATTGATGGTTGTAAAGGAAAAGAAACCTGATAAAACCAATGTATTCTAGGGTTGTGATGCTAAACGGCATGCTGATTTAGAAAAAAATGTTTCAGAGTATGATATCTTGTTTCAAGAACCTAAAGGTTGTTATATACCTAGGGGGGATAATATGGGGTACCAAGGGAGGTACCCAAGGTAATAATGTAAGAATGGGATGGGCCATAGTAATAAATAAGGTGGTTGACCCATATCATGTAAGGGACCACAAGTAGTTAATAATAATGTAATGGGCCCATGGTATTAGTTGATGGTATGAGGAAACCATGGTAATGACCCATGGTATTGTATGTATGAGGCCTATATAGAGGCTAGAGACTCCATGTTAAGATAGTGAAGGATTATTGTATGAACAGGCATATGGCTTGTGGAGTGTTCTCCTTCCTTAAGGAGTGAATGTATGGTGTTGCCCTACCTTAAGGGTTTGATATCAATAAAGAATCATTTCTATCTATTTCTCTCTTATTGTTTCTGGGTATATTTGCATTATCTTATATTTTTGGATCAGAGCTACAACAAAGGTCTGCCACCCAAAAAGGAAATAGTGCATGATATTAATTTGCAGCAAGATGCTCCATTGCCTAACATTGGAATGTACAGGTTGTCTTCTTTAGAGAATGCAGAAATCAAGAAGCAGGTGCAAGAGTTTATCGAGAAAGGGTTCATGAGACCTAGCACATCACCATGTGGATCTCCAATTATTTTGGTGAGAAAGAAAGATGGCTCATGGAGAATGTGCATTGATTACCGAGCACTGAATAAGATAATAATCAAAAATCGTTATCCCCTTCCTTGCATAGATGATCTATTAGATCAATTGAAAGAAGCTATTTATTTTTCCAAGTTAGACTTGCATAGTGGATATCATCAGGTCAGAGTTGCAGAACAAGATGCATGGAAGACTGATTTCAAAACAAAGCAGGGATTGTATGAGTGGTTGGTTATGCCTTTTGGCTTAACTAATGCTCATGCTACTTTCATGAGAATAATGAATGATGCACTGAGACCATTTTGTTATTGTATATTTGGATGAAATTATGATATTTAGCAAAACATGGGAAGAACATTTAAATCATGTTAAGCAGACACTAGACGTTTTGAAAAGAGAAAAAATTTATGTTAAACTCTCAAAGTGTGAATTTGGCAAAACATCTTTGGATTATTTGGGACATATAGTAGGGGGTGGTGAATTGAAGATATATCCCTCTAAGGTGGTAGTCATTGTAAACTGGCCTAAACCCAAATCTACTACAGAATTTAGGAGCTTCTTAAGAATGGCACAATATTGGAGAAAGTTCATTTCTAATTGCAGCTCCCTTACATACTTTAACAAGATTGAACAAGGTGTTTCAGTGGGGAGGCAAACAACAGAAAGCCTTCAACACCTTGAAAGAAAAGATTAGTACTAGCACTGCCAGATCTTCAAAGACCGTTTGAGATCCAAACGGGTGCCAATGACTATGCCATGGGAGTAGTGTTGATACAACACGATAAACCCATATATTATCATTCTGAGACATTTAATTCTGTAGTAGTTAACTATCCCACATATGATAAAGAATTTTATGCATTAGTACAGAGTGTGAAAAAGTGGAAACATTACTTAATGGGCAAAGAAATAGTTACACGTACTGATCATCAACCACTTCAATATCTACACTCCCAAACTAAGTTGCAACAATCAAGACACTATAGATGGATGGGCTTTCTACAATAGTTTCATTTAGTCATCAGATATAAAAAGGGCATACACAATAAAGTTGTAGATATGTTATCTAGACCCATTATAAATGCATCTACTATACTTAAGCATAATTATGTGTTACATGAGAGCTACATTGAACAATATGCTCAAGATATAGACTTTAAATATGTATATGCAACTTTAATTCAAGGCAAACGAGTAGATGAATTGGATTATCATATTAAGGACCGACTCCTATATCATTGTGGGAAGCTATGCATTCTACAAACTGAAAGAGTAAAGATAATTTGAGAAGCACACACTTCTCTAATGTTAGGTCACTTTGGGGTAAGTAAAACAGTTGCACAGCTGCAAAGATTTTGTTATTGGCCAAAAATGAACGAGACAGTTTCTAGATATGTAAGAGGGTGTACTATGTGTGCTAAAAGCAAGCCCAACAATAGAAAACTAGGCTTGTACACTCCATTGCTAGTTCCTTCTCATCCTTGGGAAAGTGTTTCCATGGACTTTGTTGGAGGACTACCTAAATCTAGGAAAGGTCATGCTTATCTGTATGTTGTTGTGGATAGGTTCAACAAAGTGTGTATTTTGATACCTTGTAATAAACAGATTACAGCTGAACAAACTGCAAAACTGTTCTTTCAACATGTATGGGTTCATTTTGGATTACGCACTTCCATTATATCTGATCGAGACACCCGATTTGTGGGAAAGTTTTGGTCAAGTCTGTGGAAACTGATGGACACCAAACTGAAGAAAAACACAGCTTTCCATCCACAAACCGATGGCTAGACAGAAGTAGTCAATAGGACAGTGATCTAGTTGCTCAGGGGATATTGCAGCAAGCATCCCAAGCTTTGGGATGAACATTTGTGTTATGTGAAGCATGCTTACAACCGAGCCAAACATTCTTCCACACAGAGATCTCCTTTTGAGACTTGTTTTGGTTTCACACCAAGGTCTCCCTTGGATTTTGTCTTTGGTAAGGACACAATAGTTGAGGGACACAGCGATGTGGACAAGGAAACTAGGTTCATTGAACAAATCCAAGAGATCCATCAGGCAGTACAGGAATAGCTGGAAAAGAGCCAGGCCAAATAGAAGGCAAGGCATGACAAGCATCAGATGGAGCATAGTTTCCAAGTTGGTGATCAAGTCTGGCTGTACATCAGCAAGGACACGATGCATGGTGAAGGTAAAAAGCTGAAACCAATAAGGTATGGACCTTTCAGGATCCTTGATAAAATTGGTGAGAATGCTTTTTGCCTTGATTTGCCAGCTTATAGGCACATCTACTGAGTCGTCAATGCAGACAGCTTGAGACTATTTCAACCTTCATTAATTGAAGATCCTGAAGAACAGAGTCAATTACCTTCTATTGATGACCTGCTACATGAATACCTTAACGAATTACACGAAGACACAGTTTTGGATAGGAAGGTGAGAAAGACATGTAGGGGAGATGTTGAGTACCTTAGAATTGGGCTCAGGGGTTCAAATCCAAGCAGTGCAAAATGGATAGAGATTGGACAGGTGAGAAAGTCGTATCCTCACTTAGTCGATGCTTGAAAACCAACTTTTGGTGGTCCAAAAGCTTTTTCAGTGGGAAGGCCGTGATCCGAATTGGATCCTCAAACAATTCCATGATTGTTAAGAATGAATGATAGACTTCAAGAAATCTTATAGCTATTAGAAATAGCCTCTGAATAATGGTAATTTGCAGCCAGCACGAAGAAATGAGGACCTTCGGTCAAAGCGCGCTGACTGTTGGCCCATGGAGACTGTTCATGGCACAAAAATGGCAGTTGGGAAGCTCAAACACAGAAACGGAGGCTGTTTTTGAAACGCGATTAGCATTGGGAAAACCCCTCGAGAAGGAAAAGCCTCGAACGCTCGATCACAAGGGAAACCAAAAAACCATGGGAAAGCACTAAAACCGACAGGAGGGTCCCACGTTCAAAACTGGTGGAATATAGGAGGCATTTTGGGTGGTAAGTGGCTTTGGCTGAAGACCCAGCAATTCCATACGCCAAGTGACGCGTGTCCGACAGGGAGAGAGAAAAACTGCATACATAACAGACTAACAGTCGAGCAACTCAACCGCACGATATAAGTGAAGAACGTAGGATCTAGGGGCTCTAGATAAAATGACTGAGGTTCAACCCGATGGATGACTGGACCCGAGGGAGAAATAAGCTACGACGCATAAAGATTTAAAGTCCGATTTGACCGATGAGTCGACAGAAGGATCCATTTCGTAGGCATCTAGGAAATAACAGAAAAAACGACCATTCAGGAAGAACTGACACTCAGTTCGCAAGGATACAGGTGGCCACCTCTCTGTGAAGCATTACGTAGCAACGATGATGTAGGGTAGAGGAGTCCCAGTAGATAGAGGTAGGTGATCCAGAGAGCCGGGAAGACGAAGCGAACAGTTGAAGAAATGAACTGGATTTAAAGCCATGAGCTAACAGAGACAAGACAGGGAGAGGCAGTGAGGCAGAGAGGCAGTGAAGAAGCCGAAGGCCGAGAGACACATAAAGAAAGGAAAAATTGCATAGAATAGAGAAGCCGAGCTGACCATCAGAGTAAGGGTAGCATCAAGCAGACAGAGACCAATTGAGGTCAAAATTCAGTAAGGGGAGTCTGTGAACTCTAAGGACTTGGGAATTCAAAGTTCCATCCTACTAATCATCCTCTGTCAAGTGAGACTCAGATTGAGATCCTTATTGTAAGACTCTTCTTTAAAAACATAATAAAAAGGCCACCACTAAAAGCTAGACTAGGAGACGTAGCCCAGGAGGATTGGGTGAAATCATTATTAAATTTTGTTGTGTTTCTGTTTTGCTTGCTGTGATCTCTTACTGTTTCAAGTGTTTGTTTATTTTTCAATCTTATTGATTTGTTGCCTAAGATAACATAGACACACAAAGCAACACATGAGTCTGTAATACCTTCATTAATTTCCTGAGATCACCTAGGGGTGATTTCAGATCAAGACATGACCAAAATCATTTTGATAGAGGCAACATGAGGAGGTGGGAGCGGAAATATGCCCATGAAGGTAGGATCTTTGAAAAGTCCACACCCACACTCTCATAAGTAGCAGCGGTGTACTTGACATACGGAACATTGTTATTCGAAGAGGAAGAGGCAAACAAGGACAATTGGTCGACTGTGACTATCTTCCCTTGATGGGGAAAATGAATCATGCAGAAGAGGGAGGAGCATACGGCATGCATGGTATGGGTCTAGCTCCGTCCGAGTAGAAGATTATATTTAAGATAAGTGTCAACGATCTCTACTTCGACATGTACCATCTTTCCCTCCAAGGTAATGGCAAGGTTGGGAAGGAAACTGAATGGTTGTGAGTCGCGCCAGTCAAAAGCTTCGAGAGTGTTAGGGGAGTGGTTCAGAGTAGGAGAACCAATTGCCTTCCAACAAGAGACAAACATGATGCAGGTAGAAGCACCTTCATCGATGATGGTCCTATGAATGGTTTTCTCATTTATGATTACCTGAATGAGAAAGGAAATTTGATGAGGTAAACATGTAACGTGGTTTTCCAAGTAAAAAAAAATGAGATTAGAGTTAGCTAGATCAATACCCCCAATAGGTGACAGTAACAATTTCCACTTAGAAGGATAACTTTGAAGGACATCGAGAGCAGACATAGTCGATGGTGCTTGAGCCAAATCTTCAACAATGTTATAATGTTGAGTGGCTCGAGTGTTGGGATTGTACGAGGACTTTCGAAGCACACCTCGAGAAGGTGGTCGAATGGCGGAATCAGGATTAGGTCGCTCTATATGGAGAGGACCAGGACTAGACAGGGCGGAAGAAGAAGGGGTACCTTCTTTCTCTTTCCTTGCTAACAGGGTAGGAGTTTAAGAATCTTTTGACCTTGTAGCATCGTTGATCGGGGTACTCATCATGAACACTTATGAACTTGAGGGAGTGGATGATTAAATCTGGTATACCATTTGAGTCTACTGGGATGGAAAGGGCTCTTTTAGGACAACTGGGGTCCCTTTGAGCAAACAGTTAACTTCAGACCATCTGGGACAATGCTTAGTTTAGTGATCCTCCTCACAGATGAGGCATGGATACTTAGGTTTCTGTTGGGAAATATCACCAACAGATGGTTTAGGAGGACCCTATTTTGGGGCATGAGATTTACCCTTGCCTTTACCTTTCTTCTTACATTTATAGGATTTATCCGCTGTGGTAGAATGACAGTGTGAACCTTCGAGGTTTTACTAGGGCTAGATGCATTGAGAGAGGAGTCATTGGGAGCAGTGTTGGAGACTGACTTCTATTTGGAAGAAGATTTGGCAGGGGTCTGAGTCACTGAACCAATTACTCCATCAACAGGAGGGGTAACAAGAGACTTAGATGTCGTCAGATCAGATGATGGTGTGGGCGCATCGGGTAACACATCATATAACGTGCCAAGTTGTGAATAGACAAGGTCTAGATACTGGGCATGCACGATGGCTTGTTACTTAGTGACGCATCCACCCATAGCAATGTCCTCAGCAATTTTGTTGACAAATGATTTGGTGAACCACTCGGACAACAACTGATCAACAATTTCAAACTTAATCAAATGATACCTACATCTGCATTCATGGATGTGATCCGAGATGTGAGTGGTTGTGTCTTTCTTGAGTGATGTTAATAGATGGGTGCCAGTTTTATAGCGAACCGACAGCTGGAAGTGTGTGAGAAAGGCGATGGCAAGAGTGTTAAAGTCATGATAGGTATTCTAAGGGAGCTCGATATACAACTTGGCTACAGCTCTTGTAAGAGTTTGTTGAAAAAGATGAAGATGAATGGAACCATCAACGTATGAATTCGAGGAGCACCACAGGTGATATTTCATCATGTGGGCTTAAGGGTCCTCTTTCGCATTTCCTTCAAACTTTTGACAATCACTCGGAATCTTGGATGGAACCGGACTCCAGTATGGTGAATGAAGAATCAGATCATTCGTGAGTTTAGACACATCTGGCAATTCTAGCATAGCCAAGAATGACAATTGAGTATTGAAAGGAATTTCAGGTCGATAAGGGGGCCCAACTAGTGGGACCCATCCCTGCTAGTAAGGATTTTGTCCCAAAAGTGGAGGGTTTTGTCCATAAGGCATTTTATTTTGCCCCCACTGTAGGTTACCTTTCTCGTAGGGAGTATTCTCACCTTGAGAGCCTTGAAACTGTCCGGGCAGAGGCTGTTGGTAAGAGACATACTGGTTAAAAGGTTGTTGAGCTTGCTGGCTTTAGACATACAGATTTTTCACCTGATGTCCCTGAGCATAAGGGTTTTGGACCTGCTGCCCCTAGACGAATAGGTTTTGGACCTGGTGCCCTTGGACATAAGGATTTTTTACTTGCTGTCCTTGGACATAAGGATTTTGGACTTGTTGTCCTTGGAAAAAAGGAGGTTGAACCTATTGCCCTTGGACATAAGGATTATGTGCCTGCTGCTGCAGGATTTGACCCTGGCCCTACCGTTACAAGGGTTGACCCTGTTGATATGAGTATAAGGGTTGCTACTGCTCAGGTTGACCTTGTGGCTACAAGGGTTGACCTTGCGGCTATAAAGGCTATCCCTGTGGTTGCAGAGGTTGACCTTGCGAAGGCATAGGCTGGGAGGATTGCGGTGCATACTGCATCTGCGGATGCATGGTTTGCTGCAAATATTGCGAAGGTTGCCCCTGCAGTTGTTGCAGTTGTCTTATTTGCGACATGATTTGGCCTTGCTGCTACATGGATGGACCTTTCTTCAACGAAGGTTGCCCTTGCTGCTGCAGGAGTTGTCATTGCTGCTGCAAAGGTACTTGAACAATTCCCAGAATGATAGCTTGAAAGTTCCAGAACTGTATCTGGCCATACCCACCAAGCACGGTGGATGGACCAGGATGGACATAGGGTCCAGGCTGAGGGATTTATGACAGATTAGCCATTGATTGTGAACCATATGGAACATAAGGAGGTTGGTACTGACCTCGAGCCATATTGGGTTACTGGTACTGGATGTGACTTGACCCAGATGGACCAACAATGGGTTGTTGGTACTGGACATGACTTGACCCAGACGGACCGACATTAGGCTGTTGATATTGGACATTACTTGATCCAGCAGGACCAACAGGATTTGAAATGGCACCTGAAGATGGTTGATTCAACCCAACCATGTGAGGTTGTGAGCCACTCACATTGGTTGTGTCAAACATCATAGAAACATTCGAACTCTACCCACTAGGCGATGGATTAGTCTATCCACTTATTGGAGGGATCGAAGAACTGATAGCGACATGAATCGAGATCGCTGGATGAACCGGATGGGTCACTTGGATCGACGAAACAAGAGGATTGGGAATGGTGGGTTGCACCGGGACTGAAGTAACTACAGAAATCACAGTTTTTTGGGTGGTCGGGTTCTGAATGAATGAACCTGTGGTGGGCATAACGCCAGATGCCCAAATAGAGTTGTGATATAATGATGAGGCAGTAGGCATACCTGAAACCAACCGAGATAAAGTCACATAATTACGCGGTAACCTAGGATGAACAATAGTTGGAATGCTTCCCGTGTAAGGGAAACCTTTAGGAGGGAAAGGATATTCCTGCTCCTCGACTGTGCGCGGAGTGGAAACGTCCGAGCGACTCAGAGAGGAGACTGGGATTTCTCCTTTTGATTCCATGTGTGAAAGTAGATGACGACGCACTAGTGAAGATGTTTGAGGGGATAGTTCCAAAGCAATACCCGGCTGATCGTACAAACTGTACGGACGCTGCGGTGATATCACAATAGGATCAAAAAAAGGATTCAGAGGATAAACAACCAGTCCAAGCCGAACTTCAGAAGTCAGTGGACTCTTGGGAGTCTGGATAGGGTTATCCAGAGATTCTGGGCCAATGTTAGAAAGTGACACAATATTTGCAAGAGGAGGATGAGATGACAAAGGTTGAATACTCAAAAATATTCCAAGCTCAACACCTTGGTCCTCAAGCGACTGTGGCAATTCAGGAAAAGGCTCCTCAGAAAATATTTCAGAGAGAGGAGAGGAAGAGGAACTAGGAGAACCAGTTGGTTTGGCCATGATGATATTGGCTTAAATAACCAAAAGAGAGATTGATTAGATATCATTTTGGGATTCAATTGCGTTAAGTAAGTCATTCATCTATGACCATTTCCATGAGAGGTAGTTGTAATTAGCTAGTTACAATTACCTCTCATGGAAATGGTCATAGATGAATGACTTACTTAACACAGTTGAATCCCAAAATGATATCTAATATAATGCACTGTGAAAACCCCAATACTTAATTAAAAAAATAGATTTATTTAAAGGGATTTAAAATGTATTTAATGGTATACTCATGATGTGGTCTAAAAAATACTAATAGGGATGCTATAAGATTGTGGGCAACAATTTTCTAAGACGCAAAAACAATTGGTGCTCTTTCATGTTTTAAGCATCGAGAAAGAAGTAAAGGTGACTCTATCACTTTGGGTTTGAAACGAGCTCGAAAAGACAAGCACTCGGGTGATATTTTATATTTAGGGAGTCAAAAATATTGAAATGACAACTCAAGATGATCTAGGTAAAAGGGATTACTAGGTAAATGTGAACTACAGAATACCTCCCTGCGAACTGAGAAGTACGGGTTAGCAATCTCCCTGAATGCTATGTTCGGCGTATTGCATTTACAAGGTTGCAAACTCGGCTTCCTATGGATAAAGGATTGCAACCTAGTGGGGTCTCCCTTTATACACTTGATGGTATGGGGATCACAAGCCCGTACTAGTGTTGTCTTGTGCCGAAGCAAATGACAACTGTTGGGTTGTAAGACGCTGGAACACGTCTCTAGCCTAGACCTTCTAAGATGTGATCGTTAGATTTTAAATGTGCCTTAGGTTAATTGAGTAAATTTTAGAGTTTATCTTCAAATTATATCTCCGTTTTCAAGCCTTATCGATGTGACTCAAAAACACCTATATGTAGCTAAATGAGACAGATTCTTTCAATTCGATGAATTGTCTACACTAATGAGAGTAGAAAACACACTCAAATGCAACAAACCAAGCAGTTGAAAGCAAAATGGTTTTTCACTATTTCACCTTTTGAAAAAAAAATGATGAAAAAATCTTTCCAATTCCTAACTTTCCTATCAAATTCACTTCAAGTAGCCCTTTCACTAGTAAAAAGAATTCATTTCTTTTCCAATGCAAGTGATGATGCAACTCTAGCCTTCAATGATGCTAACTAACGTAACATATTGATGCAACAAACTAGAATTATGTATTTTTCACTGAAATGACAGAATGAATCTTTCACAAACACTTCACACTTCAATGAAACATTCACAATACAATCAATCACAAGTGAGCACAAAATAGAATTCCTTTCAAAACTAATGAAGCAAAGATTGAACCAAAAACAATATGGGAAATGTGATCTGTGCCCGAAAAGAGACGCTCAAACAGTAAACAAAAATTTTCAAACTTGTTAAATGGAAATAAAAGCAACATAAGGACTGATCAAACAAAATGCAAGGAGCACATTTGACTATGGAATTGACTTTTTGAGCAGGAAAACGAGTGACTGGGTGATGACCTAGATGCCCTAGGGTTATACACCATCCAAGAACTAAAGAAACCAAGTGAAGGAAATGCAAATAAACCAATCATACAAACCAAGATAAAAGAGCTTTCTATCCAGGGAGAACACAATCAAAACAAGCTGAGAGATAGAAATCAGAAGGGCAAGACACGCTGGCTATGATCTAGGGTAAACCCTAATCTTCACCTACAGGAATCAGTGCGACTGCCTAACTGAAAACACCTGCCAAATGGGGGTCGGCGTGACTATTTTTTAGAAACTCATGTTGATTGACATGACTGTCAGAAAAATAAACGCGCTGACTGAGGATTCAAGGAAAAAAAAAATATTCAAAGGCTAAGACTAGACTTGCCACTGTAAATTTCAGGCTCAGAGAAGTAAACCAGGCAAAGCAAAGAACACTAAAGGGAAATGGCGATACTAGAAAATCTCACACAAAACCATAAAATGACAATCAATCAAACAAAAGGATTGGATCCACAGTATGGTAGCTAATTTGTGGTATAGGTAAATTCTCATTGCGAATGGAAACAATTCCTCTAGCTCGAGAGAGTGGGTCTAGCCACAAACAAAAAATTTATGGAAAATATCCTTAAGCTAGAACCAATTAAGAGGTCCTACCTCTTAGAATGCTATTCCTCTTAGTGATGATCGTGCTTCCTCACTCCAGCTATCTTCTGTTTCCTTCCTTCGAATACCTGAAACAAGCAAACAACAACAACAACAAACGTGACAAAATGCAATATTGTATTCAACCTACTTAATAGTTCAAGGAACATTAATCCATAAAGATGTAAAATCAAATTTCATGTAGGAAATCAATCGATAATTGCATTAATATAAATCAGAAAGAGATTACAACTGGTGCGTTGACGTTGCTGGTCTCCTCCAACGTATCTGGGTTCCCACACTTCTGCTAGCACTTCATGGATAGCCCCAACAATGGAAGTTTTAAGGCCTATTTCCCTCTAGTCTCAAACCAAACCAAAATCACACTATTCTCCCTCAAACACACACTAGAAAGCTATAAGCTATAAATGGCTTGCTGGTTATTCACACTTGATCCAAAACTCCAACCAGCTTTTGCTTGGGAAAAAGAGAGGCATATATAGATTGGATGGATGGGAGATGGTTCCTCTCATCATGAAAGAAGGTCTTATCTCTTGAAGTGGTTACATCCTAATAGGGGAAAGGATCCCAAACTGATTACCTCGGCTCTATTCGGCCCAACCATCTAATAGAATTCTGTTATGAAGCTTTGAGACATGGAAGCTTTAGCTCGTTATTTAAAAAACCTTCCAAAAGAGGATTAGTGCAACTGAAAAAGACTCAGTCGATCCGATCAGCACGAGGGCTAGTTTTAACCTCTGTAAATCGTCAATAGGAAAAAAATGGTTAGTAGCATCGGTCTTGTAAACTAGGATAAAAGGAAGATTCTTGGGAAATGATGCAAAGGGGAATTATTTTGGTCATGAAGAGGGACACAGTGGGAGTTTCTTCATGATGGGAAAGCATGTAAAGTACATTGTAGAGGTCCTACAAGATCATAGACGTGGAGTATAGTGACAGTGACAAAATTCCGTGTAACAGTTATCCTCCTAAAGCTTGTTAAAAAATAAAGAGGTACTAACTAGTATGGTTGGGGAAATTGCGAAAAAAGGGTACTCCATTTGTTAATGGCAGTGAGTCACTCTTGAACACGACACTCTTCCATTTAATCTCTGTGGTTGTCAGTTGGGTAATATGCTTGTATTTCGGTTCATCATTGATATGAATATGCAAACTTGAAGTTTTTTAACAATTTGCAAGTGAAAATTATATGTGTTTTGGGTAGAGGATCAATTTACTAAACACATAAAATAAATGAATTTAATCACAATTTACAGCCAAATAGAAACAAAATAAGCATATATGAAACACATAACACAAAACATGATAAATGAGTTCACTGCTCTCCTGGGCTACATCTCCTGGTCCAACTTCCAATGCAGTGCCTCTTTCATTAAGTGCTAAAAAGTGTGTTTACATGCTTTAAATAGCTGAAACAGTAAATTGATGTCTCCAATTGATCCAACACTATAAAAAACCCCTAGCTGGGCTCTTTTTGCATACAAAAGGGTAAAACAATGTCTGGGTTATTCTCTAGAACAATTTTCCTTGTAATTGTGCTACAATTCACACCCACTTGCAAAGTATGCTACAATTTCTGCCTTATTCGACCACGTGGAGCCACAAAATTTCCCTGCACCGACAAGATTCACACTGGTTCGGGTGAAAATTATTGCTAATTTTAATTTCCCAATGACCCCCCTATTCTAAAATTTGTGGTTACATGGGGCCACATTCCTAGGGTTCGGGGCTAACCTCCCACCCCTACTGGGCGGGCCCCAGATGCTGACATGCGGTCATATAATCGCCCATAGAACCTAGAAGTGGCACTTAAATTCCAGACTGGGTTCATATCTATTGAGTGCTCCTTTATGATGATCATGTAGTCATATGATAGAATATGTGGCCCAGAGCTGCCCCCCTTCATTCTCTATGCATTCGGTCGTTTGAAGGATCACGTGACCCGAGCTAGCCCCCAAGGGCTGGCCCCTTAACTTTTCCGCCTTCAATTTTAGCACTAGGCTTTGACGATTTTGTATGTTATGGGATGTGGCCATGTGGTGGGCTAAGGCCTAGTCCCATGGCCCCTCCGCCTATGGTCCCATGGGCGTTGGGGTGGCCAGGGGCTAGCCCAACCACCTTCCCCAACTATGCGCAGTTGGAAACTTCAAATAGTGATTCGTGACCAATATTTTCAAGAAAAAATGAGTATCGCAATGGTGCGAGCCTATTGTTGTTCAGTGGAGGTCACAAGTTTGAATCCCATGGAGGCAGTTTGATCTCATACCAAAATTTTTCCAAATAAAAGGAGGCCACATGGCAACCACCGATTGGCCCACGTGGCTCTTCCTCATTGGTCCAACAATCAACCAATGAAATCATACCATACACAAGCCAAATAGAATGAGACAAGTTTCATCCAATGAATGGCCCAAAAAAATACACAATCAAGTCTAGTCAAATACCTAGTCAGTGTATGGATTGCTAATTGGGTGTACCTGCAACCCAAATTAAACAAAAATTATTTGTTTTCCAATTCAACCAAAATGTGATATTAGGAGCATACCATATAAGTTTTAAGTGAAATAAATTGCGTTGGAGTCACATTACTGAGATCTATCCATTTGTTTAGGTTTCAAGCTCTATCACACATTTTCAATTTTGAGCACTAAATTGATCCCCTATGTTATCACTTAAGAAAAATTTCAAAATTGTGAGCATCAGTTTGATTTCAAAGATTGGTGTCAGTCTTGGTTTGGTCTTTCCATGGTTGTTTTAGAGTCTAAGATTTTGAATCGAGTCTTGTTGGTATGGTCAAATAGGGTCAATACTCTGTTCTTGCCTATCACTGGTCCCACATCACACACGAATTCCATCTATCAAACTTGTTTCAAGGTTCTATTGCGCTACGAAACTGTCTAGGAGTTTTCATAGTGCAAAACCCAGAATTTGCACTGGCCGCGCTACGAAATCAGGGATTCATGCAAGTCCATGGAAAATCTCATCCAGCTAACAAATCTATCAAAATCCGTTATTTCTACATCATCAGTTGTCAGCCCATACACTTTTCCCATCACATTCAACCACTTATTCTCATCATTAGGGTCGTTAGGTGTCTTGGTATGCTCAGGTTGCAAGTTTCAAAAAAGAAGCCAAGTATTCACAGTCATGAATATGTTTAGGTTCATGCATAAGGAGAAAATTGATAGGCGTTCAATTAGAATTCTTTGAAGATCAAGTGAGGCAGCTTTCCTTATCCATTTCAAGCGAGGTAGTGATCGAGATTAAGGCGGTGAGGGTTTTTTCTCAATCTTTACTTCGCAGGAATTCCATGGAGGAGTCTACAGAAAGGAAAGATCATAGTTCAGGCAGGTGTTTGAGAAATGAACCAGAAGGTTTAGATATTATCCTAAAGAACCATGAAGTTGAACGAGCCTTCAAACAGGTTGGATGTTGGAGATTTTGTTAAAAACTTCAAGGAGGCCATATGAAAGTCACCTAAGAATTTGATTTAAATTTCACAGGATTGAATTCAAAAGTTGGGGTGCTCGAATTACCAATCTCTCCAGAGGTTATATTTGCAGTCACTAAAATTCCAAGGGGACAGGAAAGATGGTTTAAAATTTTCAAATTTGATGTGACTCCCTGCAAGGAATTTTTGAAGCTAGAGTTCATTGATTCAGACTTAAACAAGTCAGTGCCCAGGAGGTTTTTCAAAGATTCATATGCCAAATTACTTTCCTGCATACATAGATATTTCACCTGTGAGGGGAGGTATCATAAGGTGTATTCTTATTACTTCAAACTTATGCTTCATTTCACTAGAAAGATATCTCTCGATTTGCCTTTCTATTTGTTTCGTAGCCTAGGAAAAATATGTGACAAGGTTCAGTTGAAGAAGGAAGTCTATGAGACCTCGTTGTTTCATCACGGCTTAGTCAAACTGATCGTTTTGCATGAGCTCCAGAAAACAAATAAGGAATGGTCCATGTTCATGTTTATGTCTGGTTTTAATAATGAAACTGGTCTCAGTCCTCAGGCTACGAAGAGTTCTCCACCAGCAGTTAGTCATCGTGCAGAAACAAGATCAAGGAGATTCATGAAATTGAAGGCTAGGAAACAGGTAAAGGAGCCCACAAGATCACTAGTAATCCAAGACACACCTCAACAGTCACAAAAAGGGAAAGGTCAGATCACAGAGGGGGTACAAGAACAATCTACAGGTGAAACGGTCCAAAGAAGAGTAACCAGGAGCCAGTTAGCTAAAGAAAAAGGCAAGACAGTGGTTACTGAGGCAAGCCCGGTTTCAAAAGGAAGTCTGAATGATTTGCTTCAAGCAATTGACATTGAAGAATCTCCTCTGGTTCGAGCAGACTTGATAGAAACAGGTAAAGGCAAAACAAAAAAGGCCAAAACCTCTAAAAAGCTCAAATTTGATGATTAGGTTTCTAAATTTGTTTTTAAACCAAGAAGACCTGTGATAAGGCACTCAAAGGAGATACAAGAGATGCTGCTAGAAGCAAGTGAAACAGGGGAGGTAACAAAATCTCATGAAGGACCTATGGCTTCATCAGAAACATCATCACAGCTGCATAAAAATGATAGAGGTAAGGCAATTATCTCTCAAGAGGAATGTAGTTTTGAAGATTTGAAAAAGAAATTGAAGTTAGCAAATCTTGAAATTGCAAAACTAAGGAAAACCTCAAGGAAACATGCAATCAAGGAAGCTTATTTTAATAAAATGGAGGCTCTGTGGGAAGACAAAACGATTTCAATACCCGAAGTGGTCAACTGTCATGCTCAATACTACACCTGGACAGTCCTTGCAATAAAGGAAGCAAGATACATCAGGAAAGTCAATACAAAACTGAGAGCTAGAATCAGAATTATGAAGAGGCAAATCGAAGATCTGAAGATACAACTAAGCCAACATGAAGGACTTCCTTAGCTAAGAGAAAACCCATAGCAAGTAAAGATAAGTCCTAAATTTTTGATAGATTACCTTTTGAAGTTTACCTTGAAGAATGGTGTCTATGTATTCAGTTTTGAACAGCTTCATGATAGATGGAAAAGCCATTTCAAGAAAAATAAAGCTCAAGAAAGTAAAATTTTCACCTTAAACTGTGTTTTTGAAATTACACAGCAGTTTTGTAGCGCGCTACGAAACTGCTATAGGTGATGCCTAATGCACAACAGTTTTGTAGCGTGCTACGAAACTGCTCTAGCTGCATATTATGTTTTGGTTGACCAATTTTGAGAGACAAAGGGGAAATCTTTTTGAAGAGGAGTTCTGAAAAGGCTCATTTGAAAAGTATAAGCATCCAGCAAAGGCAAATCAAGTGAAGGAAGGACATCTATGAACTCTAAGCTATATGTTATATGAGTGATCATTATTTCATAGCTAGTATTGTTCATAAGGCTTCAGGCAACATTAAAGAAGTTTTGTTTTACCACTTGTATATGGGCAAAGTCTGAAATGTATGGAAAAAAGATAATACAATGCATTTTTTTGTAATTAAGAAGCACAACAGGGATAATTGATTTCAAAGATCCTTGTGGAGACTAAAAGAAGAAAAATAGGAGCAACTTCCTAATTTCTAGGAGCAATAAAGGGATGAGGCATCAAGGGCTAGCAAGGATTTTCAAACCTCCACCAAAGCTAAACTAAACAGGGCCATTTGTTAGAGAATGAGTTTGGATTGTAATAAATGCTACTATCAACATGATGAGGAGTTATACTCCTAATTGTTTTAGGTCTCTAGAGCTGCCAGTCAACAGTTAGTTACATTAAATAGTTAGTTTTGAGTCAATAGGTGTCATAGTAGGAAGAATTCGAATTCCCCTCATGTTGGAGGAGGAATCTCAGTTATGTAAAGAGCTCTATATATAGGAGAAAATCCAATGTACCAAGGGTTGGAAGATTTCAGAGAAACTTGGATATTGTGCTTTGTGTAAAACTCTGTTTTTAGTAATACAGTATTTGGCTTTGCTTCTCAGGAATCAGAAGGAATTCAATGTTTAGAATGTCTTGTATTGTCCTCTTCTCAGTTTTTGCAGTGGTATGAATGTGTGATTACTTAGAAATCACTGATTGTGCTCTAACTTCCTTCATACATTTATAAACTGTATTGTCCTATATGTTTATGATGTGTTCTCAATATGTTGAATTCTAGATGCTCTGACTTCCATGTAAGGCTAACAGTATTGTCATATTGAAACAATTTTGACTCCATAAGCCCAATGAATATTTTCTAATTGTATTTCAACCATTTACACTTTTTCATTTGTTTCATAGAGTTAGCCATCTTATTTATTATCAAAATCTTTAACCCTGTGAGAGAGCCCTCTCAAGTTGAGGAGGCTAAGCCTCATCCAAAAGTAGGTTTGAAACAGTTACTCAAGGTCTCCCTGATCAGCAGCCTTTCAGGGTTTGATTTTGAGATAACACCCTAGATCACTCCTTCCCATTGGAAGATTTTGGACCTCCAAAAGCTCATTTTCAGTAAAAAATTAGATGAGGGTACAATTCCCTCACCCTTCCAGTCTTAATCCACTTAGCTTTGCTTGGATTTGTCGCTTTGAGATTTTCATGAATGTACTTTTCTTTTGAAGTCTTTGTCTTTCTGTCAAAGATGAACTCCTGCTACAATTTTCCAAGATATGCAGAACATAAAACTTCCCTGGAAGGAATCTGAACATTCCCTCCTTGATATTCAATCAATTGAAACTTAAACAATTTCAATTTCCTTTCACCTTGAACATTGTCACCATAAAGATGCTTAACATGTTTAGCCTTTTTTTTTGGCTCATCTCTTCACCAAATGTGATCGTAATCACCATGCATTATACCTCTTCAAAGCCAAAACATTATGAAACCTGCAAGAATATGTTTTGGGACCAATGTCCTGTTTGTGAAATATCCTTTTCATTTTCTTTTTGACCTCTACATGCTTTAACACTTGCATCTTGTTCACACCAATGTTCAACAATGAAGAATCCTTTTGTAATTCCATTTCATTTTGCTTAACTCTTTTAGGAGGAAACTTTTTAGACTCTTGAAACATCTTATCACATGAATTAGAAACCTCAATAGAATTATATTTAAAACTTGATTCATATCCTTGAAAGGCTTTAGGTTCCTCAACATCCTTGTTCTTGAACATTAACAATGCAAAATTCTGACTAGCATTAACAGTTCTCTTGATTTGTCCAGCATTCATAAGATATGAACTCAATTTCTTGTTATGTTCTCTAACAATGTGCTCAATCCCATTCTTTAACAAATGATATTTTTTCTCAAGGCGATGAAAAATAGCTCTCCTATCATAAATATATGGAATTCCTAAAACAATACCACATATATCAAGCGGAACTACATCGAGTTCAACGTCGTAAAGAAAGTTTATAGTGATTGCAAATCTAAGTATTCATTTATTTGTCACCTGCAATTTTGCATTATGAAATACCCAACCTAAAGGATAAGGTTTAGGATGAGGAATGGTTTCTAAATTGAACTTCTTGACAATGTCTTCTGAGATAATATTTTCTTGTGAACCACTATCAAATAGTGTATCTATCATGGTATGTTTTGAAATGACTCTAATGTGGAGAATCTCTATTCTTTCCTTTTTATGTCAGGTTTCATTGACGCTACTACTTAAAGAATTAGTACTTGCAATATATTCCTTATCTTTGAATCCCATGGCTTTGATATTTGTTTCATCTTGAGAGTCAGAACCTAAATCTTGTTGTGTAGTTGCAACAATCTTGTCTTTCTCCTTGTTATTAAAATTTTTGGGTCTCATTTCGGGATGAAGTTTCCAACAGTGGGCTTCATCATGGCCTTCTTTAGAACAATTTTTTCATGTGATATTTTCTCCTTGTTTCTTAACCACAACATTTTTTTTTTATCTTTGCCTTTAAATTTTCGTTTTCCTTTTTCTCCATACTTGAATGATTTCTCACTTGTTTCCTCAGAAACATTTTTCCCTCTTGCTTCGAAATGTGTTTCCTATATATAAAGTTCATCTAGTTTTGTAGGGTTAAACATGAGAATGGTATGTCCTAAGTAACTATGCAATCCTCCAATTTATTTGAGCAAAGTATCTTGTGAGGACAAATCTATACCCAAAATAAAAACTCTTTTCCTAAATTCTTGAGTATAAGATTGCACATTTTACCCCTTAGTTTGCCTAAAGTTTTGCCAATCCATAATAGTTTTTTGCATGTATGCTAAGGGATAAAACTGCATTCTTATTACAACAACAAAATAATTCCAAGGGGATAAAACCTTACCATGTTTCTTCATGTCCTCTTGAGTTTTTGCTTCCCGCCAAATTAGTGTTGCATCTTCCAAGCTAAGAGAAGCAAGCTAAAACTTAGTTTCATCATATTTGATTCTTTGTTCTTGCAATACACTTCAATATGATGAACCCAATTATCTAATTTGTCAGCATCTACCTCCCCATTGTACATAGGAAATTCAAACTTAATATCAAGCTTTAGCAAAGGAGTTTTACCATGTCCTTTTGGAGAAATTGGAGGTGTTTGTCTTTGTAAAAGGGTAGAACAAGTTGAAGATGAGGACAAGGACGATGGAGGTGAAGGTGGTGGTTTGCCACCATTCCCTCCATTCTCTTTTGGATTATTGTCTCCTTTTCCTCCATCTCCTTTTGGAGGATTTGAGCTCTCTCCATACAATCTCGAATTCCTCTCCTCATAAAAAACCTTAACCATCTCAAACATCTCAAAGAATGGTTTTCTAAACCTTTTCTCATCTTCAGACATCCATTCAAGACCTCCTTCATGTAACATGACAATTGAAGCTTGAGGTGTGTTTTTTATCCTTGAAACAATTTGAGATCTTGGCTCCACAAGTTCTCCTTCTCCTCTTTTAAGCTTCAACCTTGTAAGCATCAGAAAAACACTTGCAAACAAATCAAAACTTCACAATAGCATGTTGCTATGATACTAAAATGATTCAAATATGTAAACTTGAATATTTTTAATAATTTGCAAGTGAAAATTATATTTGTTTTGGGTAGAGGATCGATTTACTAAACACATAAAATAAGTGAATTTAATCACAATTTATAGCCAAACAGGGACAAAATAAGCATATCTGAAACACATAACAAACAACATGATAAAGGAGTTCATCCCTCTCTTGAACTACATCTCCTGGTCCATATTCCAATGCAAGGCCTCTTTTATTAAGTGCTCAAAAGTGTGATTACATGATTTTACATAGCTCAAATAGCAAAACTGATGTCTCCAATGGATCCAACACTGTAAAAAACCACTCGATAGGTTCTTGTTGCACTCAAAAAGGTCAAACAATTACTGAGTTATGCTTTAGAACAATAATTCCTACTAACTGTGCTACAATTCACACCCACCGACAATGTATCATACAATTTCCACCTTTTTCGGCCACATGGAAACACAAATTTGCACCTTTTCCACCTTTTTTGTGCTGATTCAGGTGCAAATTGTCGCTAAATTTAATTTCCCAATGATCCCATAGTTCTAAAATTCATGGTCGCATGGGGCTACATGCCCAAGGGTCGGGGCTAATTCCTACCCCTACCGGTCGGGCCCCTAGCTGCCTGACACATTGCCATATAACCACCCATAGAACCTAAAAGTGGTGCTTAAATTCCATAATAGGTGCATGTCCATCGGACGCTCCTTTTTGCTATTCATGTGGTCATGTGATGGACCATGTGGCCTAGAGTTGGCCCCCCATAGGTTGGTTCCCTCCGTTCTCTGTGCACTCAGTCAGTTAAAGGGTCACATGACCCAGGGTTGGCCCCTTAACTTTTTCACATTTCGTTCAGTGCTTGGCTCCGATGTTTTGTATGTTGCGGGCTATGGCTGTGGGTTAGGCTAAGGCTTAGCCCCATGGACCCTCCGTGTTGTTGGGAAAAGTATCCATTCGGAATGCCCCTGTCCCACTCTAAGGTGTGATAGTGCCTTAACAATAAACAAGGAAAACTAATTGAGTATTTCTTCTTTATGAAATGTAAATGAGGAGAAAGGATGTAACTAACCTGTGTCTTCCGCTAGTTTGTTGATCCAATCACTCCTCTCTTCAGTGGCTCTCAGCTCCTTGCTCCTTCACCGGCCCAGCTTCACCGAATTCCTGATAGATCACAAGAGAGAGAAACTACACGAAGATATAGATATACATTCATAAAAAGCTCAAGATCAGATTAAGCTAAACACGTAAGCATAACAAAACATCATTGGTACACAGCATGTAGGAGAAACTCAAATAGTTTATTGATAGAATAAGAAAGTCCAAGAGGAGATACAACCAAGTGAGTTCCGATCCAGCATCTACCTCCCAGCAAAAGAATCCCTTCCTCTCCTCCAACAAAGCATAAATCACCCAATGTACTAATCTCAATCTCAAACCAACAGCAATTCTCTGCAAAGTACAAAATTCCGGCCTCCTGAACCTCTGGGTGAGAGATCCATATATAGATGTAAGCAGAGAGGATGAGTCAGCTTATGTTTTGACTTGTGGCTTCTCTCTGTCAGTTCTTGCTTCCACTTGGAGGTTGAGAGCCTCTTACTCATCACTAGTCAAATTCATTGAGGCAAGTGTCATTGGAGAAGATTCTGGAAGCTTCCAGGGTCTTTCCACCTCATTGAATGAGTTTGCCATTTGTCATTTCCCGCTCAGCGCACCCTGGTAGTGCTTTTAGGTGCGTTGCAATGCACCCAGCTAGTGTACTGGGGTGCACTGCAATGCAGGTAGCTAGAAGAGCTTCTGAATTGATCATGAATTGACTGTTTTTGAGTTGTTTTTGGTGGAGAACTTCTGGGAGAAGCTGTCATTGGTTGACCTTGTTCCTTTAGGGGAAGGAACAACTCTTTTAGGGACTTTGGATCCCTTGGATTATGGACATTTCATGCTCAATGCTGTAAGGCACAAAAATGTCTATAACACTCCACCTGCAGTCCCATGGGCGTTAGGGTGGCCAGAGACTATGAATTAACCCAACCCCATCCATTGACTATGCGCGGTTGAAAACTTAAAATAGTGATTCGTGACCACTATTGTTAAGAAACAATGTGTGGCGCAATGGTGTAGGACTCTTGTTGTTTGATGGAGGTCACAAGTTTGAATCCCATCGAGGTATTTTTTCCTCATACCAAATTTTTCTAAATAAGAATAGGCCATGTGGCAACCACCGATTGGCCCACGTGGCTCTCCCTCATTGGTCCAACACTCAACTAATGAAATCACACCATACATGAGCCAATACGAATGAGACAAGTGTCATCCACTAACTGTTCCAAATAAATACACAATCAAGCCCAGTCAAATGCCCAGTAAATCTATGGACTCCTGACTAGGTGTACATGTAACCCAAATTCCCAAAATTTTAGTTGTTTGCCAATTCAATTAGAACGTGATATCAGGAGCATACGGTATTGGTTTTGAGTGAAATGAATTATGTTAGATTCACATTTCCGAGATATATCCAGGCATTCAGGTTTTGATCTCTGTCACACATTTTGAATTTTGAGTAGTAAATTGATCCCCTGGATCAATCATACCTTCATAGAACCTACATTTTAGTTTTGGGTCAATGCTGCCAACTCCATTTTAGTGTCATTATTGTGTTCAAGAGAATTTTTTCAGTTGATATATGTTACAATACTCTTAAGACTTCATTCCATGTTTGATTTTCCTGATCCAGTTCCATATCAATATCATTTTGATCATTATGTCTCAATCATCATAATCGTTTCGTGTCGTTGATGGGGGATACATCAAGGCACTCCTGCAACATGTCACTTCCTGTCAATATCAACACATTATCTAGGAAGTTGACTTAGAAACACCCCTGGATACCTTGGTGCTTGCATACATCAATGGTAAGTTTCCCCACTCTCGGCAACACTTTTACATCATTGGCCTTTGACTGGAAGATTCTGTTTGGTGTTCGACATTAACCTATTTATTTAAACCATACAGATTGTACTTGAGTACCTTGAGAGCCCTTAACATCATTGAAGGTTTCTACCATGTCTGCTAACGGCTTACATCATTGGATGGTAATCATATGGTGTCTACCATTTTTGACTTCATCTCATTGATTCAAATGGTTAGACTCATAGATTGATTGGTCGTTTGAACAAGATAAAAGACCCCAAATTTAGTTTCCACCATCCAGGCTATGATTTCAGGATTATACAGAGATCACTATGTATGATTCTTATGATCATATTGACATTCATCAAATCATAGGTCCACTATCATTCATCAGTGGACATGTCTTTTGATCATTATACATGTTGTGTTAGCTTATGTGTTGAGCATGGGTATGCCTCCTTTAGAAAAATAATGTCACGATGTAAATGTATTGTAATAGAAGATTAAGCTCATCATTTTTACTTGATCCTAACTTGTCACAAGGTAAATCATTTCATTCATCAGTCATCATCTCTGACTTTGAGCTTTAGGGGGCACTCTGTTATAGGATATTTTTTCACACCTGATCATTCAGACTCCCAATGGGATCAATCAATATCCTATTCCACCTCCAAACCTAAACTAATAAAAGAGATCCAATCTTGATCCCAGATATTAGTACTATCCTATTTAACATCTAATTAAGTGTACATTAACCTATCTCCAAGAGATTAGTTCTAATATGAGAAAGAAGAATATATTTTTATTGAAATTTAAAATTCCATTTGAGGTAATATGAACCTTTATTTCCCAAAATAATTTTCCTTGTAAGGTGCTTTCCAAGCACCAACAAAGATTACGAAATGACCCTCCAATAATTGGAAGAATTTATGATTGTCTTAAGTGGGGATTGTATCTAGTCTATAATAGAACTGAGTGAAATATATTTGGCCGCAAGTTTTTGAGACCGAAATCTATCATGGGTGAAAGAATATGGAGTGATATCCTATCCATATATTTCTTGAAGAAGAAAATTTTCGGAAGACCCCAACCCCTACGACCCTTAAGTGACTCATTGAGTGAAAACCCACATATTTAGCTTTTCCTTTCCATAAAAAGTTGAAAGCTACTATTTTAATTTTGTTAGGTATTCTTTCCAAAATCGATGCAAGGATTTAATAATACATTGGAATGGATTCTATTATAAATTTTATAACGATGTTATAACTTCCATGAGAGATCCAACAATTTCCCCATAAATTGATCCTTTTTTAATAGAAAACATTTCCAATAAAAAATTCCATAATTATTTGGATTGATATAATATCCTAGACATTTGAACCCATCATTTAATTCGTGACACTAGTATCCAAAAGAATTAGTCACTTATCTATGAGAGGATACCACAAAAAGAGGGAAATAGGTATCCAATTTTTCCAAATTTACTTCCATCCTTATAGCTCCATAGAACCTTCATATTATGCTCATATAATGCTCACCTTCCATTGTGTTACAAAGATACAAAATAAGCACATCAGCAACAAACAAAAGGTGAGCGTGATTCACGTGATGCCTAATAGACACCCCATTGATATGGTGAGTTTTTCAGTTGTTAATAATTATATGTTTTATACCCTTGACAATGGGAAGGAAAAAATATGGAGACAATGGGTATCCTTGATGAATTCCTTGAGAGGACTTGAATAAATTAGAACTAACACCATTAATTAGTACAAAAAAGGATGAATTCATAACAAAACACATTATCTAGTTTAGAGTCTTCAAATCAAACATGATATGAAGCAACAAGGGCTTAAGAAAATTCCATGGGACCTAATCAAATGTTTTAGAGACATTCAATTTTATACCATTGAGGGGATACCTATATTTTTTATCATTTCAAATCCTTATTGATCCACCCTATGGAATCATGAACTAATCCGCTAAGCCCTATATGAGCCCCATATTAAATCAAAAACCCATTATCAAGCCATAGGTATTGAGTGATTACATTTCTATTTTTATACTGTTATGTAGGCTAGAACCCCTCATGCTCCCATTTTATTATAATTAGATTCTTTGTCCCATTATATATATATATATATATATTTATTCAAGATATTTTCATAATATTTTTCTCATAGGGAAAGGAAATTGAGCTTAGAGTTATCTAGGGGAAACCTAGTAAAGTGATAAGCTCTAAAAGCATGAAAAATTTCCTAGAAAAGGGACACCAAGGTGTAGTTTCATAATTGTTTTCATTAGATGTTTGAACATCTACATCCTCTTCTATAGTGGATCTTCTAAAGGTCATCAAAAATCATGCTAATGTATTTGGAGAAATGCCTAAGGGTATTCCACCTATCTGAGATCACAACCATGCTATTCATTTGCAACCTGGAAGTGTAACACCTAACATTAGGCCTTAAAAATATCCACATACACAAAAGAGTGAGATTGAGTGTATGGTTCAAGAACTGTTATAGGTCGACATCATTCACCCTTGCCAAAGTGATTTCTCTTCACCAGTCATGATGGTTAACTAAAAAAATGGTTCATGGCTTATGTGTCTAGAATACAAAAAAATTAACAAAATGCTAGTCAAAGATAAGTTTCCTATTCTTGTCATTGATGAATTGCTAGATAAATTGCATGGATAAATATTTTACGAAGTTGGATCATTGTTCTAGATACATCAAATCAGAATGAGGTAAAAAGACATTCCCAAAACAACCCTTAGAACACATGAAAGTCATTATGAGTTGTTCGTTATGCCATTTAGACTTACAAATGCACGTTCAACATTTTGAAGCTTGATGAATTCTATTTTCATACCCTTATAAATTTTCACTAGTATTTTTTTGATGACATACTAATTTACAAAAAATTTTGGGAAGAGCATGTAAAACATGTTTAGAGGGTCTTGATACTATTGGAAGAGCAACAACTATATGCAAATCCTTCCAAGTGTTCCTTTGGGATTCAAGAATTTGAATATTTGGGTCATATTGTATAGCACGATGGTGTTGAGGTGGTTGTTGATGGTGTTGGATCCACCAACATTAAAACGATCTCGCCAATATGAGATCCCAATTAGACCTCACACAGTTTGGTGTAGGAGTCCCTTCAGGTATGATGGCCCAGTTTCCATATACTTAGAGATTTTTCTTGGCTCTGGCTTTCAGCACATGAGAGTGTTGCAATGGTGCCTTCGAAAATCAAGGTGAGTGTGCCTAGTGAGTGTACAACATAATTGTGTTTAGGTTCTCTTACTACAAAAGGGGAAGAAAAGTGAGCCTTTAAGTGAGAGGTAATAGTACCACCTAGGAAGAGACACACGCGAACCAGGAAGTTTTGTCCAACATCCAACAAAATATTCCACCACGAATGTGGTAGTTGTTAAAACCAAAGAATAGGGAAAGATTCGATTACCATCCATCATAATAGTCCACAAAGGATGTGATGGTTTTTACAACTAATGAGTGGGGAAAGGTCTGTCTAATATCCCGCGGAGTAGTCCGCAAGGATGAAACAACAATGACATCCATAACAACACATTCCCAATAAGGTAAACACTAAAATAGCCAAAATATTTCAACTATATTAGTACATGTGGAACAAACATGAAACATAAATGCTCGCAAAATAGCCTTACAAACATCCATAAGTCATGCATGGAAATGTGTTGGTCCAAGAAGGCTTCTGTATTAATAAAACGTTCCAAGACAAATAATTACATCATACATCACTAGCCCCGGTAGTGGCACATTGGATCCACTCCTTTCTCCTCAAAGAACTGACTGAAACTATCTATGATTTGTGGGAGGAGCCAAGGTGAAAAGTCCCTTGCTCATACAATGAGGGGAGTATTTATAACCAAGTGTGATGCTTGACCCTTGTGACTCTTTGACTACCCTCATGACTGTTCAACTTCCTATGACCTTTCAACTGACATGACTCTTCATATTCATGTGTGTCAATTGGACTTCCACTTTACATTACAATACATATGGCTCATAATAGTGATGTGGCCTTTGACAACTTATGACACAACTTGTCATGACACTACTAACATGGGCTAGCTTGTTGAGGTGGCAATGTCAAGTTGTTGTTGCTGCTTAATGATGGATGTGTATTTGGATGTGCTTTCTCTTCACCTCTACATAGCTTGATGATGCAGGGTCTTCAACGATATTTGGTCTTTAGAGGTGGTTGCATGCATGTGTTCCATTTGCGTGTTCTTGATAAGACCTTTTACCATCTAGATGCAAGTGAGTCTTCTATCATGTTCGCTCCTTCTTCTCTTTATTTATCATCTCACCATGATCTAATAGTGTACCTGTTCTTGGAATTCATTCATGACGGGAAAAAATCAATCCGAAAACTCCCTCCTCTAAGATGGGGCATTATCATCCATGGAATGAGCTTGGGATAAGTCATAGGCTAGGAGACAGGGTTCAGTGACTTTGCATTGTTTAGTTCCAGTTGATAGGGAGAGAGCTTGATCACTGAGATTGCACAAAGTGCAACTCAGGCTTGACTGAGGAACTTTTGAGCACAATCCTCACTGAGGAGAAAAATTGCGTAGTGGGCACAGGATTGCGTAGTTCAAGTCAACAGTGGTTGGTGCAAGATGAGGCCAAGGGAGGTCAGTTCTACACAGTTTTCAGAGGCAAGGAGGACTGGGCAACAGGGAGGTATGGAAGCCAAAACTGCGTAGTTCTTGAGGAAAGTGAGCTTCGACTGAGGGAGGACACCAGGGGACACATCTACACAGTTGTGGAGGCCAAGGGAGGTTGGTCTTTCTGTGCACTGTGAAATTCCAACAGGTAAGGGAAAAGCTTGAGCACTGAAAGTGAAAAATGTGCAGTTCAAGCAGGACTGGAAGGAACTGTTGGGAAATTCTGGGAATTAAGGAAGGTTGTCGAACTATGGAATTGTGTAGTGAAACTACCCTGGAGGACAGTGACACTGCACTGTGCAGTTCCAATGAGAAAGGTCATATCATTGAGGACTGAGATTGCCCAGTGCGTTGCTCAGTCGGGGCCCGATGAAGTTGAGTTGCTTAGTTGGGAAGATTTATGAAAATTCCTAAGTGTGTGATCTGAAATGATCATGGACTAAAACTGATGTAGAAGTGATTAGCCATTTATGATTTGAATGTTAGCTGAAAGTGCGGAAATCGAGGTAAACTGCTTGAGAAGAAGACTTTATGACAGCTGATTAAAGATAATAAAGATGCATAAAATAAGAAAAAATAGTAAAAACATAGCGATACCAAACAAAAAAATTTATGACGGAGTTCATCCCTAATGGACTACGTCTCCGGGTCTGCTTTCAAGATGGGCGACCGTTTTTATTAGGAATGAACATAAGGAGTTGATTGCATAGAGTTTTGATCAGTCTGAATGTGCACATAGGCACTTTTGATCACTGTCATCAGATATCCCTCTAAACCAGCTTTCCAAGGCCTCTTATGGATTCCAATTCCGACTCTGGATTCTCCCGTAACGCTGAAAACAAAAATGCCTATGACCTCCAGAATTTTCAAGCAAAAGTCAGAAAACCACTCTCTTCTTTCAAAGAAGCAAATCCGCCTTAAAAAGGTCCGCAAGTACATCAAAACCACCTTTGGCTGAATTGTAGATGAACTTGGTTGATTCTGGATAGGGTTTAGCTTCGGTCTTGTAGTTTAATGACTCCTAGGTTAGGTTTAATGGTCCTCAAATTAGTTTGTTTGACAAAATGTATTATAAACCCAAAAATAACCATAGTATTAACTCTCAATCACTAGAAGTTATGGCAGCATGGATTTGGGTGGACCGCTGGCATGTGACCAAGCGATCTAACCCTTGGCGGCCACCTGGAAGGGTTATCCCAGTAGTTTCGATGACCAACCTGCCAATGGTTAACCTATGACCTGACTGCTTCCCATTCACATGTCATCTTTCGGACGCGGTTGTGGTTCTGGCTAAGACTCCGGTGGTTACATAACCCAACAGCATATCAACTATTCACATGTAACCTGTATCCACTGATGCCTCTGACATGGTGAACTCCAAAATTGTGAGCTTCCCGTTCACATGCCAGACCTCCACCAGTTTTACTACTGTGATCACATGTCCTCCACTGTGGTTAACAGGCTCGATGGTTAGGACTGTGTTTTTAATTGTTTTTACATTGTTTGTAATGTATTACATTAGACCGAGGGTGTATTAGTGAAGGTTTAATACATTGTTTGTATTGATAGAGTTGGTAGGACTTAGGCATAACATTAGGTTAGGTTTATTACATAGTTGTAACATATATTGAAGCCCGATAGGTATGATAGGTTTAGGGTTAGGTTTTAGATTAGGGTTTGATACCTAGATTTTATCAACACCCATTCCAATAAATCGTCAATAAGTGACATTAGCGACATTTCATGATGACAAACCATATACATATCCTCGACATAATCCACAGTTACGACGACAACCTGACGACGAACCATATCAAACTACTACAATGGACGACACCCATGTCGACACATCTAACCTCTGCAATGGATAACACAACTAGTCGACACCAAATGCTGCGAGTCGAATGACAAGACACATATTGTCGACCAATCCTGATGGAACTGTCGATGAACAGAAGTTGATAGCCAAGCGCTAAACCATCTCAACTGAACGCCATGAAAACCATGAACATTACCTGAACAACTTGATCCATAACTAACACTATCGAACTGTCGAAATTGAACTGAATTGATGATGACACTGAACACTGATGAAGACTCTTGAACAACTGTGCAATGAATCAATGAAATCCTCCTGGTTCATTCCTCTCCACTTGAAAGCTTTTGGAGCACAAAATTTTGACTAAACATTTAGTTGATGAGGGTATAACTCCCTCTCTTTCCACCTTGACCTGATGATGTACTAATACATTCGATCAATCACTTGTAAGTGATGACCCTGATGATGCTGACCATGGCACTTTTCAAGTCAGTGACATGTTTCATCCATCTACAGTATACACAACTTGCGACGATGGAAAAACAACCTGTTATCAACATGGAAATTGAATTCTTTCCATGAAAAACCATGAGTTAGTGATTCACAATCTTTGAAAACAATCTCTACTGGATGTTGTTTAATACCATCAACATGTATAAACAATCTATTTTGTGAAATGAGAGGGACAACCAGAGATACTTTTGACATCAAACCAACTACTTGATTTAACATACTTTCCTGATTCCTATTTACTAAGTGAACTTGCTGCACTAAACCTATCCAACTGTAGGGTGAAATTTGCTGCAACTTAGTTTGTATTTGAAAGTATTGATTTAGATGTTGATTTGTTTGAATCACTTTTCCTTCATTTGTTACATTATGTTTCCATTGATTAGCACTTTCCCCTGATGCATAAGTTTCCCTTAGCTGTATTGGATACTTTGATAATGCTTTAGAAAATGATTTGATATGAAAAAAATAGGTTTCCTCTCCACTTGAAAAGAGGTTTCCAAACTATTTGAGACATGAAATGGCAACACAATACAAGAGAAGTCGAACACTAACTTTCCCAAATACTGGCCTGTATCCCTGCAACTGTTAAGTTCCAAACTTAAACTGAATTAATTCATTCTGACATTAGGAAGAGGAGCTTTAGGCACAAACTGGTTTTCATGTTGTATTCCCTACTTATGAGTAAGATGTTTGGTTTTACATAGAATTGAACAACTTTCTATCTCTTTAAACAAACCATATTTAGTTGAGTTGCATAAATTAAACAAGAATCATGTTGATTGTTATGTTGATCCTTTACACACATGATTACAAACCTCTTGTTTGAACTTATTAATCACTTCATCTAATTAACATTAACTGAATTCAAGTGATTTTTGTTTTGATGTGCCCTGACAATAAATTCAACCACATCTTTCTTAAGGTGATATTTATGTTCTCTCCTGTAAAATACTACATCACGATCATAAAGATAAGGAATTCCTAAGACAACTTCACATATGTCTAATGGAACCACATCTAATTCCACTTCATCAATGTAATTAGTTGTTATGGCAAATCTTAATCGACACTATTTGGTGACTTTTATCTGATTTGATTTATTTATCCATCCTAATGGGTAAGGTCTTGGATGATTTCGTGTTTCCAAACCCAAACTTTTAACTAAATATTTAGAGATTAAATTCACCTGTGATCCACTGTCAAACATTGTGTCTATATTTGTATGCTTAGAAGTTATCCTTATGTTAAACAATTCAACTCTTTTATCCTCGTGTGAAGGATTTATGTTTGATGAAGATGCAATAGTTTTCGAACTCGAACCAGTGTCAGAAGTTTTACCTATCGTAACCATGGCAGTTATCCTCCTTTCATCACCTAAATCTGAACCTAGATCCTGCGGGACTACTATAATGGCCTTCTTTTAATCCTTCTCCTTAAGGAACTTTTTGGGCTTAAGTTATGGATAAATCATGACCAATTCTCTGGCAATGAGAACAAGTAGGTCTTTCCTTCTGAACGATCACTGATTTCTTTCTCTTTGAATTGTTCTTCCCCTTATTGTCATTGGAATCTTTGGTTTCCAACTCTTTGGATGATTGCGATGAAAACTTGAATGGTCTGCCACCTTATTCAATATGTATGGCCTGGACACACACCTCATCAAAATCATCAGGATTAAACATCAATAATGTATGTTGCAAATATGAATGTAAACTGCCGATGTATTTTGACAAAGTTTCATGTGTATCCAATAAAATACCAAGCACAAATGCTTTCTTTCTGAACTCCTGAGTCAACTTTTGAACACTATTCCCTTTACCTTGCCTCGGATGCTACCAATCAATAACAACTTGCTGCATCTATCCTAAGGGATAGAACTATTTCCTAAGAGCTTTTAAAAAATTAGACCATGAAGAGATGAATTTTCCTTTATGCTTTACATCTAGCTGAGTTTTACTTTCCCACCAGATTAAAGCTTTTCCTCCCATTCTAAGTGTAGCTAACTGAATTTTAGTTTTATCACTAGACATTCTAAATATGACAATACACTTCTAACTGCTTAATCCAGTTATCTGGATTTTCAGGATTCATTTCACCATCATTAACAGGTAACTCAAATTTCACATCAAGTTTCAAAAGAGATGTTTTCTTAGGTTTCTTTTCCATTTCAGATTCTGCACTGGAAGAAGAAGAAGAAGAAGAAGATGATGATGATGATGGAGATGATGGAGGTGAAGGAGGCTTATAAGTATTCCCTCTACCTTTGTCCTTCTTCGATGCCTTTAAAAAAGAAACTACATCTCTTGCCTTCTTGACTTTGTAAGATTCTCCCAACATCTACTAAATAGTCAAGATTGCCTACTGAAACTGTTCTTCACTCATCTTAGTTTCAGTGTTTTCACCTGCATCAGATCTTGACATTCTCGATTTATGAATGACTCATCGCTTTCCAATCTTTGGATCAATTTGCTCAAGGATTCCTTCTCCTCATTGCGACTTTGACCTAGTTAACATTCAATGGCAAATTCTACAAACACAACCTGCTCTGGTACAAAATTATATGATCTGAAATGACCATATACTAAAACTGATGTAGAAGTGATTAGCCATTTATGGTTTGAATGTTAGCTGAAAGTGCGGAAATCGAGCTAAAATACTTGAGAAGAAGACTTTATGACATCTGATTAAACATAATAAAGATACATAACAGAAGTGAAAATAGTAAAAACACAACAATACCAAAAAATAAAATTGATGATGGAGTTTGTCCCTGATGGACTACGTCTCCAGGTCCCGCTTTCAAAATGGGTGACCATTTTTATTAGGAATGAACAGAAGGAGTTGATTACACAGAGTTTTGATTAGTCTGAATGTGAATGCAAGCACTTCTTATCACTGTCATCAGATGTCACTCTAAACTAGCTTTCCAACGCCTCTTACGAATTCCAATTCCAACTCCAGATGCTCCCGTAACACTGAAAACAAAACTGCCTATGACCTCCAGAATCTGCAAGCAAAATTCAGGAAACCACTCTCTTCTTTCAAAGAAGCAAATCTGCCTTAAAAAGGCCTACAAGTACATCAAAAACACCTTTGCTATATTTCAGATTAACTTGGTTGATTTTGCATAGGGTTTAGCTTCGGTATTTTAGTTTAATGACAACTAGGTTAGGTTTAATGGTCCTCGAATTAGTTTGTTTGACAAACTGTATTAGAAACCAAAAAATAAGCATAGTATTAACTCAGAACCACTAGCAGTTATGGCAGCGCAGATATGGGTGGACCGCTAGCATGTGACCAAGCGGTCTAACCCGTGGCGGCCACCTAGAAGGTTTATCCCAGCAGTTCAGGTGACCAACCCATTGACGGTTAACCTCTGCCCTGACCGCTTCCCATTCACATGCCGTCTTTTCGACGTGGTTATGGTTCTGGCTAAGACTCCAAAAGTTACATAACTTGACAGCCTATCAACTATTCACATGTCATCTATATCCACTGACGGCTCTGACGCGGCGAACTCCAAAACTGTGATCTTCTCGTTCACATGCCAGACCTTCGACGGTTTTGCTACTGTGATCACATGTCCTCTGCTGCGGTCAACAAGCCCGATGGTTAGGACTATGTTTTTAATTGTTTTTACATTGTTTGTAATGTAATACATTAGACCGAGGGTGTATTAGTGAAGGTTTAATACATTGTTTGTATTGATAGGGTTCATAGGACTTAGGCATATCATTAGGTTAGGTTTAGTACATAGTTGTAACATATATTGAAGTCTGATAGGTATGATAGGTTTAGGGTTAGGTTTTAGATTAATGTTTGATACTTAGATTTCATCAACACCCATTTCCAATCAATCGTCACTAAGCGACATTAGCGACATTTGTCTCATGATGAAAAACCATATACATAATGTCGACACAATCCACAATTGCGACGAAAACCTGACAACGAACCATATCGAACTAATACAATGGACAACAACCATGTCGACACATCGAACCTTTGTAATGGATGACACAACCAGGTTGACACCAAATCCTGTGAGTCGAACGACAAGACACATGTCGTCAACCAATCCTGGCGGAACTGTCGATGAACACAAGTCGATAGCCAAGTTCTAAACCATCTCAATTGAATGCCCTGAAAATGAGAAACATTACCTGAACAACCTGCTCTGTAACCAACACTGTCGAACTATCGAAACTGAACTGAATTGATGACGACACTGAAAACATATGATGACACTTGAACACTTGTGCAATGAATCAATGGAATCCTCCTCGATCAGTGTGAGGGAAAAGACCTCGATGACACAACAACAACATACCATCGAAACAAAAGGAAAACCATTACCCTCTAAGCGACTGTCTTATGAAAAGAAACAAAAAGTGCGAAACTTTAGATAAACTTTAGGATGACCGTGACGACACTTATGCGACAATAATCAAGACTTTGTGTATGAGTGCGAAAGGTGTTTACATGGCTAGAATAACTTGTACACACAAAGGCCAACCTTCAAGGTCACCAGAAAGGTTCACAAACATGACATAAAAACAAAACATGCCAGAAGACGATCATTTATCCAACAAGTCAAATGGAGCAAGACACTTTGAGGAAACAAATGAAATGAATTTTAGTGCTTGCAACCATGCATGACATTGAAGACATAATGAGACGATAACGATAAGCAATCCTTCATGCTAAACTAAGAGATGTATTTCAAAAGATGTGCTATGTTTTCCATATCTACCCTCTAAAGGGTTATGCATCATATCGAGTCTTCATGCAGTCCTGATCTTCTATCATACCCTAGGTTCCTTGGTCTTATTATCTTATAACTATATTTTCTCCTCATCTCCTTGAGAGTCATCTAGCATGTCATCCTTCTTAATATCCTTCTTCACAATCTTGTTATACCATGGTAGAATTATTGTATTTGTAATCTACTCATGATAAGACCATATCAGTGTAAAAAACCCCTAGTCTAAGATGCTGCACTTAGATTCATAAAATGGGTCATGACTGAGTGATAGAATAGGGGACAGGGTCCAGTGACTGGGAGCAATGGAACACATAAAATATTGCAGAAATATAAACACAGAAAACACACCAAAAAAGAGAGACACAGATATACGTGGTTCACCCAGTTTGGGCTACGTCCACCCCGAACAGCCAGTCCTTCCTTTCTATTATCCAGCAAAATGAAGAGATACAACCTACAGCAAAACCGCTGTAATATCCTCTGTTTTCTCTCACAGTCTCACCTCTATGTTTCTCGCTCACCGAATACACATCTATATCACAGCCTCAAATACAATGCCCTTATATAAAGAGAGGGGTTGCCTTCTAGGGCAAAAAACCCTAAACTAAACATAAGTTCTACCGTCAGATCATCCGCCTAATGAACGGCCCAGATTGACTAGAAATTACTATACTTTTACAAGGCAATTTTACAGCTGTTTTTAGCTTCGGGGGCGGACCCCCCACGGCAGCGATTATTTTACGGGCGGCGTTGCCGCCCCATTTTGAACTGGGGTCCAATATGCCGGTACTATAGAAGATAATCAGGCTCCACACCCAACAATCTCCCACTCGGAGACTGATTGTAGCAACTCCACCGCTGCTCCATTTGCTGGACAATGACTCCTCTTTGGACCTGGCTGTTTCTCATCTTCATCGTCATCCTTGAAGACCAACTGAAACTGAGCATATTCTCAGTTTCTCCCTGGTTACAACTTTTGTTAGCATATCTGCAGGGTTCTGGCTAGTGTGTATCTTTTCCAGCTTCAACTCTCCATCTTCCAACACTGATCGTATGAAATGGTACTTGAGCTGTATGTGTTTTGTCCTAGAATGAAATGCTGAGTTCTTTGCAAGATGAATGGCACTTTGACTATCACTGTATAACGTGCCCATATCATGCTCCTTACCCAATTCACCCATAAACCTTTGTAACCAAATCATTTCTTTACTAGCCTCTGTAGCAGCAACATACTCTGCTTCGGTTGTTGAAAGCGCAATAACACTTTGGATTTTTGAAACCCAACTAACAGCTGTTCCTCCGACAGTAAATACATATCCTGTAGTGCTCCTCCTATTATCTTTGTCACCTGCCATATCTGCATCAACATATCCTTGTAGGGATATTTTTGAACCACCAAAGCATAATGCCTGATTTGTGGTACCTCTCAAATATCTGAGAATCCATTTCACTGCCATCCAATGTTCCTTTCCTGGATTGTTCATGTACCTGCTTACAACTCCCACTGCATGTGCAATATCGGGCCTTGTGCAGACCATTGCATACATTAAACTTCCAACTGCTGATGCATATGGAACTTTAGACATATAATCCATGTCTTCTTGGGTCTTTGGGCACATTTCTTTGCTAAGTTTGAAATGGCTAGAAAAAGGTGTACTAACTGGTTTTGCATTTTGCATGTTAAATCTTTTCAACACCTTTTGTATGTACTCATTCTGAGACAATGTTAATTTTCTATTTTTCCTGTCTCTAGTTATTCTCATACCAAGGATTTGTTTTGCAGCACCCAAATCCTTCATTGCAAATGAATTTGCCAATTTTCTTTTGAGCACATTTATTTCCTGCATGTTAGATCCTGCAACAAGCATGTCATCTACATACAATAACAATATAATATAGCTGCCATCATTTTGCTTTTTCAGATAAACACAATGATCAGAGTGACATCTAGTATAACCTTGTTCAGACATAAACTTGTCAAATTTTAGATACCACTGCCTTGGAGCCTGTTTTAAACCATACAAGCTCTTCTTCAACCTGCACACAAGTTTCTCCTTCCCTTTCACCTCATTTCCTTGTGGCTGCTTCATATATATCTCTTCCTCCAAATCCCCATGGAGAAAGGCTGTCTTTACATCTAACTGCTCAAGATGCAAATCTTCAGCTGCTACAAGACTTAAAATGGTTCTGATTGAAGTCATTTTAACAACAGGAGAAAATATTTCATCAAAATCAATACCTTTCTTCTGTGCAAACCCCTTCACCACAAGTCTAGCTTTGTACCTTTGCTTTCCTCCATCTTCTTCCTTCAGCCTGTAAACCCATTTATTCTTCAATGTAGTTTTTCCTGCAGGCAACCTGACTAAATCCCAAGTCTGGTTATGCATTAAGGAGTCCATCTCTTCTTCCATGGCTACCTCCCACTTCTTCTTGCTTTCAACCTGCATTGCTTCTTCATAACATTCAGGTTCACCAGAATCAGTCAACAATAAATAATATAATGAAGGAGAGTATCGTTCAGGAGGTCTACTTGTCCTGGTAGATCTTCTAACACCACTTTCAGGTGTTTGGGGTGCCTGTTTCTGTTGTGGTGGTTTTCGTTTTTGTGGTTGTTGATTATTATTATTTTCAGGCACCTTTACTTTTTCAGTGATTTCATCAAGGACTGCGTATTCCTTGTTTTCCTTTTCCTGTTTCTTTTCCTATAACTGATTCTTATACAAGACCTTTTCATTGAATATTACGTCTCTGCTCCTAATGATTTTGTGATTTTCGTAATCATGTAAGCGATAACCAAAATCATTAACACCATATCCAATAAAGGTACATTTCTTTGACTTTGCCTCAAGCTTTGTTCTATTTTCTTTATCAATATGGACAAAGGCCTCACAACCAAAAGGCTTTAAAATAGAGTAGTTTACCTTTTTACCTGTCCGTGCTTCCTCTGGAACACCACCATCCAAGGAACTTGAAGGCCCTCTGTTTATTAGATAAATAGCAGTATCTACAACATCTGCCCAAAACTGTAAAGGCAATCCTGCATGCAATCTCATGCACCTTGCACGCTCCATGATTGTTCTGTTCATCCTTTCTGACACACCATTTTCTTGTGGTGTTCTTGGAACTGTCTTCTCTCTGCGAATTCCATGCTCTGAACAATACCTATCAAACTCTTTGCTGCAATATTCACCTCCATTGTCTGATCTAAGACACTTCAATTTCTTTCCTGTCTCAATCTCAACCAAAGCTTTCCATTTCTTGAAAGTATCAAATACATCAGATTTATTCTTAATACAATAAATCCAAGTTTTTCTAGTTGCGTCATCAATAAAAGTAACATAATAACGAGAGCCACCGAGAGATGATACCTGAGCAGGTCCCCATACGTCTGTATGCACAAGATCTAATTTTTCGTTCTCCTTTTCTTTCCCAACTCTGAGAAATCTGACTCTCTTCTGTTTTCCATAAATGCAGTTCTCACAGAAGTCCAAATCAACATTCTTCAAACCCGGAAACAAATTCCTTGAGTGAAGAATCTTCATCCCCTTTTCACTCATGTGTCTGAGCCTATGATGCCATAATGCTGCATCTTCTCCTCTGGAAGTTAAAGCATTAACAGAGTTAGAAATACCATTGCATAAATACAATGTACCAACCTTTTCGCCTTTTTCTATCACCATGGCTCCTTTAGTGACCTTCCAAGCTTTATCTGTGAAAGTTGTCACACAACCTTCACCGCCTAACTGCCCTGTTGAAATCAGATTTTTCTTTAGATCTGGAACATGCCTTACCTCCTTTAATAGCCATTTGTTTCCATTCCGCTATTTTACAATAACCTTACCCATTCCAACGATTTTACAGGGTTTATCATCACCCAGACGAACTTGTCCAAAATCTCCTTGAACATAGTCATAAAAGTATTTCTTATCAGGTGTGGCATGGAATGAAGCCCCTGAATCTACCACCCAGGAATCAGTAATATTTTCGAAAGAAAGAATCAAAGCATCTTGTAACACCTCACCTGTCACATTTGCTTCATGATTGTTTTCTTGCTGTGCATCTCCTTCTTTTCCCTTCCGAGATCTACAGTCTTTCTTTAGGTGTCCTTTCTTTCCACATTTCCAGCACACTATCCCCGATCTGGACTTGGATCTGCCTTTCCTTGATTTACTGCGATATCCTGAGCTCTTTCCTCTTTCCATTTTTCTTCCTCTAGACTCTGCACTCAAAGCATTTCCCGATGTCTCACCGGAGGTTTTCCGTCGCATTTCCTCGCTAAGGATAGCACCGACAACATCATAAAACTTTAAAGTACTAGATCCAGAAACGGAGTTACTAATGGCCATTACCAAACCATTCCAACTTTCTGGTAATGAGCACAAGAATAATAGAGCTCTAACTTCATCATCAAAGTTTACCCCTACAGAACTTAACTGACTTGTAACTGTATTAAAGTCATTTAAATGGTTTGAAATAGATCCACCTTCTGACATATTCATATTAAATAACCATCTCATAAGAAATACCTTGTTTGAGGCCAAGGGTTTTTCATATAGTTTCGACAACGTCTGCATCAAACCCTCTGTCGTGGTTTCCTTCGAAATGTTGAAGGCGACTGACGCAGCAAGGCACAACCGTATTGTTCCGAGTGCCTTTCTATCGAGAAGGTTCCATTCTTCGTCTTTCATACCCGTAGGCATCTTTGTTTTTCCGCCCAATGGTAGGTATAGATCTTTCTGATACAGATAATCTTCCATCTGCATCTTCCACAGCGAGAAGTTTTGGCCGTTAAATTTCTCGACCCTAAACTTACCATCTTCCGCCATTGCTCCCACTCGAACCAAGAACCCTTCTTTCCTGCGAGTTTATCAGCCAAATAGACCTTCGGCTCCGATACCACTTGTTAGGACTCTGGACACCACACATCTCCACAATGGTATGATATTGTCCACTTTGGGCCTAAGCCCTCATGGATTTGTTTCTGGGCTTTACCCCAAAAGGCCTCATACCAATGGAGATATTTGCCCGTCCTTATATACCCATGATCCTCCCCACTTCTAGTCAATGTGGGACTTTGGTTGTATACCCAACACAGTTCAAGCAACCAAAGGTCGATCTTGATAACCAAGATGGAGCATTACACAACTGAGGCCATATTGAGAGAAATTTCTACACGGTCCTTACTGAGGGAAGGAATTGGGCAGTGGCCACTGAGAGAAAAAATTGCACAATTTAAGCAGCTAGTGGCTACTGCAGGATAAGGCCCTAGGGGGGGAAAATTTTTTGTAGTTTCAGGAGGTAAGGTGGATTGGGAAACTAAGATGCTTGAGGGACAAAACAATGCATTCTTTGGCAATAGTGGGTTCAGCTGAGGGAAGGACACTGGAGGAAGCCACTGCATAGTTTTGGATGGCAAGGGAGGCTGAGAGTTTTTTGTATTGTGCCATTCTAGCAAGAAAGGGAAAAGCTTTAGGGTTATAGATGTGAAGTGCACAGTTCTGGAAAGCTGGATGAGGCTAGGTTGCTAGGAAAACTCTGAAATTTGGCTAAGTGTGGAATCAGTGGAACCGATGTGAATAGTGATAGAAATTGACTACGATCACACACTCGAACACTTATTGATACAAAATAGACCATCCATAACATATGAAAAAAACTTTGCTTAATGTAACAAGCTTTATGGCAGCTTACAACAAGTGCAACTCCAATGATAGACTTTGTGAGGATAATGGTGACACTTGTGTAATAGTGCATGAAACTTTGGAAATGAGTGAGAAACATCTCTATATGATGCGAACAACTCATTCTCACAAATATTTCCCCTTGAAGTAACAATAACTTCCCTTTCCATGACAGGCGATAATCCTGATCCCCGAAGATGACACATGCTATGTAAATATGAAAGTGTGAATGACTCTTAAAATTTAGGAAGGGAGCTTGAAATCATGAGCTTACCAATAAGTGAATAAAGAACGAATGATCATAGGATCCATAATAGGCTCCAAAATTCAAGTGTAGGAAATTTTTTTGAAGGGTGTTGTAGCTCCTACAACACTTGGCGACACACTAGTTGAATCCAGCTTCTTTGTCTTGTTTTTTTTTTGTGCAGGGCCTTGGTCATTCAAGGAGTATTAATTCATCGTATAGATTACTTTGGCTTCTCAAGTTATCCCATGGGCAGACATGGTACGATTTGTACCTTCTTAGTTGAAAACAATGTAAGATTTAGCGAGACCATAGTGTTTAAAATTGGGAAGGGTAGTTTATCTCGCGAGGTTAATATTTCTATAGTATAATTTTTCATCTCTGGTGTTGCTCCACTACTATCAGGCCTGAATAGTACCCTGATGAAGTAGGAACACAAACATTTCTCCATTTCCAGCAATCTTGGACAATACCCCGGTGGAGTTTCCTACTTCACCTCTTTGCGTAGGAGGCCTTTCTCTTCTTTTTCCTTTATTGATTGATTTAAAGAATTGTGCATTGGAACTTATTTATATTGGGGTGGAAGAGGGATCCTGACTTATTTAGAGAAGGAGAGGTTGTTCCTTTATAGAAGCATATAAATACCTCTGATTTAGGTTTTCTCGTTTAGATTTCCCCTCCTCCATTTCTACTACTTGGGTAAGCTTGAAAACACCAAAGCAGAAAACTCAGTATACATTAGAGAATTTTTGAGGTCTAAAATGGACCTCCTAAGAAAAATGTACAAAATAATAAACTTTATAAGAACCAATAGGATTCATGATGATGATGTCAACCACGAGGGACGATTCACCATTTTTGGGGTAAAAAGGTTAAAAGATTAAAAAATAATAGAATAATAAAACTAATTTTTCAACTTGTATTTTCAGTTTATCTCTCTAAGGTTTCACTCACATTTCAAGCGAGAGTACTCATTAGATACAAAATTTAATTTCTCATCCAAGGAGTACCCATGTTGCATACTTTTGATGGACCCTGCTATACGAAAAATGAGAAATACATGAAAAATGTGCTTGAAATCACATTTTTCATGTATTTCTTATTTTTCATGTAGGAGGTCCATAGAAAGTACATAACATGGGTACACCTTGGATGAGGAACCAAATTCTACATCCATTGAGTGTTCCTGCTTGAAATTTGAGTAAACCCACAGGGAGATAAGTTGAAAATATGAGTTGAAAAAGTAGTTTTTTCTTTTTTCCCTCTAAAATTTGATGATGTAATCTTATTTTATTATTTCCACTATTATTTTATGATTTCCTTAGGAGGCCAATTTTAAACCTCACAATTCCCCTAATGAGGCATGAGGTTCCCAGACTAGACACAGGTTCATGGTTGGACTGAAGCTCTCCTTATGGATGGATCGTATTTTCTGTCAGAACTTCATCAGCCAGAAGATACAACCAATCATAAGGAAGACAAACATAAAACTAGCCAATCACTATTGTGTCACAAGACTCTTTGAAATTCATCCACACACCCACTTGGAAGCCACAACGCAGTAAGGCACAACACTTATTTGCATTATGAAAACCAAAAGGAAAACTCAACAAGGAAGAAGACAAAGAAAAAGAATAGGAAAACATAGAACCAAGAAACAAAATCAAAAGAAAAGAGAACAAAATGACTAAAGAAAACATAATGTAGAACCAAAAAAAAAAATGAGGAAAAACTTCAAAAAACGAGTGCAAGATGAGTGCAACGAAAGGAAAAATAAGATGCATATAATCCTACCCTATATTAACAGCTAGAAGGTAAGGGTCACGTAAAATGAATTTTCCAGTGAAACCACCATGACTGTTCCAGACATGTATCAACAAATATAGGAATGATTAAAAAAGATAAAAAGTAATGTGCAACATAATATAAAAAAACTTGAGAAACTTGCACAAAAAAAGGAAGGTCTTTCATGTGGGTGAAAAGGTGTGTCACACCAACTACTTTCATCCAATCCACATGCTTACCTTTTCGATGAATAAAATTTTTCAACAAAGCTCAGAAGCTTCTTGTGGGTGTGTCCTCATCTACACCAATATTCTTAGCAAGATTGAGGGAAGATTGAAACTTACTGTCTGCAATAGAGCTTTCCAAGTAAGATTGTTCTAGCCATTCGATGATTGGATCATAAAATTCATGATGGTCCTCTTGAAAACCTTGTGATCTTTGAAAAGATGAATTTTCGATTTGAGAAGCGGGATCATGATGGGAATCTTTTAAGGGAAAATATATATGATCATTCTTTGCATTCATGCCAAGACAGTGAGAAACTACCATAACCATCAACAAGGGCTGAAGTACATCACCTTCTTGATAGAAATATGAATAGAGAGATATTGAACAGTGAAGACCAAAGGGTGTGAAACAATTGTCATTGGATATGGTGATGGGAAAATTATAAACTGAATGACAATCACCAAGGATAGAGAAATGGTTAGATGAGATGTTTTAAGCATAAAATTCCCAGGCATGGAAAATTTTGGGGGCTAATATTTGTAGGTGGGCTAATTTTCCATGATTTTTCCAAAAAAAAAGATTCGTTAATTTTTTCCTAAAAATGATTCGCCCAAATTTTACAATATAAAATTATTTTACCTTAAAAATCACCAACATTATATAGAGGCTATATATAAAATCATTATAAATTTGAATAATGTTACAAATATATCAATAAACATTTTATAGTTTCATATTAGGGACCAATGATATTCGCTAATGTTTTTAAACTTCAAGATAATTTTCCATTTTCCCAGTTTGTGATAAATAAGTAGAAATCAATTTGAAAAATCTTGTGAACGCTCTGAAAAATTGAACCAAGTTCCTTGCAAGCTAGATATGATAGACCACCTTATTTGAAGTGGTAACAAATTGTGCAAGTATGATAGTCATCAAAAGAGTTTAAAAAAGATGCTAGCACCATGAATGCATGAAACGAATTGAGGCATGGTGATTGGAGAAGCACTTGATTCTTGAGACAACTCGTGCATTCATTATCACACAGGGAAATTTCGGGTTAGATGACAGGACATATTTGCAATATGATATTCACAAGAAGACAGAGGAGCTGACCATTAAGGGAGGAATTTGATAAGTATGATTATTACGGGAAAAGATAGTCCTTGAGATGATCAACCTAATAATTACATGACTTCATGAGAGATGGACATTCCCAACCTGAGTTTGATGTGAGAGATTTGCATGAAGATGAATGAACTATAATAGATTCTTGAATTCAGTCATAAGTAAAATCCTGAAAATTCTAAAGATCACACGCAGAATACCAAACTTTTTTCACGCGGAAATTCACAATGAGTGAAACCATGGAGATAGATGGATTGTTTGAGAGAAACCAAATCTAATTTGGTTCGTGGGGCTTACTAGAGTCATGAGATCTTGACATAACCATCAATGGAAGTTGAAGTGCCTCGACTCCCTGGTAGGTCCCACAACTTTCCAGGATTGTAGAATTTCATTTTGAAGCTTGAAACATATCATTCATGGTTTGAGGATAGTTGTTGTTGCTTATTTCAAAACTACTCACCAGATGGTATCCATCTCTGTCATAGGTCTCACCAGACTTTTCAACTTCAACAATCAGATTACTCAATTGGAGAGGCTCTTATTATCACACATTCAAAGATAAATTAATTGGTGAGATCTCGTGAGCAAGATGATTTGAAGAGTTGTCTTCATGTGAAAGAAGAGATGATGAGGGGTGGTATGAGTTCTCTGTGCTCTGAATATTTTCAATTTCACCATGAATAGCCTCACTTCCTTGTGCCAATCGAGGGGATAACTCATCGGATGAAGAAACTAAAGAGCATGGAGTATCTTCGTCACAAGTAGATTTGTTGCGAATGGTAGGACACAAGGGATAGTGAGGTGAGGGGGAAGTTTCAATATGAACATATTATTTGACCGAAGCGGATTCTAGATCTAAATTAAAATCTTGATGAGGAACTGAAAGATCATATGATGTGCTTGGGCATTCGTCACGACACACAAAAACAGAATTATCATCATTGGAATGATTACTAATGAAGCAACGAAACTTATATCTTGTTGACTTAAAATGTTAAAATACACAAAAGGTATTTTGTAATAATATATATATATGTGTGTGTGTGTGTGTGTGTGTGTGAGTGTGTGTACAAGTGATATTGAATGTTACAATGAGGCCCTACTTACATACTAGGCAGACATCCTTTCACAATTGGGAATGTCTTTTTAAACATGCTTTTTCACTTTAAGTAATGACTAATTAACATATTATTTTGATTATTCATTATTTATATTTATTTTGTTTTATAGAATTTTTATGTTTGTAAGTGTTGGCTTATGGGGGCCTGATCCAGGTTCGGAGTTATTCAGCCAAACAAATCCCTACACTACTGGCCCTTTCAGCATTATCCTGCGGAGCACGGACTGAAGTCTCACCCAAAGTAGTATGGGAGGATGTTGGAACCAAGTTTCTGCACCCTTGAGATGTTTTTGATGTTAGTTTGGTCCAACTACACCTACCTTCACACATGTTGCTACCCACACTGTTCTAACCTTCAGTACCTTCACGAAGTGTCACAATCACCTTTTGCATAGCCCTAACTAGGGGCTAAAGTCCTTTCGTTCTGTTATGCTAGCGAACTGCAATATTTCCCAACCTAGACTAAATATATTACTTATCTTCTTAACATATCTTTGTTAACTTCACGTAAACAAATATTATATCTTGCGTTCACTTAATCAACACAATTATACACATTCGTGCATCATATAAGCATTAGAAGTGAAATTCATACCCAATATAATAGATGCATAAAATAGGAAATAAATACGCAAAATTGATAGAAAACTTCTATTTATTAATACTTCCAACTGTTACAGACTCGACTTGCCCTATGCACTTAGCTTCAGGGGTCCGCGCACTCATCTACGGACTACTAGGCCTCTGCGCACTTAGCTACATAGACTTCTCCTACTATACAACCCAAACTAGACTTTACTCCATAGATATGATCCGGATTTAAATAGGAACGCAACAAATTACAGAGATAACCATATACACAAAGATGCATCGGAAATAATACTTCATTTCATTAATGGAAAATACTGAAATATGCTTACAACCAGAAATGGAAATAAACCAGCTAGGGCAATGGTAGCTTATCTCTGAGAAGAGATGTGGTGGCTACATGCCTCTGAACTGTGTTACAATGAGGCTCGAAGGCCTATTTATTGTTGAGAAACAATGGAAAACCCTTAACATTCCAAAACCTAACCCTAGGAGATGAAACGCCAAACTGTGGGCCCCGTTTGGGTAAATTGGTACATCAACTTCTTGGGGTCGTAACTTTGGCATACGATCTCCGTTTGACGCGTACAATAGCTCGTTAGAAAGATCTATCTGAGCACTACCACTTTGGGAAGGGCAACATCGATCCATGGACCCATGTTGCCCCCATATTTCCCAAAAAAAGTCGTTTAGGGCCTCAAAACGACCCCAGAAGTTCAGGACCCGAAAAACTGTTAAAAATAGTAAGTTGTGGTACAATTATGGAAACTGAAAATGCTAAGAGAAACAATGGTGGGGGTCCAGGTGGACTTGGCAGGTGGCCACCAATATCCACCTGGATCATTCCTCCCCCCTTAGGAAGCAATGGTCCCCATTGCATTGAGTTCCTCCCTGAGATGAGGAAACTTTTGCTGAACTTGTTCCCTGGTGAGCCACTTGCGCTGCTGAAGGAGTTGGCCTGCTTTGAGAACTCGATATAGTTGGATATTCTGTTGGCGAGTGTTCTTGATCTGTGTGTCCATGATCCGATCAGTTGCAGCTTGTTCCATGCAATCTGGATTTAATTCTGTGGGTTTGAGTTGTTCTGCAATGTCGGATGTGTCTAGCAATGGTGGAAAGTATGGCCGAAGGCGGTCCACATTGAACACTGGGTGCAGGCCAAGGAATGGGGGAATGCTGAGCTCAAATTCATTGTCTCCCATAGCCTTAGTAATGGTGTAAGGACGATATCAGAGTGGTCTCAGTTTCCGATAGGCTCCAGCAAGGCGTTCCTTTTGCAAATGCAACCAGACTTTGTCGCCCACCTGAAACTTGTGTGGCACCCGATGTTGATCATGTCGCTTCTTGTACTTGGCATTTGATTTCTCAAGAATTTCATGGACCTGTTGCCGAATATGTTGGATGTGCTCAATGAAGCTGGTGGCCTTATCTGTTTCGGACTGGACATGAGCTGAATTTATGTGAGTAGCTGCAAGTGGCATGGCCACATCAATGGGGCATAGTGGCTGGAATCCCAAACCCACCTGAAAAGGGCTATGGCCAGTGGAGCTGTGACGAGCTTGGTTGTATCTGTGCTAAACATAGGGGAGGCTCTCGTCCCATGTGCGTGGATGCTTTGAGTTATACATGCGCAAAATGTGCACAATCATCTTATTGACAACCTCTGTCTGGCCATCAGTTTGAGGATGGAAGGCTGTGGACTTCGTGAGTTTGGTGTCCAGCATTGACCAGAGACTGGACCAAAATGTGCTGAGAAACCGATTGTCCCGATCTGAGATGATAGACTGTGGGATCCCAAAGTGCAGCCACAATCGTTCAAAGAAGAGTTTAGCAGTGGCTTCTGCTGTGATATTCTTCTTGCAGGCCGCCATAATGGCCATCTTCGAGAACCTGTCGACGACCACAAAAACACAGTCATTTCCATGCTTAGTGGAAGGAAGGCCTGACATGTAATCCATGGAGATGGATTCCCAAGGTTGACTAGGGGTAGGAAACGGGGTATAGAGGCCGTGCTTCTTAATGGTCGGTTTGGCAATGGCACAGGCAGTACATGATCTGATGTACTTCCCAACATCCTGTCGAAGATTTGGCCAATAGAAATAATTTTGCAGTATTGCCACTGTTTTCTCGACCCCGAAATTCCCAGCAGCTCGATTATAGTGTGCTTCCCAAATCATCCTGGCGCGCTCGCTTGAAGGAACACAAAGGTGACCTAGGTGGCATAATAGGGCATCCTGGAGGTGAAAATCTGGAACATGCCGACCCTCCAAGAGTGTCTAGTACGTGTGGCCAAATTCTAGGTCGCTTTTGTAGAGAAGTGGCCAATCAAAAGTCTCGTGCCCACAGGAGTTGAGCACGGTGGTTAACGCCATGATTGGTGGTCGACTGAGGCAATTTGTGACATTATTGGTGCTACCGTTCTTATACTTGATATTCAAGTGGAACTGTTGCAGGTATGTAGACCACTTCTGATGGCGATCATTCTGCAATTTCCCTTGGGTCTGTATGAACTGCAGGGGTCGGTGGTCTGTGTGGATGACCATTTCCTTCCCCAAAATGTAATGCTTCCATTGTCGGCAGGCCTGTACAATGGAATACATCTCTTTATCATAAGTGGGGTACTTCCGGACTGTGTCTGAAAGTGTTTCACTGTGATATGCCATTGGATGTCCATGTTGAGTAAGGACTGCCCCAATAGCATAGTCAGAGGCATCTGTCTCGACCTCAAATGGTTGTTGTAAATCTGGTAACGCGAGCACTGGTGCCGTGCAGAGGCGATCCTTCAACTCCATGAATGCCTTCTGTTGAGATTCAGACCAAAAGAATTTTGCTTTCGCCTCTCCCTTGGTGACTTGACTCAAGGGCCAAGTAATATGAGAAAACCCCAACACGAACCTGCGGTAGAAGTTGGCAAGACCTAGAAAGATGCGGAGCTCTGTTAGATTGGTTGGAGATGGCCAATCCCGAATGACTTGGATCTTGGCTGGATCGACATGCACCCCCTGTTCATCAATGATGTATCCCAGATACTGAACCTGGGTCATGCCAAAAGTGCATTTCTCCAAATTGGCACATAGCTTGTGTTGCCGCAGTGTTTGGAGAACCTGTCGGATGTGGTGGAGGTGCTCTTCCCAACTCTGGCTGAAGATCAGAATGTCATCCAAGTATACTACTACAAAGGAGTTGGTGAATGGCCGCAAGATGTCATCCATTAGCCTCATGAAGGTTACAAGAGCATTCGTCAATCCGAAAGGCATAACCAAACATTCGAAAAGGCCCTCCTTGGATTTGAAGGCAGTCTTCCACACATCAGAGGGTTCGATTGGTACCTGGTGATATCCTGACTTCAGATCGATCTTGTTGAAATATTTCGCCCCCTTTAGTTGGTCCATGAGGTCATCAATCCGCGGGATCGGGTACCTATTACGGACAGTGATCTTGTTCAGTGCCCGATAGTCAATACAGAGTCTCCACATCCCATCCTTCTTCTGTACCAACACGATCGGGCTCCCACAAGGTGATGAACTTGGATGGATGTGACCTTTCTGCAGGAGCTCCTGAATCTGCCTCTTGATTTCATTGTTCTCCAAAATGGAGCGCCGATAAATTGGTCCATTGGGTAGCGGTGCACCTGGGGTCAGATCGATGGAGTGCTTGACCTGACAGTGCAGAGGAACCCCTGCAGGGGAGGTGAAGATGTCCCCGTACTCCTCCACAACCTTGTCCATCTGTAGTTGTCGTGCAGAGGGACCCCGTCTGGAGGCCGTGGCCACCATCTTCTTCTTTCCTTGAGGGCATATCATCAGGAAAACAAATTTCCTGGTTTTGGAAATGATCTTACTACATTGTTTTGCAGTAATCAAAGAGATGGCGGTAGGTGGTGCTACCTCTGGTATCCTGTACAACTTATTTCCCAATGTAATAATAACAGCACGGGGCCTTGATTCATACACAGCATGTTGCTTCCACAAGTATGGCTGTCCTAATAATACATCACAAACTTCAAGGGGAGCAATGTCACACAATACCTCATCCGTGAAGGGCTTGATGTTGTATGGAAGGCGACACTGCTGGCTCACGTGAAGATCTCGTCCTTGGTAAAGCCACCTAATGGTGTATGGTCGTGGATGTGCTGTGGTCGGTAAGCCCAACCGTTTCACGACCTCTATCGAAATGAGGTTCTTTTGACTCCAGCTATCAACAATGAACTGTACCGGGGAGCCCTTTACCCACATCTGGGAGTGGAAGAGACGCTCCTCCTCCTCTGGATCTTCGGGTTCATTTTTCTGGATCTTGGTGGTAGCAAAAGTGGCGTTGGGATCCGCATCAATGATTTGCTTCCCTTTTTCATTCCCCTTATCGGGTTCTGACTCAGAGTCAGAACATGCATCTGATTCTGAAACCTTTAGCTCAGCCGCCAGTGACTGCTTGGCCCGACACTCACTTGTGTTGTGAGTGGAGCTCTTATGGAACTCACACCATTTTCCAGTGTCCTTTTTCGGCTTCGTGGCGCTGTTCTTTGATTGCAGCTTCGGCGGGTTATCTTGGGCTGTCTCGCCTTGGCTTTGTCCTTTTTTCTGTGGTTTAGTGGCACCTTTCCCCTGCTTTGGATTCGCAGATCCAAAGTCTTGCTTCTTTTGTTTAAACTTCTGCTCGACCTTGACGACATATCGGTATGCTGCGCCGAGCGAGGAGATGTTCAAGAATTGTATTTCTTCTTGGATGTACTTGTGCAGGCAGCCACGGTATTTGAGTATCAAATGTTGCTCCGAATCCTTGGTACCCAACTTTGTGCGAAGGGTATGGAAAAGATTGGTGAAATCCGGCACGTCTTGGTCCCTTCCCTGCCGCAGCGTGGTCCACTTTATGTATTCATCCTCATAGCTTCCGACAGGGTGGTACTGCTCCTTGATGGCATCCCGGAATGAATTCCAGGTGGGTGCGGCTGAAAATAGTGAGCCAGTACTTTCATCCTTCTGCTCGCAGTAGGTTTCCCACCAGTCCTTGACGTGGGGGGCTGCTTTGAGAAGAGCGAAAACAATCTTTTCCCGACTCAAAAATTCATGAATAGAAAAATAACCCTCTAGCAGATTTAACCATTTATCTACGGCATCTGCGTCTATCTGACCCTCGAATATGGGGATTTCAAAATTAACTTGTACCTTAAAGGGCGTGGCGTTTCCAGAGTAGCTGCTGGAAGCCGATGCGTCGCTTCTGGGTAGCCGCTGAAGGATCTGGGCAAAGCTGTCCATCATCGCGTTCCGTTGTCGCTCAAGGGCTTCTTCGAGCAAGATTTTGATGGGATCTCCTGCCCCCTCGTCTTTCTTCTCATCCACCATGGGAGGCCGTCAGGATTTGGGAGGCTGGTCTTGCAAAGGTTCAACCAGTTCAAGCCCTAACTCCTTATATCCCGACCTTGTTGGGGACATGCAAAGAAAAACAGAGAAAAAGCAGACCGCTCTGATACCACTGATCCGGATTTAAACAGGAACGCAACAAATTACAGAGATAACCATATACACAAAGATGCAGCGGAAATAATACTTCACTTCATTAATGGAAAATACTGAAATATGCTTACAACCAGAAATGGAAATAAACCAGCTAGGGCAATGGTAGCTTATCTCTAAGAAGAGATGTTGTGGCTACATGCCTCTGAACTGTGTTACAATGAGGCTCGAAGGCCTAGTTATTGTTGAGAAACAATGGAAAACCCTTAACATTCCAAAACCTAACCCTATGAGATGAAACGCCAAACTGTGGGCCCCGTTTGGGTAAATTGGTACATCAACTTCCCGGGGTCGTAACGTTGGCATACGATCTCCGTTTGACGCGTACAATAGCTCGTTAGAAAGATCTATCCGAGCACTACCACTTTGGGAAGGGCAACATCGGTCCATGGACCCATGTTGCCCCCAGATTTCCCAAAAAACGTCGTTTAGGGCCTCAAAACGACTCCAGAAGTTCAGGACCCGAAAAACGGCTAAAAATAGTAAGTTGTGCTACAATTAAGGAAACTGAAAATGATGAGAGAAACAATGGTGGGGGTCCAGGTGGATTTGGCAGGTGGCCACCAATATCCACCTGGATCAAGATATGACTCAATCCTTCATCGTCGCTTCTTCTTCGATTAGGTTCTTTTACTACTTAGAGCCTCGCTCTCTTTATACAATCCCCTGGTCTGCAGACCATGGGTAGATCTCTATAGCTGACATTACATTATCAAAATTAAGGGTGGACAACCTTATGACTCTTTAACAAACTACATGCTCCGCGGCCACAAAATGTGGAGTCTTTGCATCGGAATTACAAAATTGACCAAAAGATGGGCTCTAAGCCCCAAAACATCCCTTGGGGGATCCCACACCCAACAGGCCCCCAACACAAAAATTGTAACTCGCCCTCGAGTCACTCTGTCGGTATGCAGATATTTGCGCGAAGACCTCCCAATTCTGACTAGATCGTTGCAAGTTTGGTAGCGCATTGAGCGGCTACCTGCTGAAATTCCTCTACATGTTGTTCGGTGACCGCTGTCATCGAACTGCTGCCCTGAATCCTTTCTTGAGTTGCTTGTAGCTACGTGAGCTTTTCTTCAATGGAGGCTATCATGGTATATGCCTCATCAATCCATGGCTGTAAGCATGCTTTCAAAACTTCTTCCTTATGCTAAGCAGCATCCACTTTCTCCTTGAGCGCCTTTGCTTGCTGCATCCTTGTGAGCCTTTGTGTAAGGGAAACCATCTGTGAAGTCCCTTTTACCTCTTTGTACTTTTGCTATAACTTGCATGCCTCTGTCTCCAGGCGCTCTATGTTCAGGTCCTCCTACAGGGTGGTGAGAACCTCAAAGGATTGCTCGAACAACTTCGTGCACTCTGTCACTGCACTGTTAATTGCCACCATTGCTATTGTGATCATGGTGGTACGCTGTTCCTTGACCTTGGGCAGAGTTGAAGGCCGCACATTCAACTGCAGTTCTGCTATCTAAAGGTTTAACTCCAACTGAATCCTTGCCATTTCTTCTCTTGTGTCGCACACCCCTGCTGCCAACTTTTGTACACGTGCCTCTACTGGTTCCTCTGCTTGGATGGTCAATTCCGGGACCATATGGCAAGCTTACTCCACCACCTACACTATTTGTCTATTCTGCTCCATGGCCTCATTGCATTGCAGGCTCAACTACTCAATGTTGATGTGTTTGTCGCTCATTACCTGTAGTGCGCTGCTCTCCCTGGCCCGTAGTTCTACAGTGACTCCATCCTGTAAAATATAGAGTGTCTCTTGAGGGAGCACAACCATGTTCAACCTGATCCCTTTCAACCCATTGATCATAGGCCTATCGGCCTCATTTTCTGTAACGAGTGTTCCATCTAGCATCACTATTGTGTTGGTCATCTAGGCGTGCAACATTTCTTCAGTCGCCGATGTGCCGACTGTGAGGCTGGTTGACACTGTGCCAGCCTATGGAGTGCGCACTTGCAACTCCTGTATTTGTGTTCAGAGAGCCCCCAATACCATCTAGTCTTTCTCCTCAAACTGTTAGAGGGCCTCCATGGTGACATCCCTCACCATCTCGCAAATGTCATGTAGATCCCCTTCAGTAAGGGTGATAGGGTCGAACGAAGTCTTTGAGGCCTTTGTCTTCTTTCGTGGCCCTACCTTCCCTCTTGGGCGTGAAAGTTTTAGTTGGGTGGATGTTGTTTGCTGGTCCATGCCACCTTGTTCTGTATTGGTCTTCAGCTCGGGCAAAGGCAACTTCTGTCCTTCGTGTTCTTCTTCTGTTGTCTTTTGTTGCTCCTCGACCAACTTCACAGCATCGCGCACCACTTGGGCCTTAGTCCCTGCTTCTTCCTTCCTATGCTTTTCCACCAGCTACGCCATCTGTAGTTTCACCTCTTCCTTCTTCTGCTACGTGGAAGACTTCTCTGCTTCCACTGCGGAGCTAGTTGGAGCATGGCACTCTGGCGGCGAAGACTAAAGGACCGTGAAGATGACATCATTGGTCACCAAATAGGGTAGCTCGCGCCACATCTTCATGGGGTCCTTCCACGCCCTGATGAAGACATGGTAGAAGTATGCTTTGAACTCCATGGAGCTCTGCAGACTATTGTAGACCATGGGAAATAATCGTGGCTTGCGATTAATCCCCATCCCGATGTTCATCTCCATGTGCAACCAAAATATTTTGCTTTCCCTTATCCTTTGCACATCCCTGGTTTCCCACAGCGAAGCGTACTTCGCTGCCTTTGGAAGGTCCTATGTGATCGTTGGGAACTGGCTATCTTTAGGAAATTCCCATGCCACCAGTAGTATTGACAATAGAAGCCATGCATAATGGAATGTTTTACCCTGCTCCTGTGCCTCGCAGTAGTTCTCAAGGAACTCACCGCATAGATATTTTGCCTAATTGAACTAGACCCCTTCTGCGCATTGTGCTGATAGTGCAACCAACAATGTAGGCACCTCATCTGCATGACACTTCTGCATCACTTTCCCTGCCAATATTTGTTTCGTGACCTTGATAGTAGGGTTGTTGATGCTGGAAATAACATACCCTCGCTTCTTCTTTTCCAACTTAAATTTCTTCTTCATGGCCTCCGCGATGGCCAAATCATCACTCTTTCCCTTCGAGATGTTTGTTGGGTGCTCCCCTTTGCAAGGGAGCTAGGTAATCCTGTGAATCAAATGGTATGTGATGGGGATGGGCTCCTCCAGCCACAAGCACCCACCATGCACCAAGCAGAGTAGTTGCCTGATGACAAAAATGGTCACTGGGGCACGATTGTAATGCAACACCCAGAGCAGGTTTAGCAACCCTTCTTTCTCAACACCTCTGATCCATTTGCGCAGATCCAACTCTATCATTCCAGCCAAAGCGTCTATCTTCTGGCGCATTAGCTGTGCAGTCGCTAAATGCGAGAACTTTTCGTGGTCCGCGAGATCCCAATATTCAAATTTTAGTACGGGAACCCATCCTAAGTGTGCTCCTTCAAAAATAATGTTGTTAGGGAGCAGCAGAGTTTGTAGAGAGCTCTTGCTCTCATCTATATCCTTGGGCACCTTGGCTTTTCCCTTCCATGGAGGAACATATGCAGGTAACCTGGTGAGAGGGTCCGCACCCTAGGGTTCGACTTCTATCTCTATATCCTCCTCCTCAACCAGGATTTCTTCAAATTCTTCCTCCTCATCGGCCTCCAAATTGATAGCCTTCCCATTTTCTTCCATGGTGAGCCTAATCCTTAGCAGATTTCTAGGTGATACATGCACCGGTACTATGGCCTACTTGTCTTTCTTGGGTCTTGGCGTGCGTGGTGATTTAGGGATTTCAGCCACTATCTCGGTGCTTTCTGGGGCTTCTACTTCCATAATTGCCTGTGTGGCTTCCTTGGTGGTCATTGCTATGGTATCCATGGCTTCTTTGGGTACTGCCATAGTGCGATTCCATAATTCTCTCAGCGTCTCTAGTAATTGCTCAAGCAACAAATTTTCTTTTAGAAGATTGAACAAATCTCGGTTCATGAATATCTAAGCGCGCAATAGCTTAGTTCTCAGATTGCCAAGTGTTGTTTGCTGGAAAGTCGTTTGTAATTTATAGCACCTTTTGAATTTGAATTCAACTGTTTCCCCCACATTCGGTCCATTAATGCTCGATTGGCAGCAGATTTTCAAGAATCTAGCCCATAAAGTTCACCTTAAATGCCTGTTGCCTGCTCCATTTGGTCTCAAACCAAGCATCACATCGTGAATAGTGACTATAACAGTCACTTTCCAGCCAACCAGTGTGGCAGGGCAACTACCCTCGTGCTATCGCGGACCCTATGACACTTTGCTACTGCGTGTAGTCTTGACATCGTGTAGTCCCCAGGCATAGTAGTTTATAGTCTCGTGCCTCCTTTCAGCTGCCTCGAGTTCTAAGATTGTGCTTCTATCAGCTAGTCAGATGGTCGGGCCACCCGTGTATGGCTTTAGATGGCTGCCATTTACTTTTCCTAGGAAGGGTTCTCCATTTAACTTTACCAACTGCACCACGCCACCATTTTTGATCTCCTTAATAACATACGGCCCTCGCCAATGCATTATGAGCTTCCCTAGAAATTTTTCAAACTTACTATCATACAACAGCACCAAATCATTCACCTTAAAGGTGCGCAACTTGATATGTCGATCGTTCCATGCATTTTCACGCTGCTTTTGTACTTGTTGGAGAAATCCAGCCAAAACTCTCTCTTCTTCAAGCTCCTCCAACTGCACGAGCCTCTCCTCTAGGGCTTCGCAATCCCTCATACTTGTGACCACTGCTATGCGCAGACTAGGAACTATGTATTCCAAAGCCATTACGGCTTCCACTCCATAGACAAGCCTAAAAGGTGTCTGTCCCGTTAGTTTCTTGCATGTCGTCTGATAAGCCCATAACATTGCAGGTATGCATAGGTCCCAATCACTTCACTGCGCATTGCATACCTTGGTCAGCGCATTTTCCAGTACTTTTTTGAATGCTTCTACGGTCCTGTTAGCCTGTGGGTGATACAGTGTGCTCTTCTGATGATACACCTAAAACTCTTCCGTCAGTGTGTTGATTGTTTCATTCAGGAAGTGTGTATTGCGATCGATCATCAAGATATTCAGACATCCAAATCTCGTTATTATGTGTTCAAATAAAAACTTCATGACAGTCACGCCCATGCAATCCTTCACCGGTTGTGCTTCTGCTGAATGAGTTAGATACTCTGTCGCAGTGATAATCTACCTCACACCTATCTTTCCTTCAGGTTTAATAGGTCCTACAAAATCTATTTCCCACTTTTCAAAAGGTTGCAATGTCATTTTTGGATTCAAAGGCATTTCATCCCTCTGTGATGGCCTTCCTATCTACTAACATACATCACATGCCTTGCAATATGCTTTTGAATCCTGATGAAGGGTTGGCCACCACAACCTGTCATGTAGAATATTTTGTGTGGTTTCTCTTCCTGCATAATGTCCTCCCACGATTCCCCCATGAGCGTCCACGAGGATGCTGCTTCATTCAAATTCTGGTACATACCTTTACAGTATTTCATCATTCCCCATCTTGTATAGATGCCCAGAAATGACAGATAAATGTGTCGTGCGCACCACTAATTCCTTCCTCTGCTGGATAGAGTATTATTTCGGTGAAGTTCTAGTTGTTAGAAAGTGAATTATATCTTCAAAATGTCCATCCGCTACATGCACAATAAAGAGTTGAGTGTTGGGTAATCCTTCCTCCAAATTAGTAGGTTCCTCCCCAGTCTCAATGTGTGATAGGTGATCTAGTCCCGCGTTCAATTGTCCAGGTTTCACAACAACATCGAAATCATATTCTTGGAATAATAAAAGCCATATGGAAATGTGGCCCCCCAACATAGGTTTATTGACTAGGGACTTTAGCGAAGTGATCTGTATACATCTTAAAGTGGCCTCCTAGAAAGTAGTGTCGATACTTCTGGAGCACATATACCATAGCTAGTCCCTCACGCTCGGTGGTGGAATAGTTCTTCTTGGCTTTGGATAATCTACGACTTGCGAATGCAATAGGGTGATCCAAGTCTTCTCCACCATCCCACGTCAGTACTTCCCCCAACGCTATACATGACGCGTCGACATGTACATGGAACTCTTTCTTCTAGTTCGGGAAGACTAGAATCGGTGCAGTAACCATCTTTTCTTTCAATATATCCAAAATTTTCTTACAGTCATTGTTCCAACAGAATGTGACATCCTTCTTCAAAAAAATTTCAATCGGTGTGGTGATTTGGGCATAGCCTTTGATAAAGTTTCTATAATATCCTATATGTCCTAGAGTAGTGAGCAGCTATTTCACACTTCTCGGCGCTTCCAAGTTCAGAATCACCGCGATCTTCGTGGGGTCTACCATCAGCCCTTGTTTACAAACCACATGCCCCAACAGGTTCCAAAAAGGAATGAGGAAGAAACACTTCTTGAGTTTGAGCGTGATTTGGTATCTTCGGTAGGTATCCAACATCAAGTGCAAGTTCGCTACATGGCACTTAACCAGCTCGAATACAGTCCAGTCATCAAAATCAACCTCCAAGAACTTATGAATCTATTCCTTGAATGCCGTAACAACGACGCACGAAAAGATAGCAGGGGCATTCTTCAATCCAAATGGCATAACAATTTATTGAAAGCAACCCCACTTAGTTGCGAATGTTGTCTTGCTCCTATCCTCCAGCACGATTTTGATCTGGTGGTACCCCGAGAACTTGTCAGTGAAAGAATATGCTTCCTGACCTCCTACATTGTCCAACACTTCATCCATGAAAGGAGTTGGGAATGGATCATGCACACAAGCATCATTCAATTTTCTAAGATCCACGCATATCCTTATCTCATCCTTCTGCTTCTTCTCTTGTAAAACCATTGGGCTTACCCAATCAGATTCTTCCACAACCTCAATGATGCCTATTGTGAGAATTTTGTCTAGTTCTACACGGACCTTCTCCTTGTATTTTAGATTTAAGCGGTAAGGCCTCTCCTTAACAAGTTTGCGTCGGGATTTAACGTGGATCTTCATTACTCCTAAATCTCTGATTATTCCTTTCAAATCCATAAACTTGGTCAGGAATAAGTCTTGATATTCGCGGAGTAATTCAGCAACCTTATCCTCCATTGCATCGTCCTAATAGTCTCCGATCTTCGCAAATTTAGGTTCTTCCTCCATACCAATGTTTACCTGCTTAGTTTTCACTGGCACGGTTATATCAGGGTTCTCATTCGATGGTCCATGAACCTCGTGGTGGCCTTCTGTTTCTGGAATGTTAATATTCTGCAGATCCTCATCCTCCTTTTTAGCAGCTACATTATAACATTCCAGCGTGCAACTCAGCTGAGTAGCCCATTCAGGCTGAATCAATTCTACCGGATCCTGCGGTATCCTAAATATGGCTGCTTTTACCTCTTGTAGCACTTCATCAATACTGTCCCACCCATCCTCAAAACTGAAGGTCATCATGAACCCTTCGCGCAGGATATCACATTCACTCGTCTCATGGTGAAGATCTATTTCTATATACCAGTTCATTGGTATAACATCTAGGGTATGAAAAAACAGGTGCACCTACTCAAGTTATGTCTTTTATCCATAGGCCTGCATCCACTTGGCCAAATGCATGCATGGATCATTTTGCCCATCATACTTATCTGTCAGTTGTACCTTAGGCTTCCCAAATCATGTGTGCATCATTCTCCTACATTTGCACCAATCATCAAAGCTTCTTTTGTACGTACCCCACCATCTTGCGGGCATAGCGCACAGTACCTAGTCCAAGGCTTGGAAGCATTTCTTTTCTATCACCTCCCTTTCAAATGCATCCAAGAAGGTATCTACCTCATTTAGACCATCATAACTAGGCATATCTCTTACTTCTATCAACACGCAGTGCAACGACCTTGTCATCATATTACAATTTAGCATAGTTACCTCATGTAACAAATTCTTCTAGCACTCTATTTCTTCTTCAGAATCTGAAGTACAAGAGCTCTCGCACTCCCATGTAATCCGTCCATCCGCGGTGGGATTCAACCAGTCTTGGTCTCGTGCTGTTATCTTGTATATGCAGTCTAAATCATCATCACTTTCATAGTCGCACACCGTCTCTGTATAGTGTGATCCTTCAGCAGGGCCTATGGGTATAATTACACGCAGTGACTTCTTTTCAAAGATCATTTTTCACTTCTTCAAATTAATTACCCATTCATGTCAGTGGCCTAGTAAATTCCTAGGAGCATGGGGTAGGGATTGATGTCATCAACAATCTCTATTATTTCGAAATCTTCTAGCTTGCTCGCTCCCTCAATATCCATGGTTATTCCCTACAATTGCCCCATAGGTATTACTTTCTACTGGTTCGCCATCCTTAGTTGAATCAGAGACCATCGCAACACATCTTTTCACATTTGCTCCCATGTCTGCTTCGCTAGAACATTCGCATATGATCCAAAATCCAGAATGAATTGATCCATCTCATATTCTTTGATCTGTGCGGTTAGTCACATTTCTCGTCCCATCCTTGTTTTATGTTTTCCAATCTTTCGGACTACGCGTGGTCCTAGTGTATTTGCTGATGAGTTCCTGTAACCCTTTCACAACCTTACTGTCACATAGTAACTTCATATAGGTTTCTAGGAACGTTGTGAGCATAGATGGGTCCTTTTCTAGCTTCGTTTTATCTTTGATTCCTGAAGTGGAGGCATCAATGAATCTCTTCTTAGCTTCCATGAAGGTTTCTCGAGCACGCTCCAAATCAAACTTTGCTTCCTTTCCTGGAGATTTGTGAACCCAAGTACTATCTTTGGGCTATTTTCCTTTGTCATCTCCCATCACAATTCCACTTCGGAGCATAATGTTTACGTTTGGGTCTTCCTCGAGTGGCTCAGACCTCATCATCTGCAAGTTCTGAGTCGGGGGAGGTGGTAGCACTCCTTTGTTGCATATCCTAGCTATGAGCGTAGGACAATCTTCTATCTCATGATCAAACATCATAAAATACAAACATGACGAGTGCGTTGGATTCGTGAAATCGCGGGCATAATGTCCTAGCCCTCCGAAATTGTAGCAAATCAACTGTCTACGATCTCTTCCAGGTCTTCCTCTGCCTTGGCATTGTCCACGCCCTTGAAATCCTGTTCGTGCCATTCCCGCATTTTTCTCAAGTGGCTGTGTTTCAGCCTGAACCCTATAAGTGGGGGTTCTATCCATCATCAAATCATAACTTCTGTAGGTACACTGGTCATGTCCCACCGACTTACAAAAGTTGCAGAACAATTGTTGCGAATTTGGCGTATACTTCTATAACAAGTGATAATTGTCCTTGGCATGTTTTCCAGCTATTTGACAGATTGGGCAAAGCAGGCACCGCACTAGGTCCTGCTTGAGCTTTCAGCCTTAAAGGAATTGGTCCTCCTCCTATGAAGTAATTTTTAAAAACTGGGCAGTAGTCTTTTTCATTACCCTGGCTCTTGCATTTTACGCACCACACTTCTTCGTGCACTTCTGATTCAACCGTCCTGTCCTGTTTCAAACTCTGCCTCTCAAGGCACAAATTCTTCTACTGCGCATGGATCTGCTGAACTCCTAAATTAAGATCCTGCATCGGGATATCATGTAGCCTCATAGTGATCTCTAAGGCCTCTACATGAGTTGTTATCTTCTACTGCAATAGCGCACTTCTTAAATGTGGTTGTAGCGAACCTACAAACCACTCGCAATGTTGTCCATCTGTTAGATTCATATTTGCTTCGTGAATCATACTTTTCAGCCTCTGATCCAACTCCCAAGGATTCTTGCAATGTAGCATCGTAATCTCTTTAAATCCAATGATCGACTACACTTCAGATTTAGGCCTGCTAAATTCTTTATTTAGCACTGCTTGGATATTTGCGACTCTCGCATTCGGGTTATCATTGGAGTACTTAATATACCAGGTCAGCCTGTGATCCTGCAGGGCGCTAACCAACATCACCTTCTTTATATGGTCATTTGTAACACCTTGCGGTTCCCATACAACCCTTACAATGAACCGAAATTTCTTCGGATCCTCATTTCCCAAACCTTTGAACACATGCAACTTCACTGTCCTTGCCATATTGAATTGTGGTGGTGGTGGAGTTGGTACGGGTGAACATGGAGGTGATGGCGGTGAAGCCGGTGGTGGTGTGGGTGGAGGTGGTATTCATGGAATTCTTTCTCTTATCAGATGAATAACACTTTGCAGAGAGACCTTCATGAGCTCTTCCTCGTTTCCTCGCGGAGGTAAAATCAAAGGGATTTTTTCTGGACCCTATTTCCTCCATTCCTATAAGCCTTTCCACTTCACGTAGCCCTGAACATCAAGGTAAATACATAACCATTTTTTCGTATAACAACATTTTAGTTCAAGTATTCAAAAACTTTGCGTACTTACCTTGCGGTCCTTTGAGAAAGTGTCGCTCTGCCTCGCTGTAGCTTCCTGAGGTGTCAACTGTGAACTCAGTAACGAATACTCCTATAATACAATCAAGCCAATGATCAATAGCACACAAAATCTTATCCTCTGATGCTTCCAATCTCTACACCAGCTCTGGTCCACAAAATAGGACCGTCAAGTTTCCACCTTCCTTGGCTATCTGCTAGCTTCGCGATCCACTTGTATAGCTCAGTAGGGAAGGACGCGAAAAAGATTTCATGGATCTCTGTATATAGGTAGTTGTCTAGCCACTCTTCTTTTGATAGTCGTGGGTTTTTGTTCTCTTGTGTCGCAAACTCGTGAATTCTTCTGTCCAACCAGCCTTCAATTTCGTTCTTAGTTGGATTCCAATGATATGACATTAGACATCTCTATGTAGATTGAGGTCCTGACAATGGAACCATTTGTTGGCTTATGGGGGCCTGAACTAGGTTCACAGTTATTCAGCCAAACAAATCCCTACACTACTGGCCCTTTCGGCATCAGCCTGTGGAGCGTGGACTGAAGTCTCACCCAAAGTAGTATGAGGGGATGCTGGAACCAAGTTTTCACACCCTTGAGATGTTTGTGATGTCGGTTTAGTCTAACTAGACCTACCTTCGCGAAGGTCACTACGTGCACTTTTCTAACCTTCAATAGCTTTGCTAAGTGTCACAATCGCCTTTTGCGTAGCCCTAATCAGGGGCTGAAGTGCTTTTGTGCTATTATGGCAACGAACTGCGCTATTTCCCAACCTAGACTGAATATCTTACTTATCTTCTTAAGAGATCTTCATTAACTTTACGTAAACAAATATTCTATCTTGCATTCACTTAATCAACACAATTATACACATTCACGCATCATATAAGCATTAGAAGTGAAATTCATACCTAATATAACAGATGCATAAAACAGGAAATAAATACGCAGAATTGATAGGAAACTTTGCTTTATTAATACTTCCAACTGCTATAAACTCGACTTGCCCTACGCACTCAACTGTAGGGGTCTGCGCACTCAGTTGCAGAGCCTTCTCCTACTATATGACCCAAAACTAGACTTTACTTCACATATATGACTCAATCCTTCATCATTGCTTCTTCTTTTATTAGGTTCTTTTAGTAGTTAGAGCCTCGCTCTCTTTATACAATCCCATGGTCCGCAGACCATGGGAAGATCTCTACAGTCGTCATTACATTATGAAAATTAAGGGTGGACAACCTTATGATTCTTTAATAAAATATGCGCTCCACACCCACAAAATGCGGAGTCTTTACATCAGAATTACAAAATTGACCAAAATCTGGGCTCTAAGCCCCAAAACTTCCTGTGGGGTATCCCGAGCCCAACAGTAACATTTCCCCTTCCTTCAAAAGTTGTTTCCTCAAAGCTATATTATTGACAATTGTCTCCATCCTGTGGTTGCCATCTCGGCTTATGGAACTCAATGCTCTCTTTATACAATCCCATGGTCTGCAAACCATGGGTAGATCTCTACAGCCGTCATTACATTATGAAAATTAAGGGTGGACAACCTTATGATTCTTTGACAAACTATCCGCTCCGCACCCACAAAATGCAGAGTGTTTACATCGAAATTACAAAATTGACCAAAATCTGGGCTCTAAGCCCCAAAACTTCTTGTGGGGTATCCCGCGCCCAACAGTAACATTGCCCCTTCCTTCAAAAGTTGTTTCCTCAAAGCTATATTACTGACAATTGTCTCCATCATGTGGTTGTCATCTCGGCTTATGGAACTCAACAACATTGGTACCTCACTCGTTTAATTTGCCGATAATATTATTTTGGGCTAGATTTATATATAAATACATACATATACATATACATATATATATATATATATATATATATATATATATATATATATATATAATATATATATATATATATATATATATATATATATATATATATATATATATATATATATATATATATATATATAAATATATGTATATATATATTAATATATATTCTTATATTAAATAATTGAGTTAATTAAATTAATTAATTTATATAAATAAATAAATAAATTTATTATTATATAATAGAATTATTTAGATCCACATTTTGATCATTATATATGTCAAAACCACGTATCATAGCACCACTTACACAACGATCCAACTTTGAACCGTCGCCAAAACCCGTTGACCTTTTGGACACCATGCTTAACGACAGGAGTAGATGACAACTTTGTGTTTTTTTTTTTTTAAGAATATCGGTGTCAAGACAGTGAGAATGCAATATGATGGGGAAGAGAGTTCATGGAATAATGGTGGAGGGCGGAGGATGGAGATCGAACAGTCATGTTTTTTAAGTGTGTCGATTGACCACAACAAAAACTGCGGTCCGATGAAGGCAGCATAAAACCGAGTTAATGGCTCGAATTTACGTATCAGGGGAACTGTATCATATGACCATTTTGACTAGACACACCATTTGATGGTGGAGGTAGTGTAAAACCATCATATGACCATTTTGACCAAACACACGTTTGAAAGTGGAGGAAGTGTAAAACCAATGGCATGTCATGGTGGATGCATAAGAGAATCAAAGTCGACCTTGGAGATAAAGTCACTTCGCCAAGAACTGAGCAGTACCCACATAAAATCCGACTGCTACAAGATGTTGCCATAGAGAGAAACACATGTAGATATATGGATGAAAATGTTTCCAGATTTGAACCCTTGACATTGGCTACAATGATAAGCGGGGAGGGTGAATGGGTAGAAGACACGAGGAAGAGGTATTTCGATGACCTCACATATCTTCTGCATTCTCTTTCCAAAAGCTCTATTAAATGTTTCGCTTCAATTTCTAAACTATAATTTTATTTCAGGGTGGATCATTTCTGAACTAAAGAATTTGATCTGGATATGTTAATAAGACTCTTGGGTGAATGCTTTCTATACTGAGCACGGACAGTGTAATTGTGAAAATGATGTCTCCCCTTAAAACAACTCCAATGTATCTCTGAATTCTATGACATGGATCTATAATTCTTTAAGACTGTTGGCATTTCCAATGCCTATAACTTCAGCTGGAATAAGATACACATATTTTCTACAATTACATTCATCTCCTACATCGAATCGCTTATTCATCGAAATAATGTTGAAAATAATTATGTTGTATGGAAGATGTCCATTCATAACATCTTCAAGTGCTATACCATCTGGATCTTCCTCCCATGCACCATCAAGAATCTCCATTTTCATTGTTATTACTGTAGCTAGAGAATGTACCCCTTTGTCAGTTCCTCTGCTCCTCTTCGATCTGACTTTATGTAGATTTCCATAGTTACTCTCAAGCGTCCCTCCTGCTTTGAGAATGTAATTTTCCAATTCATCCTCAATTGTGGTTGTAGAAGTAGAATCCAACTAAATTTGCAGACCTCTGTAATTAGTCCCAACGTAACCAACACACATTTCCACCTTCCTCTTTTTAATGGGTTTCCACCTAGTCCGATTATTTAGAGAATTATCTGAATCTTCTTCGGCTGGATCTAGCTCTACCTTAATGCTAGTGCTAGAGCTCCTAACACAGATAGTTCGAGGCAAGGACAATATGATAGGAGAGATTTTGAGAATGAAAAGAGGTTTGCAATTTTTTGGATACTGGGAGATTTTTGAAGGTAACAACAAAAGCTGAAGCTTTTCACAACACTTCCACTGTAAAAATTTGTGCTATCTAAATATGACTCATCTCCATTATCATAATTAGCCATTTTCACTTCCTTTTCGTCATCATAATGAGTAATATCAACATCTTCATTATCAAAAACTGTATTTACGTCCTCAAATTCATTTCCTCCACTTCTTATCTCTCTATTCCTGTCATTTTCCTCTTCACCACCATTATCAGAATAAGTCATTTTCATTTCCCTTTTATCATCAGAAGCTGTAATCCTCACATCTTCATCATCTTCATCTGGATAATCATGTTGATCTGTATCATTCCATCCATATAAAGATGAAATTCATCTGGATCATCATCTTAATCTATATCACTTTCATTAGAATCATTATCTTGATCTAGATCATTCTCATATTCATCATTATCTATTATATTCTCATTTTCATTGTCATCATTCTGATCAACATCTCCTTTTCCTGCTTCACCTTGTTTCGTTTCTTCATTGTCGCTATTATCTTCCTTATTATCAATTTCCTTTCGACATGCTTTAACTTCTACATATGATTTTTCTAAAGGTTTAAATTCTTCTTGAATTTTATTAAACTGCTCCAAGAATTCAGGACATGAACATATTGGCATATTGTGCGACGAACTATGTTCAAACACTCGCATGATTATATTGTGCAACATGGATCTGATACTACTAAAGCAACAAAAAATATAGCTTTTTGACTTAAAATGTTAAAATACACAAAAGATATTTTGTAATAATTTATTAATATCTATATATATATATATGTATGTGTGTGTGTGTGTGTACAAGTGATATTGAATGTTACAAAGAGGCCCTGCTTATATACTAGGCAGGTGTTCTTTCATGATTGGGCATGTCTTTTTAGACATGCATTTTTACTTTAACTAATGACTATTTAACATATTATTTTTATTATTCATTATTTTTATTTATTTTATTTTATAGAATTTTATGTTTGTAACAACTTCCCAAGGCTGGTGATTGCTTGAAAGAATTGATCGTATAGGATGTTCCACAGAGATTAGCATATTGAGATTCATTCAATAATGGAAACTCATTGTTTGGATGTAGAAGACTTCGAAACAGAGTGGAAAAATATATAGTGTCCTTACCTTTCTGCTCATTTACCTGCAAAATGTGACTACCTTGTGCTCGATCACAATTTGAGCCAACAACTTGAGAATCAAGAGAATGTGAAGAACTAGTTGATGTAGGAGATTGATCAAGTCATGGTATAAGGAGTCATGTCCTATAGATGATAGAGGATGGAAGAGATCCAGATTAGATTCAAGACTTGATTTATGAACAATGACATCATCTTGTAGAGTGGAGGATTTACTATTTGCCACAGGCCTCATAAGCCATTCTAGAATTTCCTCCATTGAGTCTATGTCATGAAAGGTAGGAGAAGAATGAGAAGATGGATTGGGAATTTGATTTGCAAAATTTTCAACTTTGTTACCATCGTAGAGAGGCACCCCTATTGGGACTGAAAATGGAGGAGGACATGGAACAAAAGGGGGTAATAGGATCCTCCTCTAAAATTTGATGTGCCTCATGATTCGTAGAGTTGGGGGAGAAGGGAAGACAAAAGTGTCGGGCTCACCGTATAAGGAGACATGAACCAAGAAACCAAACTCTTGCCTCAAGAAATGCAAGTTAATTTTTTTTTTTAGGAATTTCACAACAAAGGTGAAGGAACCGATCAAAAAAATCCTCAATTGATTCATCAAGATTCATTCTTAAAAGATGAATTCTTTCGCAGACATATTGGTGGTTATACTTATCGAAGGCTTTGTGAATTTCCTTGGTAATATGAGTGAATGAATGGATAGAACCAATGGGTAATGTATGACACCATTGACTAACACGACGTTCAAATGTGAGGGTGAGTAATCTAGCTATTACATATTCACAACATATTCCATGAAAAGCACAAAGACGGATAACTTGAAACGTATGTTCACGAAAATTTGACTCACCCTTACCATCGAAATTAAGTTTGGACAAGTCATGAATAACTTTCGCAGGGATGGTATAATTAATCTCTTTAGAAAAACATCCCAAGATTATGATTTAGGGGAGATCCATTTTAAATAATAGATTCAAACTAGACTCTATGGGCATAGCATGTCATTTGGCCCTCCTTCTAGCGCCATAAATGTTGACGGTGTTGGATCTGCCAGCATTCAGGGGATCTCCCCGATATGAGGTCCGAATTAGACCTCACACAATTTGGTGTAGTATTCCCATCTGGTATGATGGCTCGGTTTCCATATACTTATAGATTTGCCTCGGCTCTAGCTTTCAGCACATGAAAGTGTTGCAATGGTACCTTCGAAAAGAAAGGTGAGTGTGCATGGTGAGTGTGCAACGTAACTGTGTCTAGGTTTTCATAGTGAAAAAGGGGCATAAAAGTGAGCCTCTAAGTGAGAGGTAATAGTACCACCCAGAAAAAGACACACATGAACCAAGAAGGTTTGTCCAACATCTAATGGAATAGTCCATAATGGATGTGGCAGTTGTTAAAACCAAAGAATAGGGAAATATTCGTCTACCATCCAATGGAATAGTCCACAACATATGTGATGGTTGTTATAACCAATGAGCGAGGAAAGGTATGTTTAATATCCTGTGGAGTAGTCTGCAAGGATGAGACAACAAAGTCAACGATAAAAACACATTTCCAACAAGGTAAGCACTAAAACAACTGAAATAGTTCAACTATCTTAGTACATGTGAAACATGTTAATTTTTCAGAGGGTGACTTTTTTCTTTACTATGATAGTTGCATCTCATCATTAATACATTAAGTTTACCCCATATCATCATTACATTATACAGATCTACATCATTATACATCAGCATATGGAATTATATAGAAAGAAACAACATCCCCATCATCATCAATGCAACAGAATGTAAAAGGAACATTAGAAGAAAGCATGCACACACATAGAGATACCAAGATTGATCAAGACCAGGGAAAAACCCAAGATGGAGAAATCCCTTGCAAATATTCTTCTTCTTATATCGTCATCAAATGATGCAGAAAAAAGAGAATACAATGATCCATAACTTTATCTATGCAACAAAACAATAATGATATCTATGAAATAGATCTAATTACGTTAGGAGTCAGAACCCTCATACGGATGGTTGTAATGTGCTGTCACAAACTAATGTCAATTGTTGTATACTCTTGTCACTGTGCTGAACACTACCTGATGTCAACTAATGTATACTTTTGTCAATGTGCCGAACGCTGCTTGTACTATCAATGAACCCAATACATATTTTTGCATCGGAAACTAGAAAACCAGATCTATATATCTGTATAATAGCAGAGAGGAACCTATATCTACTAGATCACTGAAGTCAACTGAAGCCAAGATATCAAACCCTAGATATAAACTCAGGTCTCTCTCATCCAAACTATGTGTGTGTGACTGAAACTTTGAGGTCACTATCTCAAATACTGTATGCAAGCGACTGTGACTGCATAGTCACTCTTGCGAAGACTTCGTGCATGTGACTGTGGCATAATGCTGCTAAAACCTAGAGTCTCTCCCTTACTATTGATGAGCCTTAGTATTGCAACAAGAATGTTGCAACTCCCAAGGCTACCAAATTTAATTATTAACTTGGGTTTTGTACAAAATTAAGAGGTATGAGAATAATGTGTACAACATACATTGTGTCCTTCCTTCGCTTTAATGATGTAATGGAGTGAATGTAATGAAATCAAATCCTAAATTAATTGTAGAAATGGAAATGCTCGAAATGGAAACCTTAAATTATTGTTAGAAAGAAAATACAAGGAAAGGAAACTAATTCTAATTGCATAAATAAAATATCATTAAACAAATATCAATTAGTACATTTCAAAGATTTCATATCCATTGACAAATTTCATTGGATGTGACAATCAATAAAATCATCATTGTATTATCCATTTCACAAATCTGTCCGTTAACCCAAATTATTGAGATGTTTTATAGGGGTAAAAGGCAAGTCCTAAGTGGTATTTAGTCTTCCCTATTCATTGATTTAGAGCCTAGGAGTGATGATTCAACCCTAAGGGACAAAAACTTACATAAGTAAGGGGAAGGCTGAGTAAAAGGTTCATAGAAAGAGTGTTGTACCAACTAAGCATTCATTCTCTTTTTGAGCAAATCTGGGCTAGTATATACATGCTGGAAGAGTGTTGTAGGAAACTACATGATGCTACAAGATGCTACAGGATCTTATAACTCACCGAATGACCAAGAAAATCAAATCCAAATTGGATGAGACAAATTTTTTATTGACTGGGATGTCTTAGGTCTCCATTCCAAGTGAAATCACTCAAAGATACCCTTGTTAACCCATGCTAAAAAATAACAGAAAATTACTAGTATAAAATCTAGAAATTCGAGAACTAGTGAGCTAGTAAATCTATCAAATGCATAAAATAGTCAAGTTAAAAAGAAATGGTGTAAATTTTTTTATTAAATAAAATATTTTTTTCATCTAATGCAATTGGAATCAACTCTATTGAAGCTTGTTAGCATGTTCTAAAAAATATCCGAAATTTACTGTTATTTTCCACAAGGGACTTCTAGAAATTTAGATTTAGGAATAGGAAAACTAATCCAAGTAGATCAATGATTACTATGACCTTCCAAAGTTGTTAAAAGGATGAAATCATGCTCTTTGTCCTCCAAAATAAATTACTTCAACCATTTAACCCAATCCTATAAAAATAATTCATCAATACTAAAGGTAGAAATAGAAAAAGACAAGAACAAGAGATTCATGTGAATAAGAAGTGAAAGGAAGAAAAATAAATGATACAAAAGGGATTTGAGGCTCTTGGGATGGCCAAGCCCAAGGAAACTTAGATTCCTATGAAGGAGACCAAGATTTAGAATCTGAACATGGCACCAATCTTCATTATTTCCATCAATGCAATTACATCCCTGCAAGAAATGACAGTGGAGCTACAAAAATACGCATTCTCTCCATAAGAAGTCTAAGAAAAGCCAACCCCTAGAGACAAATTCGACTTGGTACTTACAAAAAATTATTAGGAAGCATTCCCCAAGAAAATAGGAAGCTTTCCCCTCAAAATCCATCTCACAGTGGATATGGTTCCTAACACTAGGAATCTGCATTAAATGACAAAGAACACATTCCTACATTTTCTCAATCATTGGAGCTCCAGAATTTGTGCAATAATTTCATAATATCTTGTTGATTTATTATCCAATAGTAGGGAGCAAGTACCTAAATTATTTCCTCTTCTAAATCTCCATAATCTACCCAATATTCTCATAATATTCTACAAAAAAATATTAGGCACAAATATGCAATTATCCATAAACCTTCCTAATGAACATATTAAAGTTAAAAATACGTTATCTAATGCAAAAAGAGAGGTTTAATGTGCTAAAGGATGGTCATATGGGCCTTAATTTATTTCTAATTTAGATGCCCATCATACCCCCTGCTAAAAGTGTTTCTCATCCTATGAGCAACTTAGTGACCTCATTGTGCCTCATTTATGGCCCTGGTGGCCTCCCTGATTTGTTCTATAATTGTTCAACACTTTCCTATAGCAATTTTGTGCCTTCCTGTAGAACATTTATGCCTTCCTATAGTAGGGCATATTCTTCTTTTAGTTTCTTAGTCATGGCTCCCCTTGTGCTTGGCTTCTTCTGAGAAGCTTGGGGCTCCTTTCTTTTGGATTGGAGGGAGGTTATCTCTTCAGTTTATTTCTTATTCTCCTTTTATCCTTTGCTCTAATTTTTAAGGAACTTTATCTTATGTTTCAACATTTTATTTTTCTTTTCCACCCTCTTCTTCTTCTGCAGATCCATCCCTGACTGTCTCTTTAAGTCCATAAAAGCTTCTCTATCCATGTCAACAACATTTGTCCATGTCTTCTCAAGGTTTGTGCAAGGGAACCCTATTGACAATTGTCAATTTCATAACGCTCATCATTTCAACTTATGGTAAGAGGAGGATTGCTTCTTATTGATGAGTGAGGTTAAGAATGGTGTGCCAATCTCAAAACAATTTTATTCTCCCATCATAATTATCATCCTTACAAGAAAACTCCACAATTCTTTTTTTTTTTTTTTATGGTTCTACTACAAGATGTTTCGTGGAGGCGTTTTGCAAAAATTCACAGAATTTTTGTTTGCAAGAGGTGATAGATCAATTTATTACCCCTTATTTGAATACTACTTCACATTTCTAGGGTTTTGTGGCCAATAATCCTCAATATAGGGCCCATCTTTTCATTTGGGACAATATTGTAGCAACCTGACTCTCTCTTGTAGCAGCTCTATTTTTCCTATAGCAGCCCTGTTTTTCCTGTAGTAGCTCCATTTTCTCCTATAGCAAAGCAGTTGGTTCCTTGAGATGCTTAGTTATGGTTTCTCTAGTGGTTGGCCTCCTCACAGGTGTCAAAATTTTCTTCCCCTCCATTAAATACTGCACTCATTTCTCCTAGTGCTCCTTCTCAGGATTTTCAGTTTTTGTTGTTCCTGTGTATTTCTTCTCCGCCCTTCATGGTATTTGACTATTGTTGATGTTATGTGTGTAGGTCCTTTGTTGTTGCCCAAGGTGCTACTACTGCTGGTGGAGAGTCATGCTTGGAGTGGTAGAGTGCCTCATGAGCTGGTATCACCCCCTCTACTTGATGGGAAAGGGGAAAAAATAAGATTATGGCTTGTTGCAATGGTTGCAGAGACTGCTATAGGAGGAGGTTTTCTTCCTATAGCAGTCCTTCCTTCTCATTCAGGGTATTGTAACTATGTGGGAGTGATGAGAAATGATGTAGAGGGTGTGGAGGATGATTGTAGGGCTTAGAGGGAGTAGTGTGAGTTTGTGAAAAGGGAGAGGATGTGCTCTGTGTGTTTTTCCAAGAATTTTCGAGGATGAGCCAGAGTGTGGGATTTGTTCTTGAAAACTATTAATTTTTTCTTATGAAATGGGATGGATGAATGATGGATAGACTGGAGTGCTTTGGTGACTTGGCCTTTGCACAAAGTTTCCCTTTTAACTGATGTTCTCATTCCTCATAATCATCACCATTCCTAATTTGGCTTTTCCACATTGCATGAGTGAGGGAGTTAGCTGCAATTAACTAGTTGAGGGTAGTTGATATTGTTGACCCATTCTTAGCTTATCAAACCTCACCTCTCATGCATTCAAAACAAACTTATAACTATAATATTCTCAAGAGAAGAGATCAATAATATTTCATACATGTACCTAGTTGATGGTTGTTGGAGAGGCATGCATGCTGCTACTGAGTTGATGATCGATCCATGGTTCTCTAGAGGTGATAATTTCCTTTGTTTGCTTTTGCACATGTCTTCATAGCTTGATGATTCTTTGACTGATAAGGTTTTGTGTGAAATTTTCTTTCCGGTGGCCAATCTGTTGCTAGTGGAGTTGATGAATGCCAACCCATATTTTAAACCTTTGTCTTTCAGTTATCGTGAGCAAGCTATCTTAGTCAAATCTAGCCTTCTTGGAGTGCTTGGCTTGGCCATGGGTGATGTTCACCTTCCCCACACTTTTCACAGTTTTCATACACCCTTCCAACACTTCATATCACCCTTTGCTTCTTATAAAACCCCTCAGCCAACTTCCTGTAGCAGTTCAGAACATCCTGTAGCAGTTCAGGACATCTTGTAGCAGTTTCCTGTACAAGACTTGTTTTGCCCATATCTCCCAAATGGTATACTAGATTGACTTGAAATTTTTTGAGCATGTTTCCATCATCCTTATTCACCTCCCCATAAACAAATCGTTCTCAATAGATGCATGAATCTTGAGAAAAATAAAAAATGGTTGTAGGTGATGGAGGTCAATTTCTCGAAAATTGTGCACTAGAATTTGCTAAAATTTCGTGAGCATGTTACCATCATCTATATGCATCTCTCCATGAAGCAACCTTGCAAATGGATTCATGGATATTGAGAAAATTAAAAAATGGTCATAGGTGACGGAGGTCAATTTCTCGAAAAGTGTGCACCATGATTTGCTTAAATTTCTTGGGCATGTTACTATCATCCATATGCATCTCCCCCTGAAACATATTGGCAAATAGATGCACAGTTTTAAAGATGACAAAAATAATTTTATGCTCTATGTATTTTTGTTTCCTGTAGAAAAATAGAGTCTTCCTATAGCATGTTAGGACAACAAGGAGGCATGTGCACATCAAGATTTTGTAGGCTTGAAATGTACTCTTTGACATGTACGTGAATATGAGATACCATCTTCTTTGACTGAGATGAGATAAAAAATTGTTGAAGAAGAGTGTGTCATTGCAACTTACTAATTGTCTAGAACCATATTTCAATATAGTTTTGATGCCCCTAGTCCACTTGTTGATTTGGATCATCTCGGATGTCTTTTTCTTCCATTAAATTTATATCTTCTTATTTTTGCTGATTATTCTCTTGAACACATAGAGGATTTGATGGTAAACATGATGGAACTTTCTCAATCTCTGATTTTGATGTCTTCTCTTCATCAAGTGCAACCCATGGTTCTTTGGTCTTCTTATTAAAGCCTGTTTGTTTTGCATGTTGTCCTTCAATGGAATCAAGTGAATCTCCTTTTTGTAATACTCGTCCTAATCTAAGATGAATACCATTGAGATCAAGAGGAGATATTTGGAAGTGTTGTACCTCAACATTGTAAGAGGTCTAAGCTACTTCCTTGTGTGGGGTTGGAAATGGTGGTATAGGTAGTTGAGTGGGAGTGGATATTTGAGATGGATGTGGTTGGGTTTGTGGCTGTGGTGGAGGTGAATGGTAGGGATATAATGGATTTGGTATGGAGGATATTGAGGAAAATATTCAGGATATTATGGATGAGTCCCATAAGTTCCTTGGAAACCTTGTTGCCAAGATTGGTTTTGGGGTTGAGATGGCCAAGGTTGTTAAGGAAAGGGTGTGTTCCAATTACTTTGAGATGGATGTGCATAGGATTGAAATTTTGAATTAGGCTCTTGCATCATATCAGGTTGAATAGGTTGACATGGTCCTCTTGGAGCTACATAACATAGTTGCATTGGAAATTGAATTGCTCCATTGTCCTTTTGGTAAACTTCCTTAAACCTTGTTAATGAGGGGTAATATTTAACATCATTTGATTCTGCATGGACAACAAAAATATCAGCATATTCTTTTTTCTCATTTTATATTCTTAACATTTCTACTTGTTCACTTAGACTTCTAAGATTTTTTGTTTTAAAGTTATCAAGAAAATTTCCAAGTTTAGCTTAACTTAATGATCTTGATGTTGATTTACTTACTCTTGCCCTTCCTTTTAGCATGTGTTTGCATGTTTCACAAATTTCTTCGAATGATAATTGGTATACATCACCTCTACTCATGAGATCAAGGAGATCAATCCATTCATTCCTAATTGTTCTAAGTAAGAGGGTTTTAGTGTGTCAGATCCTAAATGATGTAATTTTTCACTCTTAACATTATACATGAACCTCTATATTAGATCCTCAAGTATCTCATATTCTTTTTGATTCATTCTAAATATTTCTTCTTTAAGATCATGATCTTTATGTTTTTCTAGAAATATTTTTTGCATATCATTCCATGATCTTATTGAATTCGTCCTTAAACTCATGAACCATTTAAGAGCTCTATCTTTCAATATTGCTGGAAACAATCTCATATTTTGAGGGTTTAATAAGTAACCACAAGATCTACAAAGGATTTCCAATTCAAAGAGAAAAATTTCCAGATCCTTTGACCTTAGACTATGAAATTTTGGAAGAAAATATGGAGGGATGTTCTTTCTTCATATGCACATTGATATCAGTATCTTGAATGGGAAATCCAAGAGGATCTTCTTCATTGTCATCATCTCCATCCATTTCTTCTACCTTTTTTGTCACCTCTTCTTCTTTTGCTTGTAAAAGTGGATGGTGGTGTGGCTCTTACTACACCACGTGATCAAATGGAGGGGGTTGCTATTGGAGAAGTACTTTTTTTTTGGAATAAGAATGCTAATGCAATGAATTTTTTTGTTAATGAAATGAAAGATGCTTAACTAATTTTTTGTTTTTTCATAAAGTAAAAAGAAATGAATCAATTAGGGAAGAAAACAATGCATACTTTGACACCTCCCTGACAACGATGCCAAAAATTGATGAGCCTCAATATTGCAACAAGAATCTTGCAACTCCCAAGGTTACCAACTTTAATTATAAACCCAGGGTTCGTACAAACTTAAGAGGTATTAGTACTATCTATGCAACATACATTGTGTTCTTCCTTCATTGTCATGATGTAATGGAGTGAATGTAATGAAATCAAATCCTAAACTAATTGCAAAAATGGAAATGCTCGAAATGGAAACCTTAACCTATTGCAGGAAAGAAAATTCAGGGAAATAAAACCGATTCTAATTGCAAAAAGAAAATATCATGAATCAAATATCAATCAGTACATTTAAAAGAGTTCAGATCCATTGACAGAGTTCATTGGATGTGGCAATCAATAAAATCATCATTGTATTATCCATTTGATAAATTTGTCTCCAAATTGTTTAGATGTTTTGCAGGGGTAAAAGGAAAGTCATAATTGGTATTTAGTCTTTGATAATAACTAATTTAGAGCCTAGGAGTGATGATTCAACCCTAAGATACAAGAACCAATCTTTTTGAGAAAATCTGGGCAAGTATATACATGCTGGAAGAGTGCTATAGGAAACTAATGTTGGCATTATGATGCATGTGTTGTACTTGATGGCAACCAACTCGTAGAAGATCAACTCACTTATATATATCTAAATGAATCTACGGAAGAGATATCAGATGTGACAGAATACATAGGATGCAGGACGGCTCAAAGGAATCAGATGATAAATTATAGTGCAGCAAACTTATTTTCAAGTTCACGCACTTTCATGCAGAGAAAAGTTTCTTTCATGTAGAGAAAAGTTCACGCACTTTCATGTAGAGAAAAGTTTCTTTCATGTCGAGAAATGTTCACGCACTTTCATGCAGAGAAAAGTTTCTTTCATGTAGAGAAAAGCTCATGCACTTTCATGCAGAGAAAAGTTCCTTTCATGAAGAGGAAGTTCACGCACTTTCATGGTTGGTTCATGGTATTAGTCTGACAGTTTTTTATCTTATGGTTTTGGTCCGTGGTATTGCATCCAAAAGTGTTGTTCCCAAGTATTGGGTCCATGGTATTGAATTTTTATGGTTTTTGGTCCGTGGTATTGTGAAAGGCCTAAGGCTATAAAAGAGGAAGGAGATCATTTGGGAAGGCATCTTCTGATTAATTGAATATCTGATAAAGTGCTAGATCTGCAATACGGTGATTGGGTTATGGTGCAGATCCAGATCTAATAAAGAAGGAACCTAAGCTTTATAAGGCGGATCTACTGATGGGTCAAGATCTCCATGGCGCATGATCAGATCTATAGATCTGATAGTATTGGGTATGCTTGAAGACTAAAAAACTATCTATACCCGCAGGACCGCAGGTGCGACGCGGTGCGGATACCCGCAAAGCAGAAGAGTGCGCAGGTGCGGATGTAGCCGTAGGACTACAGGTGCGACACGGTGTAGGTGCGGATACCCGTAGAGAAGAAGAGTGTGCAGGTGTGGATCTAGCCGCGAGACCACATGAGCGACACGGTGCAGGTGCGGATACCCGAAGAGAAGAAGAGTGCGTAGGTGCGGATGTAGCCGCAGGACTGCAGGTGCGACACGGTGCAGGTGTAGATACCCGCAGAGCAGAAGAGTGCACAGGTGCGGATACCCACAGATAAGAAGAATGTGTAGGTGTGGATACCCGCATATCAAAAAGCAACACATGTGCGAATGTTCGCAGATGTCTATTGGTGAAGTTGCGAACCCTACTTGAAATTTGTTTTAACTGCCTTTGACTATTTTTTAGGGTTCTGGGTGCATAATTGATGTCTGGTTACTAATATTGAGTTCTGATAACATCATGATTATGTTTAGCTTCAATATTGATGGTTGAATGGATCAAGTTCTTAATGAATTATCTTTATGTGATCTGATGGACTAGATTTGGTTGCTAACTCACATATTATCCTTGTATATGTATTGATCTGGTGTTTGGGTGATTCAGAAGATTGATTGATTATGTGCTTCAATGATATTAATGGGTCCAGTATGAAAATTGGATGAAATGTGGCCTTTCAGATTATGTGTTGTGCTTCAGGAGTATCCAGTATGAAAATGTATGAAACGTGGTACCTGGAGGAGAGAAGATTGTAGGCCAGTGCCTACGTACTAGTATCTTAGCTAGTACAAGAGCTAAGGGGGTGGTAGCTCCCTTCCAGTAGCAGTTGAAAACTTTGGAGCATTGTATCAGGTAGCAGCCTGCGTACTAGTAAATGGATCAGCTAGTACAAGAACTATGGGGGTTGTAGCTCCCTTCCAGGAGAGACTGGAGAACGAGAGAGGGTTGTAGCTCTCTGCAGGTAGTAGCATGCGTACAGGTAAAGGAATGCACTAGTACAGAACTTTTGTAAAAGGATTTTCTTATTAAGAAGAAGATTGAGATGACTTGCAGCAGGTGGTTTTCTCCCACATTGGGTTTCCACCTTATATCATGGTGTTCATGTGTGTGGCTTATGTGTGATGATCTGTTCTATTTTACTACACTTGTTTACTGCTAATATGGTTAATAATGTTCTAATGCACTCATTGAAGATCAATTAATTGAATCATAAGTTTACTGAATATATGTGGGTATTCTTAACTAAAGGATCATATATGAATCGGAGTATGGAAATGCAAAATTTTTATTGACTTAGTAATACTAATTCACCCCCCTCTCTCGGTATTATTTCCAACAATTGGTATCAGAGCAGGTCCTTTGGTAGAAGCTTGATCGCTTGAAGGAGATCCGTGGAACAATGGGAAAGAAGTTTAAGAAGAAAGCACCTAAGAAGAGTAAGACATCTCAGAAAGTCTATGACAGTGGGAGCATCGATTGGGGATTATGTGGAAGAAGCACTTCAGATTCAGAATCACTTCAGAATAAAGATGAACAATATCTATCAGGTATGAATTTGTTATCCTCTGGTGATACAGGTATCTATCCATTTCGAAGAGATGAAAGTGATAGTGAAACAACTGAATTTTCTTTTATGGGTGAGAAAGAAAGATATCAAATAGAGACAAAATTTAAAAGGCTTACAAACAAAATTAGAGATCAACAAGATCTATTGAACAAAAGGGTATGTGTCTTCAAAGAAGAAGCTACCAAACTAAAAGCTTAACTAGAGGAAGGAAACAAGGTAAGGAAGTTATTCAAGGACAAATATCAAAAGTTGCAGGATGAAGTAACATCACTAAGAGATGAAGTCAATGAAAGAAGCATAACCATAAAGAAACTCAGAGATAGATCGAATTACTATGAAAGTCTTGAAGCCACGATCCGCTCGCTAAAAGAAGATCTTGAAGAATCAAAGAAGCAGAATAAAGAACTACTCCAAGCTCATGAAAATGAAGTTCTTAAACTAAGACGTCAGTTGGAAGAAGAAAGAAATGTTGAAGAAAATGTGAAGAAGCAGTATCTTGAAAAGGAAGAGCAACATCAAGTTGAGGTAAATATTGTAAAAGATAAATTAGAAGAAAAGGATAAACTGTTACGATTTCAAGATAGTACTAAAGTATTGGATGATATTCTTAATAATCAAAGGTCTCCTGCTATCAAAGCTGGTCTTGGTTTTCATGAATCTATTGATGGTGAATCTAGTTCACAAAGTAAGACAAGGGACTCGACTACAAAATCTGAAATGCTCAATAAGTAGATGAAAGGTCAATCTCATCATAAACCAAGGAAAGAAATTCTTCAAAGAAATTTTTTTACTCCTCCTATGAATAATGTTGAATGTTATGTATGTAATAATCTTGGACATGTTGCAGCTAGATGTAGAAGAAGAAGGGTTCAAGACCATCATGCAGAAATATCATCACATTCAAGGTACTTTAATGGATATTGCTTTTCTTGCAATATGTTTGGTCACAGAGCTGTTGATTGCTATAGAAGAAATATGAGACATGTAAAATGTTACGCATGTAACAAGCTTGGACATATAGCTAAGGAATGCAGGAACTAAGTATGGGCACCATACCAAAAGGAGAAAACATCATCATCACACTTGAAGATGTGGAAGAAGAAAGAAGCATAGTCAGAAAGAGGCGGCACATCACAACATATAGACATAACAGAATCAGAGGGAGTTGGAAGTGTAAAACTTCAGTGTCCTAAATCTCATATGCAAGTTTCTTAAAGAGAAGTTATGTATATACGCAAGTTGGTTATGGCATAGTCACGTATATGATTATGTGAGGAAAGGCAGTAGGGACAGGTTTAGGAAAAGGATCAGTTATTATTCGGTTTATTATTTGCACTGTTTGATAATGGTTACAATTTGTGGAAATGACTTGATGGTTAGAAGTGTTTTGTTTCTAACTTGATAATGATGATGTCTTGATACTTCTTGTTGATATGCATGATCAGATATGACAGTAACCAAGATGGCATAGGTTTAGGGGGAGCATATGCTTTTAATGCATTGTTGGCATTATGGTTAATAGTCCTTGGTGATGATGCTTATATGGATAATTGATTCATCTTGCTATGATATGGTTATGAGTTGTTCAGATGATTCTTGGGGTTACATAGTTGATATTTAGATAAGATTTGTGGTTGATTCTCTAATGGTGCTTACATGGTGATCTTCATAAGGATAAGGAGAAGTACATAGCTTGAATTCTCATCTTCTTTACTTGATGATGAGTCACTCATATGATGTTGTCATCATATGCATAAAGATCATATATTACAGTTATGATGCAGGATTCCTATTGTTCTTGGCACATATATGGATGAGGATTGTTGGCTGGATACATGGATGATTATTCAAAGTTGCATTGTTGGAGACATGATGATGATGATTTCTTACCTATATGATGATAGGTTGTTTCGTACATATGTTGATTGTTGCAGATATTCCCAATTGATGATACTTGGTTCATGCAGATCTGGATGGCTATGGGGTTTCTCACATATGATAGAATGTGAATGATTCTGTATATACAGAATTCTGTTCAAAAGGATGAGTTGATACGGACATACCTTGATGGTTCATGCACTAATACAAGTTGCTAGTCTAGTTGCTGTTGACAGATGCTATGGAGTAGATCATACAGTGTTGTTGCTGATGTTTATCATGATCTTATTTAGGTGTTTGGTCTCTGTTATAAATGTCATGTATATCATTCGATGTAAAGGTCATATCAAGACTCATGATGTAATAGTGTGTCTCTATCTATTGTAGTCATTTGATGAGATCTCTTCAGGTCATGTAACGACCTATGTTGGTTTCCCCACTATGCCTGGGATGAATGATGTTATTCTCTTATGTTATCATATGTAAAATTTTGGTATATCACCATTGTGATGGGAGATAGATGTATGAGTTTTTGGTGATAGGAAGGACATTTATAATGTATAGAGTCATGTTCTTCTTGTAGAACATCTTTTTGCAGACCTTGCTTATAGTCAGGGGGATCATGAACAACATATTTCAGCAGAGAAGAGATTTCAGCATGTTCTCAGAAAAAGCATGGACAGATTGGTGCACCATGGCATATACAAAGGGGGAGCCCATTAAGAGATTTTAGCAGGTACTCAGGGGGAGTATGGACAACAAAGGAAGAAGATATCTTAGTCTGCCCTTTGCCCTTGATGTCAAAAGGGGAGAGTGATTTGGTATTGTTGCCATCAAGTCCAAAGGGGGAGATTGTTGGAATTATGATGCATGTGTTGTACTTGATGGAAACCAACTCGTAGAAGATCAACTCACTTATATATATATCTAGATGAATCTACGGAAGAGATATCAGATGTGACAAAATACATAGGATGCAGGACGGCTCAAAGGAATCAGATGATAAATTAAAGTGCAACAAAGTTATTTTCAAGTTCACGCACTTTCATGCAGAGAAACATTTCTTTCATGTAGAGAAAATTTCACAGACTTTCATGCAGAGAAACGTTTCTTTCATGTAGAGAAATGTTCACGCACTTTCATGCAGAAAAACGTTTCTTTCATGTAGAGAAAATCTCACACACTTTCATGCAGAGAAAAGTTCATTTCATATAGAGGAAGTTCACGCACTTTCATGGTTGGTTCATGGTATTAGTCCACCATTTTTTGATCTTATGGTTTTGGTCCATGGTATTGCATCCAAAAGTGTTGATCCCAAGTATTGGGTCCATGGTATTGAATTGTTATGGTTTTTTGTCTGTGGTATTATTGTTGGAAATAATACTGAGAGGGGGGGGGGATGAATCAGTATTATCAGATCAATATAACTTTTTCTCTTTCCATATTAAGATTCATATGTGATGCAACAAGTATATATCCATTAAACATATGATTCAGTTAGTTGATCTCTAATGAGTGCATCATAACATTATTAACCATATGAGCAGTAAACCAGAGCAGTAAAATAGAACAGATCATCACACACAAGAAGCACACATGAACACCATGATGTAAGGTGGAAACCCAATGTGGGTGAAAACCACCTGCTGCAAGTCGTCTCAATCTTCTTTAATAAGAAATACCTTTTACAATAGTTCTGTACTGGTGCACAGGCTGCTACCTGCTGAGATGCTCCAACCTTTACTTATTTTCCAGCTGCTACTAGAAGGGAGCTACCAGCCCCTTGGCTCTTGTACTAGTTGATGTACTAGTACGTAGGTGCGGACCTAACGAAGGCTACAACCTTCTCTTTCTTCCTCCAGGTACCACGTTTCATCAATTTTCAGACTGGATACACTGAAGCACAACATCATAATCTGAAAGGCCACATTTCATCCAAATTTCATACTGGACCCATTAATATCATTGAAGCTCATAATCAATCAATACTAGCATCATCAATCTCTGAATTACCCAATACTGAATCAATGCTTTCACCAAAGCCAACCCGCATATAGATCTGCAAATATTTCCTTATAACTTTGCAACTGTTCCATACATCAGACATACCCAGATCATACCATTCATAAAACATACGTCAATAATACAGATCTAGTCGATCAAACCAGATAATGATAAACATTACAATCCTTAAGATCCCGATCCATCAAGTATCAAATAGATCTGCAATCAACCAACTTCCTTGTGCATAAACTGAATTAATACTTTCTCAGCACACAACAACCAGATATCAAATTAGAACCTTGAACATCGTAGTAATAGATAAAAACAGCTAAAACATATTTCAAGTAAAGTCTGCAACTTCACCAATAGAAACCTACGTTCAGATCTATAAATTCATTCTTTCAAACATTCAGATATTAGTTAACCCAGATTATCAGATTTATAGATCAAGCGTGTGCCACATATCACAGATCAAAATCATATAGAGATACCACTATTCCAGCCTTAAGATTTTGACCCATCAATAGAACTTATCCTTCGCCTTGCGCTCAGGTTCCTTCTTTATTCAGATCTAGATCTGCACCATAACCCAATCACTGTATTCCAGATCTAGCACTTTATCAGATATTTAATTATTCAGAAGATGCCTTGCCAAATGATCTCCTTCCTCTTTTATAGCCTTAGTCCTTTCTCAATACCATGGTCCAAAACCATAGGATCAAAAAAACTGTTGGACTAATACCATGAACCAACCATGAAAGTGCGTGAGATCAACACTTTTGGATGCAATACCACGGGCCAAAACCATAGGATCAAAAATTGTCGGACTAATACCATGAACCAACCATGAAAGTGCGTGAGATCAACACTTTTGGATGCAATACCATGGACCAAAACAATAGGATCAAAAACTGTCGGACTAATACCATGAACCAACCATGAAAGTGTGTGAACTTTTCTCTTGCATGAAAGTGCATAAACTTTTATCTACATGAAATAAACTTTTCTCTGCATAAAAGTGCGTGAAATTTTCTCTACATGGAATAAAATTTTCTCTGCATAAAAGTGCGTGAACTTTTCTCTACATGGAATAAACTTTTCTCTGCATAAAAGTGCGTGAACTTTTCTCTACATGAAGGAAACTTTGTTGCACTATAATTTATCAAATAAATTTGCTGCACTATAATTTATCATTTGCGTGATTTGCCATCAAGGACAACACTTGTCTCATAATGCCAACAATCTCCCCCTTTGGACTTGTCATACTGAGAATTGTCATTTGATATCTCTTTCGTAGATTCATCTAGATATATAAGTGAGTTGATCTTCTATGAGTTGTTTGCCATCAAGTACAACACATGCATCATAATGCCAACAATCTCCCCCTTTGGACTTGATGGCAACAATTCCAAATCACTCTCCCCCTTTGACATCAAGGGCAAAGGGCGGACCAAGATATTCTCTTCCTTTGCTGTCCATACTCCCTCTGAGTACCTGTTGAAATCTCTAAATGAGCTTCCCCTTTGTATATGCCATGGTGCACCAATCTGTCCATGCTGAAATCTCTGCTCTGCTGAAATATGTTGTTCATGCTCCCCCTAACTGTAAGCAAGGTCTGCAAAAGGATGTTCTACAAGAAGAACATGACTCTATACATCATAAATTACCTTCCTATCACCAAAGACTCATACATACATCTATCTCCCATCACAATGGTGATATACCAAAAGTTTACATATGATAACATAAGAGAATAACATCATTCATCCTAGGCATAGTGGGGAAACCAACATAGGCCGTTACATGACCTGAAGAGATCTCATCAAATGACTACAATAAATAGAGACACACTATTACATCATGAGTCTTGATATGACCTTTACATCGAATGATATACATGACATTTATAACAAAGACCAAACACCTAAATAAGATCATGATAAACATCAACAATAACACTGTATGATCTGCTCCATGGCATCTGTCAACAACAACTAGACCAGCAACTTGTATTAGTGCATGAATCATCAAGGTATGTCCGTATCAACTCATCCTTTTGAACAAAATTCTGTATATACAGAATCATTCACATTCTATCATATGTGAGAAACACCATAGCCATCCAGATCTGCATGAACCAAGTATCATTAATTGGGAATATCTGCATCAATCAACATATGAAACAACCTATCATCATATAGGTAAGAACTCATCATCATCATGTCTACAACAATGTGACTTTGAATAATCATCCATGTATCCAGCCAACAATCCTCATCCATATATGTGCTAAGAACAATAGGAATCCCGCATCATAACTGTAGTATATGATCTTTATGCATATGATGATAATAACATATGAGTGACTCATCATCAAGTAAAGAAGATGTGAATTATGTACTGCTCCTTATCCTTATGAAGATCACCATGTAAGCACCATTAGAGAATCAACCACAAATCTGATCTAAATATCAACTATCTAACCCCAAGAATCATCTGAACAACTCATAACCATATCATAGCAAGATGAATCATTTATCCATATAAGCATCATCACCAAGGACTATTAACCATAATTCCAACAATGCATTAAGAGCATATGCTTCCCCTAAACCTGTGCCATCTATCAGATCTGATCATGCATATTAATAAGAAGTATCAAGACATCAACAATATCAAGTTAGAACAAAAATACTTCTAACCATCATATCCACACATCATTAGCAAAATGCAACCATTATCAATTAGAGCAAAACTGATCCTTTTCTTGAATTTCTCCCTACTGCCTTTCTTCAAACAATCATATACGCGACTGTGCGGTAACAAATTCACGTATATATGCAACTTCCCTTTATCAAGCTTGCGTAGGAGATTGAAGTTTTACACTTCCGGCTCCCTCTGTTATGTCTGTATAATGTGTTGTGCCGCCATTTTCTGACTGAACTTCATTTTTCTTCCATATCTTCAAGTGTGATGATGTTTTCTCCTTTTGGTGTGATGTCCGTGCTTTGTTCCTGCATTCCTTTGCTATATGTCCAAGCTTGTTACATGCATAACATCTTACATGTTTCATATTCCTTTTGTAGCAATCAGCAGCTTTGTGACCAAACATATTGCAAGCAAAGCAATATCCATTAAAGTACCTTGACTGAGATGATCTGTTTGTTTAATGATCTTGAACCCTTCTTCTTCTACATCTGGCTGCAACATGTCCAAGGTTATGACATACATAACATTCAACATTATTCATAGGAGGAGTAAAAGATTTTCTTTGAAGAATTTCTTTCCTTGGTTGATGATGAGATTGACCTTTCATCTCTCTTATCTCCTTGTTGATCATTTTAGATTTCTCTTTAGAGTTCCTTGCCTCACCTTGTGAACTAGATTCACCTTCAATAGATTCATGAAAGCCAAGACCAGTTTTGATAGCAGGAGGTCTTTGACTATTAAGAATATTATCCAAGACTTTAGTACTATCTTGAAAACGTAAGAGATTATCCTTTTCTTCTAATTTACTTTTCAAGATATTTACCTCAACCTGAAGTTGTTCTTCTTTTTCTAGATATTGCTTCTTCATGTCTTCTTTAGCTTTCCTTTCTTCTTCCAACTGATGCTTTAGCTTGAGAATCTCCTTTTCTTGTTCTTCATTTAGATCCTATTGCATTTGACGAATTCTGAAGGCACATTCTAGCTGAGATTTTAAGCTGATAACTTCGTTTCCCTGTTTTTCAATATCTTGGACTAGATCTTTATTCTGCTTCTTTGATTCTTCAAGATCTTCCTTTAGAGAGCGGATCGTGGCTTCAAGACTTTCATAGTAACTGGATCTATCTCTGAGTTTCTTGATGGTTGTGTTCTTTTCATTGACTTCATTTCTTAGAGATGTTGCTTCAACCTGTAACTTTTGATATTTCTCCTTGAATAACTCTTGTTGAGCCTTTTGTCTAGTAACAACTTCTTTGAGGGAACCACTCTCTATGTTCAGAAGTCTTTCTTGTTCACTAATTTTGTTTGTCAGCCTGTTAAATTCTGCTTCTATTTGATATCCTTCTTCCTCACCCATAAGAGCACATTCAGTTGTTTCATTATCACTTCCATCTTTTCCAAATGGATAGATAGCTGGAACATCAGAGGATAGCAAATTCATACCTGATAGTTCATCTTCATTCTGAAATGATTCCGAATCTGAATCTGAATCTGAAGAGCTTCTTATACCTAATCCCCAATCGATTCTCCCACTGTCATAGTTCTTCTGAGATGTCTTCTTCTTCTTATGAGCTTTCTTCTTAAGCTTCTTTCCCATTGTTCCACGGATCTCCTTCAAGCGATCAAGCTTCTACCAAAGGACCTGCTCTGATACCAATTGTTGGAAATAATACTAGGGGGGGGGGTGAATCAGTATTATCAGATCAATATAACTTTTTCTCTTTCCATATTAAGATTCATATGTGATGCAACAAGTATATATCCATTAAACATATGATTCAGTTAGTTGATCTCTAATGAGTGCATCAGAACATTATTAACCATATGAGCAGTAAACCAGAGTAGTAAAATAGAACAGATCATCACACACAAGAAGCACACATGAACACCATGATGTAAGGTGGAAACCCAATGTGGGTGAAAACCACCTGCTGCAAGTCGTCTCAATCTTCTTTAATAAGAAACACCTTTTACAATAGTTCTGTACTGGTGCAGACTTATACCAGTACACAGGCTTCTACCTGCAGAAGGCTACAACCTTCTCTCGTTCTCCAGACTCTCCTGGAAGGGAGCTACAACCCCCTTTGCACAGGTTGCTACCTGCTGAGATGCTCCAACCTTTACTTATTTTCCAGCTGCTACTAGAAGGGAGCTACCACCCCCTTGGCTCTTGTACTAGTTGATGTACTAGTATGTAGGTGCGGACCTACCGAAGGCTACAATCTTCTCTTTCTTCCTCCAGGTACCACGTTTCATCAATTTTCAGACTGGATACACTGAAGCACAACATCATAATCTAAAAGGCCACATTTCATCCAAATTTCATACTGGACCCATTAATATCATTGAAGCTCATAATCAATCAATACTAGCATCATCAATCTCTGAATTACCCAATACTAAATCAATGCTTTCACCAAAGACAACCCGCATACAGATCTGCAAATATTTCCTTATAACTTTGCAGCTATTCCATACATCAGACATTCCCAGATCATACCATTCATAAAACATACGTCAATAATACAGATCTAGTCTATCAAACCAGATAATGATAAACATTACAATCCTTAAGATCCCGATCCATCAAGTATCAAATAGATCTGCAATCAACCAACTTCCTTGTGCATAAACTGAATTAATACTTTCTCAGCACACAGCAACCAAATATCAAATCACAACCTTGAACACCGTAGAAATAGATAAAAACAACTAAAACATATTTCAAGTAAAGTCTGCAACTTCACCAACAGAAACCTGTGTACAGATCTATAAATTCATTCTTTCAAACATTCAGATATTAGTTAACCCAGATTATCAAATTTATAGATCAAGCGTGTGCCACATATCATAGATCAAAATCATATAGAGATACCACTATTCCAGCCTTAATATTTTGACCCATCAATAGAACTTATCCTTCTCCTTGCGCTCAGGTTCCTTCTTTATTCAGATCTAGATCTGCACCATAACCCAATCACTGTATTCCAGATCTAGCACTTTTTCATATATTCAATTATTCAGAAGATGCCTTGCCAAATGATCTCCTTCCTCTTTTATAGCCTTAGTCCTTTCTCAATACCACGGTCCAAAACCATAGGATCAAAAAAATTGTTGGACTAATACCTTGAACCAACCATGAAAGTGCGTGAGATCAACACTTTTGGATGCAATACCACGGGCCAAAACCATAGGATCAAAAACTGTCGGACTAATACCATGAACCAACCATGAAAGTGCGTGAGATCAACACTTTTGGATGCAATACCACGGACCAAAACCATAGGATCAAAAACTGTCGGACTAATACCATTAACCAACCATGAAAGTGTGTGAACTTTTCTCTTGCATGAAAGTGCGTAAACGTTTCTCTACATGAAATAAACTTTTATCTGCATAAAAGTGCATGAACTTTTCTCTACATGGAATAAACTTTTCTCTGCATAAAAGTGCGTGAACTTTTCTCTACATGGAATAAACTTTTCTCTGCATAAAAGTGCGTGAACTTTTCTCTACATGGAATAAACTTTTCTCTGCATAAAAGTGCGTGAACTTTTCTCTACATGAAGGAAACTTTGTTGCACTATAATTTATCAAATAAATTTGCTGTACTATAATTTATCATTTGTGTGATTTGCCATCAAGGACAACACTTGTCTCATAATGCCAACAATCTCCCCCTTTGGACTTGTCATACTGAGAATTGTCATGTGATATCTCTTCCGTAGATTCATCTAGGTATATAAGTGAGTTGATCTTCTATGAGTTGTTTTCCATCAAGTACAACACATGCATCATAATGCCAACAATTGTGAAAGGCCTAAGGCTATAAAAGAGGAAGGAGATCATTTTGCAAGGCATCTTCTGATTAATTGAATATCTGATAAAGTGCTAGATCTGCAATACGGTGATTGGGTTATGGTGCATATCTAGATCTAATAAAGAAGGAACCTGAGCTTTATAAGGCATATCTACTGATGGGTCAAGATCTCCATGGCGCATGATCAAATCTGTAGATCTGATAGTCTGGGGTATGCTTGAATACTGAAAAACTATATATACCCGCAAGACCGCAGGTGCGACACGGTGCAGGTGCGGATACTCACAGAGCAGAAGAGTACGCAGGTGCGGATGTAGCCGTAGGACCATAGGTGCAAAACGGTGCAGGTGCGGATATCCAAAGAGCAGAAGAGTGTGCAGGTGTGGATCTAGCCGCAGGACTGGAGGAACGACACAGTGCAGGTGCGGATACCCGCAGAGCAGAAGAGTGCGCAAGTGGGGTGTAGCCAGAGGACTGTAGGTGCGACACGGTGTAGGTGCGGATACCCATAGAGCAGAAGAGTGCACAGGTGCGGATACCCGCAGATAAGAAGACTGTGCAGGTGCGGATACCCGCATATCAGAAAGCAGCACAGGCGCGGATGTTCGCAGATGTCTATTGGTGAAGTTGCGAATCCTGCTTGAAATTTGTTTTAACTACCTTTGATTATTCTGAAGTGTTCTAGGTGCATAATTGATGTCTAGTTACTGGTATTGAGTTCTGATAACAGCATGATTATGTTTAGCTTTAGTATTGATGGTTGAATGGATCAATTTCTTAATGACTTCTCTTTATGTGATCTGATGGACTAGATCTAGTTGCTAACTCACATATTATCCTTGTACATGTATTGATCTGGTGTTTGGGTGATTCAGAAGATTGATTGATAATGTGCTTCAATGATATTAATGGGTCCAGTATGAAAATTGGATGAAACGTGGCCTTTCAGATTATGTGTTGTGCTTCAGGAGTATCCAGTATGAAAATGTATGAAATGTGGTACCTGGAGGAGAGAAGATTGTAGGCTGGTGCCTACGTACTAGTATCTTAGCTAGTACAAGAGTTATGGGGGTGGTAGCTCGCTTCCAGTAGCAGTTGAAAACTTTGGAGCATTGTAGCAGGTAGTAGCCTACGTACTAGTAAATGGATCGGCTAGTACAAGAACTATGGGGGTTGTAGCTCCCTCCTAGGAGAGACTGGAGAACGAGAGAGGGTTGTAGCTCTCTGCAGGTAGTAGCCTGCGTACTGGTAAAGGACTACACTAGTATAGAACTTTTGTAAAAGGATTTTCTTATTAAGAAGAAGATTGAGATGACTTGTAGCAGGTGGTTTTCTCCCACATTGGGTTTCCACCTTATATCATGGTGTTCATGTGTGTGGCTTATGTGTGATGATCTGTTCTATTTTACTACACCTGTTTACTGTTAATATGGTTAATAATGTTCTAATGCACTCATTGAAGATCACTTAACTGAATCATAAGTTTACTGAATATACGCGGGTATTATTAATTGAAGCAACATATATGAATTAGAGTATGGAAATGAAAAAGTTTTATTGACTTAATAATACTGATTCACCCCCCCCTCAGTATTATTTCCAACAACTACAAGATGCTACAAGATGTTATAATTCACCGAAGGACCAAGTAAATCAAATCAAAATTGGATGGGACAATTTTTTTTTTTGACTAGGATGTCTTAGGTCTCCATTCCAAGTGGAATCACTTAAAAAAACCCCCATTAATCCTACTAAAAAATAGTAGAACATTACTAGTCTAAAATCTAGAAATTCAAGAACTAGTGAGCTAGTAAATCTATCAAACACCTAAATTAATCGAGTGAAAATGCAATGAGGTAAATTTTGATATTAAATATAATCACTTCTTGATTTAATTCAAGTGGAATAAACTTGATTGAAGGTCGTTAGCATGTTCTAAAAAATAACAGAATTTTATTGTTATTTTGCACAAGGGACTTCCAGAAATTTAGAGTTGGGAATAAGAAAACTAATCCAAGTAGCTCAATGATTACTATGACCTTCAAAAGTTTTTAAAAGGATGAAATCATGCTTTTGATCCTACAAAAGAACTTATTTCAACCATTTAACCCAATCCTACAACAAGAAATCATCAATACTAAATGCAAAAAATAGAAAAAGACAAGAACAAGAGATGCATGTGAATAAGAAGTGAAAGGAAGAAAAATAAATGATACAAAAGGGCTCTGAGGCCCCTGGGATGGCCAAGCCCAATGAAAATCAGAGTCCTATGAAGGAGACCAAGATTTAGAAGCTGAACATGGCACCAATATTTATTATTTCCATCAATACAGTTACATCCTTGCAAGAAATGACAGTGAAGCTAAAAAAGTACGAGTTCTCTCCATAATAACACTAAGAAAAATCAACACCTAGAGGAAAATTTGACTTTTTACTTATACAAAATGATTAGGAAGCATTCCCTGTGAAAAGAGGAATCTTTCCTCTCCAAAATCCCTCTACTAGTGGATCTGGTTCCCAACACTAGGAATATGGATTAAATGACTGGGAACACATTCCTAGATTTTATCAATCATTGGAGCTCCAGAATCTATGAAATAATTTCATAATATCTTATTGATTTATTATCAAATATTGATCCTCCTGTAGTAGGGAGAAAGTCCCTAAATTATCTCCTCCTCCAAATATCCATAATTTGACCAATATTCTCATAGTATTGTACAAAAATAAATAATATTAGGCACAAATATGCAATTATCCATAAACCTTCCTAATGAACATATTAAAGTTAAAAATACATTATATAATGCAAAAAGAGAGGTTTAATGTGTTGAAGGATGGTCATAAGGGCCTTAATTTATGTCTAATTTGGAGGCCCATCAACTGTTGTTGTGTGAGTGACTGTGATGTCCTAGTCGCTCCCAAGACTACTCTGTGCAAGTGACCAACGACCAATGAACAACGTTCAGAACTTTCCAATTGGCCTATGAAGCCATAATCGCTCCCATAAGCCTCTATGCCAACAAATAAGAGTATATAGTTTCTCTCATAGGCTTTTGTGTCAGTGACCAGGGATCAGAATTTCCTATTTTGTGTCAGCGATAGAGATCGAGAAGACCCTGAACCAAGGTGAACCTTTCACCTTTGATTTCAGACCCTTGAGCGAACTCCTTCTGTCAAACCTATGTGAACCAAGACAAGAGAGAAGAGAAAACATGTCCAAATGATCTTGTGGTATATTATATTTATAGGATTTCCTAAGGGTTCACTTGGGGTTAAGACTGACCCAAGAAGTTACTCATGTGGTTAGGGTCGACCCATTTCATAATTCATGTATGAATAAAATAATTCATTACTTAACTTCCGTTTGACCAAATTGGGTGATATTTAGGTCGAGTTTGGTCGTCTCGAAAATAGGAATCTAGTGAAATCATCATCTTGGTCCTTTGAGGTATTGAAGGTGGAATTTTATGGCAGTTGCAAAAATTAACAAAACAAACATGAAATATAAATGCTCACAGAATAGTCTTACAAATGTCCATAAGTCATGCATGGAAAAGTGTTGGCCCGAGAAGGCTTGTACATTAAGAAAAAGTTCCAAGACACATATTTACATCATACATCACTAGCCCTAGAAGTCGGACATTGGAATGACTCCTTTCTCCTTGAATAATTGATTGAAATTATCTATGCTTTGCGGGAGGAGGCAAGGTGAAAATTCCCTCACTCATACAATGCGGGGGGGGGGTATATATAACCAAGGGGCGATGCTTGACCCTTGTGACTCTTTGACTAACCTCATGATTGTTCAACTTCCTATGAATTTTCAACTGATATGACTATTCATATTCATGTGTGTACATTGGACTTCCACCTTACATCACAATACATATGGTTCATAATAGTGATGTGGCCTTTGACAACTCATGACACTGCTGATCCGGACTTTAAATAGGAACGCAAAAAATTACAGAGATAACCATAAACACAGATATGCAGCGGAAATAATACTTCATTTCATTAATGTAAAATACTGAAATATGCTTACAAACAGTAATGGAAATAAACTAGCTAGGGCGATGGTAGCTTATCTCTGAGAAGATATGTGGTGGCTACATGCCTCTGAACTGTGTTACAATGAGGCTCGAAGGCCTATTTATTGTTTAGAAACAATTGAAAATCCTTAACATTCCAAAACCTAACCCTAGAAGATGAAACACCAAACTGTGGACCCCGTTTGGGTAAATTGGTACACCAACTTCCCGGGGTCGTAACTTTGGCATACGATCTCCGTTTGACGCGTACAATAGCTCGTTAGAAAGATCTATTCGAGTACTACCACTTTGGGAGGCAACATGGGTCCATCCATGTTGCCCTAGATTTCCAAAAAAGCGTCATTTAGGGCCTCAAAACGGCTCCGAAAGTTCAGGACCCGAAAAACTGCTAAAAATAGTAAGTTGTGCTACAATTAAGGAAATTGAAAATGCTGAGAGAAACAATGGTGGGGTTCTAGGTGGACTTGGCAGGTGGCCACCAATATCCACCTAGATCATTCCTCCCCCCTTAGGAAGCAATGGTCCCCATTGCGTTGAGTTCCTCCATGAGATGAGGAAACTTTTGCTGAACTTGTTCCCTGGTGAGCCACTTGCCCTGGTGAAGGAGTTGGCCTGCTTTGAAACTCGATACAGTTGGATATTCTATTGGTGAGTGTTCTTGATCTATGTGTCCATAATCTAATCAGCTGCAGCTTGTTCCATGCAATCTGGATTTAATTCTGTGGGTGTGAGCTGTTCTGCAATGTCGGATGTGTCCAGCAATGGTGGAAAGTATGGCCGAAGGCAGTCCACATTGAATACTGGGTGCAGGCCAAGGAATGGGGGGATGCTGAGATCAAATGCATTGTCTCCCACAGCCTTAGTAATGGTGTAAGGACCATATCAGACTGGTCTCCGTTTCCGATAGGCTCCAGTAAGGCGTTCCTTTTGCAAATGCAACCAGACTTTGTCACCCACCTGAAACTTGTGTGGCACCCGATGTTGATCATGTCGCTGCTTGTACTTGGAATTTGATTTCTCCAGAATGTCATGGACCTGCTGGAGAATATGTTGGATGCGCTCAATGAAGCTGGTGGCCTTATCTATTTCGGACTGGACATGAGCTGAATTTATGTGAGTAGTTGCAAGTGGCATGGCCAAATCAATGGGGCATATTGGCTGGAATCCCAAACCCACCTGAAAAGGGCTATGGCTAGTGGAGTTGTGAAGAGCTTGGTTGTAGCTGTGCTGGACATAGGGGAGGCTCTCGTCCCATGTGCGTGGATGCTTTGAGTTATACATGCGCAGAATGTGAACCATCATCCTGTTGACAACCTCTATCTGGCCATCAGTTTGAGGATGGAAGGCTGTGGACTTCGTGAGTTTGGTGTCCAGCATTGACCAGAGACTGGACCAAAATGTGCTGAGGAACCGACTATCCCGATCTGAGATGATAGACTGTGGGATCCCAATGTGCACCCATACTCATTCAAAGAAGAGTTTAGCAATGGCTTCTGCTGTGATATTCTTCTTGCAGGCCACCATAATGGCCATCTTCGAGAACCTATCGACGACCACAAAAACATAGTCATTTCCATGCTTAGTGGAAGGAAGGCCTGACATGTAATCCATGGGGATGGATTCCCAAGGTCGACTAGGGGTAGGCAACGGGGTATAGAGGTTGTGCTTCTAGATGGTCGGTTTGGCAATGGCACAGGCAGTACATGATCTGATGTACTTCGCAACATCTTGTCGAAGATTCGGCCAATAGAAATAATTTTGCAGTACTGCCACTATTTTCTCGACCCCGAAATTCCCAGCAGCCCGACTGTAGTGTGCTTCCAAAATCATCTTGGCACGCTTGCTTGAAGGAACACAAAGGTGACCCAGGTGGCATAAAAGGGCATCCTGGAGGTGAAAATATGGAACATGCCGACCCTCCAAGAATGTCTGGTATGTGTGGCCGAATTCTGGGTCACTTTTGTAGAGAAATGGCCAATCAGAAGTCTCGTGCCTGTTGTTGGGAAAAGTATCCAATCTGGAATGACCCTATCCCACTCTAAGGGTGATAGTACCTCAGCAACAATCAAAGCAAAGCTATTTGAGATTACTTCTTTATGAGATGTAAAAGAGGGGAGAAAGAGATCCACTAACCGATGTCTTCCTCTAATGATTGATCCAATCTTCTCTCCTTGCTGCTTGCTCCCAGCTCCTTGATCTTTCACTGGCCCAGCTACACCAAGATCCTGCAAAATGACAAGAGAGGGAAACTACAAGAAGCATACATTCATAATTGATTCAAGGATTAGAATAAATCAAATACACAAGTATAACAATACACCATTGAGACACATGCATATAGAAGAACCTCAAATGCTTTATTAATGGAAGAAGTAAAGTTTAGGAAGTGATACAACCATAAAAGGCCCAATCCAGCATCACCTCCCAGTAGAAAGAAATCTCCTCTTCACCTCCTTCAAAGTAAATCACCCAATATTTCTATACTCAAACCAATAGCACTTCCTTATATTCACAAGATTCCAGCCTCCCTAGACCTCATGAGAGAGCTCTATATATAGGAGTTTTGGAGAAAAGATGAGTCAGCTTGAGCTTGGCATGAAGCTAACTAGTGTCCTCTCTCACTTCAGTTATTCTTCAGTTCTTGAGTCCACTTGGAGGTTCTTGCTTCCACTTGGAGATCTAGACCCTCTTACTCATCACCAGTCGAATTCCCTGATCCAAGTGTCATTTTGGAAGCTTCCTGGGCATTGACACCTTGAGGAATGACTGTGCCACTTGTCCAAACTCGCCCAGTGCAGGTAGCCTTCTTTGCAGTTGAGATTCAGCGCAGGTACACAGTGGAGCAGTTGACATTCTACGCAGATGCTCAGTGGAGCAGTTGACATGATCCAGGATTAGCTTGTTTTTGAGTGTTTTCAGGTGGAGAACTGATATTCAGTGCTGTGGTTTGCTGACCTTGTTCCTCTAGGGGTAGGAACAACATGTTTAGGGACTTTGGATCCCTTAGATTATGGACATTTCATGCTTCATGCTGTAAGGCACAAAAATGTCTATAACAGTTGCCCCCTAAAGTATGAGGTCGTTTATCGGGTGAAATGCTTTATCAGGAGGATCCGAAGTTCATTCAATCGCTGAGAGGTGACATGTAATAAAATACAATACAATACATTATTTTTCATTCTGCTTTCATGATCTAGCTGAGGCAGGCATTCCCATGCTCAGCTTTATAAATTCATTTTGGTACATATAACAGACGATCGTCTGATGGTAGACTGATAATTCTCTGTTGAAATTATCATCCTTTGAATAGGATGATCATCTGCTGCAATGATGTACATGTCAAATGTTTTTATATTTCCTGAATATATATCGCAGCCCGGATGGGTGAAACTAGATCCGGGGTCTTCAAACTCGTTCGATCTTCACTCTAAGTACAAGTTGATCCATGTGAGAATTGCGCTGAAGTCGAACATGGAAAGACATCGCTTGATTACCGGTCAATGATGTAAACCGTTAACAAGTGCGACAGGAATCACCGATAATGATAATGACCCTCAAGGTACTGCAGTACAATTCACGTGGTGTGAATATAGGACTTGGCGTTGAACACCACGTAAAATCTTCTGGTCGAAGGTCATTGATGTATACCTATCGCCGGAAGTGAGAAACTTGCCATTGAGGCATGCAAGCTTCAAAGTACTGAGGGGGTTGTTCCTAGATCAACTTCTTGGATAATGAGCTGAAGTCGACAAGAAGCGATCCGTCAAAGGAGGGCCTTAATGAATCCCACATCAGTGACACACAACGAAGCTAATGATTTTAATGGAGGTGAAAACAATCTGTGACATATGATTCAGGGTGGCGATCATGGATGGATGAAGGATACTGTATGGCAGTGGATGGGACACGGTTGACTCTTTCTGAACAACATCTCTTGAACATATAACGACACTGATGCGATGGATCGGTAGCATTACCCCAAATGTGGATGGTTTGGCGAGACCATGGTGATGATACCGGTGAATGAAACAACCCAACCTGATGTGATACCGAAGAAAAGTGCCATGTTCAAGAGCGACTTGCTACCATTAAAGCTTTGAGGTTCTCCCAATTTTTCCCCAGTCATTTCTGACCAGTACCTCTTTATTTTTGTCAAGCTTGAGGAGGATAACATATGCTTGTTTTATAACCTGCCCTTCGGGCAAGCCCATCGCTATGTTTTAACGAGCCTAGTGATAGGGAAACTCGTTCTCGTATAAAGACAAGTTTGTCGCTATTTAATCATTTTAACGAGTCTAACGACAAGGAAAACTCGGTCCTTTTCATTTTTAGAGAGTCTGAAAAGGTACAGAAAGTTAACTCCAAAATTTCTTTTTCGTCATCTAATCCCTTAAGTCCGAAAAAGTATAAAACAATACAGAAGGGATGAGTTTTCGATAACTTTAACGAGCCGAATAAAACAAGCGCTCGACCTTTTTGTGCAATAATCCCTCAGGTCCAAAAAGATTAAAATCTAGAGGAGGGATAGCTCTTTTGGTCCTTTTAACGAGCTGGAAGGCCAAAACTCGGTAAACTTTTCATATTTTACGAGTCAGTTGAAAAGATCTCAAAGAAGACTCGTCTTTTGAGGAACGAGTGATAAACAGGGATAGCAGCAGATTCCAGGTACAGGTTGGAATTTTCCAATCACGGCAGTGTCACAAGGATGGCTAGGTGAAATCACTCTTCGCAGCTGTTCCTCAAAATGGGTAAACAATCATATGGAGGTGAACAATCGGCCAAATGGAATGGAGGTGGCAGGTGCAAACACGACCAAGGCTTTTTATGGCTAATAAATTTACGATCACAATGGTTATTTACCGGGATAGGTTCATTTTTTATTTAACGAGCTTGAATGCGCCAAAACACTGCTCAATCTTATGTTTATTTTTTAACGAGCATGAACTATGTGCTAAAACTGCTCGAATCTCGCTTTTCTATTTTTTAACGAGCATAAATTCCGCGGTAAAACTGCTCGATTATACCAGTCATAAGATAAGAATGTCTCCTGAAAGATCCCATTTTTTATAGAGCTTGCGCCTTACCAAAGCTATGCTCCCTCTCATCCTTTCTTTATGCAAGTTCGGAAACGGCTAATCCCAAAAACAGATAAATAACCGCTCTTAGCTTGCACTCCAAAAGGTTTGCATGCCCCTAGGTATAAAGTACAATTTCAAGGCTGCCCCTACTTATCCGTTAAAACATTTGTTTTAAAGGGTGAGGCTTGCCTCTTTCTGGTTACCCAAAGATTGTTTTGTTAACTTCTTCAAACGAAAACATTTCCTCGGCACTGTCTACCGAAGTAGACAATGGTGAATGACCTTTGTCAAACACGTAACCTTGACAAAAGAATCCTATTCTAGAACAACCCCTCTTCCATCCACGGATGGGGTACGGACTAGTCATACTCTCTCGCGGAAATTCTACCTTATACCCAAGGTTTTCTTTGCCCGAAGCAGACCAGGATGCATGCCCCCTGGGTTCCAGTCCCATCTTTCCAAATCACTCGCACTCATCGGGAAGGAGGACTGGGGGTGGAGACATTTCTTGATTGAATAGACCATTTAGGGTTGGTATGTGACTATTTACGATGCGTGATCCCGGAAATGAAAGTTGGTCTACGAGCTTGACCATCCTTCCTTCGTATGGAAAACACATTACTCTAAAGAGTGAGGAGACTATTGCTCCCATGCAATATATATAGTCTCGTCCAAGGAGTAGGTTATAATCTAAGGGTCCTTGAACGACCATCACGTTCATTTGAACGGTCTTCCCTTTCAATGTAACAGGTACATTGGGGAGGATCCCTAATGGTCGACTGGTTCCTTTATCAAAACCCGAGAGATTTCTTATCTCAGGCAAAAGCGCCGGGGAACCCAGCGCTTTCCAAGCAATAGAGGAAAGGATACTCACAGATGCCCCTTCATCAATGATAGTGCCGGCCATTACCATTCTATAAATTTGGACTAGGATTCTGAATGGTATACTGGCTGGCAACCGGGGTCTGCCTAGTTGGTTCCAATCAAAGGACACAACCAGGTTGCTTGGTGGTGGGACCGAATACACGGTCGGATATGACCCTGACGATGTTCCTTCCTGCGATAAAGGAATGGGCGCATTGCCCTTATGCTCATCAGAGTCGGTGTTGATGAAAAGAATCTGGATGGTGTCATCCTTATTCTCTTCAGTGAGGGTGTCATTTAAAGATGAATCTTCAGTGACGGTGTCATTTGAGGATGAAACCTCTGAAGGGAGAACCGGGTCAACTGCCGTTTCGACCTTTGGACTTTCGTCCGGTCTGGATTCAGTAGGTTCATTTTCAATGACTGACGCTTCAGCTGACCACTTGAGCGGGCCAGCTGTATTTTCAACCAACGAAGGACTTGGAACGAGTTTTTTGTATCCAGGAGGAAGTCTCAACGGTGAAACCGGACGATCTTCCAAAAATCTCTTCGCTTCGTCTAAGAAGGGACAACGGTGGATGGCGTGATCGCCTTCACACAGTCTACAGGGGGATCTTGCTCCCCCGCTTTTTCTTGAACCTTCACTTTCGCTGGTTGACGATAAGCATTCAACATGGCTATCAGAGGTTGATGCTCCCGAACTGTGCAACCGAGGGGACCAGTCCCTTAGTATCCGGGGAATACAGGGACAATCTCTATGGAAGTGGTCTCCTTTACATATGACACATGGCGATTTAGGCCCGGTCTGTGCTGTGTGTGGATTTTTGTCAGATGTCTTTTGCTTGCCCCCAGTCGCCTTAGGCTCCTTCTTCTTCTTCTCTCTCTTCTTCTTCTCCTTCTTCTCCATGGGAGCCTGGCTTTTGCCGGCTCTACCTTGCGAAGATGAAGGATCGGAGGAAGAGTTATAGGAAGTAGAAGGCTGGTGGGCAGCTCTAGACTGATCTAACTGTTGACTCGACTGTTCAAGAACCATGGTGTTCTGAACTACATTGGTTGAGAATAGCCAAATGGGCAGGCCAATTGTCAGTCCTGGAAGCGACAATGTGGCCATGTGGGGCGCACCAACTTCTCCCCAAGAGGAGAAAGGACTAGGATTTCCATCATGTGGAGTTCCTTGGTTGGGGCGTTCCATGTTCTCAACCTACAGATCAACACAGGAATAGGAGGTGATTATGTTCCGTTTAAAATAAATTTTATAACGACGCTTTAGACACAACTTGCTTTTTCACTTTTTAAGAGTCGAGAAAAAGCTAAAGATGACTCTAGTCTCCTTCGATGTTTTAACGAGCCCGAAGTGACAAATGCTTGGGTGGACTTTTTCAGTTATAGAGTTTGAAAAAGGCCAAAAGAAACTACTCTGGAGATCTAGGCAGAGGGTGTGCCAAACTTTTCGCAAAACCACAGAATACGTTTTACGGTACGAGTGGTCGATCTTCGTGAATGCTGTGTTCACTGCATTGCGATCAGTAGGGCGGCCGACACAGCTTCCTATGGATAAAGGCTTTGTTCCTATAGGGGTCTCCCAATATATACGCGACGGTACGTGGGAGCACAAGTCCGTATTGATACTTATCGTTTCACCGTGGAGGAATCACCCAACCACTCAACGCTAAGATATCACGTTTAACGATGTCGGAACACGTCTCTAGCTTAGACCTCTATGTGTTTGCGTTATGTTTCAATGCGTTGTTATGTAAATTCAATTTATTTTAAGGTTGATCTTGTTTAGCAGTTTGCCTTTATGGATCACCACGAGATGTATAGTAACACTCCTAAATGCAGTCTAAGATGATAAGAAAGCTTTTGAATCTTTCAACTTTGAAAATGTTAACTACTGAGGGAAAAGAAAGACATCATCTTTTCACACAGATCATAGAGCACACACTAATGCACTTTTTCCTAAATCAACATGCAAACTGTCAAAATGCACATGCACAATGCAGGTATTTCTTTTCTCTTTCTTAATGTTGATGTAATACAAAAAGAAAGCTGTTGTATAACTTTGAATTCAATTTCAAGTGAAAGCAAACAAGCTTGTCCAAAATCAAAAGACACCTTAAGATTTACTTGTTTCGACACTAGAAATATATAAATTCAAACCATATGACGAAAGCAAAAGCTCAATCAGCTATGAGCAACAAACAAACTAACTCTTAAGATCAAAACGACACTTATCACAGGTCTAGATCTAAGAGGTCGCAGCAAGACTAGTTCACTTTCGTTATGGGAAACTGCAAATGATATAAGAAATACACAAAGAACAAATATATTTTATTTATATAACCGAGGCGGAATAGTGGCAAGGAAAGGTGGTTTCAGATAGGCACATTAACTGATAACAGGCTGCAAAAACAAGGATGAAAACAGAGCAATAAACAGCAGGGAACCCCAGTAGCACAAGGCAAAACTGGTTTAGCGCAGGTAATACACTGTCAGTTTGACATTCAGCGTAGGTAGCCCCTTCGGGACCTGTGATGAAATGCAGACTGCCTTCACAGTGCCTGCAATGAAGAGATAAACTTTCGTTTTTCTCAGTTTCCGGGTCACAGATTGCTAAAAAATTCACATTTTTTGGCCAAATCAGAAGCTATCAATCAAGTACACACTAAGGGATGAAAAGGAGGATGAAAAGCTATCACTAAGAGCTATTCAGATTCCTTGTGGATCAGCTCTTCAAATCATAAACATGCCCAGAAACTGAGCTAGAGTAGCTGCCCTCTACTTTGCATTTGAAAGCTACAAATGCAGTTCGATTCGGTACTCCCTGTGTTTATGAAATGAATAGCAAAAACACAAACAACCAACAATATACGTTCCCCAGTGGAGTCGCCAATTTGTTGTTGGGAAAAGTATCCAATCCGGAATGACCCTATCCCACTCTAAGGGTGATAGTACCTCAGCAACAATCAAAGCAAAGCTATTTGAGATTACTTCTTTATGAGATGTAAAAGAGGGGAGAAAGAGATCCACTAACCGATGTCTTCCGTTAATGATTGATCCAATCTTCTCTCCTTGCTACTTGCTCCCAGCTCCTTGCTCTTTCACTGGCCCAGCTACACCAAGATCCTACAAAATGACAAGAGAGGGAAACTACAAGAAGCATACATTCATAATTGATTCAAGGATTAGAATAAATCAAATACACAAGCATAACAATACACCATTGAGACACATGCATATAGAAGAACCTCAAATGCTTTATTAATGGAAGAAATAAAGTTCAGGAAGTGATACAACCATAAAAGGCCCAATCTAGCATCACCTCCCAGCAGAAAGAAATCTCCTCTTCACCTCCTTCAAAGTAAATCACCCAATAGTTCTATACTCAAACCAATAGCACTTCCTTATATTCACAAGATTCCAGCCTCCCTAGACCTCATGAGAGAGCTCTATATATAGGAGTTTTGGAGAAAAGATGAGTCAGCTTGAGCTTGGCATGAAGCTGACTAGTGTCCTCTCTCACTTCAGTTATTCTTCAGTTCTTGAGTCCACTTGGAGGTTCTTGCTTCCACTTGGAGATCTAGACCCTCTTACTCATCACCAGTCGAATTCCCTGATCCAAGTGTCATTTTGGAAGCTTCCTGGGCATTGACACCTTGAGGAATGACTGTGCCACTTGTCCAAACTTGCCCAGTGCAGGTAGCCTTCTTTTCAGTTGACATTCAGCGCAGGTACACAGTGGAGCAGTTGACATTCAGCGCAGATGCTCAGTGGAGCAGTTGACATGATCCAGGATTAGCTTGTTTTTGAGTGTTTTCAGGTGGAGAACTGATATTCAGTGTTGTGGTTTTCTGACCTTGTTCCTCTAGGGGTAGGAACAACATGTTTAGGGACTTTGGATCCCTTAGATTATGGACATTTCATGCTTCATGCTATAAGGCACAAAAATGTCTATAACAGTGCCCACAATAGTTGAGCACAGTGGTTAACGCCATGATCAGTGGTCGACTGAGGCAATCTGCAACATTATTGGTGCTGCCCTTCTTATACTTGATATTCAAGTGGAACTGTTGCAGGTATGTAGACCACTTCTGATGGCGATCATTCTGAAATTTCCCTTGGGTCTGTATGAACTGCAAAGGTCGGTGGTCTGTGTGGATGACCGTTTCCTTCCCCAAAATATAATGCTTCCATTGTCGGCGGGCCTGCACAATGGAATACATCTCTTTATCATAAGTGGGGTGCTTCCGGACTGTGTCTGAAAGTGTTTCAGTGTGATATGCCACTGGATTCCATGTTGAGTAAGGACTACCCCAATAGCATAGTCAGAGGCATCTATCTCGACTTCAAATGGTTGTTGTAAATCCGGTAACGCGAGCACTGGTGTCATGCAGAGGTGATCCTTCAACTCTATGAACGCCTTCTATTGAGATTCAGACCAAAAGAATTTTGCTTTCACTCCTCCCTTGGTGACTTGACTCAAGGGCCAAGTAATATGAGAAATCCCCAACATGAACCTACGGTAGAAGTTGGCAAGACCTAGAAAGCTGCGAAGCTCTATTAGAGTGGTTGGAGATGGCCAATCTTGAATGACTTGGATCTTGGCTGGATCCACATGCACCCCCTATTCATCAATGATGTATCCCAGATACTGAACCTGGGTCATGCCAAAATTGCATTTCTCCAAATTGGAACATAGCTTGTGTTGCCGCAATGTTTGGAGAACCTGTCGGATGTGGTGGAGGTGCTCTTCCCAACTCTGGCTGAAGATCAGAATGTCATCCAAGTATACTACTACAAATGAGTTGGTGAATGGCCACAAGATGTCATCCATTAGCCTCATGAAGGTTGCAGGAGCATTCGTCAATCCGAAAGGCATAACCAACCATTAGAACAGGCCCTCCTTGGATTTGAAGGCAGTCTTCCACAAATCAGAGGGTTCGATTGGTACCTGGTGATATCCTGACTTCAGATCGATCTTGCTGAAATATTTTTCACCCTTTAGTTGGTCCAGAAGGTCATCAATCCGTGGGATTGGGTACCTATTATGGACAATGATCTTGTTCAGCGCCTGATAGTCAATACAGAGTCTCCACGTCCCATCCTTCTTTTGTACCAACAGGATCAGGCTTCCACAAGGCGATGAACTCAGACGCATGTGACCTTTCTGCAGGAGCTCCTAAATCTGCTTCTTTATTTCATCGTTCTCTAGAACAGAGCACCGATAAATTGGTCCATTGGGTAGTGGCGCACCTGGGGTCAGATCGATGGAGTGCTTGACCTGACAGTGCAGAGGAACCCCTGCGGGGGAGGTGAAGATGTCCTCGTACTCCTCCACGACCTTGTCCATCTGTAGTTGTCATGTGGAGGGGCCCTGTTTAGAGGCCGCGACCACCGTCTTCCTTCTTTCCTTGAGGGCGTATCATCAGGAAAACAAATTTCCCAGTTTTCGAAATGAGCTTACTGCATTGTTTTGCAGTAACCAAAGAGATGGTGGTAGGTGGTGCTACCTCTAGTATCCTGTACAACTTATTTCCCAATGTAATAATAACAGCATGGGGCCTTGATTCATACACAGCATGTCGCTTCCACAAGTATGGTTGTCCTAATAATACATCACAAACTTCAAGGGGAGCAATGTCACACAATACCTCATCCGTGAAGGGCTTGATGTTGTATGGAAGGCGACACTGCTGGCTCACGCAAAGATCTCGTCCTTGGTGAAGCCACCCGATGGTGTACGGTTGTGGATGTGCTGTCGTCGGTAAGCCCAACCACTTCATGACCTCTGCCGAAATGAGGCTCTTTCGGCTCCCGCTATCAACAATGAACTATAATGGGGAGCCCTTTACCCACATCTGGGAGTGGAAGAGACGCTCCTCCTCCTCTGGATCTTCGGGTTCATTTCTCTAGATCTTGGCGGTAGCAACAGTGGCGTTCGGATCCACATGAATGATCTGCTTCCCTTTGTCATTCCCCTTGTCGGGTTTTTACTCAGAGTCGGAACATGCATCTGATTCTGAAACCTTTAGCTCAGCCACTAGTGACTGCTTGGCCTGGCACTCACTTCTGTTGTGAGTGGAGCTCTTATGGAACTCACACCATTTTCCCGTGTCCTTTTTCGGCTTCGCGGAACTGTTCTTTGCTTGTAGCTTCGGCAGGTTATCTTGGGCTGCCCCGCCTTGGCTTTGTCCTTTGTTCTGTGGTTTAGGGGCACCTTTCCACTGCTTTGGATTCGCAGATCCAAAGTCTCGCTTCTTTTGTTTAAACTTCTGCTCGACCTTGACTGCATATCGGTATGCTGTGCCGAGCGAGGAGATGTTCAGGAATTGTATTTCTTCCTGGATGTACTTGTGCAAGCAGCCACAGTATTTGAGTATCAAATGCTGCTCGAATCCTTGATACCCAACTTTGTGAGAAGGGTATGGAAAATATTGGTGAACTCCGGCACGTCTTGGTCCCTTCCCTGCCGTAGCGTGGTCCACTTTATGTATTCATCCTTATAGCTCTCGACAGGGTAGTACTTCTCCTTGATGGCATCTCGGAATGAATTCCAGGTGGGTGCGGCTGAAAATAGTGAGCCAGTACCTTCATCCTTATGCTCGCAATAGGTTTCCCACCAGTCCTTGATGTGGGGGCTACTTTGAGAAGAGCGAAAACAATCTTTTCTCGACTCGAAAATTCATGAACAGAAAAATAACCCTCTAGCAGATTTAACCATTTATCTACGGCATTTGTGTCTATCTGACCCTCGAATATGGGGATTTCAAAATTAACTTGTACCTTAAAGAGCATGGCGTTTCCAGAGTAGCTGTTGGAAGCTGATGCGTCGCTTCTGGGTAGCCGCTGAAGGATCTGGGCAAAGTTGTCCACCATCGCGTTTCGTTGTTGCTCGAGGGCTTATTCGAGCAAGATTTTGATAGGATCTCCTACCCCCTCGTCTTTCTTCTCATCCACCATGGGAGGTCGTCAGGATTTGCGAGGCTGGTCTTGCAAAGGTTCGACCAGTTCAAGCCCTAACTCCTTATATCCCGACCTTGTTGGGGACATGCAAAGAAAAACAGAGAAAAAGCAAACCGCTATGATACGACTGATCTGGACTTTAAACATGAACACAACAAATTACAGAGATAGCCATGAACACAGATATGCAGCAGAAATAATACTTCATTTCATTAATGTAAAATACTGAAATATGCTTACAAACAGTAATGGAAATAAACTAGCTAGGGCGATGGTAGCTTATCTCTGAGAAGAGATGTGGTGGCTACATGCCTCTGAACTGTGTTACAGTGAGTCTCGAAGGCCTATTTATTGTTTAGAAACAATGGAAAGACCTTAACATTTCAAAACCTAACCCTAGAAGATGAAACGCCAAACTGTGGGCCTCGTTTGGGTAAATTGGTACACCAACTTCCCAGGGTCGTAACTTTGGCATACGATCTCCATTTGACGCGTGCAATAGCTCGTTAGACAGATATATCCGAGTAATACCACTTTGGGAGGCAACATGGGTCCATGGACCCATGTTGCCCTAGATTTCCCAAAAAATGTCGTTTAGGGCCTCAAAACCGCTCCGGAAGTTCAGGACCCGAAAACCCCTAAAAATAGTAAGTTTTGCTACAATTAAGGAAACTGAAAATGCTGAGAGAAACAATGGTTGGGGTCCAGGTGGACTTGGCAGGTGGTCACCAATATCCACCTGGATCTACTGCTGACATGGACTAGCTTGCTGAGGTGGCAATTTCATGCTATTGTTGTTGCTAAGTGATGGATGTGTACTTGGATGTGCTTTCTCTTCACCTCCGCAAAGCTTGATGATATGGGGTCTTCAATGATATTTGGTCTTGAGAGGTGGTTGCATGCATGTGTTCCTTTTTCTTTTTCTTGATAAGATCCTTTTCCGATCAAGCTGTAAGTGAGTCTTCTAGCATGTTCTCTCCTTCTTCTCTTTCTTTATCATCTCACCATGATCTATACTCTACCTATTCCTACAATTAACTCATGACGGGATGACATCAATCCAAAAAATCCCTCCTATAAGATGATGCATTATCATCCATGGACTGAGACTCAGACAAGTCATAAGGTGGTAGACAAGGCTCAGTGATTGTGCATTGTGAAGTTCCTAATGGTAGGGAGAGGGCTTGATCACTAAGATTGTGCAGAGTGCAACCTAGGCTTAACTAAGGAACTTTTGAGCATAGTACTCATTGAGGAGAAAAATTGCAGTGGCCACTGGGAGGCACGATTGCACAGTTCAAGTCAGTAGTATCTGGTGCAAGGTGAGGCCAAGGAATGTCAGTTTTGTGTAGATTTCAAAGGCAAGGAGGAGTATGTAGTAAAGAGGCCTATAAGCCAAAACTATGCAGTTCTTGACGATAGTGAGCTCTGATTGGGGAAGGACACTAGGGGACAACTCTGCATAATTCTCAAGGCTAAGGGAGGTTGGACTCTCCACGCACTGTGAGATTCCAACAGGAAAAGGAAATATTGAGGACTGAAAGTTGAAATGTTCAATTCAAGCCAGACTGGAAGGAACTACTATGCAATTCTAGGAATCAAGGAAGGTTGTTGAACTATGGAATTGTGTAGTTGAATTACACTCGAGGAATTTGACTGTGCACTTTTCAGTTCTAGTCAGTAAGGTCATATCATTGAGGGCTGAGACTATGGAGTGCGCTGCTCAGTCGGGGCCCAGTGAAGCTGAGTTTTCCGGTTGGGAAGATTTCCAAAAATGGATAAGTGTGAGGGGAAAGATGGACTCATGATGAACTCAAACTGTGATCACACACTTAGCATACTTTGAATACACGAAAACCATATACCATCGAACCAACAAGAAAAGAATTACCCTTTAAGAGACTATCTCATGACAAGAAATAACAACTGTGACACTTGATATAGACTTTAGGATGACGTGACGACACTTGTGAAACAACCCTCAAGAATTTGTGTATGAGTGTGACAGGTGTTTACATGGCTATGATAACTCGTATACACAAAGAGAAAACTTCAAGGTTGCTAGAAAGGTTCGTAAACATGACATAATAACCAAGCATGCTAGAAGATGACCAATGATCCAACAAGAGAAAGGGAGCAAGACACTTAGAGGTTACACATGTAATGAATTTTAGTGCTTGAAACAATGCATTTCATTGAAGAAATAATGATACAACAATGATAATCAATCCTACATGCTACACTAAGAGATGTATTTCAAAATATGTGCTTTGTTTTCCATACATACCCTCCAAAGGGTTATGCATTAGTTGGAGTCTTCATGTGGTCCCGATCTTCCATCATACCCTAGGTTCCTTGGTCTTATTATCTGAAAACTATGTTTTCTCCTCAGCTCCTTGAGAGTCATATAGCATGTCATCCTTCTTAATATCCTTCTTCAACATTTTGTCATAGCCTGGTAGAATTCTTGTATCAATAATATACTCATGACAAGATGATAAATGTTATGTACCTAGGGGGGATAATATGGGGTACCAAGGGAGGTACCCAAGGTAATAATGTAATAATGGGATGGGCCATAGTAATTAATAAGGTGGTTAACCCATGTCATGTAAGGGACCACAAGTAGTTAATAATAATGTAATGGGCTCATGGTATTAGTTGATGGTATGAGGAAACCATGGTAATGATGCATGGTATTGTATGTATGAGGCCTATATAGAGGCTAGAGACTCCACATATGAAGATGAAGAGAAGTATTATTGTATGAACAGGCATATGGCTTGTGGAGTGTTCTCCTTCCTTAAGGAGTGAATGTATGGTGTTGCCCTACCATAAGGGTTTGATCAATAAAGAATTATTTCCATATATTTCTATCTTGTTATTATTGGGTTATTCTCTATTTTCATATATCTTTTGGATCAGATCTACACCAAGTGGTATCAGAGCACTTTCTTGGGCAAACAGTGGAGATTTTTTTTTTTTTTTTTTTGCAGGGTTTCGGGGGCGGCGAATTTTCAGGTCAGATATGTACATTTTGATGCAAGATCTATCGAATATAATTGCAGATCTGTATTCCTTGTGAAAAAATAGCCGATTTCAAAAAAAAAATCAGTTGATTCGGAGTCCGAATGAAGGAGATATCACTGATTTAAAAATCAGTGGGGTTGCAGACAATTTTCAGGACAGCGAGTTTGCGGCACAGATCTAGAAGTCCTGGTGCTAGATATGCAAGATCTAATTGTAGATCTGGAATCTTTGTGAAAAAACACATGATTTCAAAAAAAAAATCAGTCGAATCGGAGTCCGGATGAGGGAGATATCGCTGATTTAAAATCAGCTCTTTTTGCAGAAATTTTGGGTGACGCCGGGAGAGTAGCAGCGCCGATATGAAATTCCAGTATCTGAATCAGGATTTCTATCACATGGGCAGATGCAGAATGGTTGTTCCATTTCTAAAAACAGGTTATAATAGGGATTCTGAGCAATATTGACGGATCTGTGACCATTTCAATTTTTCGCCAATATTTTTGTGATGGCGGGCCTAGATCGCCTTGAACAGGAAGACTCTTTTTTGGGTCGTCTCTGTAAGCTCCGACAGACGGGTACAGTGGAGGAATATATTACCGCTTTTGAAGCCTTAGCCGTCCGCACTTGGGGTCTCACAGATGCATTCTTCAAGGACTGTTTTATCACTGGTCTTAAAGAAGCCATCAAAGCTCAAGTTCGACTTCAACACCCTTCCACGTGGAAGGAGGCTTGCCAGTTAGCTCGTCAGGTCACATTGCCCAACAAAGATTTTATTTTTACGGGAAAGAAGGAAACCAAGGAACCAAAAGGGTTATTTTTGGCTGGTATCTCTGTATTGCAGGTTCATGGATTGATTCAGAAGGATAAAATCATTGTGTCTATCAATCCGAGTTGCAAACAAAATCTTATAAATATCAACTTGGCAAAGAAATTGCAAGTCCCAGCAAAACAAATTGAACATACACAGGTTGATGATAAGGATGTTCAAATCTATAAGGATTTGAAGCTTTCTATGGATAAGTATGTGTTTCATGGTGATTTTTATGCTTCAGAAATGGATAATATGGATGTTGTTTTGGGATATCCTTGGATGGAATCCATGGGTACTATAAATATTAATGTGCAGAAGAAATTCCTCAAGCTATGGTATAAAAAGAAGAAAATTACATTACAGGATATTTCCATCCATAAACAGGTAGAGCACATGGAGGCTGAAGCAGAAGATGTTCAAGGGACTGCCATATCAGATGATGAGCCTTTGATGATCAAAAATCAAACACAAACAGAGGCTGCAGAAGAAAATATTACAGGTGATGATACATCAGAGGAGGGCTCAGTGGTTGAAGTCATATTGAAAAAGAAGACACCACAACAGGCACCACAGCAGGGTGAAGTCAAGAAAAAGCCATCGTGGGTTAAAACTTCAACATATCATCACCCACATCACCCCGCAAGACAACCATCAAGATGGAAACCAAGTAGTCACATGACGGATAACGAGGAGAGAAGATCCACCCACTACACATCAACACAGAAGAGCTGCCACGGTCAACTTCCATCTCAAGCGAGCGAGGCACCAGCGAGATCGAGGGTTCACCTTTCTCTTGGATGGCTAGATGCACGTGCATGGTATCAGTGGACTACTCTTTTGAGTAGATCTTATTATTTATGTTCTTCCCATGTTTCGGGGACGAAACATGTTTAGGGGGGTGGAATGTTATGTACCTAGGGGGGATAATATGGGGTACCAAGGGAGGTACCCAAGGTAATAATGTAATAATGGGATGGGCCATAGTAATAAATAAGGTGGTTAACCCATGTCATGTAAGGGACCACAAGTAGTTAATAATAATGTAAGGGGCCCATGGTATTAGTTGATGCTATGAGGAAACGATGGTAATGGTACATGGTATTGTATGTATGAGGCCTATATAAAGGCTAGAGACTCCATATGAAGATGAAGAGAAGTATTCTTGTATGAACAGGCATATGGCTTGTGGAGTGTTCTCCTTCCTTAAGGAGTGAATGTGTGGTATTGCCCTACCTTAAGGGTTTGATATCAATAAAGAATCGTTTCATATTATTTCTGGGTTTACTTGCATTATCTTACATTTTCACATCAGATCTATGATATTCTTGGGTTAGATCTACAACAATTGGTATCAGAGCTACAACAATTGGTATCAGAGCTATAACAATTGGTATCGGAGCTATAACAATAAAAGTCTAATAAACCCCTAATCTAAGATGTTGCACATGGATTCATAAACTAGGCCAGGATTGAGTGACAAGCTAGGGGAGAAGGCCCAGTGACTGTGTAATTTCACAATTAGAGTAGCCAAGGGTCAAGCTTGATCATTAAGACTGCACAGTGCACAGCTCATGCTAGACTGAGGGAAATTTCTGCACAATCGTTACGGAGGGAAGGGATTGTACAATGGCCACTAAGAGAAAAATTGTGCAGTTTACACAGGTAGTGATTGCTATAGGATAAAGCTCTAGTAGTCAAAATATGTGTAGTTTTAGGAGGAAAGGTGGACTGTGTAGCTGAGATGCTTGAGGGACAAAACTACACAATTTCTTGAGATAGTGGGTTCTGACTGAGGGAAGGAATCTGGAGGAAGCCACTATGCAGTTGTGGATGCCAAGGGTGGCAGGGATTTATGTGCATTGTGTAGTTCTAGCAAGAAAGGGAAAAGATTAGGGTTGCAGATGTGAAGTGTGCAGTTCTAGAAAGTTGGATGAGACTAGGTTGCTAGGAAAACTCCTGAATTTGGCTAAATGTGGGATCAATGGAACCGATGTGAATAGTGATATAAATTGACTACAATCACACACTTGAACACTTAGTGATACAACATAGACCAATCCAAAACATATGAAAACAAATTTCACTTAATGTAACGACCTTTGTGGCAGCTTATGACAAGTGCAACTACGATGATAGACTTTGTGAGGATAATGGTGACACTTGTGTAATAGTGTGTGAAACTTTGGAAATGAGTGTAAACCATGTCTATATGATGAGAACAACTCATTCTCACAAATATTTCCCCTTGAATAAAAAAAAATTCCCTTTGCATGCAAGCGATAATCCCCATGCCCGAAGATGACACATGCTATGTAAAGATGAAAGCATGAACAACTTTTAAGATTTAGGAAGGGAGCTTGAAATCATGAGATTACCAATAAGTGACTAAGGAACGACCAATTATAGGATCCACAATAGGCTCCAAAATTCAAGTGTAGGCTAAAATTTTGGAGGGTGTTGCAGCCGCTACAATAGGTGGATATTAGAAAACCAAAGTATTCTTAAATCTGAATATAAAATTGAGTGTATAAGGAGGTTGGTATTTTATTGATTGATTGTGTAAGTGAGAAAAAGTGATTTCTATTTCTACCTTTGTAAATCTCTATAAGTTTACAGTAGATGTTCAGTATATTACTGGTTGGTATAGACTTGATTCAGAAGTTTTATGTTTTCAATAGTGTTGAAGGTATATGCAGGTTTAGTTACAGGAAGTAGCATATACATGCAGGTTGGGTTGAGTAAAGTAGCATGTACATTTTGATGCATTATTTTTGAGGTTGCAGCTGATTCTTGGGTTCAACACAATGTTCTACTGATAATGATCTGATTGTTCAGATTAATTGATTATTGGTTGATGCAATTTGAGTTTCAAAGTTTCTGATGGGTGTAGTATGAAAATTTGATGAAACAAGGCCTTCATGTGTATTTTTGTGTACAAGAGCATCTAGTTTGAAAATTTATGAAACGTGGTCCCTAGAGGAAGAGAGAAGGTTGTAGACTTCTGTAGGCTGGTGCCTATGTACTAGTAATGACATTGGATAATACAAGAGCTAGGGGGTTGCAGCTCCCTTCCAGTAGAAGCTGGAAAATGAGAGAAGGTTGTAGCCTTATGTAGGTGGATGCTTGCGTACTAGTATGACTCTGCACCAGTACAAGATTGTAAACATATTTTCTTATTATTAAAAGAAGACAGAGACAACAGGAGCAAGTCGCTTTCTCCCACATTGGGTTTCCACCTTAAATCTTGGTGTTCACGTGTGTTTCTTATGTGTGATGCTTTATTCTGTTTTACTGCATTGTTTAATAATTTATTGATGCACTGTTTAAAGATCAACACATGATAAATTGTCTAAATTACAAGTTCTCTGGGTATACGCATGTTTCTCTAATCACATTTGTATGTACATGCTAGTTCACTTCACGGAAGTAGTGTATATAAATTAGTTTTGGAAATAAAATTATTGATCTGATAATATTAATTGAACCCCTTCTTAGTATTATTTCCAACAATTGGTATCAGAGCAGGTCCTTCAGAAGAATCTTGATTGCTTGAAGGTATATCTTTCAAGATGAATAATCAGGAAGGCATGGGATCCATCAGACCACCAATCTTCAATGGGAGCAACTTAGTATATTGGAAAATAAGAACCAGAGCCTATCTACAATCACTTGGAGCCTATGTTTGGGAAATTGTGGAAGGAGGATATCAATTTCCATCATCAATTCCTACAGACTCTACAACTAAGAAGTTATACGAAACCAATGCCAAAGTTGTCAATACATTATTAGGAAGTTTGTCAGAATCAGAATTTGTCAAGGTCATGAAGCTTAAGACATCCAAAGAAATATGGGACAAAATCATTCAGAGCTACGAAGGAGACTCTCAGGTAAAACGTGCTAAGCTTCAAACTCTCAGAATTTAGTATGAAACTCTTAAGATGCATAGTGATGAGAGTATAGCTAGTTAATTTTTACGTATATATGAGATTGTTAATTGTAAGAGGAATCTGGGTGAAGAGATAAAGGAAGTTACTTGAGTTAAGAAAATTTTGAGATCTTTGTCTGCCAAATTTGAGTCAAAAGTGTCTGCCATAGAAGAAAAACAAGATCTTCAGACTATCACTGTGACTCAACTTCACGAAATCCTAACTTCTTTTGAAATGAGAAAAGAAGGTCCATCAGATATGAGAGAAGTCACATTTAAAGCATCAGCAAAGCGAAAAGAAAAGGAAGAGCACAATGAATCAGGACACATTTCAGAAGAAGAAGATGAGGTAAATTTTCTCAAGATGCTTCAACGGGGTTCTGGAAGGTTAAAAGGTAAGCTACCTTTCAAATGCTTTTCTTGTGGTAGAGTCAGTCACTATGTTGCCAAATTTCCTCATAAAGATAAATATGAAAAAGGGAAGGAATATGCAAAAGGCAATAGAAAACTGGTAGTGAATAATAGGAGTTACTATATGCATGAAGATAGTGATGGTTTATCTAATAGTGATGAAGATGAAACTGAACAAGATTATAGATTAGTCATGGCTTATGACAATGATGATTTTTTGGATGCATTAGAAGAGGAAGACTATCTTGAAGAAATCACTAAACTCAAAGCCTGTTTAGAAGAAAGGAACATGATCATAGATACTTTGACACACCAACTTGCTAAAAGAGAAAAGCACAATAAAAATATAGAATGTGAAATTGTGGGTCTAAGAAAAGATCTTGAGAAGACAAAATATCTCAATCTTAGATTTTCTAAAGGATCAGAAACTTTAAATGAAATTATCAAGGTTTAGCGTTCTCCTCTGATAAATATAGGTCTTGGATATACTGAAGAATCATCTCAATCACAGAAGCCATCAACCTCCACAAGAAGTTATCTTGATGCAGCAAAGACTAGTGAACAATATGTAAATTGTCAGCAAAGGCCTAAAACTACTCATCAGGTAAATCATACTCAATTCACTCGAAGAATCAATATCAGTAGAAGCCGCAACCAATAGGTAAACAATGTCAAAAGATTCTATGATCACAAAAACTTCTTTAGTGGGCAATGTTTTTCATGTCATAAACTTGGGCCCAAGGCTTCTCAATGTGTTGCTTATAAAACCATCATGACTAGAGAATCACAAAACCAAAGGAGTGTAACAGGAATCAAGAAAAATTCCTATAATAACTTTTCTCCTCTTGAAAATGAAATAGAATGCTCAATAACTTTGGTCATGAAGAATTTGAATGCAGGAGAAAATTTCAGCCAACACTTCAAAAGGAGAAAACACTATTTAATCCCAAGATATGGAGAAGGAAGGAATCTCAATCAGAAAGATGTGGCATAGCTTTGTATGCAGAAGGACAAGAAAATTGGTGGTATATCGACAGTGGATGCTCCAAACACATGACAAGTGTTAAAGAGAAACTTCATTCATGTAATGCTTTAGAAAAGGAAAAGAATCTTTCATTTGGAAATGACACTCCAGCTGTCATTAAAGGTAAAGGTTCTATTTTATTGAAAGAAAGGGTTAAATCTAGAAATGTCATGTATGTAGATGGTTTAAATTATAACCTGTTGATTTTCAGTGAAACGTGTGATCAAGGAAATGAAGTGGTGTTTCGATCAAACGGATGTGTCATTCATAAGCTTGATATAGGAAAGACCGTGATCAAAGGTACAAGAACTCCAAACAACTTATACATAATCAAAGGGGGACAACAACAATGCTATCTAAGGAAAAGAAATGAAAATTGGCTGTGGCATAGAAGATTGGGACATCTAATCTTTTCTCAAATAAGAAAAGCATGCAGGCTCAAGGCAGTTCATGATCTTTCAGATATTAGCAGCCCAGAAAATACCATATGAAATCCATGTCAAATCGGTAAGAAAACCAAAGTTCACTTCATTGAAAAGGAAGGGTCAGCAAGTAAGCCTCTTGAACTCATCCATACTGATTTATGTGGACCAACAAGGGAAAAGTCACCTCATGGAGAAGAATATTTTATTTTGTTTACTGATGATTTTTCCAGAATGTGTTGGATAAGTCTTCTAAAGCATAAATATGAAGCATTTGAAAAGTTTAAAGTCTTCAAAGATTTGGTTGAAAATGAATCAGATCGAAAAATCAAATGTCTCAGATCTAATTGAGGGGGAGAATTCATATCAGATGAATTCTTTGACTTTTGTGAACAACATGGAATAAAAGGGAAATTCTCCACCACAAGAACTCCTCAGCAAAATGGTGTGGTAGAAAGGATGAATAGAACAATTCAACAAATGGCTCGAGCTATGCTAGATGAATCTAGAACTCCTGCAACCTTCTGGAGTGAAGCTGCATTTCTTGCCGTGAATATTCTCAACAAAGCGAATGTTTGGGTAAATAGAAATCAAACTCTGCATGAACTTTGGTATGGTAAGCCTCACATTGTAAAACACTTTAAAGTTTTTGGAAGCAAATGTTTTATCAAAAGGGCTGATGAAAAACTTGGTAAGTTTGAACCAAGAGGAGACGAAGGTATTCTTATTTGCTATTCTTCCAGAAGTAAAGGATACAAATGTTATAACAAAATACTTCAGAAAATTGTTAAAAGCATTGATGTTGTAGATGATGAAGCATGTAGAAATCTAGAACAAACGAAATCAATAGAGGAATATGATAATCAGGAAGATGGGGAATTCTTTTCTGCTTCAAATCAAAATGATATTGAAGAAGAAACCAATGAAGCATCAAAAGCCGATACACTAGATAGGGAAATGACTCCATCCAGGTATGTTTAGAAGAATCATCTAGAATCTCAAATTCTAGGAGAAAAGTGGGTTGGTGTATAGACAAGAAGAACTCTTAGAGGAACCTCAAGCTATCTAGCATTATTATCCTCCATCGAACCTCAAAATGTAAATGAAGCCTGCAAAGATGAATTTTGGGTCAAGGCCATGGATGAAGAACTTGAGCAAATTGAAAAGAATGATACTTGGGAATTAGTTCCTAGACCTCATGATAAAAATATTATTGGAACAAAATGGATATTTAAGAACAAGCTAAATGAAAATGTAGAAGTTATTAGAAAAAATGCCAGACTTGTTTGTAAAGGGTATGTTCAACAAGAAGGTATAGATCTTGAAGAAACGTTTGCACCTGTTACTAGACTTGAAGCCATAAGGATGTTTCTTACTCTTTCTAGTTTTCGAAAATTCAAAGTATATCAAATGGATGTAAAATCATCCTTCCTTAATGGGGATTTAGAAGAAGAAGTTTATATTGAACAACCAGGAGGATTAATTCTTGGAAATGATGCAAAGCTCGTATGCAAGCTCAAAAAGGCTCTCTATGGTCTAAAAAAGGTCCCAAGGGCTTGGTATTTCCGCCTGGACAAATATCTACAACAATAAGTCTTTACAAAAGGTTCTGCAGGTAACAATTTATACACAAATATTGAAAATGATAAATTGCTAATTATTGTTGTTTATGTTGATGATATCATTTTTGGTAGCAATCATGAATCCATGAGTTAGAATTTTTCTTTAGTAATGCAACAAGAATTTGAAATGTCCTTACTTGGTGAACTTATTTTCTTGGTCTACAAGTTCTGCAAACAAAAGATGGTACTTTTATTTCACAAACCAAATATCTCAAGCAGATCTTGAAAAACTACGGAATGGAAGATTCTAAACCAGTATGTACTCCAATGGTAATAGGATGTAGTCTCAACTCTAATGATGAATCACCAGTAGTAAACCAACCAACTTATAGATCTATGATTGGGAGTCTACTTTATCGAACAGGTACCAGACCTGACATCATGCATGCATTAGGAATTGTTGGAAGGTTCCAAACAAATCCAAAGGAATCACATCTTCAGGCAGTCAAAATAATCTTCAAATATCTTCAAGGAACTTAGGACTTTGGAGTATGGTATCATAAAGATACAGACCTTACTCTTCATGCATATACAGATGCAGATTGGGCAAGAAGTGTTGATGATCGAAACAACACTAATGGTGGTGCATTATATATGGGTTCTCTATTAGTGTCTTGGTTCATCAAGAAACAAAGTTCGATTGCCTTATCTACAGTTGAGGTAGAATATGTGGCTACTGCATCTTGCTACACACAACTACTTTGGATGATGTAAACTTTGCAATACATTCATATCACATGTACTCCACCCATCTCCATTCTATGTGATAATACAAGTGCCATTAGTATTTCAAAAAATCCTGTCAAGCACTCTAAGACCAAGCACATACCCATCAAGTACCATTTTCTACGAGAACAAGTGCTTGAACAAAAGGTCAAATTGGAGTATGTTCCCTCCAAAGAATAGGTTGCTGATATATTCACTAAACCACTACCCAAAGAAACATCTGAATACCTTAGACAAAACCTGGGAGTAGTTTCTGCATCATCCTGCTGTTAAATCCAGTTTTTTAGAGGAAGGTTATTATACGCAGGTTTCATGATGTATAGTCGCGTATACACATAGGTTTCTGTGGCTAAAGTAGCTTATATGTTTTTGACAGAAAAACAGTGGGTCAGACTCTGCTTTGAGTGCTCTGTCTGATGTTGATGATTATAGTCTCATGATATGCTTTGTTCATTGATTTTTATCTAACTAACAAATATGCCTTGATGAATGTCTTGTTGACAATGCACAGACACCACAGGTTCAGGGGGAGAATTAGCCTTCACACACATTCTGCATTGTTGGCATTATAGTTGTTGAGTCTAGCTATGGCTTCAAATATTTATACCATTTGTTGCTTAAGTCATGTAAAGGTCTAGGGTGTGATAAGACTTCTCATACATTTGAATGGGTCCTATTTGAAAAATGATGTAATTTGTATCCCCACTTTGCATGGGATGGATGATGTAATATTTATTGTATTTCTGTCATGTATAAACAATTCGTATATCCCCACTTGGTTGGGTGGATGAGTCAAATGTGGTGTATCCCCACTTGGTTGGGTGATTGATGTATGTATGAGTCACTGGTCATAAGAAGGTCATACTCACTTAGTTAAGTTATAGAGTCATGTTATTCTTTTGAATCATAACTCTGTAGACTTGGCATGTACTAAGGGGGAGCATGGACAACATAATGTATATCCAAGGAGGAAAGTTGCTTGGTTTGCCCTTTGCCCTTGATGTCAAAGGGGGAGAGTATTTTAGTGTTAGCATGTTATCTCTAACAATTTCTACAGCTTGCAGTAATCAACACCATCATGGTTGCCATCAAGTCCAAAGGGGGAGATTGTTGGCATTATGATACAAGTGTTGTCCTTGATGGAAACTCACTCATAGGTCAATTAAGTTTTGGTAAAAGGCAACTCATAGTGCAATAGGTATATTTAGAGGTAACAGGGCAGTGGTAGAGAAGAACATGAAGATGGAAATAAGGTCTACTGATCAGAATAAAGAAGGTAAAGGAAAAGGCTGATGAAAAGAAATTTAATAAGTATACACAGGTCCACTTAGTCAAAACATCATATACACGCTGGTCCACAGAAAAAAAAGAGCGTGTATGTATACACGCACTCCCACAGGAAGAAAAGCACGTACATGTTGGAAAACCAAGGTTTTGGTCCGAGGTATTTGGTTCGTGGTATTCACCCTAGGTATTTGGTCTGAGGTATTTGGTCTATGGTATTGACCCTAGGTATTTTGTCTAAGGTATTGGTCCTAAGTGGTTTTGGTCCAAGGTATGGACAAGGGGCCTAAAGCTATATAAGGATGAGAATATAATAAGGCCATTGGTGCAAGTGTATGGGTTTCTAAGGAATACTTCTATCTGAAGTATATTTTATGTTGTAGGGGCTATGTTCGTGATTTTATATGAAATACTTTGTGCACCATGAATTCATTGTTGGATCAAGATCATAAGACCTGAAATGACTTATTATTGGATGATTTGATATTGGTTGGGCTATATTTGATCATGTACACCTATTTTGTTCTTTAAATTTCGTGATTGGGGTTTGTCTGAAGTCCGAAAGTGCAACGAAGTTATGAGTTAATATTTGTAGATCTGTACGCTAGTTCATCTCTTCAAAATTGCGTGTACACACAGGGTATACTCTTCAAAATATCATATACAAATTAAAAGCCTCTTCTTTAGATCTGACTAATCTATCTGATCAATTCTGTTATTTTACTACTGTCTGCCAATGAAGTATTCTTAAATCTGAATATAAAATTGAGTGTATAAGGAGGTTGGTATTTTATTGATTGATTGTGTAAGTGAGAAAAAGTGATCTCTGTTGCTTCCTGTGTAAATCTTTATAAGTTGAAAGTAGATGTTCAATATATTGCTGGTTGGTACAAACTTGATTTAGAAGTTTTATGTTTTCAGTAGTTTTGAAGGTATACATAGGTTTAATTACAAGAAGTAGCATATACATGTAGGTTGGGTTGAGTAAAGTAGCGTGTACATTCTGATGCATGATTTTTGAGGTTGTAGCTGATTCTTGGGTTCAAAAAAATGTTCTGGTGACAATGATATGATTGTTCAGATTAACTGATTGTTGGTTGATGCAATTAGAGTTTCAAAGTTTTTGATGGGTCCAGTATGAAAATTTGATGAAATGAGGCCTTCATGTGTACTTTTGTGTGCCAGGAGCATCCAGTTATAAAATTTATGAAATGTGGCCCCTGGAGGAAGTTCGTAGCCTTCTATAGGCCGGAACCTATGTACTAATAATCACATTGGCTAGTACAAGAGCTAGGGGGTTGCAGCTCCCTTCCAGTAGAAGCTGGAAAACGAGAGAAAGTTGTAGCCTTTTGCAAGTGGGTGCCTTCGTACTGGTATGAGTCTGCACCAGTACAAGATTGTAAACATATTTTCTTATTATTAAAAGAAGACAGAGACAATAGTAGCAAGTGGTTTTCACCCACATTGGGTTTCCACCTTAAATCTTGGTGTTCATGTGTATTGCTTATGTGTGATGCTTTATTCTATTTACTACATTGTTTAATAAGTTACTGATGCAATGGTTAAAGATGAACACATGATAAATTGTCTAAATTACATGTTCTCACGTATACGTTGGTTTCTCTAATCACATTTGTGTGTACACGCTAGTTCACTTCACAGAAGTAGCGTATATAAATCGATTTTGGAAATAAAATTATTGATCTGATAATACTAATTCACCCCCCTCTCACTAGTATTTCCAACAATTTCCTTTGAAGTTAGTGAACTTAAAGGAAATAACTTACGTAGACTCTTCTATGAAAAATAAATGTTTTCCACATAACATGCAGTTAAGAAATGATGTCCATATCTAATAGGAAGACACTTCAAAGTAAAAATTGATCATGATAGTCTAAAGTACTTCTTAGAGAAATACTATCTTCATAAGAGAAACAAAAAGGGTCACAAAGATGTTTTCTTATGACTTTGAAATTATTTACAAAAAGGGAAAACAAAATATTGTGGTAGATGTACTCTCAAGGAAAGAGGAAGTCACAAATGGTTTATTATGTGCTACTTCCATTCCACAATCTGACTAGGTGAAAGAAGCAAGGATATAATGGAAACAAGATGAGAAGATATGCATGATCATTCAATAATTGCATGAGGACCTTGGTGCATTAAAAAAATTTACATGGAAAATGATTTGTTATCGTATCAAGATTGCTTATATTATGTAAGAATTCTCAACTCAAATAAAAGGTCCTATTTGAATTACACACTTTTCTTATAGGAGAAAATTTAGGCTTCTTGAAGACATACCATAGGACTAAGAAGGTTTTTTTAAGAAGGTATTAAAGAATATGTGCAAAATGTTTTGGCAAAATGAATGATATGCCAACAAAATAAAGGAGAGACTATCAAGACCTTAGGGATCCTTCAACCATTAGCTATACCAAGCCAGTGTTGGGAATAATTTCCAATGGATTTTACTACAAGTTTACCTAAATATAAAGGAGAAAGTGTCAATATGGTATTGATAGATTGAATGACAAAGTACGACCACTTTTTATCTCTTTCTCATCCTTTTAAAGCAAGTATTGTGGAAGAAGAATTCATGGAAACAATCCAAAAGCTACATGGAATACCAAATATTATTGTAAGTGATAGAGATCCAATTTTCACTAGAAATTTTTGGACTAATTTTTTTCTTGTTTGGGCACTCAATTAGATCATAACGCGTCTTACCAATCTCAATATGATAGGCCATGAAAAAATGTTTAGAAGAATATCTACATTGCTTTTCATTTAATAAACAAACACAATGGGTCAAATGGTTTCCCTTGGCAGAATGGTGGTACAACACATCCTTCCATACTTCATAAAAAATGTCACCATTTATGGAATTTTATGGATATCATCCTCCATCCATCACATCACCCTTGAAAGGGACTATAAAGGATCAAGCAGTAGAGGACCACATATAGTACCAAAAAGAGTTTCTCAAACTATTTAAGGACTTCTTGGTTATGGCACAAAATAGGATGAAACAACAAGTAGATCAACATCACAGTGAAAAGGAATTTGAAGTTGGGGATTGGGTAATTATGAGACTACAACTATATCAACAAATTTTCCTCAAGAAACACAATAAGAACAATAAATTAGGCCCAAGGTTTATGGCCCATATAAGGTGTTGCATAAGATTGGAAGTGTTGAGTAATTTGATTGTGAGTTAAGTTACTTAACATTAAAATGTCAATCCATGTTCGTACACTTATGAAGTATACTAAACTATATGTGCTAGGTGATTAAATTTTCAATTTCAATGTGTAAATGAGAATTCTATTCCATTGAAAACAATAAAATAAAGACACAAAGTTTATGAAAAGAGGTGTAATGAAATTCCCTTTTGTGAAATGAATTATAAATTGTGCATGCACACATTCAATGAAAGTAATTTGTGAAAAGAAATAAATTCCAATTCTAGGGAAAACAAATGAATCAAATCTAATGTCTAGGAAAGATTTCAAATTTATTTTATGAAATTTAAAGACAATGTATTCTATGAAATCTTTGAAATCTTAGTCTAAAAAAGACAAATATGATCTATTCACTATTATGAAATGGAATACAAGTCATGCTATGAAATATAAGGCAATATATACTATGAAATGGAATACAAGCTATGGTATGAAATATAAGGTATTCTATACTATGGAAAACATTCAATTTTTAATATATGAAATGTAAACACATGTTATAGCTAGTTGCAAGTAATTGGTAGGAAATTAATGAACTCAATCCAATTTGTGCATGCTTAACTTTAGAATCCATCCATTGAAAATGATGTTGTGCAAAAAATCTTAAATTTTATATGAATCTGAGCCAATAATAGTCTAGGAAGCAAAGAAATAATAGAAAATCTAAGAATCTAGGAAGCAAAGAAATAATAGCAAATACAATTGGTAAATACTTTTATGGTTATCAAAGGTTTATTCAAGCACTTGGTGTTTGAAAAAGCCAAGAAATGAGTGAAAACAATTCCTACAAAGCATAATGATAAATACAAAGCATAAAAATACAGTACTAAAATCTTTCACAAACAAACAGAAAAAGAAACTAAATTACACTTGCACATGATAGGGGGCCCTCATGTGGTGCATAAGATATGATGACTTAGAAAGCTTATGGATCAAACATGAACTATATTCATTAAGGCACAACCATTATAATAGTAAATCAATAAGGTAGTGCATACACAGCCAAAGATTCCATATTAATTTAGAGGAAAGTAACAACATCTAAATGCCCCCTTCACTTCTCAGTGAAGCATATTTATAATGTTTTTGAAATAATAGTTTGAGAAATTGACTGCTAGAAAACTCGAGTACGAATGACATTTATTTCTTTTATTTATATTTGAGATGCTATAAATATGAGAAGATGGATGATAATTTGAATTCTTACTCCTGGATATGCTACACCTTTGACCATATCCTTTATTGACTAGGCATTGAATAATAAAAAACATTTGTCCATGCAATATAGAAAAATGGGGTTTGAAGAACCAGGAAAATCTCCCAGATCCTTCACAATTTGAGGAAAGTACTTATTATGGGCCTAAATAGAACGTTCTACAAAAAACTTGGAATGGTGACAATAGCTCTATCATAAATATGGCTACTTAAACTTGGACCGAGCTACAAAAACTTGAAGTGTCAAATTGTCATTACTAAATTTAAGCAAAATCCTAATTAATTCTTTAAAAGCAAAGAAAATGTATGGAAATTACGTGCATGATGCTTATGTACTTATGAAGGCTTATTACTAAGGATTATGGTGAAAATGGAATTGAATAACTAAAAGGATGATAACAAAGGAATGACTTTGACAGTGAAAACAATGTCAACTTAGCGACCCAACATCTCCCCCACACTGAGATCTTTGCATGTTCTCATGCAAGAAAATTAGAAATAGGTAGTGATAATGAAATTTCATGCCTTGAATGGCTTCAAAGTGTATCTTGACGTTAGAATTTAGTATTCAATTTTATTATTACCAACTTTTCCTCACTTGTGGAAAATAAGCTATTGTTCAATTGCATAATAAATTTCTTTAATCCATTTGGTTAATTAATTTGGCATTCATTAGAACTAGTTACTAGTGGGTATTATTTCTTTGGTCCATTCCACCACTTGTCAGGTGCTCTCATTTAGTAATAATCCATTTCCTACTACCAAAAACAATGTAACACTCCTAATACCATAGATCCCTTTTCACCATGTATATGAAATTTTGTAGTAACATGTAGAATACAGACAGTGAAAATAAAATTCAACATGAGAACAAAAGAATCCAATTAGTCAAACATTGCCTAGATCTACAACCAGGATGTTGATATTTCTTTCCACCAATGAGCTTTCTTATAAATTCAAGTAATGCCTTGGTGAAGTCAATGTAATCCCTTACTTTTTCATACAATACTTACCTGAAATTATTCTTTGATGCCAAGGATAACCATGTCAAACACTTCTTCTAATCTTGAATTAATCAAAGATTGAGGCACTATAAATAATATGATGAGAATGCCTAGATTAGTGATACCTCATTTTATTAGTAGACATGAAATTATATGAACATTAATAGTTAGAGATATAGTGCATTTTATGGTTTATTTAGGTTGTACTAAAGCTAAAATTATAAAACAAATTCAAACCAACAACATACCTATCAGTTGGAACAATAGTTTGAACACATTCCTTGGAGAATCACACTAGCAAAATGTGGATTATTGGAAAAAAATTTCATCATTAGTAGTTTATAGAAGCCCTAGGAGTAAATGTGGCAACATTCCTTAATCCAGTAGCAAGATTCTCCTTATAATTATGATTGAGATTTCTTTAGATTTCTAAAGCCTCAACACTATGAAATCCTTCAATGATGCACATTTTTTTCTTATAAAATTTCCCTCCACATGATCAATTAAAACTAATTCCAAACCAACAAACTGAATTTTTCAATAGTCAATTATAAATTTATCCTTTTGAGTGAAACACCTTTATCAAACCTACTTCAATAATGTATGCACTCCCTTAACAATGTATATTATAGTAGCAAGTTAAATTTTATGGAAAACATGGAAGACTTATTTCATATAATTGAATTTAAGCTGGCCCTTCTTAGTGTGTTTTTAGCATTAAAACCCTTAAGGGAAATCAACTTCACGATTATCATAAACAAATACCCAATCTAGTAGGAAAAACTCACACTTATGAGAGGAAGAGCTAATTTTCCAACAATCAGTCAATCTTATACAAATTCTTGTGAATTCATTTCAAGTGGAAACTCAACACCTCTAGGTAAAAGAAGTATAAAAAACAATGGGTGAGTAAAAATGTAGAAAGTATGAAGTGAAAGGCATAAAAATTGGCAAAGATGACTGAGTGAATAATAAGCTTGAGTAATCATTTGTCATACTTTCCTACTATTTTAACAAATTAAAAAGTTTTATAGGTGGTTTTACCTCTAGTTCTCATTTGGAAGAGCTTGGAATGTTGAAGTAGGAGTTGTAGGAATGGAAAAAAGCAATTTTACCGGCAAACTAGTTCTTGAATCTTGAGCTAATGAAGATTATAAAAATAACTTCACATCGTCCAATGCTGCACAAAAACTCATTTTAAATCCAAATTGAGTGCTTCAAAAGGGAAACAATGTACTATTACCTATTTTATCATAACACACCTTCATAATACTAATTTGAAGAAGAAAAAAGACTGTTTTGCAACAAGATCCAATTCTAGTATGATTTGTGCATGGTGATAACAAATTATTCAATTTATACACGTTATGTAGAAGGATATTTGAGCAATAGTTGTAGAAATTGTTAATTTCCATAGCTACATAAACAAATACTTTCTATAGTTGGTTTTGTTCTTCTTTTGAAAGTTGTCTTCCCTGAGTTTGATTTGTTGATTGGTGAAGTTTCAAACTGTGTGCTGAGTGTTGAAGTAGAGACCATGAAATATGATGTATGTTGACTGATATTGATCTAATTTTATTGATTTTCTAGAAAAGGAAATAAATGAAGAAGAATTTTAGTCACTACCTGTGACAACTCCAACCATGTTTCTCTCATGTATATAATGTAAAAATTTTTGCAAAAAAAATTATATATATAAAATGTGGACTAAGTAATGGGAAAAAAATTACTTGCTCGGTAAATTGTTAAATAGTTCCTTACCATAGAAAATATTGACTGGTACAAATCTACTAGTAGCTAGGTAAAAGGAGAAAATGTGAATTCGAAATGGCATTCAATAATCTGATAATAGATGGGTAGGTGGCACAAATTCTATTAGCTAACAATATTGGTCGGAAGAGAGGCTATCTGAATGTATCCCAAAGACAAATAATTTTTTGTTGAGACAACGCAGGAGTCAGGGGGAGAATGGTTTGAATTGGCAGAGAGAATATGGTAGTAGCAAAAGTGGAAAAGATAATTTCTGAATCATAGAGCAGGGAAGTTCGATTTTTTCCGAGGCACATAGTAGAGAACTGAGGAGGGAAGCTAAAAATAGCTGGAAAAAATACTGAATCTATTTTTTTGTAAAGAGGGAAGAAAATTCAAACTATGCACACAAACATTCCATTGGTGAAGCAAAAATTCTGGTTTGTAGGAGTCTAGAAGAAAATATTATAAGTGATTTTCCTCTCGAATCCCCATGACCTAGAGGTTGGAAATGGTATTTATCAGAAATTCCTGAAGGCTTTGTGGAGGAAATATGCCTAGAAAAAGCCTTGGAATGATTCAAAAGGCTCCCAACTATGTGTTTATGTTGTTTCTAGTTTTGGAGTTCCTAAACCTAGGTGGAAATACAATGTTCTTTTGCACTAGTTGATTGCAACTCAGTTGGAGGGAGGAGGTGGTAGAATATTTGGTTCCTAGTACAACTAGAAGTTGTGCTTAAATTCTTGAGAAATAGACCCTTTAGATTTTGGAATCTGGCCCGAGGGTGATTTATACAAGTGAGAATTGGTTGCAACTATATATGATTGGGTGGAGAGTCATTACCTCTCACTGAGTTGTCAAGAATTTTACAAATAAGTGTTCTTTTTGTATCTCTACTAATAGTGAATATATAGTGTATCTTTGGTTTGAAATGGTGGCGTACTAATAGTGAATAATGGTGTATCTCTAGTTTTAAATGGTGGTGTGAATGTGTGAGGAACACTTGTTACCGATTGCTCATATGCATACTAATGTGTTGTTGTGTTGACATTATAAAGGTGTTGGAGCAAAGCATGTGTTGTTTTGGTCATGATTTAGAAATAACTAGTGTGGGGATTCTAATTTAATTACAATGATATGATTTGACTATGATGGTTGCTAGTTTTACTAGTACTAATTCAT